>CP139509.1:515696647-516352318 GCA_021014915.2 Artemisia tridentata subsp. tridentata | reverse complement strand
ACTCATCCTCGATGTCGAGACGGGTTTTTAATTGTCCCATTTTCTCCACATGGACCCTTTCAGCCATTAAGGGCAATAGTTGGTGGTAATGCTTGTCGCAGAATGCCCTTATTGCCTCATCTGAAAGAGAGTCTGCATGTTGCTCTCCTTCTTTCCCCTTCCCCTTCTCATGGGTGTTCCGTACTATGGAAGGTTCTTGGGATGGGGAAGGGTTTTTTGTTTGATTGCTCATGGTAAATTTTTTTGTTTTTTAGAAACGCAGTTGTGTAACTGGTCCCACAGATGGTGCCAACTTGTTAGTACAAATCTTGGGTGTGCCTCCAGATCTTGGTTAGACTAGCTCTTGGCGGGTACAGATCATGCACTAAGTACTTCGTTGAGCTGCTAAGAAAAGCAACACCGTTAGTCTTACCGCGGAAGGGTAGTTTCCGCGGTTGGCCTCCGGTGTGAGAGTAAGTATATTGTTTGAGAGATAAGGGGTATGTGCGGACTAGGTGAAAGTAATTGCATTTGGGTGAAGTAATAAATGAGATGGGGGTATTTATGTTGATCCCAGTTGAGCTTCACGATCTTATTAATTACTTTAGATATAAACCTAAAGCAATCGGTATAGAAACTGATCTTGAGTTGTATATCAAATATTATGCGGAAATTAATATTTGATCTTAAGAAGAATTAAACACAAAACGAATTCTCAAACAACACTTCAATATATTAATACGATTGCTTGATAGCAATAGGGTTACAAGAAACCTTGAAGTGTAAACAATAATGATACGTACCGCTAACCTAACCCTAGATCCTCCTTTTATAGCGTAAGGAGTCCTAGTCGGTTTACAAGACTTTCTATACAAGAAAAATATTCTTACGTATCTTTTCTATAATTATCCTTAACATACTATACATATCTAATAAGCAGCAGAGTAACTAGTCTAGCAGCAGAGTCTTCGTGGGCTAGCAGCAGAGTTACACTTTGCTTACTCTTCCAAACCAGCAGAGTTACAAAACAGCAGAGTTTAAGTCTAATCAGCAGAGTCATTGAACTAATCAGCAGAGTTATACTTAGAGTATTTCTCGAACAGCAGCATCTTTAGACCCAACAATCCTCCCCTAAACTTGATATTTTTCTTCAAAATCATCAAGTTTCCTTTAAACCCAGCTAATCACTAGGAGGATGCTTCCAAACACTTTACTGTTTTGAAACCTTCTCTTGCAGAATCTTTCTATACTTCTCAATTAGCACACCTGCTTGATAATCTGATACAAATGGTCTTTGCATCATCAATTTTCCTGGTTGCATCATATCAGTGAGAACATCAACATTGTTGTAGAAAGGATAATCTTTTTCTATCAACATGTAAACACCAAGTCCACCATCTCCAATCAGTTCATGTACTCCACATGACTGATATAAGTACCACTTAACAACTTTCTTTGACCTTCTTAATTTTTCCCATTCAGTATACATTGCATTAGGTTCAAACATGTTACTTAGCCAAAGATAATGTACTCTTTCAGGCACTGACTCTGGTTTCTTGTCACCATATCTTTCCTTGTAAAGTTCCCAGAGTTTTACAATATCCTCTCTATCCATGTACTCCAGCATCTGATCAAATCTAACATATTTTTCACATTTCAAATCAGATCTCATCACCTCCCATTTAGCATCACAGACATCAAACACATCAGCAGTATAAGATATAATTGGATACTTTGTTGATAAGGGGACTGCATTGATTATCTCAGGTTCTGGCTGTGGTTTAGGTACTGGTTGTGGTTTATGAACTGTGAAGTCCATAATAGCTTTCATAGCATCAGCTTCTTCTTGTTTGTTCTTATAACAATCTTGAGTTTGAACTTTTCTTTTCTTTCTAGCACTCATCTTACTTCTTATACCAGTCCTCTTATAACCAATGACTTCCTTAACTTCTTCCCTCTCAACCTCCATGGTTTTCTTGTCATCTTGTTTCTCCAAAACACTTCCAGATGCTTTCACATTGTCAAATTCCATAACCTCTGGCTTTCTCTTCTTTTCAGTTTTGAAACCTTTTCTTGGATTCAGCATAGCATAGGTTTCATAAAATTCCTTTGTAATTATGACATCTAACTTACCCTTGAAATCCTTCATCTGATAATTTCTTGCATTCTTCAAATAATACTTCATATCATTAACTAATGCTTTCTTTGTATTTGACTTTGGTTTGAATCCATGCTTCTGACCTTCTTTAATTCTCAGAATTAGCTCTTCCCACTTAGCTACTCTATTCTTTCTGAGTATAAACTCCACAAGCTCTTCTGTCCTTTCACTTGAATCCAACTGCTCATCTTTTGTTATCAAGAAAGCTTGACCTCTTACAATAATATCAGAATCTAAGAAATATTGCAACTGTTCATTGAACTCTTCTTGATTAACCTCTTTAGATTTGGAGCTTTCCATAAATTCAATCATATTTCTTTCCTCATCAGCTGCCACACTCCTTGCATATTCTTCATCATAAGCAATCTGAGCTTTTTCATCAGCCAAGGCCTTTTCTTGAAGTCGCCTTGTAACCTCTGCATCAAAAGCTAAAGCTATTTGCTTCTTAGTTTTTCGTTTCAACTTTTGCATCCTTTCAAGTTCTTCAGCAGCTTCTTTATCATGATGTGTAGATTCAGCAGCAGGTTGTTGTTGTGATGGTGTGGGTGTTTTAGTTTCAATGTTCATGTTCAAAAGTACTTGAGCTAAGGTCATCTTTTCATCATCTGATTCAGCAGATTCCCTTTCTCCTGCACTCTTCTCTGTATCAACAGCAGAGTCCTTTAACCCATCAGCAGAGTGTTCTGCTCCAGCAGAGTCAATCTTTTCATTTTCATCACCAATAACAGCAACATTTTCACCTGATTCCTTGACAACCTCCCCTGATTCCTTGACAACATTTTCACCTGATTCCTTGACAACCTCCCCTGAACCTATTGTCACACCCTGAATTTACCTGTTAATGGCAGCGGATATGAATACCTTGGTGTGACTTTCATGGCGTCTCATACAATGGATATATTGAACGACCTAAAGTGTCGTTTTGAAAATACACGTTTGATCATAATTAAAATCAGAGTTTACAAAACATAGGTCCCACATGATGTTGCAAGTTTATAACAAAACCATAGTAGATCAAACGGTTACATAAGTGCATGCAAATAAGTGATGCAAGTCGACCCCGCGACTCCAAAATAGCCAAATGCATATCCACACGCTAGCTAATTACCTGAAAATACATTGCTAAAAACGGTCAACATAAAGTTGGTGAGAGATCATAGGTTTAATAAAATGAAGGTATACGATAGCCACAAGTATAAAGTGTATGACATAAGTCACATAAAAATGGTGTACAATAGACTTAAGCTCATGACCCCGAAACTATGACTGAATCTGTGGTGCCCCTCAGAGTGTTTTGCCAGGAACTCTAATAAAAAGACATGAAATGCATCCGCTATCGGTTGTTGGTCAAAGCCAACACGGATGGAGGCGTCACCCTCGATAGATCTATCCACTCACTCTCGCTTACAGGTAAATTAACGGTTCATGATATAGGGGACTTTCATATGGCAACAAGGTAACTTAATCTATGTACAAGGAATTTGATACTAGGGCTCGCATATAAAAATGGTTGCAATGTATTCTCCCCCGTGGGATTTGAAATGAAATAATAAATTGAAAAACGGGGCTATGAAAACTCACCTGAAGTGATGGTACAACAATGCTATGAGTATGTGATGAACGGGAACAACAAGGCGCGTACACTAGCCGCTACCTAAAATGAATATGCATAATCTACTTAGATTATGAGGCAATGTAGTGCATGTACATGTATATGAAACCTATACCACTCGTACTTTGAAAATAATGGTTATCTTTAATATGTAAGGTTCTTCCAAAACTTGATATAAATATGTTAACTTGTTTTGTCAAAACTAGTCATGTAATAAAGTGTATAAAACGTTCGTGTTAGTATTGGCGTTTTGAAAACATGAAATGTAATATGATAGTCGTGTTAATAAGTCTTTGATCGTACGTGTTCCATCGGGTAAGAATTACGGTTCTCCATAGTCGTTACGTGAAAAATATATTTTCTAGTACGTAAACATTTTCTAGTTAAAAAGCTGTCAAAATAAAAGGTATATAATCGATGTTTAAACGCGTGCATTTTGTTCGTTATTAGCTCGTTTTCGACGTTCTTTATATCCGTGGGTTCGTATAAACATGTACTAATATATTTTCAGTAGCTCGGGTCATCTAGGTCGCGTTAAACGCTTCAGTTTGTCCGTCGAAAGTCGCGTAACAGCATGCAGTTTTCCGGAAAATTAGTTTTCGTCGTTAAACTTTGAAAAATCATATCTCCTTCGTTATTAACTCGATTTTATCCCCGTTTTCGGCCACGGCTTCGTCTCGGAATGTATTTTCTAAATATTTGGCCAAAAATTATCTCACACCTACTGATTTTCCCACGTTTCACTTTTAAGGACAGAATGTTTTATTTACTTGTTAAAACTTGATTTTCTAGTTAGTATCTTGTCCAAAAATGTCACAAACAACAACCAATCTTTCTAAAACTTACCATATATCTTTTTAAAGTGTCAAGGTCCTAAAACATCATCATCCATGTAGATCTAACAAGGATCTAAGTATAAAACACTTCTAGGGCTCATAACTTGCAAAAAGATTTAAAAGGAGTGGTATAACTAACATATACATATAGATCTTGCATGAAAATGATATGAACATTATATTAACTTGGTAAAATTATAAAAATGAGTTTTGACAACTTACTTGAAAGATTAGTGATAAAAAGATGATGAAAACCTAAGAAACCCTTGAGTTTGTATTTCAAAACCCTAAAAGGATTACTAGTATGACTTGTTTATGTAATAATCTTGCAAAGTTGATGATCCTTTCTTGTTTTCTTGATGAGGCCGAGCACAAGAGGGGGGAGGGAGATGAGAGAAATCTTGCTAGTTACTTGAAGATATTATGTGTAAAATGAAGTGATAATATGGTAGTTTAGTATATATATTGGACAAGATTAGATGTGCATTAAATGAGATAGGAAGTTAGCAAGTTTTGATGTGTTTGGGGTGGTAATGGGCGGCGCACAAGGATCAAGGGGGGGGGGGCATCTTGATTAAACCATGTGTTGATTTTATATGTTTAAGTGTAATTAAATTAGTTTTAGGTGTAACCGGGTACCGTGTTTGCTAGAAATAAAATTTAACGGAGTTAGTCGGGACTTGACGAAGTCATAAAAATTACAAAAATATGTTGGGTGCAAATATTGGGTGTTCGGGTAATTATTGTTTAGTTTATACGTAAACCGTCGTAATTATATTAAATGAACGATATAAATTAAATAAATTCGCAAAATACCGGGTAAATGAATTTTATAATTTTCTTGACATTAAAATGAGTATAAAAATATATCGGGACCATCGTGGGGATTGTCGGACGTGTTAGTCACATTTATCGATCGCGCGTTAACGTTTTAATTAAAAGTAATTATACGTAAAACGTCAAATGTAACAAAAATATTAATTTGATAAACCTACGAGTGGAATAGTATGAAAATGTAAATATGATGATATGCAGACTATTACTAGCCCGTATGCAATGATTCTACTGATGATGCATAAATTTTGCGGCTAAAACAAACCGGTTACGCTGAAATGAATGATGAATGATGGACATGAATGGTGAATGATGGACATGAATGGTGATTTGTCGAGGTTAGGAAAGTGACCTGAAATTACGGGTTGTGACAGTCGCCCCTCCAAAAGGGAATTCAGTCCCTGAATTCAATTGTTGTTGGTTTCAGAAGCAGGCTCGGGAAAAAGGTGTGGATACTTGCGTCGCATTTGGTCTTCTCGTTCCCAAGTAAACTCGGGTCCTCTTCGAGAATTCCAGCGAACCTTCACGATAGGAATTTGACTCTGCTTCAATTGCTTGACCTCACGGTCCATGATTTCTACAGGTTCTTCCACAAAATTAAGCTTGTCATCTAGTTGAATTTCTTCAAGTGGAATAACGGACGACTCGTCGGAAAGACACTTCTTGAGGTTTGAAACATGAAATGTGTTATGAACGTTGCTGAGTTCTGGCGGAAGTTCAAGCTTGTAGGCTACCGGACCAATCTTTTCCATGATCTTGAATGGCCCAATGTATCTCGGGTTCAGCTTCCCGCGTTTCCCAAATCGGATCACGCCCTTCCAAGGCGAAACCTTCAACATGACTTTATCTCCAACTTGAAATTCCAATGGTTTGCGTCGAACATCCGCATAGCTTTTCTGTCGACTTCTAGCTGTTTCGAGCCTTTCTCGAATTTTAACAATCTTCTCGGTTGTATCTCGTACCATCTCTGGACCAGTTAATTGTACATCACCGACTTCGGCCCAACACACTGGGGACCGGCATTTACGACCGTACAATGCCTCAAATGGTGCGGCCTTTATGCTCGAATGATAACTGTTATTATAAGAAAACTCGATTAATGGCAAATGGTTAGCCCAACCATTTCCAAAATCAATCACACACGCCCTGAGCATATCTTCTAATGTCTGAATCGTCCTCTCACTCTGACCATCGGTCTGAGGATGATAGGCAGTGCTCATGTCTAATTTGGTGTTGAATGCATTTTGTAGTGACTTCCAGAAATTCGAAGTAAAACGACTATCTCTGTCGGAAATGATGGAGACTGGTGCACCGTGTCTTGAGACTATTTCCTTGACATAAAGTCTAGCGAGTTGATCCATGGAATAAGTCTCTCTAATCGGTATGAAATGGGCTGATTTGGTGAGACGATCTACTATAACCCAAATAGCGTCGAATCCACCTGAAGTCTTAGGAAGTTTAGTAACAAAGTCCATTGTAATACGCTCCCATTTCCATTGAGGAATCTCTGGCTGTTGAAGTAACCCTGACGGTTTCTGATTCTCGGCTTTCACTTTAGCACACGTAAGACATTTGCTAACATACCTCGCTATCTCTGCTTTCATATCGGGCCACCAATAAAGTTGCTTGAGATCCTGATACATCTTATCAGAACCTGGATGAATAGAGTACTTCGACTTGTGCGACTCATGCATAATCAACTCTCGTACTCCACCATAAAGGGGTATCCAACTTCTGTCCTTGAAGCATAACACTCCATCGGATCTCTTTACAAATCCATTCTCGCTCTCGGGCATACCATAAATCTTCTCGTGTGGTCGGTTTTCTTCTTTGAGTGCTTCAATCTGAGCCTCTAAGATCTTTGATGGTAAAGGTGAAATAATTGTCATTCCCAATGACCTGACCCTCAAAGGTTTGGGTCGTTCTTTCCTGCTAAGAGCGTCAGCCACAACATTAGCTTTTCCCGGGTGATATCGGATCTCACAATCGTAGTCACTAAGCAACTCTAGCCAACGACGTTGCCTCATATTGAGTTCCTTCTGATCAAGTATATGTTGTAAGCTCTTGTGATCGGTAAATACCACACACTTGGTGCCATAAAGATAGTGCCTCCAAATCTTGAGTGCGAAAACTACAGCACCCAATTCCAAATCGTGTGTAGTGTAATTCTTCTCGTGTTTCTTAAGCTGTCGTGACGCATAAGCAATCACTTTCTCGTTCTGCATTAACACGGCTCCAAGCCCTTTGTGTGATGCATCGCAATATACCACAAAATTTTCAATCCCTTCTGGTAATGCTAAAATAGGCGCGCTACAAAGCTTTTGTTTCAACAACTGAAATGCGGACTCTTGCTTATCTCCCCATTCGTACTTCTGATTCTTCTGTGTCAACTTGGTCAGCGGCTTAGCTATCTTGGAAAACCCTTCAATGAATCTCCTGTAATATCCGGCAAGTCCTAAAAATTGGCGAATTTCTGTCGGAGACTTGGGCGTAGCCCAATCTTTAACTGCCTCAATCTTTGCTGGATCAACTTGTAGTCCTTGGCTATCAATGACATGACCAAGAAATTGAACCCTTCGTATCCAAAAATCACACTTAGAAAATTTGGCATACAATTGCTCCTTCTTGAGCAGTTCTAAAATCGTTCTGAGGTGTTCTTCATGCTCTTGTTTACTCTTGGAATAAATTAAGATGTCGTCGATGAATACAATCACAAACTTATCAAGATACGGCTTACACACCCTATTCATGAGGTCCATGAATATCGCAGGTGCGTTAGTTAATCCGAACGGCATCACTTGAAACTCATAGTGTCCATAACGTGTTCTAAATGCGGTCTTCGGGACATCCTCCTCCCGAACTCTAAGCTGATGGTAACCGGATCTCAAATCAATCTTGGAGTAATAACTAGAACCTTGCAACTAGTCGAACAAATCGTCAATCCTAGGGAGTGGATAACGATTCTTCACCGTCAACTTGTTCAGTTCTCGGTAGTCAATGCACATCCTGAAAGATCCATCTTTCTTCTTCACAAACAAAACCGGTGCTCCCCAAGGCGAGGAACTCGGTCTAATGAATCCCTTGTCCAGTAATTCTTGTAATTGGTTCGACAACTCTTGCATTTCGGAAGGCGCTAAACGATACGGTGCTCTTGCAACAGGTGCGGCTCCTGGCACTAAGTCGATCTGAAACTCAACTTGACGCGTAGGTGGTAGTCCAGGTAATTCTTCCGGAAAAACCTCGGGAAAGTCCTTAACAATTGGCATATCCCCAAGTCGTTTCTCATCCGACTTCTTCTCAGTAATGTGAGCCAAAAATGCATAACAACCCTTCTTGATGTACTTCGCGGTCTTGATGCATGATATGATACTAAGTCTAGTTCCGCTTCGCTCTCCACGAACCACTAATGTCTCCCCATCATAAGGAAGATGAACAACCTTCTCATCACAAATAATTCTTGCACGGTGACGGGACAACCAATCCATGCCGATGACAATGTCAAAACTACCAAGTTCTACGGGCATGAGATCTATGTTGAATGGATGATTAAGGAAATTGATGATGCAATTACGGAGAACTGTATTTGTGCTAACTAAAGACCCATTAGCTAGTTCAACTTGAAATGAAATGTCTAGTGCGGTTGGTGTAATGTTGAGTAAAGGTGCAAACGTAAGTGAAACAAAACTTCTATCGGCTCCCGAATCAAATAAAATAGAAGCATAACGATTATTGACAAGGAACGTACCCGTGACAACCTTCGGGTCTTCGTGGACATCATCTCCACCCATGACGTAAGCTCTCCCTCGAGCTATTCCGCCTTGATTCCTTACCTTCGGGCAATTGTTCCTAAAGTGTCCCACTTCTCCACAACTATAACACGTTGGCGGTGGATTCTGATTGTTTCCCCCAGGAGCAGCCCTACATCCATTAGCTTGATGACCAACTTTCCCACAATTTTTACAAGGCCTAGGGCAATCTCCCGGGTTATGATGCGTTTGGCACTTGTTACACTTTGGTAGAGTACCGGAGTAACCTTTCTTTTCTGTCGGACCTGCAGCATAGGCCTTTGCAGTCTCTTGCCTCTTGGGTGGTGGTTGGTTGGCGTTGTTACCTTGGTTGTTATCCCAGTTCCTTTTGTTGTTGTTGTTACGGTTGGTGTTGTTTCGGTTATTGGAGTAGTTGTTGTTGTTCCGGTAATTGTTGGTGTTATTGTTGTTGTTACGGTTTCGGTTGGAGTTATTGTTGTTGTTGTTGTTGGCGGGTGTCACTTTCTTCAGAACTTGAGCTATGAGCTTTTGAGACATCCTGATTGCCTCATCAAGAGTTTGCGGATCAAAAGAAATCACATCACCACGGATGTTTTCGGGCAAGCCACCAATGAAATTCTCAACCAACTTTTCATTATCAGGCACCATAGATGGGCATAGAGCGGCTAACTCTTGGTACCTCCTAATATAAGTCTCGATATCATTCCCCACGGTTACCAGATCATAAAACTCTACCTCTAACTTCTTCACTTCAGTTCGGGGGCAAAACTTCTTAGTCACTAGCTTCTTGAATTCATCCCACGTGATCTTGTAAGCATTCTCCATCCCTATGGGCTTCGCGAAAGAGTTCCACCATGATAAGGCTTGATCACGGAGTGTACTAACGGCAAACTTTACTTTGGAATCATCCGGACAGTTGCATAAGATAAACACGGATTCGGTATGTTCGAACCATCGAACCATGGCAGTAGCCCCTTCAGTACCCTTATACAAAGTAGGATCTCCACTCTTGAAATCCTTGTACGTACATTTCCTTCCATTAGTCCCGTTGCTAGCTTCTCCCGATGTCTCTAGCTGAGAAACATCTTCGGCAGCTTTTGCGGCAACAGCGGCTCTTTCAATCTCTAGAGCTTCGGCTATACTATCCCTAACGAGCTTCCTGATAGCAGCTTGAGTCATATCTGGGGTAGTCGTTGCAGTAGTCTTGGATCTTGTTTTCCTAGGTGCCATAATTCTGGTACATCACAACAGAATACATCAACCACAATCATACTAGAAATGATTATCGCACAAAATATATACAACCACAACCTGTATATATATTTCCACAACGAGCATAAATATAAACACAACATGTATAAATACAACCACGACATGTATAAATACAATGAAATCACGATGAGAACAACCACAACATGAAATTTCATAGAATAATCACAACACATGAATATCATACATGAAAATTTCGGCCTACGTGGACCGATATCATAATAGCACAACCAAATCCTACATAGTAGAGTCATACTTGATACATTTGTTTGTACTACAACCAAAAGACAACAAGTTCATAACTATGTCCCACACCCCGGGACTAGGATAATAATAGTACAAGCTACATGATAAAGTCTAACACTAAGCACTCCCTGGTGCTCCACCTGGTCCACCTGGTCCACCTGGTCCACGCCTCCAAGTCTTGACCACTTTGGCCATGGAAATAGCAACCTTCTCCAGCTGCTCCACTCGCAACTGAAGATCGGTCTCTCTGCTCTGTGATGCAGTCAAAGCAGCTCTAACTGATGCCAACTCAATAGCCTGGCGGCGTAGCTCCTCCTGAGTCTGCTCGGCTCTGTCCCGAATCTCGGGTAACTCATCCCTCAACTGGTCTATCAACTCCTGATGCGCTAGCTGACGTGTCTCCAGTCCATGATAAGACACATCAATAGAAACTCTACCCTGAACCAAATCCTCTACATCCCCCTCAACCACATCTAGTCGAGGCGCAAGGATCTCATCTACTCGGTAACTCAATCTAGCTAACTGCCCCTGCTGATCAGTCAGCTGGGCATCCAAGGTAAGAGCAGTGGGTACCCTCGCAGCAGCAGCCCGCGAGCTCTCTCCAATGTGGTAATGTGTAGGTGGTGGTAAATCTGAAATCTGAGTAGTGGGTAAGGCTGGGGTAGTGCATCTTGCACGCTTTTTAGGCGGCAAAGATAGAGCAGGTGAAGGAGTAGTAGCAGGTGTAGTAGTGGGTAAATCTGATGATGGTGGTAGTGTAGGAATGGCTGGTGTCCTGAATGTAGTGGTAACACGACGTACGCTCTTACGAGCACCAATGATCGTCTTGCGACGAGGAAACATAAGAACAGGTTCGGCTGGGACTGATGGAGTATGGGATGATGAGTCTGTCAGAGGACGGGTAACAAGAGGTGGTGCAATGGGTGAAATCTGAGGAGTAGGAGCAACCTCATCCTCGTAGAAAGCCTCGGTATCCTGTGCCAAAGGTGGTGAAAGTGGTGCAGGCTGAACAGGTGCAACCATGGGTATAGTGGAAGACATAGCGTCCTCAATGTCCACATCGGAAAGTATGATAATCGGGCGGGAGTTAGAAGACATATCTCTGGGGAAACAATGCAAAATGAAATGAATAACTCATGTAATGAAACTCATAAATAATAAATATGCACTTATGATGAAATGATGAGACACTACCATTGGGGTAGTTATAGTCTAGGGTATAAGGACAGCCTAGTTCGCTATAACCATTGCTCTGGTACCAATCTGTCACACCCTGAATTTACCTGTTAATGGCAGCGGATATGAATACCTTGGTGTGACTTTCATGGCGTCTCATACAATGGATATATTGAACGACCTAAAGTGTCGTTTTGAAAATACACGTTTGATCATAATTAAAATCAGAGTTTACAAAACATAGGTCCCACATGATGTTGCAAGTTTATAACAAAACCATAGTAGATCAAACGGTTACATAAGTGCATGCAAATAAGTGATGCAAGTCGACCCCGCGACTCCAAAATAGCCAAATGCATATCCACACGCTAGCTAATTACCTGAAAATACATTGCTAAAAACGGTCAACATAAAGTTGGTGAGAGATCATAGGTTTAATAAAATGAAGGTATACGATAGCCACAAGTATAAAGTGTATGACATAAGTCACATAAAAATGGTGTACAATAGACTTAAGCTCATGACCCCGAAACTATGACTGAATCTGTGGTGCCCCTCAGAGTGTTTTGCCAGGCACTCTAATAAAAAGACATGAAATGCATCCGCTATCGGTTGTTGGTCAAAGCCAACACGGATGGAGGCGTCACCCTCGATAGATCTATCCACTCACTCTCGCTTACAGGTAAATTAACGGTTCATGATATAGGGGACTTTCATATGGCAACAAGGTAACTTAATCTATGTACAAGGAATTTGATACTAGGGCTCGCATATAAAAATGGTTGCAATGTATTCTCCCCCGTGGGATTTGAAATGAAATAATAAATTGAAAAACGGGGCTATGAAAACTCACCTGAAGTGATGGTACAACAATGCTATGAGTATGTGATGAACGGGAACAACAAGGCGCGTACACTAGCCGCTACCTAAAATGAATATGCATAATCTACTTAGATTATGAGGCAATGTAGTGCATGTACATGTATATGAAACCTATACCACTCGTACTTTGAAAATAATGGTTATCTTTAATATGTAAGGTTCTTCCAAAACTTGATATAAATATGTTAACTTGTTTTGTCAAAACTAGTCATGTAATAAAGTGTATAAAACGTTCGTGTTAGTATTGGCGTTTTGAAAACATGAAATGTAATATGATAGTCGTGTTAATAAGTCTTTGATCGTACGTGTTCCATCGGGTAAGAATTACGGTTCTCCATAGTCGTTACGTGAAAAATATATTTTCTAGTACGTAAACATTTTCTAGTTAAAAAGCTGTCAAAATAAAAGGTATATAATCGATGTTTAAACGCGTGCATTTTGTTCGTTATTAGCTCGTTTTCGACGTTCTTTATATCCGTGGGTTCGTATAAACATGTACTAATATATTTTCAGTAGCTCGGGTCATCTAGGTCGCGTTAAACGCTTCAGTTTGTCCGTCGAAAGTCGCGTAACAGCATGCAGTTTTCCGGAAAATTAATTTTCGTCGTTAAACTTTGAAAAATCATATCTCCTTCGTTATTAACTCGATTTTATCCCCGTTTTCGGCCACGGCTTCGTCTCGGAATGTATTTTCTAAATATTTGGCCAAAAATTATCTCACACCTACTGATTTTCCCACGTTTCACTTTTAAGGACAGAATGTTTTATTTACTTGTTAAAACTTGATTTTCTAGTTAGTATCTTGTCCAAAAATGTCACAAATAACAACCAATCTTTCTAAAACTTACCATATATCTTTTTAAAGTGTCAAGGTCCTAAAACATCATCATCCATGTAGATCTAACAAGGATCTAAGTATAAAACACTTCTAGGGCTCATAACTTGCAAAAAGATTTAAAAGGAGTGGTATAACTAACATATACATATAGATCTTGCATGAAAATGATATGAACATTATATTAACTTGGTAAAATTATAAAAATGAGTTTTGACAACTTACTTGAAAGATTAGTGATAAAAAGATGATGAAAACCTAAGAAACCCTTGAGTTTGTATTTTAAAACCCTAAAAGGATTACTAGTATGACTTGTTTATGTAATAATCTTGCAAAGTTGATGATCTTTTCTTGTTTTCTTGGTGAGGCCGAACACAAGAGAGGGGGAGGGAGATGAGAGAAACCTTGCTAGTTACTTGAAGATATTATGTGTAAAATGAAGTGATAATATGGTAGTTTAGTATATATATTGGACAAGATTAGGTGTGCATTAAATGAGATAGGATGTTAGCAAGTGATGGGGTGTTTGGGGTGATAATGGGCGGCGCACAAGGATCAAGGGGGGGGCATCTTGATTAAACCATGTGTTGATTTTATATGTTTAAGTGTAATTAAATTAGTTTTAGGTGTAACCGGGTACCGCGTTTGCTAGAAATAAAATTTAACGGAGTTAGTCGGGACTTGACGAAGTCATAAAAATTACAAAAATATGTTGGGTGCAAATATTGGGTGTTCGGGTAATTATTGTTTAGTTTTTACGAAAACCGTCGTAATTATATTAAATGAACGATATAAATTAAATAAATTCGCAAAATACCGGGTAAATGAATTTTATAATTTTCTTGACATTAAAATGAGTATAAAAATATATCGGGACCATCGTGGGGATTGTCGGACGTGTTAGTCACATTTATCGATCGCGCGTTAACGTTTTAATTAAAAGTAATTATACGTAAAACGTCAAATGTAACAAAAATATTAATTTGATAAACCTACGAGTGGAATAGTATGAAAATGTAAATATGATGATATGCAGACTATTACTAGCCCGTATGCAATGATTCTACTGATGATGCATAAATTTTGCGGCTAAAACAAACCGGTTACGCTGAAATGAATGATGAATGATGGACATGAATGGTGAATGATGGACATGAATGGTGATTTGTCGAGGTTAGGAAAGTGACCTGAAATTACGGGTTGTGACACCTGAACCTATTGTAATCTCCTGATCTTGATCATTCCTCCCCTGTTTGGAAGCATCCTCTTCCAAACATGGTTTGGAACTCTTCTTCAACCTCCCCTCAAGATGGGTAACCCTGAGCTTAAGTCTTCTGATCTCAGCACCTTGAGAAGCTTTGACTGTTGTTAACTCCTTTCGAAGACCAAGAACCTCCTGTGACAATTTTGTACATGTATTCGTCAATTCCTGTAATTGTTTCATGATATCCTCACAACTTCGGTCTGTGTTACCTGACCCGAGAGGTTGATCACTGGAATTGGCATTGTGTACAGGGGTTTTAACCGTCAAATCATCTGTTTCAAGTTCAATGCTAGCCTCAACACTTCGACCTGTGTGACCTGGTCCGAGAGGTGTATCATGGACATTGTCAATTTGTACATCAGTATCCATCAATTCATATGTTTCATTTCTATCCTCATCACTTCGAGATGTGTTACCTTCTCCGAGAGGTGAATCTTTGGACACAAACTCAGTCTCAACCCTAGGTTGAACAGCTGAGCCCCCCATATTAGCCATTTGGCTGGGGTTACCATCAGTTGTATTAGGTTCTTGAGAACCTTCTACAATAGATGTTGCCATGGTTGAGGTCTTAGTTATGTTAGCATTTTCCTGTTCAACTACTAAGTTGGAAACAGTAGTGCCAGCCTCTTCCATCATGGTACCTACATCACCTGTACCAGCCTCATCTGCATCCATACTGACATTGGTCTGAGGTGTCACAATGTCCTCTTGTTGTGATGTCCTAGGTGATTGGATATGTTGTGGTTCAAAGGATAATGATACATTCAAACTTGTAGATGAGGATGTGTGATGGGAAGCTGTGGGAGTTCCAGCCTCTTCATCCTCATTCACTGCAGCCACAATATTCAAGATGTGTTCAGTTAGGGGAGTTATAGCACCAGAAAAACCTTTCCCAGGCTTCTTCAGAAAAGCAAACATCTTGATTGCCATTCTGCTACTAGGCTCAATATGGGTATGTTCCAAGGGTTCTTTTAGTTGATTATTGATAATGAGCTGCAAAAACCTTGGATACAAATAAAACTTCTTCTTAACAAACTTCTTCATACCCTCAAAAATCATTGAAGAAAAATCAAATGGTTGTCCAGTAGCCAAACAAACTAAGGAAATAGCTTGAGGAGCACTAAACTCATTCCATCCTCCTACTTTGGGAAACAAGCAGTGTTGAAGAGTATGCAACAAAAACTTCCAATGTGGGCAAAGCAGACCTTTATAAAAAGTTCCAGTATTTTCAGGTCTCTCATACCCAATCCTCTCAAGCTCAGTTAAAATAACCTCAGTGGTAAAATTAGGTGGTGTTGGAATGCCTGATAGACGAAGACTTCTCTTAATAGTTGTTTCACTAACCACAATAGTCTCTCCATCTACACTACCTATTAACCTTTCCTCCCCGTCGAGTGTATCTAGCTTAACAGTTGACCAATACTGGTGCATATGAGACTTAATAATAGGTGGATCAACTGTTAAAGCATACCTTAGTCGAGATGCACTAAGAAAATCCATAACTTCATGAAATCCGGCAGCTGCTGAAACCTTGCTAAGAAACGCAATCTGATTATGCTCGTCAGGAAACTTTCGTCGAGCCATTATGATTTGGGGGTTTTGGATATTATGATATGAATTAATGTTCTTGGGAGAGAATCGAATGTAATTTTGAGCAATTAAAAGTTAATGAGATCGAAATGATGTGTGAGACCGTTTGGATCTAATTAGGTTTTAAGACGCGCCAAAATTTTCAATATTAACCCCTTTACTTTCAAACTCAACAGCAGAGTTATGAAAGGTTTGACCAAAAGTCAACTTTCCCAAAATACACTACCAACTCCTCATTAAATTCTATAAATCCCTCAAACGCTTAACAAATCCCCAATTTCACAAACCCTAACTCAAAATCAACTAACCATGAGTTCATCCAAAGCACCGATCATCGACATATCATCAGATTCATCTTCAGACAATTCACAAGGATGGGCAAATTACTTTCCTCCGAGTTCATCTTCAGCACAACAAAAAGGTAAAGCAGTTGTGGAAGAAGAATACTCTGACCCACTTCCATCGACACCATCTTCCTTTGTAGATTCTAGCGATGATGAAGAAGCAAAAGCATGGCCAAAATCCATGACATACTATCAAGATTCTTGGGAAATCGATCCGCCTAACCATCCTTTGACTGTCGAGCTTCAGCGACAAATGGAGAATGCTGCTGCCGCCTTTGCAAAGAGTGTCAATCTGCCTCATCCAAAGCCAAGTACAGTGGAGCAGGAACCCCCTGTTTCCAAGAAGAATCAGCAGAAGAAACAAGCTCCCTCTACAAGCCAACAGCAGAGTCCACCACCTAGACCAGTGGTACTTGCACATCCCTGTCCTAGGGTGTCAGAGGCCATGGGTACTAGAGGACCTCGCAGCAAGGTCATGCCTGACTTTGTTGGAAAGGGAAAAGAACAAGCTTGATTTGTGATAGGTGTGTTTAGGTTGTGAATCCTTGGGCATTGTTTTCTTTTGAACTTGTTGTGAACAATGGATGTATGAAAACTTGATTATGTACTTTGGCTTTTGTGATCAATAGACATTATCTTTCCTTGCTTTTCTTGACTGTGCATTCATGTATATCTGCAAAAGGTTAGTAGAAAACCACAAACACAAGCAAGAAAATCCCACAGTAGCAGCAGAGTAGGCATAGCAACAAACAACTAAACAGCAAACAATTTAAGAAACATCAAACTTTGACTAAACACCAGACATTGACTAATCAACAGCACAAATCCTTACAAAATTTTACAAAAACATACAGAGATAAGATGTTTAAAGATTAAAGATTGATCATGCCAATACTAGCAACTAAAAACTGAAACCTACTTATATCAAAACTTTTGGTAAGTAGATCAACAACATTATTGTCAATATGTATTTTAACCACTTGAATTAACTTTTTCTCATAACAATCTCTAATAAAATGATGTCTTATCTCTATGTGTTTTGTTTTTAGAATGAAAAACAGGATTTTTTATAATACACATTGTGCTGTTGTTGTCAATATAAATTTTGGTGTTCATGAAATTGTACCCATAATCCAGCAGTTGGTTCTGAATCCATAGCACTTGTCCACAGCAGCTAGAAGCAGCAACATATTCTGCTTCAGTTGTTGAGTTAGCCACAACAGTCTGTTTCTTGCATTGCCAGGAGATTAGCCTATGACCAAGGTACTGACAGCCTCCAGTGGTTGACTTTCTATCCAAACTAGCTCCAGCATAGTCACTGTCTGAGTATGCTATCAAGTCAAAGGGTGAATTATTAGGATACCAAAGGCCCAATTTAGGTTGACCCTTTAGGTACCTAAAAATTCTTTTGACCACTTCCAAGTGTGAAACTTTTTGGGACACTTGAAATCTTGCACAAGCACACACAGAAAACATGATATCTGGCCTTGAAGCAGTCAGATACATCAATGAACCAATCATTGATCTATACAAATGTACATCAACCTCTTCCCCATCTTCATCCTTGAGCAAAGGTTTGTTTTTATCCATTGGTGTTTTAGCTGCCTTCACATCCTTGAAACCAAATTTCTTTAATATATCAGCCACATACTTGTCTTGGCTAATAAAAATCCCATCTGATTTCTGCTTAACTTGAAGCCCCAAAAAGAAAGTGAGTTCACCCATAGAACTTATCTCAAACCTGTTGTGCATTAGCTTTTCAAATCCTTCACATAACACCTTATTTGTAGACCCAAAAATAATATCATCTACATAAACCTGAACAAGTAGGATATCCTTTTTGTCTTTCTTAATGAACAATGTTTTATCAATGGTTCCTCTGCTAAAACCATTGTTCAACAAATATGTGGATAAGGTGCCATACCAAGCTCTAGGAGCTTGATGTAGTCCATACAATGATTTCTTCACTTTGTATACCCTATCAGGATACTTAGGATCTTCAAACCCAGGTGGTTGCATCGCATACACCTCTTCAGGAATCTTTCCATACAAGAAAGCACTTTTCACATCCATTTGATACACAGGAAAATTCTTGTATGAAGCATATGCCAAAAATAGTCTGATAGCCTCAATTCTTGCAACTGGGGAAAATACTTCATCATAATCTATTCCTTCTTCCTGAGTGTATCCCTGAGCCACTAATCTAGCCTTGTTTCTAATAACAATTCCTCTCTCATCTCTTTTGCATCTGAACACCCATTTAGTACCAATTGCTCTTTTTCCATTAGGCAAATCCACCAATGTCCAGACTTCTTGAAGCTTGAACTGCAACAACTCCTCTTGCATAGCTTCAACCCAACTTTCATCTTTCATAGCCTTGTGAATGGTTTTGGGTTCTTCTTGAGATAGGAAACAGGCAAACATGCAATTTTGTAAATCCTTGTGGCTATTCCTCTTCTTAAGTGTTTGAGCAAACAATCCCTGATCAAGCAAATCACTCAGACCTTTTGATTTACTTCTGGTCTGAACAGCAGAGTGAACATCACCAATTATCTGCTCCTTTGGATGATTCCTGTGGATTCTGGTTGTTGGAGTGGGACTAACAGGTATATCAGTCTCCAAATTTGATAAATCAGCTTCAGCACCAAAAACATCAACAATTTCATCATCAGTATCCACATATACTTCTTCTAATTCAGGCACCTCTTCAGAAGAATCATCATAAGAATCACCATCTTTATCAGCAGTAGAGTCCTTGGGCATAGCAGCAGAGTTACCAAACCTAACAACAGAGTGTTTTGACCTAACAGCAGAGTGTTTTGGCCTATCAGCAGAGTGTTTTGGCCTGGCAGCAGAGTTGAGAGAACTGCTGCTATGTGTATTCCCTTGTTGCCCATCAACTTCTGACTCTTTATTCCTATCCTTATCATCATTCTTATCATCATGAGAAGGTTCATCATCACCTTCTACATTAACCTTTGGTACTTCCTTATGAACAGCATCATCATCTGAACTCTTTCTTTCTTTATCTGTTGGAGAGAAGTACTGATCAAACTTCCACTTTTCAATCAAGACAAACTCCTCTGCAGACCCATCCTGCTTTGCTTGTGTACCTGCATTAGGGTTAGTTTGTGTACCTGCAGACATGTTAGTAGTACCTGCAATGACTGGTTGATAATTTATACTTTTGGTTAAAGAATCAATATCAAACATCCATTCAGGACCTTTTCCATCAACATTAGGTGTGGTTTCTCTAATTTTAACATGCAAATTTTCCACCGCATGCCCAGTCCTTTGATTGAAAACTCTAAAAGCCTTACTTTCAGTGGAGTATCCAACAAAGTAACCAATGTCTGCTTTCTCACTAAACTTGCCTAAGTGGTCAATGGTGTTTAAGATAGTGACAGGACACCCAAATGGTCTAAAGAAATCTATCAGTGGTTTCCTACCATGCAATAACTCATAAGGGGTCTTATTGTGAAGCTTAACTATCTTACTTCTATTTTGCACATAACAAGCAGTGTTGACTGCTTCAGCCCAAAAGATAGTGGGTAACTTAGACTCTGACAACATAGTCCTAGCAGCCTCAATTAATGTTCTATTTCTCCTCTCAGCAACACCATTTTGCTGAGGAGTTCTAGCCACACTAAATTGTCTAGTTATCCCCTTTTCCTCACAAAACTGATTCATCACTTGATTCTTAAATTCAGTTCCATTGTCACATCTGATGATCTTAACCTTGTGATTAAATAGGTTTTCTATCCTTGTAATAAAAGCCTTAAGAATGCCAGGTGTCTCATCCTTAGTAGCTAAGAAGAATACCCAAGTAAATCTACTAAAATCATCAGTGACCACTAAGCCATACATCTTTTTATTCAAACTTTTCACATAAGTAGGTCCAAATAGGTCCATGTGTAACATAAACAAGGGTTCAGTAATAGAATTTACCAATTTGGACTTACAAGATGCTCTATGTTGCTTTCCCATTTGACAAGTAACACATACTTCAGGATTCTCAAAAACCTTTGAAGGTAATCCTCTGACCAAGTTCCCTTTCACCAACTTGTTGATAGCCTTGTAGTTCAAATGGCCAAGCCTTCTGTGCCATAGTTTGGATTCATCAATAGTGGCTTTGGCAAATAGACAAGTTAAATCTCTTTTGGGAATAATGTTCTTTATGTCCACACTGTATATGTTGTCATTTCTAGGGACTTTAAGAAGTTCTAATTTATCATCAGGTATCTTATAGTCGGGAGATAAGACAAGACATTCAGTGTCTGTAAAAAGAACAAAATTCTTTCTGTCACACATTTGTGAGACACTAAAAAGATTGAACTTTAAACCATTCACCAAATACACTTTCTCAAAATCCAATTTTCCAGTTCTGATGATGCCTTTTCCAACAATTTTACCTCCTTTAGGATCATTCCCAAAGGCAACATATCCACCATCCAAAGCTTCAAAATTTTCCAAATTGCTTTGGTCTCCAGTCATGTGTGAAGAGCATCCACTATCAAAAATGCATTTATCCTTTAGCTCCTTTTGTAGATTGCCTTGCACAAAAAGTAAGAGAATTAGTTTCTCTTTGGGACCCAAGCCATTACTGACTTGGATCTGCCTTGTGCATCAAAGTAGTCAAATTTCTTCAACTACATTGGTGCACTGCTGTGTCTGAGAACATGATCTATGACTTTAACTTTAGGTTTCCAGACCCAACAAGCTGAGGCCTTAACAGCATAGAAATGGTTGCCCACAACAGTATTAGTAACAACTTTAGGCAAAACAGCAGAGTCTACCTTATCAGCAGAGTTTGCCTTAACAGCAGAATCAACTATGTCCTTCTTTATGGGCCCTTTTGGTGCAATAGGAGAGATAACTCTAGAAGTACCATCTCTCATCAAAACTTCCTTGGGAACCATGTTTCTTTTGGGGTGAGGGTGAGTCTTTCTAGCAAAGTTTCTATGGTTCACCCTTGAGTACTGGTTCCAAACTGGTTTCTGATAGTAGTAGCAGTCATCTTACAGATGTTCAAAACTACCACAACCATAACATGCTTTTTTAAGTAATTGAAAATCAGTACCTAATCTTTGTGAAACTAGGTTGTTCCAATTTCTCTGGTTTCCTCTAGGCAAGTTATTGGTTTTCTTAGGATATACTCTAGGTGTGTTTTCATACTCAGCCATCTTCCTAGAGATACCTTTACCTAGCTTAGGCTTAACAAACTCAACCTTAGGTGTTTTTGATTCAACAACAGCAGGAATTTCTTCCTTTTTGTTCTTAGGGGTTGAATCAGATTCTACAACTTCATCATCACTGTCAGACTCCCAATCTTCAATAAGGGGTGCATCAGACCACTTTTTCTCAACCTTAAGTAACTCTATCTTTGTTTCACTAGTTTTACCTACAGATTTAGCCTCAGACTCAGGTATGAAAGACAATGTCCTAGTAGGAGGGGCATTGGCACTAAGTTTCTTAGGGTGAGCAACAGCATTATATCCTAGACCACTTCCTGAGTCTGCAAAGTGTCTTCCTATAGGTTTACTGAGAATGTCAGTGGCAAATTGTTGTTTTTCCACCCTAAAAATGTGTTTTTCAGTCTCACTTATAGCTGAATCTTTAGCCTTTTCAGCCTCTTCTAATTTATCCATAAGAACCTTAATCTCACACTCTTTCTTAATAAGCTCATTTTCTAGAATAGTGATCTTATCAAGATATTCAATTTCAGCCTTTTTATAAAATTCTAGCTTCTCTTCTAAATTCTTTAAACCATATTCATAACTAAGATTGTCTAACTTAAGTGTTTCATTCTCCATTTTAAGGTTTCCATTGCTAGACTTAAGTATTTCAATTGTATCAGAACATGATTTAAACGAACAAGATGATTCATTGGATACCTCAGAGTCTGATCCAGAGGAAGAGTAAGCCATGAGAGCAAAATGTTGTACTTGAGGTTCCTCATCAGCTATCAATGCACAATTTGGACCATCTTCAGCATGATCACTCCAGTCATATTCTCCTAACCCATCACATGACACCATAGCAGTAGTAGGATTTGGCTCTTCATCAGTAGACTTCTTGACATTCTCATTGTTCCTTTTTGGTGCTCTGCACTCTATTGCAAAGTGTCCCTTTTTTCTACAGTTAAAACATTCAGCCTTTGATTTGTCAAATCCCACATTCTTGTTCCTTCTAAACTTCATCTCTTTACCAGTTCGTTTAAGAAACCTTCTTGCCCTCATAGTTAGCATTGCAAACTGCCATTGCATATCAATCTCTTCAACTTCATCAGGATCAAGTTCATCCAGATCTTGAGGCATGACTGAAGTACTTGTAGTAAGTTCAGCCAAATAAGCACAAATAGTAGCATCACTGATGGTGTTGGTGTTGGTAGAGTCAGCAGCAGAGACATGTGAACCAGCAGCAGGAACAAAAGTACCAGCAGCAGAGTGTTGTTCTTGATGACTACCAGAATTCTTGTTGCTTGAGGAAACAAAAGTAAGATTGTTTGTGGTAGAAGATGAACTTGACAATCCTTTAACTTCAGATTCATACACTTTCAAGTTGTTATACAGATCATCCAATGTCATATTCTCAAAATCTTCCTTGTGCCTCCAAACCACTGTGTGAGTGTTCCATTCAGAAGATAGACTTCTCAGAAACTTTAGATTGATATCTTCTTGAGATACCTCAATCTTCAAAAGAGCCATCTGACTGGACAGCTTATGAAGTCGATCATAAGTTCCCTCAATATTCTCATAACTTAAAGCAGTGAAAGTTTCAAACTGATGCTTCAGTAGATTCTTTCTTGATTTCTTGGTAGCTTCATTCCCACCAAATCGAAGTTCAATTGCTTCCCATAACTCCTTAGCAGACTCAATATGATTAAAACTTAATTGATAATCATTAGGTATTCCCATCATGAGAATACTGTGAGCCTTGACCTCTAATCTTCGCTGTGCTTTCTCCTCACTTGTCTTGAGAGTCAAGACTGACCCAGTAGCAGTCTTGGCTGGTTGACTGTCGCCATGTAGAACAACTTCCCAAAGTGAGTAATCAACCATTCTCATGTATTGTTGAATTCTCATCTTCCAAATCTCGTACTCTCCAGTCTTGAGCATGGGGACCCTTGATGCAGTAACCATATGTGTAGAATTGGATTCCATTGCTTACTTTGATGATTAACAAATCTTGTAATTAGTAATTCTTCTTGATACCAGTTTCTAGATCACAAGCTCTGATACCACTTGTTGATCCCAGTTGAGCTTCACGATCTTATTAATTACTTTAGATATAAACCTAAAGCAATCGGTATAGAAACTGATCTTGAGTTGTATATCAAATATTATGCGGAAATTAATATTTGATCTTAAGAAGAATTAAACACAAAACGAATTCTCAAACAACACTTCAATATATTAATACGATTGCTCGATAGCAATAGGGTTACAAGAAACCTTGAAGTGTAAAAAATAATGATACGTACCGCTAACCTAACCCTAGATCCTCCTTTTATAGCGTAAGGAGTCCTAGTCGGTTTACAAGACTTTCTATACAAGAAAAATATTCTTACGTATCTTTTCTATAATTATCCTTAACATACTATACATATCTAATAAGCAGCAGAGTAACTAGTCTAGCAGCAGAGTCTTCGTGGGCTAGCAGCAGAGTTACACTTTGCTTACTCTTCCAAACCAGCAGAGTTACAAAACAACAGAGTTTAAGTCTAATCAGCAGAGTCATTAAACTAATCAGCAGAGTTATACTTAGAGTATTTCTCGAACAGCAGCATCTTTAGACCCAACAATTTATACTACCCATATACTTACTGTAGCTACCTCGGGATGAGCAGGCTGACACACACCTTACCGAGTAGGTAGATGTCAGAGCGGAAGTCAACTTACGCCTTACCTTAGTTGGTAAATGTCATATCAAGTGGGAGACACAATCCCAAAAGATCTGGCTTTCGGTGGAATGGCCGCGGCTGAGTATGTGATCTGTCCCGGTCTGGAGAGACCAGGGTATGTCCTCGTCTTGGCTTGGCACGACTGGAACGTATAATGTATATTGACTCTGCCGCGGTACAAGTTACGAGCATACCCGGCCCAGTATGCTGGGTCCGGGGATACTATACACGATTAGTTGTTAAGTCCAATTTTCGTATATGTGGTCGTTTTTAAGGTCGAATGAAACAATTTTCTGGTTATAAAAGACTTACAAAAATTCTTGTTTTTAGTTTATACGTTTTGAAACATGTTATAAAAGGAGTTCGATAGATATATGTAGCGCGAATATAAAAATGAGATGAGTGCATAACGTGACTCCTAGGCCTTCCGCAAGGGAGGCAAATCACGTTTTATGTTCTATGTACAAACGTTGTACGAAAAATATATATAAAAGGATTATACGTTCGACAAGATTAATATACGATGCATGGATACCAAAATACGTATGAAATGATTTGGAAATGATATCAAGAGACTTACCACTCCTCTTAGGGTGGTAGAGAGTCGATTGAGATTGAATAGAACACAAACATCAATTTCCTAGCTCGCAAAAATCAATACGTACGCCTACATATAGCACTTATACTTTTCGAATGAGTTAGAAGTAGAACATGGGAAATATTTCTGGTATTTCGTGGGTTCTAAAAGGATTAAAATGGATTGAGAAAAGTAGCACACGAGCTGAGGGTGAGAGGTAGCGAAAGAGGAAGTATTTACGTGTATATATGTACACGTTTAGAATTATAGTCATTTTAGAAACATTCCTACTTGTTCTACTGTACATGGAAGACTTTGATGGAGATTCACTGACAATCCTGTCCCCAATAATGTGTGGGAGTGAGGATTTTTCCAAATGATGTCGACATTATACTTGTATATGTCGACTAGCACCATTTTGGTGTACACCATTTGAATTTAACGTGCCATCTTGAAGTCTTCTTTGTTAAACACTCCCAACAACTCGTAAATGTTCTAAAATAATCAATAGAATATGATTTGATCAAAACCCAGTTCAAAACGGTTGAGTTTGTGAATTTTGGTCATGTCGACTGGGTGGGTTTTGGCCGAACACTTTGGCTCATTTAAACGTATCAAACGTTTATATATCGAGCTAATATTTGGCATCCTATTTGTTGGCTAGGAGGGTAAATAGGAGGTATGAAAATATGTATATGTCGCGTTTAAATATCGAAAGAACATGGGTCGTTTTGGATGCTATATAGTCGACTGGAAATGAAGTTAAAGAAAGGAAGTTGAGCTTTGTTGAATAGTAGATGAGGGAAAGATTGGGCTGGAATTAGTTTCTGGCCCATTTGAGTTTATATTAGTGAAAGTATTAAGTGTAATATTTTTAGTAATTTCGCGTATAAGTTCGTTCCGTTGTTTGGTAATTTATATGATAATGTTTTCGTCTTAAAATAATATAATAAAGAAAATTTTAAATTTTCCCGTAAAAAAATGGCGATTAAAAATAATGACGGAGATTAATCTATAATTAAACGTTGTTAATTATAGGGAATTTTTGCGGTTTGTTACAGTATCCACTCCTAAATTTTGAACTTCGTCCCGAAGTTCAGGTTTAAAATGATTACTAGGGTAAAGGATTATGGACAAAGGGTTGTCGAGAGATTTTCATTCGAAAATGGAGAAAATGAAATCTCGTTAGGTTTATCCGTACTAGCTGAAGTAAACTTAAATGTTGCAACTAATGAATCCAAGGGCTGTGAATATTGAAAATAACGGTCTGGAATAGTGGAAAATTAACGGCTAGTGAACAGTAAATACCAACGGTCATGAATAGTAATTCTAACGGCTAGTTTTTCGATTCTAACGGCTATATTTTAGCCTATAAATATCCAACTTAATTTCCTATTCTTCCACAAACCATTTCCTCTCATTTAATACTTCCAAATATGCCGAGCCTAATTACTATTATCGCGATCGTATATATCGTTGTTGTCGTCACCTATTTGACTTTTGTCCCGGATGAATGTTATGAAGTTGTGGTCGTGCTTTTGGTGTTCCTAATACCACTCACGGTTCTATCATATGTTGTGGATAAGATATGGAGGCACTAGTCTCGAGCTAGGGTTGTTTAAAATGTATCCTGGTTATGCTTCTATGTAATCTTTAATAAATGTGAAATAAAACTTATTCTGTTGTAAAATATTACTTATGGGCTTATGGGCTTATGTGTCTATTCACATTTATCTTTAGTGGGCTTTAGGGTTTGAGATGTATTCATCTACCCTATATATACAATTCACTTGTAACCTTGATTATCACTTAATAAGAATTCTCTCTTCTCCTTACATCTCTCTTTCTTGTTCATGATTATTCATAACACGTTATCAGCACGCTCTACAAATATTTTTTGGTTTTTAAAGAACACGAAGTCTTCAAAAGATAAAAAGAAGAATGTTGATAGGGAAGGCAGAAACTTGTTTGGTTTACAGTATGACTTACGATCGCGATGAGGTAAATCTTAAACTAAAGTATATTGATTTCATGTTATTTATAGGCAATGGGTGAGTTTTTGTATCCGAGATTTCACACCCCAAACGGAAACCTGCTAGGCTTTTATTGATATTATAAGTAAGTATATCACCGACCATTATAAAATAAAATCATATATAATTAGTATGATCTTTTATATGAATATTAATTAGCTTCCAATATGTGTTTTGCATGCATATTTGTACCTTAAATTATAATACATGGACTCTAGCTATTTATTGTTAACAGAATACAATTAATATATTATTTTTGTGACATTGAGATCAATCTTTATATATACGATGTTTTATATTAACATACATTAAAAGCTACTGATAATATAGCTTATTGGTTGCTACTTAACTTTTATTTTTTTGAACTGCTATTATGGTTTATTCGTATATGTTTATCGTTTTCTTCGATTCAAAATTAGGGAATTGTATTATGGTAAGTTACATTACTGTAGTCCAATTGCTAAAACATAAGGTGTAGTCCAATTGCTATAAGGGATCTTTAATATGTTATAGCAAGATTTTTTTTGGACCACATGTGCCTGTTTATATGTTTTGAAATTGTTAATAACTACTATTAACTTGTTTGATTCATTCGGGAATGACTACATAATTCTCTTTTACTGTCATAAAATTACTAGGCCAAAAAGTTTGCCAATTCTTCTTACTAGCTAACATAGATTAAAACGGTTACACGCATGTATTGTTGATCATTAAGGTATATATTCAAATACGGTTACGCCGTATTTGAATTTTTTTAGTCACCAACTATTTTATAGTTATGTTTGCATATTCAATGTATTAGTTCGTTAAATGAAACAATGAATTTTGTCCTAAAATAACAATATATATGTGTTGCATCATATAGTTGGTTATTGATAAAAATTGAGAAATAAAGTTTGCGTGTATGAAATATTACTATGAGATATTATTATTTGAATATTGGTGATGAGCTGTCTTATAGTGATTAGCAATAGTTTTAATATTGTGTTGCACAGATATATGTTTGTATTGAGATACACGTATTTTTATGTCTTATATAATTGAGTTATGGCATTTATAAAATTGAAAGGTTATTTGTGGTGAATTGAATAGTGATGATTTAACCTTTTACTTCGTTCATTATGCGCATGTTGTTATAACGATGCCGAATTGTTTGATTTATAATAGATAAAATAGTTTTATGTGTTTGATTCTTTTAATAAAAGAAGCATATGAATTTATGATATATGCTATACTTCACGATGTTCAGTGCTATGTGCAAACTATGAAAGAAATCTTGAACTGATTCTTACTATGTGGGACTAAAGGCTTGGTTCGCACTCTTGACATGTTACTTGTGCTCGAAGATAATTTATGTGTAGATATCAATACCCAATCTTTAGTTGTTAGTATAATAGTTAGTTGTCTATATTGAAAATCCAATAGTATGATTTTTAATTTTATATGCCATTAAACCTTAATGTTGTAAAATGTGATTTGGTGGCTTTGACACAACTTCATTGTGAACGTGAGCATTTTCGTGTATGTTGTCAGACTATAAACAAAGGAGAAAATGTAAGTCGAAATTTTTTTGAAGTTCCAATTTTTTTAAAGAATAAATTCTTAAACGTATAGAAATAGAACATTCAACGGGTGTTCGCGAGTACAATTTCGCAATATTCAATATTATATCTAAATGATAGGAAAATATGCGATGAGATGGTTGATGCCTCAATATGCTCATATATCGAGAACGATGCTTTGATACAAGTTCTTCTTGTGCCAAACAAAGCAATGAGTATTTGAACAAACACCATAAACCCGTTCAATAAATTTGTTCCATTCACTCAAGTGAATGTGGTAAAATGATCAATGTAAGATCTCCATTCCCTCAAGTGAATGTGAAAATATAATGATAAATGTCTAAAGATCATTTATCATGATAAAGGATATTGTCAAAGTAATATGAAATTGACAAACCACTATTAGTGGCAAAAATAAGAAAGGAGCAAACGAAAATGTGATTCATGTAAAATGCAATGTGATGTATGCAAAATACAAGTGTGTAAAATATATTAAACACTATATTCATAGATGTAAGAATCTATGCAAACACAATTTTGCTCCGTAAAAGAAAATATAAACTTGTTACGAGGAATGAAATTTCATATTAATGATGCATTATATTCTCTTGCATCTTCTTCGACAAGCCATAACATAAGTTTATGTGCCAAAATTATATTATTATGAGGCATGACCGGTTAGACCATCCCGAGTCAATGATGATGCGAATATATAAAAGAACCATGAGTTTCTTTAATGATTTTTTCATTGTCTTTATTGCTCTCAATAGAAGTTAATACTTCAAATATTACCACCAAATTAAAGTAAGGGCTCATTCCCTTAAAGTTTTGGAAAATATCCAAAAGAGATATATATAGGCCTATACAAGTGTCATTTAGATCATTTTGATTTTAAAATCGATGCATCGTCAAAATGATCATGAAAGACGCAACATGAAATTAGCGTGATTAATGGCTCCGCTTATAATAATGTGAGCATGTTTTCCATATTATATTTTTGGAAATGGTGGTTAGAAATTCCAAGTATTTGGTAATTATTGAAACAAGTGTTGAACATTTGTAGTTCATGTTCGTAAGCGAAATGCTTTTGTTGAAGCGTTTATAAACGTTTTCAATTTATTACAAAGCCAATAATTGTGAGAGCAAAATTAATGGTTTATGGGGCATGTTATTTAAATGATAGAACATGAATTTGCATCATGCCAAAAATTTATAATGATTCCTTCCCATTTAATGGTTATTCGGTCACAAACCATCTATCTCCCATCTAAAAGTCATGCAATTATGCGACTTATAGTGAATCCACCACAACGCAAAATGTGAGATATTGAAAATGATAATTCATTCAGGGGAAGAGAATAAGCAGCAAGAATTTGAAATGAATTATAAATAATGTAAATGTTGATCCTCACAACACTAATGGATATGAACTTGAAGTTCAAAGTGTAATTCATTTTTATGATCTAGAAAATGCCAATCATATTTGATGACCTAAACATAGTAACTAGATCTTTTATACGCTGCTAATGCTCCAACTTATATTTGTGTCCCAACTGGACAACTAATGATTGTTAATGATTCTATGTCACACCTATTGCGTGATAGAACAATCGATTCCAAATATAAATCCTCGAATGATATATAAATGGAGCAAGAAGTTAAGATGGTCATATCGAGCTAATAAAGACCGCATAATAGTCTCGTACTGAGACACTAGACAAAGAGGATTCTAAAAGAACCTCGTGTACATTTAAAACTATGAGATCTCAATAAATATAATGTCTAGTAAAATGTGGAATCGAAAAGAGTTGAATCAACGTCGATAGTACTATCGTATCTAATGATGTGCAAGATAACGAATTTATCACAAAATAGCGCTATAATAACAGTGAGGATCTTGGAAATAATCTTGCAAGAAGTGCAGTGATTGGCCATAATGTAAAGACGCAAGTAACTAGTGAAAGATTGAAGTCTCTTGTGATGAGACATATGGGAATTGAAGTCCGTAAACATGAATGTGTAAACTTATTGGATTAATATATGTCTTAATAAGAAAGCGAAATTAATTTGCTGAATTTACATTTTCGCAAAGACGTGAAAATAATAATGAGACATGATCTCATGTGGTTGATCCAATAAGTATTTTGATATTATATAAGTCTGGAAATATGAGAAATACTGATATGCGCCTAAAAGAATATGAGTAAGTGCTCATTTGATGTTCAGATTCCTAAAAGGATATAAAATGCATGAAGCATGTCTCGTTATTTAAAATGCTTGAAGCATATAAGGAAAACTCTTGAGTATACAACTTGATCAAACCGAATAAATAATTGTATGAGATCAAGGAATATGAGCATAATTGTTACAATCGCCCTTAGTAAATATTTGTTAAAATGGGACATGAAATGATTATGTTTGCCCATGAAATTTTATAAAGATATCTGGATTTGACTATGGTATGTCAATGAAACTCCCTGAGAGTTTATGAAGGCGATTGAATGCTTAGAAACTAAACTTTAAATAAAAGAAAAAGTTTGTCTTAGTTTACGAATTGAATATTTAATGATGATATCTTTATACATCATGAAAACTAAAGAAATATGATAAATATCTTTATATAGATATATGATGCTCATGTTTATGAGGTGACATGATGTTGAAAATACGTGTTGCATTTTTTTCCCTTGACCATGGTTTTGTCCCCATTGGGTTTTCCTGGTAAGGTTTTTGACGAGGCAACATTCCTAAGCGTGAAGGAATTATGTACTCTTTTCCCTTCACTAGATTTTTGTCCCATTGGGTTTTATCTAGTAAGGTTTTAGCGAGGAGTAATTTTTAAATGGACATCCAAGGGGAAGTGTTATAAATAATTATGGAATGGATGTCCATATCCTTTTAATTGCTACATCATCAAACCATCCAAGAAGAATGCGTTTGGTTAAGATCGATGATTCAATACATCCAAGAAGAATGCGGTCTCAAGTCTATCAAAGGAAATCCAACCTTATTATATGAAGATAATGCGGCGTGTATAGCTCAAATCAAAGAAGGGTATATCAAAGGAGACAAAACAAAGCACATTTCTCCGAAGTTTTTCTTTACATATGATCTACAAAAGGATGGAGTTATTGATGTTTGTCAAATTCGATCAAGTAACAATTTGGCAGATTTATTCACAAAATCTTTGCTAACAAAAGTTTTTGAGCAACTGTTTGGAAGATCGTCTTCGACGCTTGAAAGATATACATTAATTTGAGGAGGAGGAGCATATTATGCGCACTGCACTCTTTTTCCCTTCATCAAGTTTTTATCCCACTGGGTTTTTCTTGATAAGGTTTTTAATGAGGCAGTCTATGGCGTATAATAAATAATGAATATCCAAGGAGGAGTGTTGTAAAATATTACTTATGGGCTTATGGGCTTATGTGTCTATTCACATTTATCTTTAGTGGGCTTTAGGGTTTGAGATGTATTCATCTACCCTATATATACAATTCACTTGTAACCTTGATTATCACTTAATAAGAATTCTCTCTTCTCCTTACATCTCTCTTTCTTGTTCATGAATATTCATAACATATTCGTCTTTATGCTTAGGATCTATTGGCGATTTTTATGTCTTTTATTGTAATCCTTGTAACATTAGCACTTCCGATGCTAATTTTATCTCTATGTATTTGTTGATACAAAAATTGGGCGTTCCTTGTTTCGATTCCGGTTCCCGTATCAATTGGATCTTAATGCTTGAGACCTGCGCACTAAGAGAACAAAAAACACCGTTAGGCTTATCGTGGGATTGTCTCCCACGATTATCCTCCGGCGTGAGAGTAAGTAATCGGTTTTAGGGTTTTAGTCAAGAGTTAGGGTTATGATATGATTCCTTTAATGAGAGCCGAGATGCCCTTTATATACACACGAAATCCTTATTGGTTTCGTGTTCCTTACTCTTCGGCGTATCCCCCCTTATTCGGTCCATTGATCCTTATCCCGTAAATAAGAGATCCTATATCAAGACCAATAATAGATTTCGGATTTGGGCCGTTGTAAGCCCAAATCTTTATCGTGATAGCCCACGCGTGATGGGCTTGAGTATTGGTCGGGTTCGTGACCCGAGTGCGGACTATACGTCATCATATCCCCTCAGTCTAGTATGCGCAAGGTGAAACTGCGGATGCTAGACTAACAACTGTAGCGAAAAAATATTCCAGAATGCGTAGCGGGGAAGTTTCAAGTGTTTCCCGCCTAAAAAAAACAATACGATGAATCTAGTCCAAGTAAATTCGAATATCCCTCGTAAATCGTGAGGGGTGGGTGAAAAAGTGTTTCACCTCTTGATCTCCCAACCATACGATTAGAGCAAGTGGGTTACACATGTCAATCATCCATGAGAGCATGTAACCCTATATAAAGTGTTGTCTCTATTTCACTGTGGCTGTCACAGTAAAAACGTCCCTTGCCACCATTGTTAAAAACTCTAAACAGCGAACAAGAAATCAATGACTCTTAAGGTAATAGTGCGTGCGCTGCAGAATCCATTGAATTCTAACCATGGTTCTTCAATTATCCGACTTTACATCCGATATAACCGAGGATGAACTTCGTCTGTTCACCTCGGATTATTATATCCCGATCGCGTTGCACCCGGTGGTTCCGGTGGCGACTGCGTCCATAGCGAACTTCCCTGAAGGGAAAGTAGGGGTATACACACGCTTCTTTGAATTCGCTAACCAACGTGTGCCCATTTCTCTATAATTGTGCGATGTTTTAAACTACTATCGCCTCCATATTTCCCAACTGCACTGTATAGGTGCAGCAAAAATAACAAATTTTGAAGTAAATTGTCGCTTGTTGGCGATTAACCCCACAATCCATCTGTTCCGCGCGTTTTATCACTCGTCATGGTCAAATGGGTGGGTGTCCTTTTCCAAGCGCGCAGGGCGACTGCAGTGCTATACGGAAAAGTTAGACGCACTTAGGAATTGGAGGTAGAAATTCTTTTGGGTTGATGATGCATTTTTTCCATGGGATTTTGAGTTCTATACCCAAGAGTCATTACCGAAGGATGAGCGTCCCATCCCCGGAGCGTATAACGCAGATGATGCGGAAACAATTAATGTCACTCGCATCCCTATCAACGCTTATCCAGAAGAGTTTTTAGTGCATATGGGCATTAGTCGCAACTACTTCAGAGGTCCTGACGAGGTGCCAACCTTTTTGGATGAGAATAACCGGGGTGGGTGCTTGTCCTTTCTTCTCCTTCGCTCAGTAGTGTAAGCGCTCTTCACTATTGTAGCTTTTGTAACCATCTTTGTGTCTGTTTGTGGTTTGTTGCGCAGAGATGGATCTATTCAGCGTGGTGCGCTTGGCGAGACCCAAACAGGTGACCGTAGGAGTGCGCCCTTTAAGAGAAGGTGAGGAGCCAGTTCTGGAGGCTACCGCGGGGCGCACTATGGAGATCGTACAGGAGGAACCAGAGGATGTCCCCCCAGTTGTTTTAGAGGCGATTCCTATTCGCAGTTTTCCAACTCCTGGGGTACAAGGCCCTGTGGTAGAGCCATCGCACAATGACTCGTCAGAGAGTGTGGGGATTGCCATGGTTGAAAGTGGGCCCGAGGAGGTTAGCCAAGGGTGAAGCGCAAGAAAACTTTTGGTGATGATGGCGCGGGTACATCTAAAAGAAGGCGCCATGTTATCCCTGGCGGGCAATCATCATCAGAAGAGGATGCGTCGTCAACTAAAACTCCTCCCCCCAAGTAAGTAATGAGACTTGTATCTTTAGATCTTCAGTTCTTTATTCCGCGTTGATACTATAGAGTAACTTTGTTATTTGCGTGCAGTGTTGAAGCTGCTGATGATGATGCTGCGCGTGTTGGGAATTCGCCACCCAAGGCGAGTCCCACACATACTGATGATCTTGCGCAGAAGAGCCAAGAGACTGAGCCGAAGGCATTTGAGGATGTGCCAATGAACCATCTGATAGAGGAGCTAGGTTTGGCTGCTGCACACCAGGCCTCTTTAGTTGCACAGCTACAATCAAGGTATGCTGGTGAAGGTAGCCGCTGTGTGCAGAAAGATGAGGAGATTGCGCTTCTGAGGGCGCAGTTGGCTGATGCTCAGGCTGAGGTAAAGGCAACAGATGCGTATGCCCAGAAGCTTGCTGAAGAGAAGATGTCATTACTTTCCCAAGTGAGCCAAGAGCGTGCTGGGTTAACAAATTACAAGGCCACTTGTCTTTGGGTCTTGAAGTACATGGAGCTTAACAAGAACGCTCACTTCTCTAGATTGGATGAATTTCGTAAGGCTGTGGAGGGGTCGCTGGAGAGGCAGGAAGTTAAGCTGCGCAATCTCAGTATTGAGTATGATGAAGAGTTGTACCCACACCTAGTATCTTCAATTTCTGAGCGCAGGTGGCTTATCAGCCATGGTTTGCGCCTTGCTGCTTTGAGTACTCTGGAGTCTCAAGAGGTGAGGGAGGCCTTTGGGGATGTTGTTGAGCGTGCGTTGGCACGTGGCAAAGCGCAGGCTATAGAGGAGCTTTCCGAGAGCAAGTTATTGACAGTGCCTGCCGCACAAGTACCAGATTATAATGCTGATGCCTATGATGAGCTTGTCGCTGCTATGGAGAAGATGAAGCGGTTAGATCTTCCTCACATTGCTCAACTGGAGCGCGATCAAGATTACCCCATAGGTGTTATTATGGAGGGGTTAACCTTGGCTAGGCACGCAGTAGAGGACGCAGAGGCACAACCTGATTACTTTCTTAAGCCAGATGTGTCGCAGCTGCAGGTACCTATCTTTGCTCGTCCTCACAACATCTTAAATCCTTTTTCCCTTGAGAAAGAAATCCCGCTGAAAGAATCCTTAGAGGCCCATGCCATGAGGCTTGCGAAGAAGCAAGGTGTGAAGGGGAAGGCCATCCTTTGTGGTATTGGTGCTGCATATATTCCAAGATCTGATGGAGTACTTGTTAGTGTACCGACAGTGTCGCCCAAGGATCATGATCTCCTGAAGAAGCTTGAGGAAGCTGGGAGTGCTGCATACCATGTTAGCAGTTCAGAGCTTAGACGCTCCCACAGCCTTTAGATTGTTTTTACTTGATGATTTTTTGTAATAGGTTAACATTTTGTTGCACATGTGCATGTTAAATCTATACTTTGTATGAACTCGTAGTCCATAATAAAATGATATTTTAAAAGTGCGATTGTACGCATATTGTATGTGATTGTGGTTATGATGTTTGTACTTAGTTATCTGTCTTTGCGTACAAGACGTCTATGTTATGTCTAAGAATCAAACCGTTATATAAAAGCACTTTAAAAAAGAATTACAGGAATCTATAATCACTTATAACATAATCGTGTATGAAATTCATGACTTAATGTCAAGCGCGAATATATATGAAATTCACAAGTGTATGGGCTGGCATGCAGCGTACTGCGAATACCATATCAAGGGGTTAAGAGTCTTAACTCCTAATTTGTTAAACGCGCACAGTGTGCATTGTTGTGTATCCGTCGTGGGATGCACAATGAACTTACTCCAACGTCTTGAGAGTAAGGTGTTTAACAAGGATGCGTGATCCGATGTTGATGGGTTTGCAACCCTCTTACTCAACGAGTTATTTAGTAGGTTTACTCATCCTTTACCATCGTGGGTTTTAATAAGTGCATGCACGCCATGTAGGCAAAAGGTAATATAACGACAATATTGAGACATAAATAATATGTAAACAACAAAGTAAAGTGTGTCGCGGAGTTAGCTAGAAACCGCGACATTTAATTAACACTTGCAAGTTTTTGGAAAAAGAAAGACATTTGCCTAGATGAAACAAACATGTAAATACACGGATATTTATTGATCACTTACTAAAGTGTGGGAAGTGTCCGTGGGTGGGGTCGTAACCTTTCCTAAAGATAGCATCTCTTGAGATTGCAAATATTCCATGTGCGTTGTAGCTCACGGCCATCCATGTCTCGCAGCTTGTAAGCGCCTTTTCCTAGTGCTTCAATGACCTCATAGGGTCCTTCCCACTTTGGTCCAAGTTTACTTGTATCTTCTGCGTGGCTCGCATCATTAGCGCGATATACAAAGTCGCCTGGTCTGAATGAGGTGTGATGCGTGGTTTTGCAACCTTACAACAGGTTTTACCTCTCGAGGGATCTCAAGAGGCTTACAACCCCACCAGGCAGTGTACCTGACCGATGTAGTATAGTGTAGTGGTAAGTGTCACAATTCGCATTTTCGAGTCTTTTCTATGCACGGGATTGCATCATTTCAATTTACGTATGTTCATTAAACGTTACCACTCAGTCATTACTACTAATATTATACTCAAATACTCCCGATTATGATCCTAAAATACTTTCATGCTATTTTTAATGATATAAAAATTGTATTATTAATTTACCCGGTGTTTTGAAACCTTTTGCTATATTTTACGTTAAGAGCTTATAACTCCGTCGTTTTGCGATATTTCATCACGATCACTATTTTAACACCCGATTCTTATCAGTAACTTGATTTCATAATTTTCACGACTTCGTCGAATTTTATTTTTATTCGTCACGTTTTATTTTCAGTTAACCCGGTACCCGATAACGCCGAAATTACACACTAAACTAACCAAGACTTATCCTAAAAATGTTTTTAGACAAAAATATCATCACAAAGCTTCCCATGGAAGCTTTGCCGCCCCTAGTTGGCCTAATAAGCCAAAAGGCCTTAATGGCTAATTTATACTTAACTAGTTTTATTTTTCCATGTTATTTCATAACACATTTAACTTGTAAAACAAAGCAAAACACTCTCTCTTTCTCCTCTCCATCCCACGGCACCATCAAGAGACCAAGGAGATCCCATTTATTTTTGAAGATCAAGTTTCATTCTTGTCCCGAATATCTTCCTTGTTAGAGTTTTGTAATAAAAACTCCAAGGTTGTGGTCGTTTTTCATCCTAGCTCACCAATCATCAAGTAAGCTCAAGAACACTATTTTTGATCTTTTCATACTTCCTTTGTTCTTATATTGATGAATCTTCTATTTATTTTAAGAGCTATCCATGCAAAACCTATGTTATGAATACCACTTGTTTTATTTTTCATTAAAACTATCTCAAATTCTAGATCTGTACGTTTTATTAACATCCCCGTGAAGCCACTATTTTTAGTGATGTTTAGGACCCATGACACCTTAAGAAGGTGTATGGTAGGATGTGTGTACTTGTGGAGTTGTGTTGTAGTCGTTTGATCAAGCCGCGAACCAAGAAAACGAGTTTATAACATATTTACAAACCTGCTGTCCCAAAAATGTAAATCTGGAAAAATCAGTAAACATGCCGTTATTTTGGCCTTCATATTCAGAAAATGCACTCAAAAACGAAAACGTGGTCGCTTGAATCACTAAAAACCGAGTTATAACGAAGGAGATACGATGTTTTAAAGCTAGCAACGCAAAACTATTATTTTCAGAAAATGCGGGCTGTTGGCCGAACTTCAGGGGATAGAACGAGGCGTTAGCCATAGTCTAGCTGAGCCGAGCCACTGAGAATATGTTAGTTCATGTTATGACGATCGCGTGGATATAAAGAACGTTGAAAACCGACTTGTAACGACCAAGATATGAATTTCTGAAAAACCGACTAACAAAAACTCATTTTGACAGCCTCACTATAATTCCAATATTTTCTAAGTGTAAACAGTTTTGCGAGGCACCATCTTACGAGCTATTTTCCCGTTGAGCGAGATGGTTTGAGCCATAAACTCCTTGAAGTGAAACGAAGTATTCCCGGCCTATTTTCCAAATCAATCGACCGCTTGTTGATTGAACTTATAACGAGTAAGTTATGAATTTCCTAGTATCGCCAAAAACAACTATTTCAAGAAAATGTTTCTAAGTATGGGAAATTGTTTTGCAAGACACCATATTCAAAGCCGATTTTCTTCATGATCGAGACGTGTATGATCAAAACTCAAAAGAGACGACATTGAGATGTTGTTGCAAGGATTTCAAAAACGTCAAGTTCTATTCCTAACTCTTAACGTACAATATTTTACGACTAGCTTTGCGAGGCCGTTCGGTCATATTTTCACCAGTTGTAAAAGTAATATTTTGCGACGAAACTATTTTATTTGACAATAAAACACCAAATAGGGATCGTGGAGTAACGTTTCAACATATTTACACGAAATATAGCATATGACTTGCCGAGATGTCAAAAATGTAGTTTTCGACGATAAACGTTATTTTCAAAACCAACGAGTGGTATCGTTAACATACGTAGATGCATGAGTAGAAGCATTTCAGTTACTTATATTAGATCATATCATTCATCATAGGTCGCAGTTTGAGACCGAGCCTCGTTTTCATCATATCTTTAGTGGTTATTGTGCTATCATATCAGGTGAGTTTCATAGCCCCTACTTTATACGTTTTGAACTTTTGGGGGAGATACATGCTTAAACTGCTTGCTTACATACATGATTGTGTTAAACTTATTTGCGTTATTCTTGAAAGCAATTCGCGGACCTAAGTATTAAACACTTGGGGTAGCCGAACAGAACATATCGCGGACCTAAGTATCAAACACTTGGGGTAGCCGAACAGAACATATCACGGACCTAAGTATCACACACTTGGGGTAGCCGAACATAAGTCTCCTCGTGAGCAGCATTGATAAGTCTCCTAGTGAGCAGCATTGATAAGTCTCCTCGTGAGCAGCATAAGGTCTTCTAGTGTTATTGAACGCGCATCGTATACGCACATGTCTTACTCATACTATGTAGGCATTGGGTTGTAAACACACAGGTTGCAAGTCTCTTATGGACGGGGCTTGGAACTGAGTGGATTTACAATGCCTATGCTGTGGAAACTTTCTCTAAAGGCTTTTCAACTTATTTATAACAAACTCTATGAACTCACCAACCTTTGTGTTGACACTTTTTAGCATGTTTATCTCAGGTTAGTAAGGTGATAGCAGATGCTTGGAGCAGAGAGTCTTAGGGCACGTTTTTATGAAGACTTTTGCTTTTATCATTTACCATTCGATATACTTTAAAAACTTATGTACTATTCTACCTTGGGATCCTTTGCTTGTAAACTATGACTTTTATCTATTCGAATGGTAACTTTTCAAAACGTCTCATTTAGAGGTCGTTTTCTATAACTTGTACTTTGTGCCCTGAAGTAGCATCCCAAAGACACTATCGTTCCGCTGCGATAATTTGGGGGTGTTACAGATTGGTATCAGAGAATTGGTTATAGAGAACTAGGTTGCTTTTAGAGCCTAGACTATAACTACATACATTTAGACTCTCCTCCCTATCGCCTTGCATTTTTCATACACGTACGCTTGCTGATAACTTTTCGTCTAGACCTACGCTATTAGAGATTTTATGGTACTGATGGGGAAGTCCCAAACTCTAGTCGAGTCATCAGAAATGTGGAGCTCAATAATAACTGGTTATTTAACTCAATCTTGTGACAGTTCTTGTTTGATGAGACATGAGATTGAGTTAAATAAAGGTTATTATTTAGCTGCAGAGATTTGATGATTCGCGGAGGATGGGAGTTCTCTTGAAGATACTTTTTAGAGACTAAACCTTACAGTGACTTTAGCACCTAAGAGAAGCTTATATATACCGAGTGCGACATTCCCTAGATACCCACTTAAGCAATGTCTACCACTGAGATATGTGTGCCTGGTGATATGTACACCTGTGAAAGGAAACATTTATAATTGTGGTGGCCAACATAATTATAAGTGCTTCACGACCCACGTGTACATGTGACTATGCTTACGTAGGTCGGTGTTGGCACAACTTAGGAAACAACTGGTGGCGTGGTATTATGCATGAGGATGTTAAGTATAGACTTTGGATAATCAACGGTTTTCCCTCATCTCTGACGTTCACTAAATGTCCTTCCTCGCAGAAAATCATGCCACCAAGGAGAGTGACTCGTAGCTCTGGCCGAGGAGGCGCAACACCAAGGGGTGGAAGGACTGGTGGACGTGGAGGTAGAGGAGGTGGTCGCGGCATTGACAACAATGACAACAACGATGGTGGAGATCCTGATTTTGCCGCCATCATCGCTCAGCAACTTCAAAGCTTGCTTCCCACTATTGTCACTCAAGATAGCAATCATATCAACAACTCGGGAAATCACGGAAGCGGAAATGATGACACCAATGGGGTAGGTGTGAATGAGACTGCCACGCGTGCAACTGGATGCACGTATAAGGAGTTTACGGCATGTAAACCAATAGAGTTTGATGGTACTGGAGGCGCCTTGGCATATACACGATGGGTAGAGAAGATGGAGTCGGTGATCGACATCAGTAATTGTGCCGCACATCAGAGGGTGAAGTATTCTGCATGCTTGCTGTTGGGAAAGGCATTGACTTGGTGGAACACACAGATTCAAGCTAGGGGTAGGGAAGCAGCCGTAGGTATGACATGGGACGACTTTAAGGCACTACTGAAAGAGGAGTATTGTCCGGGCAATGAGATGCAAAAACTGGAGAATGAACTTTGGCATCACTCTATGATAGGAGCTGGCCACGCAGTCTACACGGATCGATTCCATGAGTTAGCGAAACTAGTACCTCATCTGGTTACCCCTGAATCTAAGAGGATCGAAAGGTACATCTATGGCCTTGTTCCTGAAATTCGAGGAACTGTAAAGGCAACTGAGCCTCCCACAATCCAGAGTGCAATATTGAAGGCTGGAGCCCTCACAGATGAGATGGTTAGGAATGGAACTTTGAAAGGCAATGATAAAAGGAAGGGACCGAGTGAGTCGGAAAAGAAATTGGGCACGGTGGTTGACAACAAAAAGGCAAGAACCTTTGCGGCAACTAGTTCTGGTCAGAAAGGGTATGAAGGACCACATCCTAAGTGTACGAAATGTGCTTATCATCATCAGAAGTCTGCGCCCTGCCGCGTGTGTACAAATTGTAATCAGTGGAGTCATTTTACAAATCAGTGTAAAACGCCAGCGAATGTGGGCAACATGAAGAATAACCAAAAGACATGTTACGAGTGTAACAGCCCGGGTCACCTACGGCATGCCTGTCCTAGGTTGTATAGGGCACCAAGACAGATACAGGGTAACCCGACTCTAGCTTTAGCAATTGAGGGAAACAACCCACAGCCAGAAATCAATATTAGTCCACCAAGGGGTCGAGCATTCTATTTGGGTACCGAGGCAGCCCGCAACGCGTAACGGGTATGTTTTCCCTAGACAATTAAGCATTCTATCATATTGTCCGATTCCAGTAAGATATAGCTTTGCCCTGCTAAATTCATGCCTAATGTTATTGACCTTAGTTATATTGATTTGATTGGTGTAAGCAATTCCAAAATCGAGCCAATCTTTCAAAAGACCTCATTTCAGGATGTTGAATCCATTCTTTCAGACAACTTGTTTCCTAGCTTGATCTTGTGACAGTTCTTGTTTGATGAGTTGCGAAATCAAGCTAAGAGTCAAGTTGTTACCCGAGCCGATTCAGTTTAATCTCATGACAGTTCTTGTTTGATGAGTTGTGAGATTGAATTTGAATCGACAACCTCAAACCGATTTAGCCTAATCCCATGACCGTTCTTGTTTGATGAGTTGTGGGATTAAGTAAAAATCGGTTACCTAGAGGTCTTTTGAGGGCTACGCTCGAGGATGGGAAAGTTTACCCCCATCAAATCCGACCACGAGAAAGTATGTAGGTGGAACGAACGAGCTGAATTCAGGGACTGAATTCCTTAACGGGTGGAGACTGTCACAATTCGCATTTTCGAGTCTTTTCTATGCACGGGATTGCATCATTTCAATTTACGTATGTTCATTAAACGTTACCACTCAGTCATTACTACTAATATTATACTCAAATACTCCCGATTATGATCCTAAAATACTTTCATGCTATTTTTAATGATATAAAAATTATTTTATTAATTTACCCGGTGTTTTGAAACCTTTTGCTATATTTTACGTTAAGAGCTTATAACTCCGTCGTTTTGCGATATTTCATCACGATCACTATTTTTACACCCGATTCTTATCAGTAACTTGATTTCATAATTTTCACGACTTCGTCGAATTTTATTTTTATTCGTCACGTTTTATTTTCAGTTAACCCGGTACCCGATAACGCCGAAATTATACACTAAACTAACTAAGACTTATCCTAAAAATGTTGTTAGACAAAAATATCATCACAAAGCTTCCCATGGAAGCTTTGCCGCCCCTAGTTGGCCTAATAAGCCAAAAGGCCTTAATGGCTAATTTATACTTAACTAGTTTTATTTTTCCATGTTATTTCATAACACATTTAACTTGTAAAACAAAGCAAAACACTCTCTCTTTCTCCTCTCCATCCCACGGCACCATCAAGAGACCAAGGGGATTCCATAAATTTTTGAAGATCAAGTTTCATTCTTGTCCCGAATATCTTCCTTGTTAGAGTTTTGTAATAAAAACTCCAAGGTTGTGGTCATTTTTCATCCTAGCTCACCAATCATCAAGTAAGCTCAAGAACACTATTTTTGATCTTTTCATACTCCCTTTGATCTTATATTGATGTATTTCCTATTTATTTTGAGAGCTATCCATGCAAAACTTATGTTATGTATACCACTTGTTTTATTTTTCACTAAAACTATCTCAAACCCTAGATCTGTATGTTTTATTAACATCCCCGCGAAGCCACTATTTTTAGCGATGTTTAGGACCCATGACACCCTAAGAAGGTGTATGGTAGGATGTGTGTACTTGTGGAGTTGTGTTTTAGTTGTTTGATCAAGCCGCGAACCAAGAAAACGAGTTTATAACATATTTACAAACCTGCTGTCCCAAAAATGTAAATCTGGAAAAATCAGTAAACATGCCGTTATTTTGGCCTTCATATTCAGAAAATGCACTCAAAAACGAAAACGTGGTCGCTTGAATCACTAAAAACCGAGTTATAACGAAGGAGATACGATGTTTTAAAGTTAGCAACGCAAAACTATTATTTTCAGAAAATGCGTGCTGTTGGCCGAACTTCAGGGGACAGAACGAGGCGTTAGCCGTAGTCTAGCTGAGCCGAGACACTGAGAATATGTTAGTTCATGTTATGACGATCGCGTGGATATAAAGAACGTTGAAAACCGACTTGTAACGACCAAGATATGAATTTCTGAAAAACCGACTAACAAAAACTCATTTTGACAGCCTCACTATAATTCCAATATTTTCTAAGTGTAAACAGTTTTGCGAGGCACCATCTTACGAGCTATTTTCCCGTTGAGTGAGATGGTTTGAGCCATAAACTCCTTGAAGTGAAACGAAGTATTCCCGGCCTATTTTCCAAATCAATCGACCGCTTGTTGATTGAACTTATAACGAGTAAGTTATGAATTTCCTAGTATCGCCAAAAACAACTATTTCAAGAAAATGTTTCTAAGTATGGGAAATTGTTTTGCAAGACACCATATTCAAAGCCGATTTTCTTCATGATCGAGACGTGTATGATCAAAACTCAAAAGAGACGACATTGAGATGTTGTTGCAAGGATTTCAAAAACGTCAAGTTCTATTCCTAACTCTTAACGTACAATATTTTACGACTAGCTTTGCGAGGCCGTTCGGTCATATTTTCACCAGTTGTAAAAGTAATATTTTGCGACGAAACTATTTTATTTGACAATAAAACACCAAATAGGGATCGTGGAGTAACGTTTCAACATATTTACACGAAATATAGCATATGACTTGCCGAGATGTCAAAAATGTAGTTTTCGACGATAAACATTATTTTCAAAACCAACGAGTGGTATCGTTAACATACGTAGATGCATGAGTAGAAGCATTTCAGTTACTTATATTAGATCATATCATTCATCATAGGTCGCAGTTTGAGACCGAGCCTCATTTTCATCATATCCTTAGTGGTTATTGTGCTATCATATCAGGTGAGTTTCATAGCCCCTACTTTATACGTTTTGAACTTTTGGGGGAGATACATGCTTAAACTGCTTACTTACATATATGATTGTGTTAAACTTATTTGCGTTATTCTTGAAAGCACTTCGCGGACCTAAGTATCAAACACTTGGGGTAGCCGAACAGAACATATCGCGGACCTAAGTATCAAACACTTGGGGTAGCCGAACAAAACATATCACGGACCTAAGTATCAAACACTTGGGGTAGCCGAACAGAACATATCACGGACCTAAGTATCAAACACTTGGGGTAGCCGAACATAAGTCTCCTCGTGAGCAGCATTGATAAGTCTCCTAGTGAGCAGCTGATGCGCGTGATGTGTCGTTGCGGTTTAGCAGTTTTAATGCCTACTCAAGTTTTAAATTTATATTTAGCCGACTTATCAATAACACACACACTTAACGAGCAGTGTACCCGGTCAGTATGAAGATAATGGTAAGTAGAGTGTCGATCACTAAGAGTGGAACGTATAATCTCGTTAATCTAATCAGTATTTTAATATCCTAACGCAAGGGGGTTTCAGCCTGAGAGACTGGCACAGTTTTGTTTGCAATTAAATAATAAAATAAACAAATAGGCACGAATCAGCAAGTAGCACACACGTACACAGATAGATACTAGAGACAATAAGAGGGCTGTCCTTATGATTAAGTAGATTGTCACTTGTTTTATTGATAGCTTTATATGAAGTGTATGTAATTAACCCTTTCTCGTTGGTCCTATTCTTATCGGCGAGTAAACCCTTAATGACGACTTATGTCTAAAAGTTATTCCTAAGTGATCAATTTAGAAACAACCGTGGGAGCCACACCTTGTCCCGCAGTCGGGTGCCCGCAAGCCACTAATAAACACAGAGGTGGTCAATGCACTAATAAGTAGTAACCAAAGACATCAACATATAAACTTTAATTGATGGGAAAGCAAGTATTAAAGGGAGTGCAATCTTTCCGTTGTCACATTACACAAGCCACCAATCCTGATGAATTAAAGTTTGCTAAAACAATAAAACAAAACTACTTAATGAATTAAATACATGCAGCACCTTCTTACAGCTCTTGTATCTTCGATTTGGGTGTGTCTTGTGCTGCCTTCTTGACTGAATTCGTCCTTCTCTTCTGTTCGGTCTTTAGGTTTTCGAACTTCCGAATCTTCAATCTCTTTAATGCGTCTGGTCTACGGGGTATTTATAGTTTGTGTCTGAGGGAAGATGCGGCGCATCTGCTTAAGTAGATGCGGCGCATGTACTTAACTTCGCGTGGGGTCCAAGATTATAATATTCAGGAATATTCGTACACCGCCAGAAGATGCGGCGTAACTCTTTATTAGATGCGGCGCATGTCCGCTTGTATCTTGGATCGTATCTGGTGACATCTTGATAGAGATGCGGCGCATGTTGATAGTGAGATGCGGCGCATCTGGAGCAGATTAGTCTTGATCTTCTTCATTTCAGTAGACTCTTCACTTTATGCACGTTTTGCTCCATTATTAGTCCAAAATCGCCAAGTTTCACCAAATGCTTGTTTTTACCTGAGAATTACAAAAGTAAACGATTAAGTATCAATCCTCATACATAATATAGTAAAACAAGTCAAATTAATAGGATAAATGATAGTAATAAAATGTACTTATTTGAGTTCATCAAATATCCCCCCACTTGAACTTTACTTGTCCCCAAGTAAACCTTAGATTAAATCTCATGAAAATGTATCCTAAAAGATGTTAGGATTTATTTTTATATTTAAGCATGTATTCGTTTATTTCGTAATCACACAACTAAACACTTAACGAATTAGAAGTAAAATAAAATAAGTCGATAAAAGCAAATCTAATCGTTTAACTGTCCAGTCGCGACGAATATTCTATCATAAGCTTGGCAAGTATACACATCTCCACCACTAAAGCTAAGGAATAACAAGTCTAAAGCGGTAAAAAGGGTTTTTAGGCTTAAGGGTTAATTATTCTCTTTTCACTATCGATCTCAAATTCCAGAAAAGGCGACAAAATCACAAATACATGATCGAATCCACGAACACGATACTTGCAATTGCTCAAATCCTTAACTCGAATAGGCTAAAGATAGGTCCAAACTTCACCAATAATAATATATCAAAAAGGGCGACAAAATCATAAATACATAGCCGAATCCACGACTACGATACTTAAGATTGCTCAAATCCCTAATCTCAATAAATCAAAGGTTTGGTTGGATAAAGAACAATACAGGGTATGGATAACATTTGGGATATAAATTGGTGTAAAAATAAAAAATAAACAAAACAAATAAATTAAAATCCTAAGTGTGGTTAATCACTATCCCAACCATCCCATGAATAAGACTCATATCATTGAATAACTCACGCTTTAACACTTGAAACACACGCTTTAGGTAGACACGAATTATACTCAACAAAATCTTAATCAAAGAATAATCCTTAATTGGCGTTCCCATAACTGCCAATTCCCATTCAATCCATAGATATAATACAACAAATAGTGGTGATATCGACCACTTACATAACTTTACATCGTTGGCTTAAAATAAACATCCAACTCTTTTTTCTTTCTTTTTCTTTTCTCATTTTTTTTTTTTTTTTTTTTTTTTTTTTTTACTTTAAACTAGAAACATAAACATAGATGTGTAAAATTTCACCACATCACTACAACTTTCTTTCCGGATAATTTTTTCATACTTTTCATAACTTTCAGAAATAATGGTAATAGTGAAAGTAGTAAACACACGAAAAATAAACTCAAAAATATACAATATTTACTTTCACTCCAATTTGCATTGTGCAATTTCCCGACCTAACCAAAGATAATGTATTACGCACGCGAACACAGGTAATGTAAGGAAACACACTCTGCCTATAGCAATTAACCAACCACGGACTTTAATCTACAGGGTAGGCTAAGGTGTAAGGGTGTAACGAAACATTTTAAACATAGGTGTAAGAAACGAAAGGAATGGCTCTGAGGGTTTTTCTAGGGGTATCTTACTCTTAAAATGAGAGTAACAAAAGGGTTTATACGGGGGTTAACTAACCAGTGTAGTTAGTTAATAACACATAACATATAAAGGCTATTTGGTGTAATCCTAGAAATTTTACCAATTTAGACAAGTCATTCCAATTATATAAATAATACTCATTATGGTGGTCTCGAATAGTATACAAGCCAAGTTCTAAAGTTTACAAGTCACCGGCACACTCATAGATTTGTGAATTTTGAAAAATCACAATTTTTGAAAATAACGTCTTGTGTGCAGTTATGCAACTTAGATCTTAAACAAAAACATGCTAAAATTTTTTTTTTTTTTTTTAAGTTTGATATATTAAGCACATTTTAAGCATAATTTTTGAAAAAGTTTAGGACAAGTAATTGTTAAGTGTTCTAATTCTCCTATCCCCCCACTTAAGTTAAACAACGTCCTCGTTGTTTGTATAAAAGGTTAAAAACTGGAAATAAAAAGAATTAGAACGGAAAAACTCCCCTGAGATTTGCTCGGTATGATCCTCCATTAGTGTAAGAGCAAAAATCAACTTCTTGTGGATTAGAACGTTAAAGCTTCATACTTGATTTATCCACAGAAAATCCAGGAAACTATAATACCACCAACACTTTAAAACACACCTAAGATAAGAAAGGTTCAACTTGCATAATACATTAGTAGTTAGGAAAAATAAAACTAAAAAAATTAAAACTGAAAATCATCAGGTCAGTCGATGCGCCGTATCTTATTGAAGAAGATACGCCGTATCGAGCCTGGAATAAATACGGATCAGAATAAAGATGCGCCGCATCCTTAACCAGGGATGCGCCGCATTAAAATAAACTGATAAATAGTTTTAAAGTCGAAAATTAAAAAATGCAGAAAAATAAAATAAGATATGACCATTGCAGAGGATGCGTCGCATCTCAGGACTGAGATGCGCCGTATCTTCGTGCGGCCTGGACTGACTCGACACAGAAAACAGAATGATAAATGATAAATCCGGGTTGTCTCCCGGTAAGCACTTGTCTTTATTCCAGAGTCTTCAAGTTAGACTCACGTTCAGCTCTTTAGTATCGATCATTGAAGGAGTCGGAAACATCACGCTCCTTCATCCCCAATTTAGTAATATTGAACACTCCTTGCTCGTCCTTAATTTCCACGCCGTTTTTCTTTAATATCTGTATAAACAAAGTCCTGTCCCTTTCGGGCAGAGATGACAAAATGATAGACGGGAAATTCTTATTATTATGTAGGCACAAATAAGCAAGGTGGGGTGGTAGTTCAATAAACACATCATGATTCAAATTCGTTTTCTCAACTATTTTCCTACGTTTATTAATTACTACACAATCATACCACTCATCATCAGAATCACTAACAACATCGCGTCTAAGTTCGGTAGGTACATTAAGGTCAATGAATTCCTCAAAGTCTTCATGATTAGGATTAGCTGAGTTGTTTTGAATCAATGTTTCTCCCATAAGTCTAGCTTCAAGATCGAGGTCCATACGCTCTCTTAATCCTAGCACATAAACACCTCTAATTATGCTTTTAACTGGATCTTGGCACTTATAGACTAGTTTATTATTCCCTACCCTTAATGAAATTTTTCTCTTAAACACATCAATCTTAGCATGGGCAGTAGACAAGAAAGGTCTTCCGAGGATTAAAGGAATCTTAACATCCTCGGGCATGTCTAGTATAATAAAGTCCACGGGAAAAATAAACTGCTCAATTTTAACTAGCACATTATTAGCAATCCCTTCAGGTCGTTTTACTGTTTTATCAGCCAATTCAATAAGTAATTTAGTTGGTGCTAATTTTCCTAGTCCTAGGGTAGCGAATGTCTTAAGAGGCATAACACTAACACTAGCTCCTAAGTCAGCCAACACATTATTGAAAGATATATCATTAATAGAACAAGGTAGAGTAAAACTTCCTGGGTCTCTTTCTTTATGAGGCAAGGCATTTGAATCGGTTGCAGGGCTCTCTTCTTTCATTGTTGCCTTGATCTCCTCTTCAATTTTTGTCTTCTCTTTTAGTAGTCTCCTTAAGCTGATTGAAGAGTTAAAGAAAAATTCGGGTCTTGCACCATCATTACCATTCATCGATCTTCTAGGTATATTAGGAGTGACTTCTTCAGTGGTGCTTATGGCCTTGACATGATCCCTTGGGTTGGTTTCAGTTGAGCTCGGTAAACTTCCATATCCCCTTTCTTGAAGAACTTTGCTCATTTGACCAATTTGTTGTTCTAATGCTTTGATCGAAGCTCCTTGATTTCTTGTAGTAGTGTCCGTTGAAGCTCTAATTTCCTTGATCATAGCAGTATTCTCTTCATGTCTTTTAGCAGCATCGGCCATAATTTGCTTTAAAGTATCATCTAAAGTCTGCCTCCTCTCTTGATAACCGGGATTGAAGTTGTTCTTTTGATAGAATCCCGGACTAGCTTCCCTAAATCTTGCTGAAGGTCGGAATGGTTGTCCAAATTGGGTGTAATAAGCTTCTTCAAACGTCTCACTTTCATTCTTGTTCGGGCAATCTTTAGTGTAGTGAGGTCCTTCGCATTTTTCACATCCAACTTGGGCAGCATATGCTCTTTCATCTCGCTTCTTCATCTCTCTACTAATTTTATCCAATTGAGCTTGAATAGCAGCAATTCCATCAAAATTAGTGCTGCTCTTAGATCTAGTAGAGGTCCCATCGTGCCATTTCTGAGAATGATCAGCAGCTTCTTGGATCGCTTTCCTAGCATTAGTTGCACTCATCTGAGGTACAGCTCCCTTAGCATCCAAAATCTGTCTAGTAGGCACGTCCAATCCCTGATAAAACAATATTATTTCCTGCATAGGGGTTAGATAGTGTTGAGGACATTTTATCAATAAATCTTTAAATCGTTCCCAAGCTTGATAAAGGGTTTCATCAGGCTCTTGCTTGAAACTATTGATAGCCTCCATCTTCTTAGCAGTCTTAGCAGGTGGACAATATCTCTTCAGGAATTTGCTCTTCAAACCTTCCCACGTAGTGATTGAACTAGCAGGTTCATTCCTTAGCCACTTGTTAGCGGCTCCTTTTAGTGAGATTGGGAAGATTCTTAGCATGAGTTGATCGGTATTGACACTTTCTGTAGTAAACAAATCTGCAATCTCCAGGACCTTTTCAACATGCTCATTAGCATCCTCTTGTTCCGTCCCACTGAAAGCATTCTCTCTGAGCTCTTTGAGAAATTGTCCCTTCAACTCAAATTTTGACTTGTCATCAAACTTAGGTCTAGCAACCCCTGAAGTGTAATCAGCACGGGTATTGTTCATGTATTCCTCCATAGTAGTGTTTTCGCCCATTATTTCTGTTTCAACTTCCTCTTTTTCTTCCGAAAAGTAATCAAGCTCGAGTGAACTTGAAAGATCAAAGCTTCTTGTGTTGAAAAGCCTTTTAAGCGAATGTAGGGCTCGTTCAGGATCTTCGAAAGGTTGAATCAAGTTCCTCGTAGAACTCCTGGTCATGCACTTCCTGAAATCAATCACAAAAGCATCAGTAGGGTATGCTCGAGAAAGTAATATATCAGATAATTAATAACGAAAACGGAATACGAAAAATTAAAGTTACTGATATCTGCAGACGATGCGCCGTATCCAAAGAGTTGGATACGCCGTATCTTATGATCGTTAAAATTAAATCAGACTTTATTCAGAAAATAGATACGCCGCTTAGAATTTATGAATGCGCCGTATCGAATTAATCAATCAAAAATCAATTTATCTAATTAAAATTAAATGCGTCGTATTAACGAAAGTTAATGCGCCGTATTTTCGTTACGTTTAAAAATAAAAGATTTTTGATTCAGTAAGATGCGCCGTATCGACGGAAATCGATACGCCGTATTTTGTTTAATAATTCGCAAACTGTTTTTAATTAAAATAATAGATACGCCGTATCTGCGAAAGCAGATGCGTCGTATGGCGTTAACGTTTAGAAAAATTTTTATCAAAACAGATACGCCGTATCTACAAAAGCAGATGCGTCGTATTACTTTATCGCTTAGAAAAATTTTCTTATTAAAAACAGATACGCCGTATCTTGGGGAAAAGATGCGTCGTATCGAATTAATTAAACGCGTTGTATTAAAAAAAAATTAAACGCAATACGCCGTATCTGAGAGATCAGATGCGCCGTATCGTTTGATTTAGCACAGTACAACGATAGCAGAACAGAAAAATACGAAAAATAAAAACAAAAAATAAAACACACGAAACAAAAATAAAACACACAAAAATAAAAACAAAAGCAAACAAATAACACACAATACAACAAATATGCAAAATAGTACAATGATGCAATTAATCTAATAAAAAGAAAAATAACCTAATTAAAATACTAATCAAATTAACAGATAATAACAATTCACTCCCCGGCAGCGGCGCCAAAAACTTGATGCGCGTGATGTGTCGTTGCGGTTTAGCAGTTTTAATGCCTACTCAAGTTTTAAATTTATATTTAGCCGACTTATCAATAACACACACACTTAACGAGCAGTGTACCCGGTCAGTATGAAGATAATGGTAAGTAGAGTGTCGATCACTAAGAGTGGAACGTATAATCTCGTTAATCTAATCAGTATTTTAATATCCTAACGCAAGGGGGTTTCAGCCTGAGAGACTGGCACAGTTTTGTTTGCAATTAAATAATAAAATAAACAAATAGGCACGAATCAGCAAGTAGCACACACGTACACAGATAGATACTAGAGACAATAAGAGGGCTGTCCTTATGATTAAGTAGATTGTCACTTGTTTTATTGATAGCTTTATATGAAGTGTATGTAATTAACCCTTTCTCGTTGGTCCTATTCTTATCGGCGAGTAAACCCTTAATGACGACTTATGTCTAAAAGTTATTCCTAAGTGATCAATTTAGAAACAACCGTGGGAGCCACACCTTGTCCCGCAGTCGGGTGCCCGCAAGCCACTAATAAACACAGAGGTGGTCAATGCACTAATAAGTAGTAACCAAAGACATCAACATATAAACTTTAATTGATGGGAAAGCAAGTATTAAAGGGAGTGCAATCTTTCCGTTGTCACATTACACAAGCCACCAATCCTGATGAATTAAAGTTTGCTAAAACAATAAAACAAAACTACTTAATGAATTAAATACATGCAGCACCTTCTTACAGCTCTTGTATCTTCGATTTGGGTGTGTCTTGTGCTGCCTTCTTGACTGAATTCGTCCTTCTCTTCTGTTCGGTCTTTAGGTTTTCGAACTTCCGAATCTTCAATCTCTTTAATGCGTCTGGTCTACGGGGTATTTATAGTTTGTGTCTGAGGGAAGATGCGGCGCATCTACTTAAGTAGATGCGGCGCATGTACTTAACTTCGCGTGGGGTCCAAGATTATAATATTCAGGAATATTCGTACACCGCCAGAAGATGCGGCGTAACTCTTTATTAGATGCGGCGCATGTCCTCTTGTATCTTGGATCGTATCTGGTGACATCTTGATAGAGATGCGGCGCATGTTGATAGTGAGATGCGGCGCATCTGGAGCAGATTAGTCTTGATCTTCTTCATTTCAGTAGACTCTTCACTTTATGCACGTTTTGCTCCATTATTAGTCCAAAATCGCCAAGTTTCACCAAATGCTTGTTTTTACCTGAGAATTACAAAAGTAAACGATTAAGTATCAATCCTCATACATAATATAGTAAAACAAGTCAAATTAATAGGATAAATGATAGTAATAAAATGTACTTATTTGAGTTCATCAGCAGCATTGATAAGTCTCCTTGTGAGCAGCATAGATAGGTCTTCTAGTGTTATTGAACGCGCATCGTATACGCACATGTCTTACTCATACTATGTAGGCATTGGGTTGTAAACACACAGGTTGCAAGTCTCTTATGGACGGGGCTTGGAACTGAGTGGATTTACAATGCCTATGCTGTGGAAACTTTCTCTAAAGGCTTTTCAACTTATTTATAACAAACTCTACGAACTCACCAACCTTTGTGTTGACACTTTTTAGCATGTTTATCTCAGGTTAGTAAGGAGATAGCAGATGCTTGGAGCAGAGAGTCTTAGGGCACGTTTTTATGAAGACTTTTGCTTTTATCATTTACCATTCGATATACTTTAAAAACTTATGTACTATTCTACCTTGGGATCCTTTGCTTGTAAACTATGACTTTTATCTATTCGAATGGTAACTTTTCAAAACTTCTCATTTAGAGGTCGTTTTCTATAACTTGTACTTTATGCCCTGAAGTAGCATCCCAAAGACACTATCGTTCCGCTGCGATAATTTGGGGGTGTTACAGTAAGTACGGGGGATTGATCGTTCTCCACAGGGAATAGTGTTCGTTAGGTATGAAAAATTACTCTAATAGGTCTAAGGGTGAGAGAAGATTCTTTTTTGTGTTTTTTATAATTTTTATGAAAGCAAGTAAAATCTCGGGTTTGAAAGAGTGGGCGGAATTAGTTGCTAGACAACTAACCCAAATTACTACGAATGCAAATAAAATAAAATAACAAAAATGAAAATGTGGTGAAAACTTATGTGGAGAGAAATGTGTTTACTTAGATTTCCTTACTCCCTAACTATCTTTTACCGGTTGATTAGTGTGCATTAGTTGCGTGGATGACGGGTGTATTCCTTAATACCATTCGTGGGGTGGCGTACGTACTTCCCCAACTCTACAAGCTCCTACTTCACTCCTATGTCGAGCCGGCTAGGAAGCTCCTAACATGGGATCACTAGAATTCGCTTGTGCATTAAATACAACCATAAAAACCTTTAGTACGCATTGGTTCATGTTTCTTAAGACGTTCAAGCAAGTTACCGAATAGGAAGTTAGCCAGTTTTCTTAAGCCTAACATAGATGAACAATCATCCAATACAACTAATAACACACTAATAACCAATAATCAATAGCTAGGTTTCATTAGATCTAAGCAAACACATGATAAATCTAGCCTAGCATGTTAAACAAAAGACAAGAACAAGATAGAATCAAACAACACATAGACATATTGAATGATTAATTGATAACTTATCTTCAATGTAACATGGAAGATCTCAAGGCAAAAAGCCTTGAAAAAGCTGCTAAAATCGTCTTAGGGTTTTCACACACAAAGTTCCCCAATAAGTTCCACACTAATGACAAAAAATTGCAAAACTATATATAGACTTTCAGATCTGACGGCGTCACGTTATGGAGTGTGACGCCGTCACCTCGCCGCTTTTAGGGTTCCCGGATGGCCTTCTTGACGCCGTCCCTCTTTAGCTCTCTAAAATCCGTTCTGGCTTATCAAGGCTTGACGCCGTCAGGATTAGGAATGACGCCGTCCCTCTTTAGATTAAGCCGTGACGACCTTGATCATATTAAAGCGTGACGCCGTCAGAATTCCCATGCAAATTTCTCTGGCTTATCATGAGTAAATTTCACATCCACCTTTTCTTGCCAAGCCATGACGCCGTCCAGGGATAATCCTGACGCCTTCAAAGGTAACTTTTAGCATGATTTTGAGACTTTGTCGTTTTCTTCACTTTTATGCTCCAAAAACGTCCAAAATGCTTCCTTTTCCAGATTTCTTCTCAAAAGTACCTAAAATGACAAAAGGAACAATTTAGGGCAATATTTGATCAAATAAATACGATTTAGGGCTTAAATGACCCCTTAAAAGCGGTACACTTTTCGCTTCATCAAATACCCTTACACTTGAGATTTGCTTGTCCTCAAGCAAATGTGCTTTTATTCTAATCAAAATACAAGTTAGGGGTCATTTAATGCTAATATAAAAGTAATTACAACAAATAGTCGTTCCACTTTAATCATAATAAGCACGGAGATTATAAACTAGCACCTCACAAGTAGTGTTTAGATACTCACATATCTCAAGTGTCATCAAAATAAATCTCATAAATGAAAACGGATAATATCTCTCATTACCTGTCATAGCAAATAGATTACCATAGGCTTGGGAAAGGATCGAAAACCTCCTCCACTAGGCGTAAGCACCTAAGATAAACTATCAAAGAGGGCTTTTAAATGGGTTATAACGTTAGGTGTAGGGAAAAGGAAAACACGGTTTTGTTGGATAAAGGATATTTTACTGGTGGCGAGTTAACGATCTTGATCAATTACATGTACTATACAATGTTGCTAAGCCAAGACTCGACTCGATTTAAGCTAAAAACAAAATAACAAAAACATAAAATAAACATAAAATGAAACGGGATGGTAGTCCGTATGTTTTTTCTATTTTTATTTTTCTCATTTTTTTTTTGTATTTTTCTTGATTTTTTTTTTTTTTTTCTTTTTTTTTTTTTTTTTTTTTTTTTTTTTTTTGCATACACTCTTGCCCTACCATCCAAAATAATACATCATAGGGGCATTGCATCCCCTTACACTTGAACTTTTACATAACTTTATAAATAACTATTCTAATGACTCGAATTAAGATAATTGAAAAACTTGGAGTACTTTTAAAATATTTAGCACATATGGGGGTAATAATGTTGTTCTTCCCCATTACTCCATTACACTAGTACTTTACCCATGAGTCCCAATCGTCCCAAAACAATATGTACAAGGATATGACTCGACTTAGCAACCATGTAATCAATTAGATAATTAACTTGGGTTTAAACAAATGTTGACACAATAATGCACTAAAATTGAGTGCATACAAGGTAGGCTAAGGCGATTTGGGTGTACATTTTAGTGGGGTGTAACAAATTCTTCCTTTAAGTAAAATGCTTAAAGGTCGAAACGAAAAGATAGGCTCTGAGGGGTGTACTAGGGGTATCGTGTACTAAAAATGAGTACAACGCAAAGGGTGTGGGAGAATTACTTGACCAATGTAGCCAAAGTAATTATAACAAAAACACAAGTGTAAAACAATGGGTTAATCCTAATGCCTCTTATCATGTAGTGAATCTAACTACACGAATGTAGTCTCACTTGTGGCCTCGGAATGGTCCTAACGCAAGTTCTAGAATCTAAGTGCTACCGGTACACACATCATAGCATAAATGCTTTTCCTACCAATTCTAGGGGCGAACCTCACATATTTGGGGGTGGAAAATTTTTTAGTGGTACGGTTTTTGTGCTAGTCATATAACTCCTATCCGTGAGACGCTCATTAAGATCAAAGTTTCACTCCTAAATGTTGTAAAAAATTTTAAATTTGGCACTAAAATTACCCTAACAGGTATTTATCTCAGTTTTATTACACATCTACCATCAAACAAACAAAAATCAAGCGTAAGAGCATTCTCTAATCGTACTTTTACCCCCCCCCCCCCTTACACTTAAGATGAACATTGTCCCCAATGTTCAAATAACAAGATGTAAAAGCATAAAGTAAAAGAATGAAATCAAATACTCCCCTGATTTGCTCGGTGGATAATGAAGTAACTTGGTTAGATCTTCTTCCAAAGTAATGTTGAAGCTCCATGACTAATGCATCGCCATAAGCTTGATCCAACAAACATTTCCTTGTCCAAAATAACCTGTTAAACCTGAAAAAACAAACACAAAAACCTGCATAACATCGGCGGGATAAACTCTATATATAAGGATATAATGCTTGTGGAATGATAATTTTGCAGATTCCTGGAGATTATAAGTTATAGATTTAATAAAAACTTTTTATGAAAACAAAACTTTCAAAAATTTTCAGAAAATTAAACCTGACGCCGTCAGGTTGTAAAGCCTGACGCCGTCAGATATGATCTGACAGAATTCTCATGTTATGTTTCGGGAAAATTTTTGGAAAAACCTATACCTTACTTCCTGGAATTCCTGCAAAACATCATTATGACTCGATACAAGCATTTGACTCAAACAAATACTAATATGTATGTTAATTTATTATTATTACGATTCATGTTCATTTGTGTTCTAATAAACCGGTTTGGATTTCCCTTACACTTAACTTTTGCAAAATACCTTTATATGTAGTTAAGACGAAGTTAAAAACAAGATAAAGCATTTTCACAATTTACTTTTGAACATGAATCAATAATAGCAATAAAAATTAAACATACATATGGAAACAAATAAAAACAAACAAACAAATAAATAAACACACAAAGCAAACAAAACTTGGGTTGCCTCCCAAGAAGCGCTTTTCTTTATTAACGAGTCTTATAGCTAGACTCAAAGTCACGTACATTACGTGACTTCTTCATCGAAAGTTATGTCTTCCTCATTGATCATTTCATTACCATTCTCCTGATAATGCTTGACTCGTTGTATATTCACAGTGAATTCTCTATCTTCGTCGTCAATCAACACAACGGCTCCGGTTTTAGAGGAGCTCCTTACGGTAAAAGGTCCATACCATCTAGATTTAAGTTTTCCAGGAAACAGTCTTAAGCGAGAATTATATAATAAGACCTTGTCTCCTTCTGAAAACTCCTTTGGTCTCTTAATCCGTTGGTCATGCCATCTTTTTGCCCTTTCTTTGTATGTAATGGAAGATTCATAAGCCTCTAATCTCAATTCATCGAGCTCTTGGAGCTGTAAGAATCTATTTGTTCCCGCAACCGTATAATCCAAATTATAAGCCTTAAGTGCCCAATATGCCTTGTGTTCCAGTTCTACTGGAAGGTGGCATGCCTTGCCATATACCATACGGAACGGGGTTGTCCCGATTGGCGTCTTATAAGCGGTTCGAAATGCCCACAAAGCTTCATCGAGCTTAAAAGACCAATCTTTTCGGTTTTAATTGACCGTTTTCTCCAATATTCTCTTTATGGATCTATTAGTGTTTTCGACTTGACCGTTGGTTTGAGGATGGTAAGCGGTGGAGAATCGGTGAGAGACTCCATATCTTTTCATAACTTTCTCCATTTGCGAATTGCAAAAATGGGTTCCCCTGTCACTAATAAGAGCCTTCGGAATTCCGAACCTAGCGAACAATTTTTTGAAGAAATGAATGACTACCCTAGCGTCGTTAGTCCTAAGGGCTTGTGCTTCCACCCATTTCGAAACATAATCGATGGCCACCAAGATGTATTCATTCCCACCTGAAGATGGGAAAGGTCCCATGAAATCAATTCCCCAAACATCGAAAACCTCACAAACTTGTGTATAATTCTGTGGGGCTTCATCCCTCCTAGAGATATTCCCAGCTCTTTGACATGCGTCACAAGTTTGTATCATTCCCTTCACATCACGAAATATTGTAGGCCAATAGAATCCCACGTCGAAGACCTTTCGTGCAGTAGTGTTCATTCCGTGATGTCCTCCAGATGGACCTGCATGACACTCCTTCATAATTCTGACAGCCTCCTTTTCCGAAACACAACGCCTGATTACCTGGTCCGGACATCTTCGGAATAAGAAAGGTTCATCCCAAAAGTAATACCTTAATTGATTGAAGAACCTCTTTTTTTCATGCCTGCTCATATGCTCAGGAATGACTCGACTTGCCAGGTAGTTAGCATAATCCGCATACCATGGTTCAGAATCATTTATTGACATGAGCTGCTCTTCAGGAAATGACTCCCGAATCTCACTCTTATCAGATTCAGCGAGGCTGGGGTTTTCGAGACGAGAGAGATGATCAGCTGCAAGATTCTCGGCTCCTTTCTTATCACGAATCTCAACATCGAATTCTTGCAATAGTAAGATCCAACGAAGTAACCGTGGTTTAGCATCCAGTTTATTAAAAAGATATCGAATAGCTGAATGGTCCGTAAAAACAACCGTTTTGGAAAGGACAAGATATTGGCAAAACTTATCAAAAGCAAATACCACGGCTAGTAATTCCTTTTCAGTGGTAGTGTAGTTTTCTTGAGCAGGATTCATGGTTTTGCTAGCGTAGTATATTGGCTGAAAGTGTTTGTTAAGCCTTTGGCCTAATACTGCTCCAACAGCATAATCGCTAGCATCGCACATGATTTCAAAGGGTAACTCCCAGTTAGGGGTGACCATAATTGGAGCTTGGGTAAGTTCCTGCTTCAATCGATCGAATGCATCCTTGCACTCTTGAGAGAAGTCGAACGGGGCATCCTTCATGAGCAACTGAGTCATTGGTTTAGCTACTTTTGAGAAATCTTTAATGAATCTCCTATAGAAGCCAGCATGACCCAAAAAGCTACGGATTGCCTTGACAGTTGTTGGATAGGGAAGTTTGGATATAGCTTCAATTTTTGCCCGGTCTACTTCAATTCCACTTCCTGAAATTTTGTGCCCTAGCACAATCCCTTCTTTTACCATAAAGTGGCACTTTTCCCAGTTTAGTACCAAGTTGGTCTCCTCACAATGTTTGAGCATTTTCTCAAGGTTAGCAAGACAGCGATCAAAAGAGTTTCCAAAGACTGAAAAATCATCCATGAAGACCTCCATGCTGTCTTCCATTAACTCATGGAAGATTGCCGTCATGCAGCACTGGAAAGTGGCGGGGGCGTTACATAGTCCAAAGGGCATTCGCTTGTAGGCGAAGGTGCCATAAGGGCATGTAAACGTAGTCTTTTCTTGGTCCTCAGGAGCGATAGGGATTTGGAAATGCCCTGAGAACCCATCTAGGAAGCAGTAGTACTCATGCCCCGCTAACCTTTCTAACATTTGGTCGATAAATGGGAGAGGGAAATGATCCTTTCGGGTTGCATCATTCAACTTCCTATAATCGATGCACACACGCCATCCAGTTACTGTTCGTTGAGGCACTAATTCATCCTTATCGTTCTTCACCACCGTCATTCCTCCCTTTTTTGGTACAACCTGTACAGGACTTACCCATGGACTGTCAGAAATTGGGTAAATTAGCCCTGCATCTAGGATCTTAATGACTTCCTTTTTTACGACTTCCTTAATGTTGGGGTTTACTCGCCTTTGAGGTTGCACGGAGGGTTTATAATCCTCCTCCATGAGGATTTTATGCGTGCAAAAGGTAGAGTCAATCCCCTTGATGTCGGCTACACTCCATGCTATAACTCCTTTATATTTTTTTTAAAACTCCTAAGAGTTTATCCTTTTGTTCACTTTTCAAGGAAGAGCTTATGATTACCGGAAGTTGATCTTCCCCTTGGAGGAAAGCATACTCAAGGTTGTTTGGGAGTTCCTTGAGTTCTACCGCAGGTGGCTCGATGATGGAGGGTTTAAGTTTGTTCTCGGGTTTACGAAGCTCAAGCTGTTCGATTTCTTGTCTGGGATAGAAGGAGACTGCATTCACATCCGTAGTCTTCTCCTCCTCTAAGATGGGTAAGAAAGCTTCATCTCGCAACCAACCAGCTTCCACCTGTTCATCTATACAATTGTCAATCTCGTCAGATAGTTCATTGATTTCTCCGATGAAATACAGCTGATTACCTGTTTCGAGAGAAAGATTCATTGTGTCCTTGATGTCGAAGGTTAAGCTATCGGCTCCCACTCGTAAGGTTAGTTTGCCGTCATGAACATCAATAACAGCACGAGCAGTTGCAAGGAATGGCCTCCCTAGATTGATGGGCACTAAGTCATCTTCTTCCATCTCTAAGATGATGAAGTCGACTGGAAATTTGAACTTCCCTACCTTAACCAGCACATTCTCACATATTCCTAAGGGGTATTTGACTGATCTATCGGCTAGTTGGATGTTCATACGGGTTGGTTTCAACCCAGAATACCCTAATTTAAGGAACATGGAATGCGGCATAAGATTGATACTTGCTCCTAAGTCGGCTAAAGCATTCTTGACTGAAAGAGATCCTATTGAGCAGGGCAAGGTGAAACTACCTGGATCGTCCACCTTCTTTGGCAGCCCTCGTTGAGTCACCACAGAACATTCTTCTCCTAAGGTTACAAGACCCTCGAGCCCTTTTCTGTTGGTTAGCAACTTCTTGAAGTATGTACTATATTTGGGCATATGGTAACATGCATCAAGAAGGGGTATGGTGACGACCGAATTCTTCAAATATGACAAGAATCTTTTATTATCATTTTCAACCTTTTGATTCTTGAGACGGGACGGGTATGGGACTTTAATGGGCTGTTTGGTTGGAGTAGGTGGAGAGGGAGTTACCGGAGGGGTTTGTTCAGGATTCTCATCGTTCACATTATCTTCCTCCTCATGAGGGGTGTTGGGTTCCATGATGCTAGATTGTTGAGCTGGGTAAGGTGGATCCTTAGTAGTTGTTCCAGCACGAGTGGTGATGGCGAGTAAGGGATCTCTTTGAGGTTCACCAAGGCCGTCGAGAGTGGCGTTGAGTTCTGCAAATATGGCCCTTATGTCGTTTTGTCGACTATTGATAAGGTTGTCGAGACCATTTAGTTGCAAATTCTTTTCAAACGTGAAATGCCCAAGATCATCCTCAAAAGTGCTCCTAACCTTATAGTCAGGATATTCTCCTCCTCCCTCTTCTCTCACAAGATTTCCCCAAGGGGTGAAATCATTGTTTTGGTAGAAAGTTAAGAGCGAAGGATCATCAAAGATATCGTGGCTTGACAAGCATGCTTGTTCGGTGGTGGTATCATCCCCGCATTCCTCCACTTCATGCGGGCCACCACATTGGTCGCAGATCAAGTATGGGTTTGACAACCATTTAGTTGGTTGTGACTTGTCTAGATAAGAGACTTGATCATTCATTCTACTCAACCGGCTAACAAAAGGAGGCTCTTTCCTGATCTTGGAAATGCTCATGATCGAATCGGGTTCATCCCAGGTATCGTCTTGATCATTTGCGTATTCCTCAATTCTATTCCATCCTTCCTCAGCACTAAGGTTGGCTATTTTTCCTTTTACCAAATTATTAATGCCACTTTGGTCGCTTTTAGGGACACTGTCATAAAAGATTTGGACCAGAAGCCAGAGTTCAATGCCATGATGAGGGACTTGTCTAATCAGATCCTTGAATCTGTTCCAGGATTCGTGAATGGGTTCAGCTGGTCCAACATGGAAGCGGAAGATTTCGTCTCTTAACGTTGAAGTTCTTCCTATTGGAAAGAATTTCTCGTAGAATTTTGAGACAAGCTGTTCCCATGTGAAAATGGATTCGGAGGGAAGTTGGTTATACCAGTCTTCGGCTTTTTCATAAAGGGTGAAAGGAAAGAATCGCAGCCGGGAGGTATCCCTAGTGGCCCCGTCCGTATGGAGGGTATCCACTATTTTCAGGAAGTCCTTGATGTGTTGGATTGGATCTTCAGTTTTCAATCCGTGGAACTTACATACACTTTGGACAAGCCAAATATCGGTTGCACGCAAGACCCCATTCGTGTGTTCATTTGGAAAAACGATAGCATTGGAAAAAGCCACGAGGGGTGGGAGAAGAGTAGTCCTTGAGGCATTTAGGAATTGGGTTTTCGGGAACCTCCATATCGCGATTGGGTTGAGGGCTAGGAGGTGTAGAATGATGATTGGATTCTTCCTCGGAGAGGGCATCATCAAAGTTGATGGCAAAGCCAGATGGTTCGGGTGTTGCAAAGAGTCGCCTTAATCTACGCATTTCCCTATCAGGTTCTGCGTAGGGTGAAATAAGGTCGCTTAGTGAACTACGACTCCTGGTGACTCTGAGATTGGAGAAATCTTCGTTTACCATGATGGCCAAGGAAGATTTGAGCAATGGATAGAGCAGAAAAAGATAGACTAAAGAAAACCTAGAGAAATAAAATAAAAATCTCACTAGAAAGGAATCTAGTGAGTAGACCTATAAAATAAAAATTCAACCTAAACAATAACTATTCCCCGGCAGCGGCGCCAAAAACTTGATGCGTGGTTTTGCAACCTTACAACAGGTTTTACCTCTCGAGGGATCTCAAGAGGCTTACAACCCCACCAGGCAGTGTACCTGACCGATGTAGTATAGTGTAGTGGTAAGTACGGGGGATTGATCGTTCTCCACAGGGAATAGTGTTCGTTAGGTATGAAAAACTACTCTAATAGGTCTAAGGGTGAGAGAAGATTCTTTTTTGTGTTTTTATAATTTTTATGAAAGCAAGTAAAATCTCGGGTTTGAAAGAGTGGGCGGAATTAGTTGCTAGTCAACTAACCCAAATTACTACGAATGCAAATAAAATAAAATAACAAAAATGAAAATGTGGTGAAAACTTATGTGGAGAGAAATGTGTTTACTTAGATTTCCTTACTCCCTAACTATCTGTTACCGGTTGATTAGTGTGCATTAGTTGCGTGGATGACGGGTGTATTCCTTAATACCATTCGTGGGGTGGCGTACGTACTTCCCCAACTCTACAAGCTCCTACTTCACTCCTATGTCGAGCCAGCTAGGAAGCTCCTAACATGGGATCACTAGAATTCGCTTGTGCATTAAATACAACCATAAAAACCTTTAGTACGCATTGGTTCATGTTTCTTAAGACGTTCAAGCAAGTTACCGAATAGGAAGTTAGCCAGTTTTCTTAAGCCTAACATAGATGAACAATCATCCAATACAACTAATAACACACTAATAACCAATAATCAATAGCTAGGTTTCATTAGATCTAAGCAAACACAAGATAAATCTAGCCTAGCATGTTAAACAAAAGACAAGAACAAGATAGAATCAAACAACACATAGACATATTGAATGATTAATTGATAACTTATCTTCAATGTAACATGGAAGATCTCAAGGCAAAAAGCCTTGAAAAAGCTGCTAAAATCGTCTTAGGGTTTTCACACACAAAGTTCCCCAATAAGTTCCACACTAATGACAAAAAATTGCAAAACTATATATAGACTTTCAGATCTGACGGCGTCACGTTATGGAGTGTGACGCCGTCACCTCGCCGCTTTTAGGGTTCCCGGATGGCCTTCTTGACGCCGTCCCTCTTTAGCTCTCTAAAATCCATTCTGGCTTATCAAGGCTTGACGCCGTCAGGATTAGGCGTGACGCCGTCCCTCTTTAGATTAAACCGTGACGACCTTGATCATATTAAAGCGTGACGCCGTCAGAATTCCCATGCAAATTTCTCTGGCTTATCATGAGTAAATTTCACATCCACCTTTTCTTGCCAAGCCATGACGCCGTCCAGGGATAATCCTGACGCCGTCAAAGGTAACTTTTAGCATGATTTTGAGACTTTGTCGTTTTCTTCACTTTTATGCTCCAAAAACGTCCAAAATGCTTCCTTTTCCAGATTTCTTCTCAAAAGTACCTAAAATGACAAAAGGAACGATTTAGGGCAATATTTGATCAAATAAATACGATTTAGGGCTTAAATGACCCCTTAAAAGCGGTACACTTTTCGCTTCATCAAGGTGCTTCGAACTTTAGCATCGTAGTATCCCTTCATTTTTGACTTGGCTTTTGCCTCACGTATAGCTGCGCGTTCACGCCTTTCTTCCAATAGGTCCAAGTCTATACGCCGTTCGTCGTCATTGGTTGCGACATTAACTTCCGCGGTACGAATAGTTGGCATCCCAATTTCAGCTGGTATGACAGCTTCTGTCCCAAAGACAAGAGAAAAGGGAGTGTCTCCATTGCTAACTTTGATTGTCGTGCGGTGCGCCCATAAGACATGCGACAATTCATCCACCCATCTTCCTTTGTGTTTGTCCAGGCGTGCTTTAATTCCTTCGCCCAGACTACGATTTGCGCGCTCAACCAAACCATTGGTTTGTGGGTGTTTAACCGACGCGAAGTGTTGTTTAATATTTAGTTCTGCGCACCAGTCTTTGAACGGGTTATCGCGGAATTGTTTTCCGTTGTCAGAAATAATTTCCCCAGGTAATCCAAAGCGGCATACAATATTTTCCCAAATGAATCGTTTTACTTGATTACCTGTGATTGTCGCCACTGCTTTTGCCTCAATCCACTTAGTGAAGTAGTCTATAGCCACAATAAGAAATTTCAGTCTCCCTGCTGCAACAGGGAAGGGACCCGCAATGTCGATACCCCACTTATAGAATGGCCATGGAGAAGTGATAGGAATTAGCTCTTGTTGTGGTCTGTGCGGGATGGGTCTATGAACTTGGCAGTCACTACATTTCTTTATCACATCATGCGCATCGCGATGCATAGTGGGCCAGTAGTATCCTGACCGCAAGGCTCGTGCTACGACGGACCGTGGTCCTGAATGCATACTGCATGAACCGGCGTGGATCTCTCGGAGTACGTAATCTGCCTAAAGAGGTCCAACGCACCGAAGCCATGGTTGTAGGAATGAGCGCCGATATTGGATACCATCTCGAAGTTCGAACCTCTGCGCTGTGCGCCGTATCCGTCGAGCGTCCTTCTGCTCATGGGGCAATATGCCTTTGCTTATAAATTCGACAATAGGGGTCATCCACGTAGGATTCTGCTCCTCTATTACCGTGGATATCTCCATCTCCGAGATGGATTTATTTTTTAGGATCTCCACCAACACTTGATTTGACAGGTGTGCAAAGCTTGTAGATGCGATCTTGCTTAGCGCATCCGCTTTTTTGTTTTCCCCTCTAGGAACTTGTTTAATGGTAAACCTGTCAAAACCTTGGATTAGTGACTTGGTCTTGTCGAGGTATTGAACCATGTTATCCTCTTTAGCCACATATTCGCCCAACACATGGTTGGCTACTAATCGGGAATCCACATTTGCTTCTAGGTTGCGTACACCCATTCGAGTTGCAATGCGTAATCCAGCAATTAGGGCTTCATACTCTGCCTCATTATTCGTAGCTGTGAATTCAAAGCGTAGTGCGTAAGTGAATTTCATTCCTTCTGGATTGGTGAGGATAAGGCCTGCGCCCTACCCATCCACGCATAAGATCCATCCGTGAATAGGACCCATGGTTCTTGTAGTTCTACCTCGCTCCGTGGAGGTGCAGCATCGGTGTCTGGTTTTTCGATGATGAAGTCTGCTAGTATTTGCCCCTTAACCGCAGTGCGTGGTCTATAAGAGATGTTATACTCGCCTAGTAATACACTCCACTTTTGTAATCGCCCCGATGCGTCGGGTTTGGAGATAACTTGCTTGATTGGTTGGTCTGTGATCACCGCTATTGGGTGTGCTTGAAAGTACCTGCGCAATCTTTTGGCGGCAAATACTAATGCCAAGACCAACTTTTCCATTGGGCTATAGTTAATCTCTGTCTTCTTGAGCGCTTTACTTACAAAATATACCGGTGTTTGTACGGAGTTCCTATCTGTCAGTAGCACCGCGCTGACTGCTCCATGAGTCGCAGACAAGTACACAATTAACTCCTCCCCCGGTCGGGGTGCGACTAGCTTGGGAAGCGCTGCTATATGTTGCTTAAGCTGTGTAAAAGCTTCTTCCGCTTCTGTAGTCCAACTAAAGTCTCCCTTTTTTGTACACTTCTTGAGTGTTTTAAAGAGGGGGAGTGACTTATCTGCTGATTTGGACAGGAATCTGTTCAACCCGGCTAGTTTTCCATTCAGAGACTGGACTTCTTTCAACGTGCGTGGTGAAGGGAGTTGGATGACAGCCTCTGTTTTTTCTGGGCATGGTTTAATGCCATCAGGTTCTATCAAGTATCCAAGGAACATGCCTTCTGTAGCGCCAAAAGTGCATTTCTTAGGATTTAACTTCATGTTGATCTTTCGTAGTGTTCTAAATGTTTCTTAAATGTCGCGGACCAATTCGCCTTCGGTATGGCTTTTTATGACAAGGTCGTCAACATAGACCTCTAGGTTGCGGCCCACTTGCTTTTCAAATGCATTATCTACCAATCGTTGGTAGGTGGCGCCCGCATTCTTTAGGCCAAAAGGCATCTTTGTATAATAGTAGACACCTTGGCTTGTGTGGAAGGCTGTTTTTTCCTCGTCTTCTTTAGCCATTTGGATCTGGTGGTACCCTTTGTATGCGTCTAAAAAACATTTAAAGGGGTATCCGCATAAAGATTCTACCTTCCAGTCTATCTCTGGTAGTGGGTAGCAGTCTTGTGGATATGCTTTGTTGAGATCAGTGAAATCCACGCACATCCGCCAACTACCATCACTCTTCTTGACCATCACTGGATTGGAGAGCCAGTCATGGTAATAAACCTCTCGCATGATACCTGCGTCAACAAGTTTGTGTACTTCCTCTAGAATGGCTTTTGCGCGCTCTGGAGCCTGGCCGCACTTTTTCTGCCATACTGGGGAGTATCCTTGTCGGATTTTCAACTTTTGTTCTGCAATCGAGCGTGGCACACCAGTCATGTGCTTTGGTTCCCATGCGAAGATATCCAGATTCTTTTGCAAGAGCGCGCACACGGCAGCTCTGCCTTTATCAGACAGCGATCCCCCGATCGATACTTCTTGCTCCGGGTAATCAGGATGAATTGCGACCTTCAAGTTTGATACTTTAGCTGCGCTCTATTCTGGGGTGTGCGTCGTCTCACATGTAATCGTGTTACACTCTCTAGGTGGCACGGCGTTATTGTAGATGGTAACAATGCCGCCTTCTACCGGGAATTTGAGCATCCCATGTGTTGCGGACGTTACTGCGCGTATTGCCGAAATTCCTGGTCTTCCGATAATGCCATTGTATGGCGAAGGAGATCTGATCACCATAAAATTCATCCAGGCTGTCGTGGAGTGTTCCTTATTACCAACAACAACTAGTAGTCGTAGTTGCCCCATGGGCCATATCTTTTCTCCCGTGAAGCCAGTCAACGACGTCGTGGCCGGGCTTAACTGTCTTTGTATCTCAGGTCGCAATATTTTGAAACAATGCTCATACATTATGTCTGCTGATGCCCCTCCATCAACATACATGTGGTAGATATCATGACCCCCCGTATTTATCTCGATGGTGAGTGGTTCCGCCACTGCGTTGTCCGCAGCCAAGGTGGGGAAAGAGATTTCGCTTCCATGAGAAAATTTCTGGCTGACCTTTTGCCTAGTCTTTCGCTGCCATGATTGTATCATGTAGATTGTGTCAGCCTTGTCCTTAGGTGCTTCTTTCTTGCCCCCGGTCTTCTGTTTGTCTTTCCCATCCTTGATGTTCTTAACTAGATGGTCCAACTTGCCTTCTTTTACTAGCTTATTAATTAGTTGGCGCAATTGGACACACTCATTGGTGGTGTGGCCCTTCTGTCCATGATACTCGCAGTATCCGTTCCCTACGCGCCGATCTTCTGGGGTGCGCATCGGGGGGGGGTCTCGGAAAGTTCGCGCCTTCCGTCGCAAATATCTCCCTTGGAGTCTTCGTTAGTGGGGTATACTTGTCATTCTCTCGTCCACCCCCTTGACTGCGGTAGCTTTTGTTACAATTGCTACTCTGGTCATCAGATTGTCTCCTGGGCTGTTCTTGTGACCTATAGTTTGAGTAGCCTTTTTTACTATCCGCAGCGGAGGCTTCTCCTTGGATGAAGGACCTCGTGCGCTTCATAAGTTCGTCAAAGGTTTGGGGAACCCTATCATTTAACTTTTTGATAAGTTCTGGGTTATTGATTCCATTCATAAACCCTGAGATCTTTAGTATTTCGGGGCGTGCCTTGACATGTATGCATTCATCCTTATAGCGCTCCACATAAGCGCTTGTGGATTCCCCTTGGCGCTGTTTTACCCTAGCGAGTTCGACAGGGTTCTTGGCGCACTTCTTCCTCTGAGTAAAGTTCAAACGAAACGCCTTCCGCAACTCTTCAAACCCATCGATGCTTCTACGTGGAAGCTTACTGAACCAGTTTCGCGCATTCCCTACTAATGTAGAATTAAACATGTGACACCACACAGGTTGTGGCCAATTTTTGATGGTAGCTGCTGATTCGAAATTTTTTAGGTGGTCGTCAGGATCACCTGTCCCATCATAAGTTTTAACATTATCGGTCATGCGCCTTCTCTTATCTTCTGAAAAATCACTGATGCGCCGAGTGAATGCGTCAACCTTTTGGCGGCGCCAGGGACGAGACATATCTTCGTCCTCCTGGTCGCGGTATCTTCTCCTGGACTTCCAGTGTCCTGTTTCTTCGTCCTTGTTGTCCGAGGAGTCACTTGAGGATGAGCTTACTCTTTCGCGGCGCTTGCGCCGACTATCCTCGGAATCTGAGCTTGAAGGGCTTTCGCTTGGGGAGCACCGTCGCCCAAGTCTATCGTGAATCCTGCGACTGCCAAGCCTAGTGTGGACATTGGTGAGCCGTCCATCGTCTTCATGCTCCTCCCGATACTGTAAGTCGGCTGCTTCATCATCCACAAGTTTCCTTCCGATCCTAGTAAACACTGGGTGTCGGCGGCTATCCTTCTCGCGCCTTTCCTTTCGGTAACGCGGTGGGGATGCTTCATGCTCAGGGTCGAAGTTAAGCCGGGCTTGCAGACTCTGGCTTGACCTCTTTTTCACTTCCTCTCGCATAAGCGCAGCCAAGGTTTCATAGTTTTGAGATACGAAATCACTTGGTGCTAGTTCAGGCGTGACTCCTTATAGCGCGAGGATGTCTGTTTCCAAATCAGGACCCTTGTTTCGGGTAGGCGCATTTGGCGGCTCAGTGAGGTCTAATTCTGACATGGTGAAAGGAGTGCGCTGTAGATCTTTCGCACTAGTGGTTGTAGTAGCATGGGTAGTCCTTGTGAGCGGTCCTACTGTAGTAAAGGCCAGATCTGAGCATGATCCCAGGTTTTTGGGCGCACTAGTTGTTCCAGAGGCCTGCTTAGGGCCTGAATCAGTTTGCTTCTTCTGCCCCTGTAGGTCACCATGCGTTTTCTTCGCCTGCGGAGTCCGCTGATTTAGGTTTCCGTGCTTTGTCATTCTAGTTCTTCGTAGAGTTCTTAGTGTCTGGTCCCACGGATGGCGCCACTTGTTGATACAAAAGTTGAGCGTTCCTTGTTTGGATTCCGGTTCCCGTATCAATTGGATCTTAATGCTTGAGACCTGCACACTAAGAGAACAAAAAACACCGTTAGGCTTATCGTGGGATTGTCTCCCACGATTATCCTCCGGCGTGAGAGTAAGTAATCGGTTTTAGGGTTTTAGTGAAGAGTTAGGGTTATGATATGATACCTTTAATGAGAGCCGAGATGCCCTTTATATACACACGAAATCCTTATTGGTTTCGTGTTCCTTACTCTTCGGCGTATCCCCCCTTATTCGGTTCATTGATCCTTATCCCGTAAATAAGAGATCCTATATCAAGGCCAATAATAGATTTCGGATTTGGGCCGTTGTAAGCCCAAATCTTTATCGTGATAGCCCACGCGTGATGGGCTTGAGTATTGGTCGGGTTCGTGACCCGAGTGCGGACTATACGTCATCAGTATTAACTTCCGTGGTTTCTAATAAAATTCTCGCTATTTGTGTTTTTCCATAAATATTTGTGAACTCTTAGGTTTCTAATGCTTGTACTTTTCTCGAATTTCTATAATAAAAATGATGGGAAATATGTGTAGACATTTATTTGAGGTTTGTCAAAAATGATGTTTATAAATAGTTTATTTTGTTTCAAGATTTTTCTTTTGAATGAAGATTGTTATTAGAAAATCCGAAAAGATAACTGTTCCATTTATGACATGATTCTTCCTAAATTATACATAGGTAGCTAGGCTATGTATAATTGAGGACCAAATGATGTGATGCTTGGCTCAGTCACAGTGGTATTTATGCTTTTCAAAAAGTTTTAGAGGGTATTCAACGCGTTGTTTTTATAAAATGACAACATAATTATTTTTCAAAAGAAAGTAGAAAATTTTTGTTCATACTTCGGTGATGAGTCAGGAATTTCTAGGGTGATACTAGGATATCTTTGAAATGAATCTTAGGGTTTAGGTGAAAATTCTTACAAGATGGTAATAACCTATTATTTGGTCAGAAATGATGTTAACTAGATTTCTAAGGTGATATCAATGTATTGTTACGTAACGACTAAGAATAGAGTAAATGGAATAGAAGTTGAAAATAGGCGTAGATTATATATAATTATTACGGACATATTACAAGATAAAGTTTCACACGGTAGAAAGGTAGTTGTTACACTTAAGTTACATCCATCGTACCTAAGGTAAGGTATAAAAGGAAATACAACTTAGAAAGTCTTGAACTTATGGTTTATTTATCTACAACAGGAATTTCTCTTCTATTCAAACCTAGGCGTCATCCCTTGACATTTCTGAGGGTTCTAAAGATCTTCCATTCTCTTTCGCTGATCTTTTTGTCCTAAATGGTATTCTGAGTTGGGCACTTATTCTTGAAGTGTCCCTTTTAACTTTTTGGTCTAAAATCCTTAGGTATTGGTGATGGTAGGTTCAGTCACTTCTTCTGGAGCCTTAAGGTGAACTGGTCTATATTCCATGAAACTTTCATGGTTATGCTTACAAGGTATAGCCGTCTTCTTTTCTCCTCTTTCCATGTCGTTGCTAATCGGAGGAACCATGGTTACTTCACGTATTACTGCAATGATGTTGGTTACTAACTTCTGGATATCTTCAGTACTTCGTTAGGCTCTTTAGTGAAAAGAACGGAGCTAATTATTTCATTGATGATAGACTAAATTGAATCCCTACGGTAATCTAATTTCAAGATGTGTCTGGGTAGTATCGTAGATAAATGATCAACTCTTAGATATGGAACTGCTAAGGAACAAACTAATTCATCTACAAATGCTGATGTTTAGCAACTTTCTCTTCATTCATCAAGTTTTCTTCTGAAATTTGTCTTAGAAAATTCTATGGTTTTTGGCCTGGTTATGTTATGCTTAAGGAATCATGATAATCATAGGTAATTATCATGGTAAGTCTAGATATAACCACTGTAAACAATATAGTATTAACAACTTGAATGATTGTTTTTGCAAAACAACAATACAAGGTCCATTATTAATGCTCCATTGATTTGTGTGAAGTCATTTGTATACCAACGAGAGTAACAAATGGTGAGATTTTGAATGAGGGGATGAGGAATCATTACATGCATGCATAGCATCATGATAGAGTATGATAGAAAGAATTTATTCACCACCTTGAGATATAATAACAGGAGGTTGTTATTGATTAAAGGTTGGTTACATGTCCTGAGAGTTTCAGGATTATTAGAAAATACGTCAACACTAACCAAAAACTATTTGGTTTAGTGGGTACAACAACGATACATGTGAATTTTAAGATAAGTTATGTCTCTGACGTAGACGTCTAACTTCTGTCTTAAGTTCTATTTGTGTAGTTTGTTGATAAAGACGAGTCCATATTGAGTTACGAGGGTTTAAATTATAGTCTGAGAGATTAGGTAAAGACATATCATCTGAGATGTATGGTATTGAGAAATCTGAAGCGTCAGGTAATGGAGAATTTGGCTCAACATCTTTCCAAATTGTTTCTTGGCGTAAATTCTGTCCAGCCTCGAATGTCGTCGGACAACCAATCAACTCCTCATCTGAATAAGATTCAGTAGCTCTCCTGAGTCTCTGACGTGGAGATGAGTAAGTAGGTGATGTACGAGTAATATGAAGGGCATTTTTGGTAATATTAACAGGTTTGGAAGACATGATACTGTAGTAACCGAAAAATACTAATTATAAATAATTCGTACGTTATAGATGTATCGGTAAATGTGAAGTAATGAAGTATGTGTGAGTAACTATCAAGCATAAAAAGATTATTGTAAAACAATCTTAATAAGTAACGTATTGAGCATGACAATCTTGTTGATATAAATAATGCCTAAACACGTTATTAATATTTTTCGATATCTCTACGTTTTGATAATCACAAAATGTAAAATCATTAATTGGAAAATTATGACGTAAACAAGTATTTAGTTGTAAATATCTATTTCTACAACTCAAATCACTTAAGGTATGAATGAACTAATGCTTAATGCATTATATGATCAAAGGAACATTTTCTTAATAACTAGATTTTTTATAAAACATCAAAAACATTTTATATATTTTTGAAAAACATTTTTGGTATTAAATAAAAATGTTTAATCTTTTATAAAAATATGAATTCAAAATTTTAACCAAAATCAGTTAAAATGTTCCAGAAAAACCTTCCCCACAAAAGGACAAAATTGGCCAACGTTCAGTAGGGGCGGCCCCCTTAATAATTAAGGGGACCGCCCCCTATTTAAGGGGACCGCCCCCGCTCCAGTAGGTCTCCAGCTGTCCAGTTTTTCTCCTATAAATACCAGACTTCTCCTGGATTTTTACTCACCTTTTGCACACTAAAACTTTCTGTTCTAAATCCTTTCTAAAACATTGTAAATCCTTTGATCATATTTTCTTAAGCATTGGTTTCTAAGTGATCCAAGCTTCCACCACCAAAAGTGCAAAAGAAGAACTCTACTTCAACTAGTGAAGAAGTGTTATTACCTACCTCATTCAATTGTGTTGTTGTGTAAAGTGTTGTGTAGTTGTGATAAGTAGATCTAAGTGTAATTACGTAGTGGTGTTGTAAATTAGTTGTGAAGTAGTTGTGAATAAGTAGTTGTGAAGTAGTTGTGAAGAAGTAGTCGTGAAGTAGTCGTCGTGAAGAAGTCGTGAAGAAGTTGTGAAGAAGTCGTGAAGAATTCGTGAAGCCGTTGTGAAGCTGTCGTGAAGAAGTCGTGATCAAGTCGTGTTTAAGTTGTGAGATTGGTTCTAGCTACGATTAGGACTCGACATCTAGCTTTGTGTCGTTAAGCCGGTGTAAGCTAAAGTTGTGTAAGGTTTCTCCGCCATAAAGGAGTTTGTTGACATAGTGAAGAAAACTCTCGAGTAGGTGACTCGAGGAGTGGAGTAGGGCAAGGAAGGTGTCCTTGTAGCCGAACCACTATAAATCTCCGTGTTGTGGTTTGATCTTTCTATCTCTCTCTCTTATTTCATTATATTTACCTTACTTGCATTACTTATCTATATTTGTTTATATATGTTCATATTGATCAAGAGTTGAATTCACATAAGATAGAATCGAAGTTTTTAAAAAGTAAACAAAAGTTTTCATAAATTAAAAAGACGTAAAACTATTCAACCACCCTTCTAGTTTTCCACAATTGGTATCAAGAGCCACGTCAAACAAGATTTTTAAAATAAACTGTATTTTAAAACTTGAAACGATCTATGGAATCTGAAAAATATTTAGAAGGGCAATCTATGCAAAGACCACCACTATTTGAAAGTGATGGATTTTTATATTGGAAAAATCGATTCGAAACTTATGTGAAGTCAAAAGATCTAGATCTTTGGCATGTTATTACTAATGGTGATTTTTTACCTATTCAACATAATCTTGAAACTAAAAAGGATGAAATTGTACCTTTTGAAAAACAAAGTGATGATTTAAAAAGAAAACTTTCTAAAAATAATGAGGCTAAAATGGTTATTTATAATGCGTTACCACGTAAAGAATACGAAAGAATCTTTATGTGCGAAACCGCAAAAGAAATTTGGAATTCTTTACTAATAACTCACCAAGGTAATAGTCAAGTCAAAGATAATAAAATAGATCTTCTTGTTCAACAATATGAACAATTCACGATTCCGGAAGAGGAATCAATTGATAATGCATTTGCTAGGTTTAACACAATCATCACGCGTTTAAAGCTAGGAAAGCATCAAGTGACGAGGATAGCTCAACCTCCGAAAGTGATGATGAAGAATATGCCATGGCCGTAAGAGACTTCAAGAAGTTTTTCAAAAGACGAGGAAGATTCGTTAGACAACCACATGACGAAAGGAAAACACTCCAAAGAAACAAAGACGACAAAGGTAGCAAGAGCGAGAGGAAGTGCTTCAAATGCGGTGATCCAAATCATCTCATTGGAAGATGTCCTATGATGTCAAAGGAGCAAAACCAAAAGGCGTTCATTGGAGGAGCATGGAGTGACAGTGAAGAAGACGAGAAAGAAACCACAAAAGAAGAGAAATGTCTTATGGCTAAGACATCAAGTGAGGTACGTTCCAAAGCCGAACACTTTAGTGATGAAAATTTATCATTAGATGAAAAAGAACTAGATAATGAATATAATAGGTTATGTATAATAGGTCAAAAAGTAATGACTAAAAATAAATCACTAAAACACATAAATAACCAATTAGAAAAAGAAATACTAGAATTAAAAATTAAACTACATAACTTAGAAAAAGGCAAAGAAATCTTTGAATGTAGACCTTGTCAAGAAACTAAAAATGAAAACGAAATACTTAAGGAAGAAATTTGTAGACTTAACAAATTTGAAAATAGTAGTAATTCTCTAAGGGATATAATAAGCATTCAAAGAATGACAGGAGATAAAACTGGATTAGGATTTAACTCAACTAAGGCTACAACTAGTGAAACTAAAAATGTAAAGTTTGAAAGTGAAACTAGTAATCAAAAAATATTGGAGTCAAAGCCTAAATATATACTTATAAAAGATAGAAAAATACCCATAGCCAATAATGAGGAAATAAAAGATTTCTACAAACCATCTTTAAAAACCGAAGTAGAAAACTCTAAACCAAAGCTTAGGTCAAAAACACCTCCTCCTAGAAGACCACCTAGTCCTCACCCTCGGCCTAGAACACCTCAACCTAAAAGAAACCAAAATAGACCAAACCGTCATAATAATAGTTACCCAATGTGGAATTACCCGAATCCACCAAGCTTCAATCCTTGGGGAATACTTCCACCATACATGCATCCTAGTCAACTACAACCCATTTTTGGTTCAAACAACTTTGGATCAATGAGACAATGGGGACCAAGTGGCTAAATCGCTATCTCATTGGATTATTGGTATCTCGTCCTTGATTGACTTCTACAAGTCAAACATTAACTCTTTGAAGCGCTTGAAGACCACACGTTGAAGACTAATAGGTACGCCCCTCCTTCATGCTCATCATTATGTGCGTAGATTTATGAACTAGCATATTGCATGACCCCATAAGTTTTTAATGCCTAGTTTAGTTAGTACTTGTATGGTAGTTAGTAGATAATCCCTTATATATATACATAACATAAATATCTACATATATATATCCATATTATTATACTATATACATATATAAATATATCCGCACATAACCTAGATACGTCATTTGTTGACTATCTAGAACTAAAAGAAATTGTTCGTCCTCGAACCTTTTCTTCCCACTTTGCCTCTTTTGAACTTTAAACGTTCAACACGAAAATCTTCCGTGTCCACTATCACATAACTCATGGTGATGAAGAGAAGTGAGTTAAGTGGATTAACGTAGAAGTAGCACTTTGACCGTCGAGTCAAGAAAACTATGGATGAAACAAACTCCCGTCACCGTCAGCACCTATCTCCGTCATTACCTCATCATCTCTTAACTCCATTCAACATCGCACGTTTTCACACAAAATAAATAAATATATATATATATATATATATATATATATATATATATATATATATATATATATATATATGCACTTTTACTCTCACCCCCTAACACATTTGTCGACTTGACATCTTGATCATTTTATCCAAAATTCTCAAGAAATGTTTTCTTAACGAAATGTTAATAAAATGTCAAGTATTCCTTCCTCGTGCCATTAAAACCCAACGTATTTTTTTATCTATATATATACATAAAATTATTTTGCTATCAGAAACTAAATTCGACAAAAATACATTTTTGGTAGGCGGCCCCCTTAATGTTTAAGGGGACCGGCTAGTAAACGGGGGCGGTCCCCTTAATAATTAAGGGGACCAGCCTACTGTAGCTCCCAAAAACGTTTTTCTTCCAAAAATCTTTACCAAACACCCCACTTTTCAAACTCACCCATACTTGCTGCTGCTGTGAACGAACCTCAACTCAAAAACCATTCTCCTAATCACCATCTCCGACTAATTTCGCAAGGGGCAAACACTTGTATCTTGATTAGCAACACATTTTGTAAGTTTTCTAATTCACATTTCATCTAATTCCATTCAATTTTGAGTCTAATCATAATTAGGTCTTTTACTAAACTTTCTTTTAATCCAAAATTTGTTAAAATTAAGTCTAGAAATCTTATAACCAAATGCTCCCCATAGGATTAGAATGCTTAATCAACCTAGAAACTAAGTAATTAAAAACCCATTATGTCAAACTAATCACTCCTTTTCAAAACTAATCACATTGTTGAATTATGCCATAAACACCTCTTAAAACTAATCACATTGGTTTATTACAACTCACAAATCCTAAAAAAATATATTTTTCGAATCATAAAAAATGTTTTTGTTAAATATAAGAGAGTGTTTGGATTAGGAGCTAGAATCATCGAAATTTAATCAAAATTAAGTTCATAACTACTTGTCAAGTTTATAAACACGCAATTAGTTGTTTTAAGTCATCAAGATACATAATTCATATGTATATTGAAATTTTACTAGTTATTTTCTTATTTAAAGGAGCGTTTGGCACAACATTTTGAAAGAAAGTTTTGAGTCAAAATCTAAGTTACTTAACATAAACACTCGTAAGAAATAGCTAGATATACAATCCAATGTTTGTCTAGCCACATTTCAAAGTAGCTTATGACGTATAAAAGAACGTTCGGATATTTTTGATTTCTTGTCATAATGTCCCTATAACTATTCTTTAACATCATAAAATACATCTTAAGCGAGTTCAAAATTAAAACTAAGGAACATTGTAAACTACTTCTTAGGATTTAAGTTTTAGAGTCGAAGTATGTTTACGTTCCACATAAGTAGCATATATAATATATGCATGTCATTTTCTTATTTTTCGTTGTTGCTTTCTTGTATAGGTGAAAATGCCCAAAACTACAGTCGGTGATGTCTCAAAAACAAAAGAATACATTCCTAAAGTCTCTGCCACTCCAGGCATTTCTCCTGCTGTTGCTTGTTTCTATCGTCCCATTGAAGATAGAAACATTCATGAAGGGAGAGTTGTCTATCCATCGTTCTATGAATCCGACTATATCGAACGAATGTTCTCCAACGTTCGTCTTGATTGTCTCTACAAAATCAATGAGCTTATCATTCCCCGCTTTGTTCTTGACTTCTATAGCCAAGTGACGGTGCAAACTGATCCCAATGGCTGTATCCTCATATCCTCTAAGATTCAACACGAATTCATTACTCTTACTCTCGCTCAATTCGGTCAAATTCTAGGAATCCCCTACTCCGGTCAAGCTGTCTTCTCTAATGAGTGGGATCTCTCATCTCTTGAGCAATATCGACCTCAACAGGGTCCTTACTACTCTGAGATTCCATCATCTGAAGAAATTCGTCAATATCTTGGGCTAGATCGTGGTACGACTAGCCGAAGGATCAAGTCAAAAGATGTTGACATCCATGCTAACCAAATCCTCCTCAAAGAGTTACGCTCCGACATGAGGCGTTGGGAAGAACTCATTCGTGAGAATGCGTTCGGTACCGGTGGTCACCGTGATCATGTCACGGCGAGCATAGCTCATATGTTGTATTGTATTGTTGCTGAACAGTCGTACAATTTGGCATATCTCTTTGTCTTCCGTATCATGTCCGCCAAAAACACTCATAATGCAAATCTTCCGTATGGCATGTGTGGACGTATAGCCTGGACTGGGCCAGGAATGGGCCAGGCCCGGAAGACCGCGGCCCACTCTACGCCTAAACCCTAATCCATGCCCTATAAATATATGGCTGGGATTCCCTTCTTGAGGTACGATATAATAACCTAAAACATAATGTCGCATCGATACTAACTTGACCGTCGGAGGTGGATCCCGGGGCTACGGCCTCGGGTCCACTCCTAACGGGTTCTCTTTGTTGAACAGGTCTACTCAGGGCTCGAGAAGACGACGAATGGCCCAGGGAGAGTCGTCGAATCCAGCCCGCGCCAGATTATGTATCAACAAGTTGGCGCCATCCGTGGGACACGACAAGTTTCGGCTCTCACATCACCGGAAAGCAACCATCGAGTTCCAAAGCCGGTATTTTGATCTTTTTTAAATTGACTTTTGCAAAGATATCTTGTTTATTCCTGTTTGCCGTACTGCGACATCATTAATTATAAATCGACATGCGATTTATACATCATTGGAAAAGGTATCTTATTATTTATTATCATACATGCGATTTGATTGGTCATAAAGTTTTGTCATGCGACGTCATTGGTAGAAGCTAATTATAATATAAATCGATTTGTTGTTTTCTGCTACTGTATCGATTTGTTGTTTTCTGCTACTGTAACGTACACCCTATTGCATGTTTCTTTTAGATCGGTAAAGATTTTATGTAAATCTTTTAACTTGGTAAACACGATTTTATCTATGAACGCACTAAGTCCGCACGATCGGACCTACTTTATCTTTTAGCCGCGAATTAATTCGCGCACATAATGTTTTTACGGTTGGTATGCTTGTTCGCGCTTGTTTGCACGTTCAAACGCAGTCACGATAAATCTACCCGCGTTAGGCCGCGCGTACGGACATATTCGCAGATTAACCACGTACAGCGCACAGCGTGCCACGATGCTAGTCAATCGCCGCGAGCGCACGGGACAAAAGCCGTGGTCATGTTATGTTCATCTGCGATCATCCACAAACGCTCGAGTCTATGCGGTCACGATACATCCATCTGCGTCTGTGCGTGCGATTGAAACTATTAGTCGCGGTCACGGCGCGTCCATCTGGGTTATTATTATTTTTTATATATAAAAAACAAAAAAAAAAAAAAAAAAAAAAAAAAAAATTAATTATTTATGTAGTTTGTAAAACCTCACGATAGGTGTAATTCGCACTGCTACTTCTCTTATGTGCTAATTTCACATGCTATGTGCTATATATTGCCTCACGCTAATCTTTTACTTCATTAGGTTTTATATGTTGCGATTCGCGGCATATACTTTTAATATTTGCATTAAGTGTTTTTCAGGATTTGAATAACTAAGTTTAATGCTCCTACATGAGTAGCACCATCAAACTTGGGGGGCTACCAGGGCATATAATACCACTGTTTCCGTACGCGTCACGCAGGTATATTTGGAAGCACCTCCTTGTTGCGCACAGCGCGCACCTCCTTGTTGCGCACAGCGCGCACCTCCTTGTCGCGCACAGCGCGCACCTCCTTGACGCGCACAGCGCGCACCTCCTTGTCGCGCACAGCGCGCACCTCTGCCATAGAAGCACGTCTTCTGTCGCACCATGCTGCATCGCTACTGGTACAAAAGGTACGCCCTTACCCAGGATGCGGCATACGAGATCCACCTTCACCATTGTGAGACTCTCACAATCGCAATGTCAGTGTTACCCCAACTATAGAACTACGTGTTCTTCTTACGGGGTCTTTACTGTCACACTGTGGCGGGAAACCTAGCATATGCGCATCCCTCCCCGTCATGTAAGAACGGGTGTTACTCAGGATGGAACATGGTCACCACGGACGCGCCTACAAGGTCTCGGATTCGGATATAGTCTAATGGACTAAACATGACTGCGCCATGGACCCAGTGCGCACTGTCGCATTTGGGCTACGCGGTATGGTCCGTCCCATGTGCACACCTGAGTTGCGCACACATGGGCCTACAAGGCCTTGAACAAGAACTTAAGTCTAGCATAACATAGCCATGCACTATGTTACACTAGACTTGGGGGGCTTGTGGATGTATAGCCTGGACTGGGCCAGGAATGGGCCAGGCCCGGCAGACAGCGACCCACTCTACGCCTAAACCCTAATCCATGCCCTATAAATATATGGCTGGGATTCCCTTCTTGAGGAACAATATAATAACCTAAAACATAATGTCGCATCGATACTAACTTGACCGTCGGAGGTGGATCCCGGGGCTACGGCCTCGGGTCCACTCCTAATGGGTTCTCTTTGTTGAACAGGTCTACTCAGGGCTCGAGAAGACGACGAACGGCCCAGGGAGAGTCGTCGAATCCAGCCCGCGCCAAATTATGTATCAACAGCATGTTTCTCACTCGCCTCTACAATCATGTCATGATGAATTATCCACATCTTTAGAGTCCAATTTATGAGTCTGTTCAACCGGTCCTTAATCCTCTTGTTCGTGTCCGTGAACGTCGCCCCCGAAGCGACAAGGGAAAATCTCGTAAATCTGTCTCACTTCCACCTCGTGGTTCCACGTCACATCGAGGAGACGATTATGATGATGATGAGGAGGAAAGCACAACACGTGCTAGTACCCCATCACCTAGGACCTTCGTTCAAAATCTTCCTAATCTTGATTACACCGAGTATCAAGTTCCTTCTCCTTCCGAACGAACAGACGAACTGCTGTTTGAAAGACAAACCGAACTACTCAACACCACACAGCAGATGCATCAAGAAGTACGAGGCGGTTTCAAGTCTATTGGAAAGACACTTGGAAGGATGTTTGGAAAGAAGAAGAAATAGACTTGTTTGATGAGTGGTTAGTTATTTATCATCGATGTTATGATTAGACATTTATATGTAGTATTATTATCTTAACATTTGTTTGCTATGACTTTTATTATGTTAGATGATAAACTTATTAGAACTAAGCTACTAGTTTATTTGATATAATATGCATATGCTTCTAATATAATTTTTTTTTAGTCTTAAATATGTATATTATTTTAATATGCAATTGATAATATTTAATCATTCTTGATGTACATGATCCAAATGGAACTTGCTGCAAAAACACCCTAAAAATGACCTTTTTCTGGAAATTTTTCAAATTTGATCACCTGGGAAATCACCAGATGGGCGGCCCCCTTAATTCCTTAGGCGGTCCCCTTAATTTTTAAGGGGGCCGCCCAACAATTAAGGGGACCGGCCATATGGACAGTAAAATTTACTGTTTCCTTTTGCATCTTGTGACCACTTTTACCTAGCCCCAGCTACTATTTCCCTTAATGCACGAACTAAACTTGGAATATTACCACAAAACCTTCACAATTTGCCTAAATCAACCACATTTTCACAATATAAATACCCTCCTTACAATTACCTTTCACTTCATCAACCATCACCTTCATCAAACACCCATTTTCATCCACAATGCTATCACCAAAATCCCCCATCTCTAAGACTTCAAGGAAACAAAGACTTGTTATCATACCACCAAAACAACCTTTCATAGACCTAACCCAAGATGACATCAAAACTCCATCACCACCACCTCAAAATTCATCCCCAAGTGCACCAAATGCACCATCAAAAAAACCATCCACCCATGGAGCTTCATCTTCCTCCATTCCATCCACTTCATCCATCAATGACTACATCCACACTCACCTAACACCATCACCAAGAGCATCATCACCAACATCCACTCAAGAACCTTCATACACCCAACTTGCCATTTCCCTATCACCCATCACACCTCTTGATGCTCACTTTTCACCATCACCAACCCCACAACCATTCTTTCCTATACCTTGGGCAATGCTTGAAGCCCATGGTGATAATTGTCTTTGTTGCATCCATAACCGGACCTTAATCTTTGGTCTTAGAGATGAGATACACTACATGTTTTCATCTCTTGAAAACATGATTGCCAACCCACCACCACCACCTCCTCCACCTCCTTCACCCACTACACTACCACCACCTCCATTTTCACCTAATTAAGCATATGTAATGCTTAAAAATAATTTTTCAAAACTTTCTTGTAAGCAAGCTCCATGGAAGACCATGTACTTCTAAGACGATTATGTAGTTTCATTAGTTGTTTTTTTTTTTTTTGTATGCTTGCAATGCTTCATGTTGTAATCTTTTGGTTGTGTATTTATACACAACACTTTTATTAAATGAATGATCTTATTCTATATGCTTGCTTATTGTTGTTACATATACTTGTGCTTCTAACAATTTTTTTTTTGCAAGCGTTCCATAGCTCGTTTCCTTGGTGCCCCCTAATGAGGGGGAGTACACATCAAGGGGGAGTTCTCGTCCCGACAAATTTAGATCCTAAAACTTGTCGGCTTAACCTTTTTGATTCTACAAAAAGGGGGAGAAATAGATGTAAACTCACTAAATACTTGTCTAAAAACTAATTTTTAGATTTAATGAGTTTAGATTTTGTAATCATCAAAAAGGGGAAGATTGTTGATATAAATAATGCCTAAACACGTTATTAATATTTTTCGATATCTCTACGTTTTGATAATCACAAAATGTAAAATCATTAATTGGAAAATTATGACGTAAACAAGTATTTAGTTGTAAATATCTATTTCTACAACTCAAATCACTTAAGGTATGAATGAACTAATGCTTAATGCATTATATGATCAAAGGAACATTTTCTTAATAACTAGATTTTTTATAAAACATCAAAAACATTTTATATATTTTTGAAAAACATTTTTGGTATTAAATAAAAATGTTTAATCTTTTATAAAAATATGAATTCAAATTTTTAACCAAAATCAGTTAAAATGTTCCAGAAAAACCTTCCCCACAAAAGGACAAAATTGGCCAACGTTCAGTAGGGGCGGCCCCCTTAATTTTGCTAGGCGGCCCCCTTAATAATTAAGGGGACCGCCCCCTATTTAAGGGGACCGCCCCCGCTCCAGTAGGTCTCCAGCTGTCCAGTTTTTCTCCTATAAATACCAGACTTCTCCTGGATTTTTACTCACCTTTTGCACTCTAAAACTTTCTGTTCTATGTCACAACTCGTAATTCCAGGCCATTTTTTCGAACCTCGACAATTTACTATTCACAAGTTACTATTCATTTTTACTATTCACTGGCACTATTCATTCCAAAATTCTTATTTCATATTCTCGTAAGTTAAACTATTTTAATGATAACCCGAGATTTTGGCACTCGTCGGATAATTTCTGCAAGAATCACGAAACCGTGTCCGAGATTTACCTTAAGGTTTAAACATCATTTAGGCATCCCGATATGTCCAAACAACATTACCAACAAGAGAAATATATGTTTTCCACCTTCCGTGACATTTTCATGAATTTAGGAATTTTAGGATACCCGGTTTTAAGTTTTGTGACTTTACGACTTACAATTAGCAATTAACGGGACCAAAACCCACTCCGTATGTCAAAGATAAATATCCAACCTAAAATATATAGATATTTTCTCAAAAATATCTAGATATTTTGAAAATATAGTGAAATTACCATTATACCCTTTCATTGAAATTACCAAACTACCCTTGGACTATATATACAAGTAACTAGCTCATTTTTTTCACTAGAAAATCACAAACACACTCTCTTTCTCTCTCAATCCCACAGCATCATCAAGAACACAAGAAGAAACCATAAATTTGTGAAGATCAAGTGATAATCAAGTTCCATTTAACTTCCTTGTTATGGTTTTGTAATAAAAACTCCAAGGTTGTAGACCATTTTCATCCAAACTCATCCTATATTGTAAGTAACTTCAAGAACATATTTTTATCAAGTTATACTTTCATTTGATCCATGTGATCATGTATTTTTAAGTTGTTGTAGTGTAAATTGCAACTTACGTATGTTTATGATACCATTTTTCTTATAAATCATCTCTAACAATAGATCCACTAAATTTATTATGATCCCCATGAAACATACTATAGTTTAGGATGTTTAGGACCCCATGACCCTTTGAGAAGGTGTATGGTAGATTAAGGGTTGTTTTGATGTTGTGGTGGAATGGATTTGTACAAGTTGTTAACTAGGAAAGTCAAGTTTTGACATAATATAAAAGCTACTGTCCCTATTTGCAAAACGTGGGAAACTCAGGGACTAGGGTGTAACTTTGGACCAAAGATTTAGAAAATACATTCAAAAACGAAACTATGGCCGCCGGAATGAACAAAAACGAGTCTATAACGAAGGAGATATGATTTTTCAAAGTTTAACGACGAAAAACTATTTTCTGAAAATAATACGTGCTGTTGCACGAATTTCAACGGACAAAATGAGGCATTAGCCGTAATCTAGACGACCCAACTTACTGAAATCATGTTAGTACATGTTAATATGAACACGTGGATATAAAGAACGTAGCAAACGAGCTTATAACGACCGAGTTGTGAATTTTTGAAAAGCCGACGAACTATACTTATGTTGACAGCATTACAACGCATATATTTTCTAAGTGTAAAACTAGCAAGTCACTAAGTTTATGGCCGATTTTCTATATGATCGAGGCGCGTATGATCAAAAGTCAAATGAGGCGACATGAAGGTTATGTTACAAGGATTTCAAAAACGTCAAGTTCTATTCCTAACTCTTAACGTACAATATTTTGCGACTAGTTTTGCGAGGCCGTTTGGTCATATTTTCACAAGTTGTAAAAAGGGTTATTTTGCGACGAAACTATTTTATTTGGCGATAAAACATCAAACAAGGATCGTGGAGTGCCGTTTCAACATATTTACACGAAAAGTAGTTCATAACTTGCCGAGACGTCAAAAATGTAGTTTTCGACGATAAACATTATTTTCAAAACTAACGAGTGGTATCGTTAACATACGTATTTGCATGTGTAGCATTGTATCATTGCTTACGCTAGATCATATCATTCATAATAGGTCGCGGTTAGAGATCGAGCCTCATTTCATCTTATCCATTATTATCATTGTTGCTATCGCATCAGGTGAGTTTCATAGCCCCTACTTTATACGTTTTAAACTACTTCGGGGGAGATACATGCTTAACTGCTTGCTTACATACATGATTTGTGTTAAACTTATTTGTGTTACTCTTGAAAGCATCTCGCGGACCTAAGTACCTAACACTTGGGGTAGCCGTACAGAACATATCACGGACCTAAGTATCTATCACTTGGGGTAGCCGTACAGAACATATCACGGACCTAAGTACCTAACACTTGGGGTAGCCGTACAGAACATATCACGGACCTAAGTATCTATCACTTGGGGTAGCCGAACATAAGTCTCCTCGTGAGCAACATAAGTCTCCTAGTGAGCAGCATAAGGTCTTCTAGTGTTATAGAACGCACCTCGTATACACACAGGTCTTACTCAAGCTATATTTTAGCAGTGGGTTGTAAACACACAGGTTGCAAGTTTTGTTATGGGCAGGATTTGCAACTGAGTGGATTTACAATGCCTTTGCTGGGAAAATCTTATTTCAAATACTTTACTTGTTAAACAAACTCTATGAACTCACCAACCTCGTGTTGACACTTTAGCATGTATTTTCAGGAACTAAGCAATAGCACACTACTGGAGGCTTTTGGCAGGGCATGGCATGGTCATAGAAGACTCTGATAAAACATTTGGGACCGCTTAACTTATTTTATGGGCCAACTTCCGCACCACTTTTCATAATGTAAATTTAACACTTTTGACTTCTCAAATATATTCTAAATGATTGATGTGAAAACCGTTCTTTACACTTGTGTTATGATACCAATTGAGTTGCACCCCAGCGATGTGTAAGCTTCCGCTGGACCCGATTTTGGGGGTGTGACATTCTAAATCCTTTCTAAAACATTGTAAATCCTTTGATCATATTTTCTTAAGCATTGGTTTCTAAGTGATCCAAGCTTCCACCACCAAAAGTGCAAAAGAAGAACTCTACTTCAACTAGTGAAGAAGTGTTATTACCTACCTCATTCAATTGTGTTGTTGTGTAAAGTGTTGTGTAGTTGTGATAAGTAGATCTAAGTGTAATTACGTAGTGGTGTTGTAAATTAGTTGTGAAGTAGTTGTGAAGAAGTAGTCGTGAAGTAGTCGTGAAGAAGTAGTCGTGAAGAAGAAGACGTGAAGAAGTTGTGAAGAATTCGTGAAGAAGTCGTGAAGCCGTTGTGAAGCTGTCGTGAAGAAGTCGTGATCAAGTCGTGTTTAAGTTGTGAGATTGGTTCTAGCTACGATTAGGACTCGACATCTAGCTTTGTGTCGTTAAGCCGGTGTAAGCTAAAGTTGTGTAAGGTTTCTCCGCCATAAGGGAGTTTGTTGACATAGTGAAGAAAACTCTCGAGTAGGTGACTCGAGGAGTGGAGTAGGGCAAGGAAGGTGTCCTTGTAGCCGAACCACTATAAATCTCCGTGTTGTGGTTTGATCTTTCTATCTCTCTCTCTTATTTCATTATATTTACCTTACTTGCATTACTTATCTATATTTGTTTATATATGTTCATATTGATCAAGAGTTGAATTCACATAAGATAGAATCGAAGTTTTTAAAAAGTAAACAAAAGTTTTCATAAATTAAAAAGACGTAAAACTATTCAACCCCCCTTCTAGTTTTCCACAAATCTGCAGACACGGAGGGCGTAAAATGGTATGGTGTAAAATCATTTATTTTGAAAATGTAGTTATAGTTCAATGTTTGAAAACATTTGGTTCTCTATAACTCTAGCTCTGATGCCAATCTGTAACACCCCCTAATTTATGAGATAACAGCGGAAGACTAATTAGGGTGTTACGGTGAGGATCGAAGTCATAATTATAGAAAACGGCTCGAAAGAGGCGTTTTGAAAGTTATTCATCATTCAAATAATACTTTTGATATAAAGGTGAAATATCTTATTTGTAAATCCCATAAAAGGGTTTGATAATTTATAAAGAATGACATATTTGATTTTTACACCATTTAATTTATCAGAGTACATAATGCCCGCTTCGTGTCTTGTCCTGCTTCGTTAATTACCTGAGATAAACATGCTTAAAGTGTCAACACAAAGGTTTGTGAGTTCATAGAGTTTAATGGAAAACCATTTATTTCAATAAGTTCAAGAGTAAGATAATAACCATAATAAATACTAACAGCGATGAAACAAATAATGAGAGACAGAGATGTTAAATATAACCACATATAAATCATGTACATTTTCAGTTAAGTTCAAGTACTTGATCATAATCCTAATCATGAGATGGAACCAATGATGTTATGCTAAAGATCTATAATTGAACCAAAGATGTTATGCCAAAGATCTATAATTGAACCAAAGATATTATGCCTGAGATACTATAATGAACCAAAGATGTTATGCCAAAGATCTATAATTCGATCAAAGATATTATGCCTGAGATACTATAATGAACCAAAGATATTATTGCCTTATATTTCGAAGTCTGATGAAAACCTATACAGTTGTATCTAGATATATATTGCTCTAAGCCTCATGACACGCAAAACTTGACAATACCAAAATTCGGTAGGGAGAAACAATCCAAATCAATGGCATGAGTTATGGCCCTCGAATGATAGGTGATTTGCCAATTCCTATTTTAGTTGAACTAGGCGAGTACCCGCGCCTAGCGGCAGCGGTTCCTAGCAGCAGACAATTAACGATATGCGATATTGTGGTAAATGTTTTGTATAAAGTTCAAAATAGAATGTGAAAAGATTAAAATGTAATTGAAAATGGTTGTAACATGCGATAATTCAACTATAGCAAAAATTCGTAACATGTATCAAACGACATATAAAAATATTTAGTGAGACTGAAAAAGAAAACATTACATCAATTATGAGACACTAACTAACAAAACACGTTACTCATTGCGTAAAACTTCTTGATATATGACATTTGAGGTGTAGATTCCTTCTTGACGGAATTCTTTTACTGGTTTAAAGCTTGATCAACATCCATAGGAGTGAAAGCGCTAAGTATTTGAGATTCAATCTAACAAGTAATACAAACTATATTAGAATGCTCAAGCAAACGTATACGTTAGGGAAACAAAAAAAAGTGTACAACGTAAACCTCCGCGTCAGTGTGTTCAAGAACAGGTTAAACAACAGGTCTTGAGCATGTTCCATGTGAGAATCAATGGCCTCCATTTTATTTTATGTTATATGTTGTTACGTAATGTCAATTTTTTGATGGTCGAATGTTACAATATATAAGAAAAAGGAGATGTAAAAAAGAAGGATAGTGGTTCCAAAATTTGTAAAGTTTGACAAATTAAAATCTTGTAAATCACTTTACAAATACATGATTTGTTAAGACATTTGTTTAGAAAATACAGGATTTGCAATTAAACGATTTAAAAATAACCCAATATGAATTAGAAGTCAACCAAAATTATAAATTATTTGCATGCGTTTTCAGTATGTACAAATCATTGCCTAAGTTATGCTGATATATTGGCTTATATTCCATTTTATGTATAGAGCCAAAATTATTTCCATATAATATTACATGGGTTTTCTGGACAAATCATTGCCCAAAGTTACATTAAATGACACGAGCGTAAATGTGTAAAGTTTGACAAATAGATAATTTTATATGAAAACTTATACATGGAAATGATTTGTAAAGTTGTCACATGATTAAGTATTCTAAAGGTCTCGCTTCAATTTTTATTTTGAAATCATTCCTATATTTGGACACGATTAGCATAATTTTCAAATAATTCCTATATTTGTACATGATTGGCATAATAACCCGAATAAACCAATTCAGAAGTAACAAGGTCAAAACTGCCACCCTCTGCTTCCATCACATTGAAAAAGCAGAGCATTTTCTTTGTCGGAATATTTCATGTTAAAATGACCTACTTAGACATCAACATAACTACAAAATTATGCTATTGATTTGATTTCACAACATTCCTCTAACACACAGCCAAACACATTTTTAAACTGTTTATTTTCAAACATTGCAATGCTTGTGGTACAGAAAGTATACAAGTTATAGCGTTAGGAAGCAAACCTATAACCGGTGATGATTGTGAACAAATATGATTTGCAACTTTTCATTAATTGAGTGCCTAAATGATCACTACAAATAACTATAAACAACCATTGCAATGCTTGTGGCACAGAAAGTATACAAGTTATAGCGTTAGGAAGCAAACCTATAACCGGTGATGATTGTGAACAAATATGATTTGCAACTTTTCATTAACTGAGTGCCTAAATGATCACTACAAATAACTGTAAACATATTGAACCATGCTAGCAGGCTGGTAGCATCACAAAAAGTTTATACATTACTCGTGTAAAAAAGAAATCACAAAAAGATGACTTTGAAGAATGTAGTAGCAAAAAGAATCCTTATGAAATCAAGGCAAAAAGATCACATAGAGCAAAAAATAAATAAAAAATGCAATAAAGAAAGAACAATACCAAAAATTTCGAATAATCATCTCCAAACATGACTTTGAAGAATGTAGTAGCAACCGATGATGGATTTTTATTCAGTTTATGCATTGTAATGCAATTCTGGGTGCACTCTTCACACGCTTCATCCATTGGATCCTTATTCTTCTTGCACTCTACAAAATAATGCCAATAATGCAAAGATAATGAGCAAGAAATTAAATAAAAAATAATAATAATAAGAATATAAAGTTGAAGCCCTTTAAAAGTATCAACTACCATAAATTTAATTCAACATTTAGTTCATTAAGAATTTAACATTTCGTTTTACAACTTAATGCAAGGATTTGTTTTCGAGCACCAATTCAGCAAATTTGCTGTACTATAAAATAAATCTACTCATTCTTGACATTATGTTCTTCCCAAAACATCAGATTTTTTACCTAAAGTATCCAAAACCAATAAACAACTCGATAAATAGGGTACAACAAAGCCAAATCCTCTTCATGAAAATCAACATCAAACCTCATACCATGCATCGTATTCAGTGCAACTATTATCACATGAAACCTCAATGATATCGCGGCACAAGACTAATTTAGAAGCTTTTGAAGGAACATTGAAAAAGCCCATACATGATACATTATGATTGTTTCACTAAAAGATAAAAACTACCTATCCTCGACATTATATAAAATTCTCCATTACACATATACATAAAGAATTCGACAAACAGCAAAATTATTCCCAAACTGCATAAAAATCAAGTCTTTCATATAAAAAAACATCAACATTTATACCCTGCATCATTTAATGAAACACAAAACTAATTGACAATTTTAAAGAAACACAAAAGAAAACCATGCTTGTAACCCAATGGTGTGGACATGCAGCAAAGCGCGGACCAAGTTTCAACTTACCGAATCATATAGATAGATCTATTAATCGTTCGAATTCAAAAATATTGATCTATTAAAAATTTCAAAGGGTACCTCAAAAAAACTCAAAAATCGTCCATCGTAGTGGGCTGGTGATATTCGGCTCCAGCGATAGCAACGAATTCCGGCGGCGGCATCAACAATATTTGGGAGCTGCGGCGGCAACGACGAGTTTTTTCGGCGAGATAGCAGTGGCTACAGCGACGGTAAGCAGCGGCCCTAACAAAAAATTAATAAAAAATGTTAATATACATAGATCTAAAAAAATAAAAAAATAAAGACATACACATAGAATCTATAGATCTATAAAAAAAACCTTCAAAACATGTTTAATATACGTAGATCTATTAAAAAAAACTCATAAAAATACCTCAAAACATGAAAACCTGTTTGGTGGTCGTGGGTCTTGTCAGTTCAGGCGGCGGAGGAATGGTGGAGGGTGGATTTCGGTGGTGCGTTGGTTTTTGTGGTGGTGGAGTCCGGTAGTGGTGGCATCAGGAGGTGGTGGTGGCGTCGGATGGTGATGGTGTTTGTGTGGTGGGAGAGATGGTGGTGTGTGTTTTTTTAGGTTAGAGTGAGAGAGAGCTGAGAAATACGGTTTGGAGATATGGTTGCGTGTATTTGTGTGTGCTTTTGTTAATTGAGAAGGGCAAAATGGGGAATACATTATTTTCAACATTTCACAATCTTTTGACTTTTCACTTTTCCTATGTTGACCATACACCCATTATATGTAGTATAGATATAGTGTATCACGACTAAATACGACTAACCACTAAGGCATTCCGTCCAGTATTTAGTGGGATAGGTTGTCAGCCTCTAACAGGTTTCGAAGCTGTCCACTATATCCGCGTTCACATACCAGTGATTAATGGTTCATGATCGAGGGGCTTTATGGCAATACGGTAACTTAGGCAATATCAAGGTAACGATGAACCTTAAAGTACTTATGCTCTTTCTAGCGAGTATCCCTAATGAAGTCTTGAACTGATATATAACAATGATCTGTACCTTCACGATGTTACTTGAAGGTTTATCTTAAAAACCAATATCACGCTACCACAAGCAGTTTGAACATACTATCTTCTGAGTTCAGTATTTAAGCCTAAGCAAGCCATTTTCTAGTAAAACAAACATTTATTTCTCCCAAAGAGTAATTCAAAACATACAAGCAGAATTTATATTTCCAAGTAAATCATGTTAATTTCTCAATGTACTTATACAATTAAAAGTAAGTCATTTAGCATGTATCTCATCTCCCCCAAAAAGTATTTATAAAACAAGTATAAAAATGGGGCTATGACTCACGGTAAAGTATAAGAGGTTACTTGTGAAAACAAGAACAAGTATTAAAGCATGTATCTCCCCCAAAGAGTATAAAACAATTAAGTAATGAAAAGTGGGGCTATAAACTCACCTTAAGCGTATCTAACGAGATGGAATTATGAAGTCAAGTTAGATTATGGGAACGATTACGGAAACGTCTTCAATATGAGACCTGAACATAAGAGAAGTTCTGAGAATCTGACCAAATACGAACGATGGAAGTGATAACGAGAACGGATAATGATTTGATCGTTAAAGTGAGAATATGATATGCTTAAAATGCCTAAAGTTCAAAAATAATATATTTTATAATATTATCTTGTTATTATGTCTTTGAAACCAATAAAATCGTTCCCTCAAAAGTAGGGAAACGAATCGTTAAGTTAAAACGTTTTCTATAAATATAAATATAACGAACGTTAACTATTAAATAAACAAATTATACAAATATGCACGTGACGTGATGGGATAACGTAAAATGGAAAATAAAATAAGAATTTCAAATATAATATGTTGGTCCTTGTCCTTTTCCAGTTTTTACTCTTTTTACCCTAACGGCGTTAGCGTTGCACCGTTAGTCCTTATTTTATATAATTTACATTTATAGTCCACTACTTGTCCAATATAGCGTTCTGAGCTTGGAACATTAAATAATATCATTTTCTATGCTAAATATTCTATTTTTACAGTTTCAGTCCCTGTTTTAAAGGTTTATAGTTTTAGTCCTCCTAGGTGACTTTCCGTTACATTTTTAGCCCTTAAGTATAAAAATTATGAGAAAAATTATATAAAGTTTTCTGAAACTTATTTAAGTTAAATAGAACATATTTTAACTGCTTATAAGTTCAGTAGCTTATTTTTAATATAAAAGGGCCTTAACGAATCAAAATAAAGGCCCGTTAAGAAATTTAGAAGCGAGAGCATGAAAATAGTTTTGGGTTTGGACTTGGGCTATTTTTTGTGATTTTAAAAATATGTCATATGGGTCCAGTGGGCTGGTAAAACACAAGTTCTTATTGGGCTTTTATTTAGCCCATTTCGGAAAATATAAGGTTTTTCTAAAAATGGTTTCTAGTTAGGATTTGCGATGGACAGTTTTAAAAGGGCAAATTAAGGTGACAGGTTGGGGTTATTATGGGACACTTAAAACACGAAACATGTAGATTTCCAGGTGTACTATCGAGATGAGCAAAAATATTGGGTTATTATATGTACCAATCGAAATATATTTGAGCGTGAGTTGGCTGGGTCGCATGGTTTGAAACTGAAAAGCACAAAATATATTCCAAGTGTTTAAGTTCAGGTCTAGTAGCAATTTAAAATGGGTCTTTTTAAGTGTCGAGATGAGCTTATTTTTACAGGATGTTTATATAAAAATTGTAGTTAGTAATGATGTCTATTAGATCATGTAAAAATACAACATGGTTGTTAAGTCCAATTTTCGTATATGTGGTCGTTTTTAAGGTCGAATGAAACAATTTTCTGGTTATAAAAGACTTACAAAAATTCTTGTTTTTAGTTTATACGTTTTGAAACATGTTATAAAAGGAGTTCGATAGATATATGTAGCGCGAATATAAAAATGAGATGAGTGCATAACGTGACTCCTAGGCCTTCCGCAAGGGAGGCAAATCACGTTTTATGTTCTATGTACAAACGTTGTACGAAAAATATATATATAAGGATTATACGTAATATACGATGCATGGATACCAAAATACGTATGAAATGATTTGGAAATTATATCAAGAGACTTACCACTCCTCTTAGGGTGGTAGAGATGTTGGAATTTGAAAACCATGACAATCATAAAACTCCATAACACAAAGTACACAAGTGCGGAAGCGTGTAAACACATAAGTATAACATATAAAGAATTAACTTAAACATAAAGAAAACGTACCAGATGCAAATCTTGAATCTTGAACAATATGAAGAACCCTAATAAGGGTTTATATGGATCAATGATTAACCCCTTACCGTTTTGTTAATCGATCCCTTGATAATTACTATAGTGAGTAATTACCTCTTTCTTGTACACACAAACTACTAACGAATTAAAGGTTATGCAAGTAAACGAAAACAATATATTTTTCATTAAGAAAAATCGATCCAAAACCCTTAGGGGTATTTGGTCGATCGTTAGGAGCAAGAGAGAAGGAAAAGAAAAACCAAGTTAGGGTTATGTGTGCAAGAGTGAAAAACAATAACCCTTGGTTTTCTATTTATATAGAATGTAAACTTAGGGAACAAGTTAGGTTTGGGTTGGGTTTCCCCTCCCCTTGTAAAACCGGCCATAGACCACCATTGGTCTATTCCAGAACCTTCTTGTCTTCTATTTTCATTCTAGTCCTTCTCGTTTGCTTTTAACGATAGTTAATCCATACGGTTAATAACTAACGACCGTTAAGTCCTTCTAGTGTTTAAATAATTATATATACATAACATTTTTAATATATAATTATTATACTTTAATTCTCGTTTGTAAAGTGTGCAATCCCGAGGTCTCGGGTTCGATACTAGACATGCACGTATTAATATTTATCCATAAAACCAACAGCTCCCACTTGGATATCTATTAATAGTGCAATGACATTGGTTAGCGTCTTGCAACACTCCAATGCCCCTAGTTCAACTCGAGCTAGGTTTCCTGGAAAACCTTTAATGATTCATCATTATTATTATCCTTTTGTTTCTAATACCACGTTAATTAAAGATACGGATCTCAGTCATTTTTTTAATTAACAATTATGTTTCTCGTTGTTTATGATTGACTAAGATTACCAAAACATCTGAACGTATTTCAGATAGACTTTGGGCGTGCGCACGCAAACATCTTGCCAACCCTACGAGGGGCCCAGTAGTATTAAACTTCAAAACAAATTTGAAGGAACAAATTCTCTCTTGACTACAAGAATAACCCATAGACTTTGCAACATTTCTGAAAACAATCCTTATGACTCCCAGTTACGGTAAGCGGTAAATTGCTTCACAGAAATGCACTACATCCATGACACTTATCTAGTATCTCAAGTCTGAGGATAACTATTTCATAATTTACTTAATGACAAGATCCATAAAGTAAACTCATGTAGTTGGGATAAGTCCTATATTCAATTCATTGAATATCATGTGAAATTGGTATGTCTACGCATCAATATACTTTCAAGTATATTCTAACCAATACTTAGATTTGTCTAAGTTTAATGATATTCCCATATCATCAATTGACAATGGACAATTTAGAATAACATAAGTTATTCATGGATTTAAACATGCAAATATAGGACACAATTTATTATTAATGAAAACAAACGTACTAAGTACTTTAATTCATTATAAATAATAATTGCTTAATGTCCTTTATCCAAATACTAAATAGATCAATGCATGATAATTCTAGTTAATGAATTTTGTCTCAAGTAATGACTTGTTGACAACTATGCCTCAAGTACTGACAATCATACTTGTTGACAAGGCATTAAATTTCAACTAACTTTGATCTATAATAATTTTGAGAATACTTATTTCAAGAATTATAAAAATTCTTGTATGTGTGTATCCAACTTTCTTGATATAGTCACACAATCTTTCATAAATGATGTGATATCCTCAACCATCAATTTATGACAATCAAACTTTCAAATATTTTAAAGTTTAAAGTATTCTAACCTTTTAATGTATAATGCAACTATGCTTCTTAGTTAAGCATAACTAGTTTACATGGCCATTATCAAGGATAAAATCCTACCATGACTAGTATTGAGTGTCATCTCAATAAAACAAACACTATTGTATAAAACTACAATATGCCTTTTAACTATTCCGTAAACTTAATATCAATTGTGTAATTTGGATGCCATATAATCTTTCAAGATTTGTTGGCTATAACAATTACGCAACAACTTGCCATATTGTTTATACTTAGAATTTAGGAGCAATTCCAGGTTGAGGATCATTATTCTAAGTCCAAACATATTCGATTAGAATATCCATTACACGATTTATCAAATATCTTTTATTAGATATCAAATGTTGTCAAATCATTTTACATTCAAACATGATACAACAATGATATACATGAAAATCCTAGAATCAATCATAGATTTTATTCATGTTCTAACTTATCAAAAGATATATTTTCATTTAGACTTTCTAAATGATATGTTATGTCTTATTAGATTTAATTACCGCACATGTTTATAATAATAAACATATATCTCAAGGTTGTATGTTTTACTTCTTAAATTCTTCAAGTAAAGTTTCATTCCAAGTTAAGACTTAACATTTTAACTTACATGGAATGTTACTTCCCATATGTTATACAACATACATTATTTAAGAAATTAAACATAATACTCCCACTAGCTTTTAGGAATACTTAGAAATTGTCTTATTTCAATTATAAATCAAACAATGGATTTAATAATTAAACATAAGAATATTTCATAGATGCATGCATTAATCCATTCATGGATTATTACACTTTGTACACTTCCAAAATAATTATGAATTCAAAAATCCTTTCGATTACTTACCGTCCTCGCTCAAGTAATCACTCAAGAAAGAGTTTTGATATTCCATTGTCATCCTTCATATAAATGAAAATAGATATGACAATTATTATCTTTATATATTTAATGTGCTTATGAAAGAGTATTCAATCATAGTTAATTACTTAAGTATGATTAATAATCTTGTCACAAGACATACATTAAATATGTGTACAATATTGTCCATATGATTTCTACATAAAGATTTAAACCACTAGGGTTTTCTATCTTTAAATAAACTCATCATCATTCTCTAACTATTAAGAATTAAGATAAACCAAATTTGTAAAATTTGAATATCTTTATGAACAGCATCTATAACATTCATAGTATGAGTAATTTACCCAATTCATTATTTGGTAATACTTCATCATATAATCCTCAGCATATTAATCAAATATCTGAGATATCCAAGTGGATCTATGAATGAGAATTCCATCATTTGAGATCCAACATTTATATGTCTAATCTCATCATGATATTTGCTAGTGTATTTTAGAAGATTATGTATCTTGTAACTTTATCTCTACAAGATAAAACTCCCACTTGCTTTTTGTAATTTATAGATTATCTATAAATAATTAGCAATTAAAGCAACACCATATTGTTCTCTTTTGGGATATTACAAATACACGTGATAGTTCCTGACATTCGTTTGTTAAAATCCAGCTTCATTAGAAGTTTAACAAATTCAGAACTTCATTTTAAGACTTAATGTGATTCATCACATTCCATAATAAATAATGTCTTATAAATCTTCTAGGAGTCTAATTGAGTATATTCAATCCATACTCAATTTCCTAACCTTGATAACTTTTGGAAGAAAAGAAGTTATAGTTATCTTTAACCAAACAATACAAATAAAGTTTGATTTTCCTAACTGAACACACCACAAATATGTGGTATTTCATTAGAACTCATATTGTGAGATAATCTAACAATATGAAAGATAACTTTGTATTCCTTTTGGCTTACCTATTTCCCAACTAAGTCATCTTAATGGTGAAATAGAATTTCAAGCCTCTTGCATGCATTATAACTCAAGTACTTATTAAATAAGTCACTTCATGTTCATGTCTCAATCAAGAAGACATAAACCGTTATAATCTCACTACACGTTATAAATCATTGATCAACTCAATGACTTCTTGTATATGTCTTTAATAAAGAAGACATAACAAGTTAACGTCTTACTTTAGATTATACTAAGTCTTAAAGACTTCATATTTATAACTTTACAATAAAGTATAAATATTTATAACTAAAGTAATCATGAACACCATCATTTGGTTTCAATAGTATTTTCAAGTTAACTTATTACTTCATTTATTTATGTCATTCAAAGAATACATAATTATTGAAGTAGTATTATATTACTTCATGCATTTATGTCATTCCAATAATACATAAATATTAAAGTTGAAGTAATCTTGTTATCACATTGACACAAGTTCTAATAAGTATCTAATTTAGAAACTGTAAATTTTTCCATGTGTGGTCTCACGCACACTTGGAAATTTACCTTGTCATTAATTTTGGTCCAGGTCTCACGCATACCCAAAATTAACTCCAAGTGTTTTTTAGAATAGATATGTATAATCATATTAGAACAAGAATCTTTTACCTTGCGGTTAAGAGAATCTACTAAATCATATTCTTATATGTTGTACCTTGCACACAATAAAGATTTCTCCCACTTGTGCATGGACCAACATCATGTACCACATAGACAACACTACACGTGTTTGTTAATGTGATCAATATGATTTGTGTCATTAGCATAACTAGTAGATATAGAATTACTCAATCAATCAAGGAAACGCACATGACTATCCTTGAAAATATAAGTATCTATATTTGGAAAGTAATTATCTTGAGGCTTCAAAAGATAATCCGAGTTACAATCAAGACACATAAATCTTGTAACTCCCACTGAATTAGAGAACTTACAATAATCCCTTATTCAGTTCTAAGAACACATTACTCCCACTGAATTCGACACCATAATAAGTGTTTCATAAACCAGTGAAAGGAAAGAGTGTCCTTGTTACTTTCCTACATCTTTGACAAAACCTATTCATAACAATTACTTAGGTTCCAAAAGATTGTATTCTACTACGTAACTGATGGACTATCCACATTTACGCCAAATGTGATTCATCACATTGTTTACTATTAACTTGAAAAATTGACATGCAATTTCTTCCTTAATAGGTCTACAATTCCAACAATTGTATGTAGTACCTTCAAATGGTTAAAACAAAACAAACAGATATACTAGCTTGTCTTTTACCATTATGCGGTAATTAGTCTAGCTTCTAATTTAATAACTCATAAATTCGCAATAACCTTAACGATTTAAAATTTGCTATGAGTTATGTATTTAGAATTTAGACAATTCTAATTTTCCCATCATACCTTTCTCATTCATGAAAAGGAATAGGATTTAGTCTCACGCTTCTCATATGAAAGGAGACTTGGTTTATTCTTTTAATAAAATTGACTCTAACCAAAACCCCTACGGGTGTAGATCAATTTACTAATAAAGAATAACCCATGTTTACGGTTTATCGTTGCATTAATACAATTAAAAGAATTTACAAAATTCAGTTTAGTATTTTCGATAATAGCTCTTTAAGAAAATAAAATATTCATTGGTAAATATTCATATCAACCATAGTATTTTCTTAAAGCTAGGATCCTAATTGACATAGTACCATTACATCAGTTGATCTGCTAGTAATGATAGTATTCAACTAGGTAATTGTCGAACAATAATTGGCAAATAATTTTCCAATTCCTAGATCATTATGGGATTTACATCAAATTGATTCATCAATTTGCAATGTAAGCATGTTTCATCCCATCTCATGCCTTAAGCTCTAGGTCTCACGCATCAGCTTAATTAAGTTGTCTAACTTAGAAACAGTAAATTCATCCATGTGTGGTCTCACGCACACTCGGAAATTTACCTTGTCATTAATTTTGGTCCAGGTCTCACGCATACCCAAAATTAACTTCAAGTGTTCCTTATAGTTAGACGGCATGTAACTTAAATTTTAGGGTATTTAGTTTTTGGTGTGACAAAAACATGTACAAAGACGCATGCACTCATCTTTGTATCATTAGTTTTCAAAACAATTTTTATTAACCAATTAGTTAAGAGTAAACCAAAAACTATGTGCTTGAGGTATTGGGTTCACCAATTAAAGAAGTACCAACAATTATCGCCCACATATCCTACTCTTACATGTTATTCGGATATTTGCCACAAAAGTGGCGCGTGGAATTGAGGTAAATCACCCTTAAGATGATAGTGTACGTAAATAGTGATATAGGTAAGTCGCAGTTGACGCACAAGCGGGCCCGGAGAGCCGGTAGGAGCGGATCTCTTAAAAAACCCCTCTCCAGATAAACCCACCACACAGTTTGTCAACTTTGGTCCGCCTTTCACACACTATTGTACAAAAACATCAATCAAGCAAAAGTTTATGATCTTAATCTTAAAAAATAAGTAACAAAGTTTAGATCTTGCTAGTCTCGCCTGGGAGCTGATTACCGAGCGAATCGGACCACTAGCGGCACATAAGACTCTGCAAGATCCTTACTTTATCACTTTATGTTTCACCGTCATTAGTCCAATTTAATTTTTCTTTTTAAAAAAAATTACCCTTTTTATTGCTTACTTTAACATATCACATATATATAAAAAACAATAAACAAGTAATTTAAAAGAAAAACAACAATCAACTAATAAGAAAAACAATTAATTGTTAGTGAAACATCTAGCCACATGCAACCTTTTAAACAGTCCTACATAAAATCAATATCTAGATGTCAAGTATGCATATGTTTTAACTAAGACTTTCACCTTGCACAGGTGAGCCACATGCATTGACAAAGTCAATTGCGTAAGTCATAGTAAACATATACCAAATTGCACATTAATTGATTTTAATATATACATACATTGGAGTCTTCCCCAATTTTAGAATTATTAATCATGTGGAAACAACTAAACAGTTTAAATCAAAGTACTAATCCGTGATTAACATGCATGTTTTATCACGGATTCATGCATATCACATAGCAATTAGGTCACAAGATACATAACACAACAACTTGTTAAAGACCTAGGGTTTCTAATTAATCACAATTAATTATGAAAACCACAAACCCTAATTAGGGTTTATGGAACAAATCGACAACCCCCCCCCCCTAAATTAGGGTTAGGGTTTTGACTTTTTATTAAAAAAAACAAAATTTTAATAATAAAACCATAGAAAAATAAAACATGTGTAATCTAAACAATTTAAAGATACGTTTTTTATTGTTTAAGTAATTAATTACATGTTATACATGGCTCGTGATGCCACTGTTGGAATTTGAAAACCATGACAATCATAAAACTCCATAACACAAAGTACACAAGTGCGGAAGCGTGTAAACACATAAGTATAACATATAAAGAATTAACTTAAACATAAAGAAAACGTACCAGATGCAAATCTTGAATCTTGAACAATATGAAGAACCCTAATAAGGGTTTATATGGATCAATGATTAACCCCTTACCGTTTTGTTAATCGATCCCTTGATAATTACTATAGTGAGTAATTACCTCTTTCTTGTACACACAAACTACTAACGAATTAAAGGTTATGCAAGTAAACGAAAACACTATATTTTTCATTAAGAAAAATCGATCCAAAACCCTTAGGGGTATTTGGTCGATCGTTAGGAGCAAGAGAGAAGGAAAAGAAAAACCAAGTTAGGGTTATGTGTGCAAGAGTGAAAAACAATAACCCTTGGTTTTCTATTTATATAGAATGTAAACTTAGGGAACAAGTTAGGTTTGGGTTGGGTTTCCCCTCCCCTTGTAAAACCGGCCATAGACCACCATTGGTCTATTCCGGAACCTTCTTGTCTTCTATTTTCATTCTAGTCCTTCTCGTTTGCTTTTAACGATAGTTAATCCATACGGTTAATAACTAACGACCGTTAAGTCCTTCTTGTGTTTAAATAATTATATATACATAACATTTTTAATATATAATTATTATACTTTAATTCTCGTTTGTAAAGTGTGTCCCGAGGTCTCGGGTTCGATACTAGACATGCACGTATTAATATTTATCCATAAAACCAACAAGAGAGTCGATTGACTTATACTTTTCGAATGAGTTAGAAGTAGAACATGGGAAATATTTCTGGTATTTCGTGGGTTCTAAAAGGATTAAAATGGATTGAGAAAAGTAGCACACGAGCTGAGGGTGAGAGGTAGCGAAAGAGGAAGTATTTACGTGTCTATATGTACACGTTTAGAGTTACAGTCATTTTAGAAACATTCCTACTTGTTCTACTGTACATGGAAGACTTTGATGGAGATTCACTGACAATCCTGTCCCCAATAATGTGTGGGAGTGAGGATTTTTCCAAATGATGTCGACATTATACTTGTATATGTCGACTAGCACCATTTTGGTGTACACCATTTGAATTTAACGTGCCATCTTGAAGTCTTCTTTGTTAAACACTCCCAACAACTCGTAAATGTTCTAAAATAATCAATAGAATAGGATTTGATCAAACCCGGTTCAAAACGGTTGAGTTTGTGAATTTTGGTCATGTCGACTGGGTGGGTTTTGGCCGAACACTTTGGCTCATTTAAACGTATCAAACGTTTATATATCGAGCTAATATTTGGCATCCTATTTTTTGGCTAGGAGGGTAAATAGGAGGTATGAAAATATGTATATGTTGCTTTTAAATATCGAAAGAACATGGGTCGTTTTGGATGCTATATAGTCGACTAGAAATGAAGTTAAAGAAAGGAAGTTGGGCTTTGTTGAACAGTAGACGAGGGAAAGATTGGGCTGGAATTAGTTTCTGGCCCATTTGAGTTTATATTAGTGAAAGTATTAGTGTAATATTTTTAGTAATTTCGCGTGTAAGTTCGTTCCGTTGTTTGGTAATTTATATGATAATGTTTTCGTCTTAAAATAATATAATAAAGAAAATTTTAAATTTTCCCATAAAAAATGATGATTAAAAATAATGACGGAGATTAATCTATAATTAAACGTTGTTAATTATAGGGAATTTTTGCGGTTTGTTACATTATACTTCAATAATACTTAACTTTCTTTCAATTATGAATCCAAACAATCCCAACGACACCTATTACGACCCTTATGATGTTTATTTTCAAGACGATCGGGAGCGCTATCTTCGGGATAATGCAACGTATGAACAATTTATAGCTCTGTGTGATCAAGAAGCCGGGGGATCGGGATCGGGATCGGGTCCTAAGAGGACGAGGACATACATGCCACGTGAACGAGAAGAGGCGGAACAACGTTTAATCGACGACTATTTTGGCGACGATAACACTCCTCCTAAATATCCTGAAGAGAATTTTAGGCGAAGGTATTATATGAGTTCTAGACTTTTTAATAAAATACTCAACGATATTCTAAGTTATGATGTTCATCCTCTTCCCGAGTACATTAATTTTTTTAGACTACGTTTAGATGCTATCGGTCGTTTTAGTATTGGTCCTATTTTGAAGTGCACATCCGTCATCCGCCAACTGGCGTACGGCACTGCGCCTGATGCGTTTGATGAGTACTTGCAAATTGGTGAACATTGTTCACGACAATGTTTAGAGCATTTTACTAAATGCATACATGTTTTATACGTTGAAAATTATTTAAGAAAGCCCACTTCAGCGGATGTTGAAAAAATATATGCATTGCATGAAGAAAAACATGGACTCCCGGGAATGCTCGGGAGTATTGATTGTATGCATTGGGATTGGAGAAATTGCCCAAAGGCCTTACAAGCTCAATTCAAAAGACGTGATCATAAATACCCAACTCTTATGTTAGAAGCGGTTGCGGATCAAAAATTATGGATTTGGCATGCATATTTTGGTGTCCCGGGGTCAAATAATGATCTTAATGTGTTATATGGTTCCCCGTTATTTGATGATGAACTTGCCGGTAGAGCTCCGGAATGTCCATTTGTAGTAAACGGACATACATATAAGAAAGGTTACTATTTAGCCGACGGCATTTATCCGACATGGTCCGTGTTTGTACGAGCTTTCGGACAAGGTCGTTGGGGAATTATACGACAACCCGCATGTGCTTTCGAAATCAACGCGTTGAAAAGAATCATGTATTGTTGTATAATGTTACACAACATGATATTGGAAGACGAAGGATTCGAAGTGAATTTAAGAGATGTGTTCGTTGATCCAAGGCCGAACATTCCAGAGACTTGGACCGAAAGATGTGATTTACATGTTAGAAAAAACAAAGAACTTCGAGATAGAAAAGTGCATGACGATCTTCGACAAGACCTTGTGGAGCATGTATGGAACCTTAATTACTAGGTTTTTATTTCTCTGTTTATGTACTAGCTTTTTATTTTTATGCATTTTTTTAATGTAATGTGTGTGTTTTTTTTTAATTAATGAAGTTTATTTTTGTTATATTGTGTATGTTTTGTTTTATTTAAAAAAAAAAAAAAAAAAAAAAAAGGACGACGGCACCACACTTTCTGGTACCGGTAACGGCCAGAATGTGGTGCCATAGGATTTCTGGTGCCATAGAGACTTTTGTTGACGTGGCATGCACTTTTTTTGTCATGGCTTGAAGATACTCATTGCTCTAAGACCCTCATCTAGAAGTCACTTAATTCATTAAAAAAAAAAAAAAAAAAAAAAAAAAAAAAAAAAAAAAAAACAAACAAAACAAACAAACAAACCTTGTTTGCATATAAAAGATAGACAATGCAATTAGAGTTGAATATCCACAAAGATTGGCTAAAATGTCTGGTGTAATGTAATTAAAAAAAATGGAATATTGTGGTAATTGTATAGTTAAAATGATTTATGCATGCATGGCTCACCAAATGGTCTAATCTATAGACGACAGGCCGTTCGAGTAAGACCACGTCATCGGATCTGAACATTACACCAAGAGTTATGATGAGTTATATATTGTTATTATCGTGTCTCTAAACAATCACACTACTAAATTCATACGTAAGATCCTTTTTCATCTCCACACATTTTTACTATGCACTTTGTTTGTAACTTTGTACACATACAAGTATACAATACACGTATACTGAATTCTGACTTGCTCGTCAGAGGATAAACTTCGGCTTTACCCTTCAAACCTTCTTCTAACATGTCATCTTTTACTTTTGACTTTTGAAAATTGTTTTAGGATAAAAAGTGTAAGAATATTAGATTATTTTGTGGCATTTACATAAATAGAGAAACATCAAATTGCAAGTAAAATTATTCGACGCTACACAAATAAACGATAGAAACACACGTATCACACCATATCGACACAATTGAATTTTTTCGAACACTATACATCAATGCCGCTATGCGCAAGTAGTGAAATGACAAAAAGTGTGCGAGTAGTGAAAATGACAAAAAGTTTGGAATTTGTATGAGTTGATAGATACCACCTTAGAATTTGTTTTTTTTTTCTTTAAACAACATACAACATAGAGCCAACAACATAATACTAATCTCAACTTGTTTACACTCATTTACCACACTATATAAATAAGAAAAACTCCTTTTCTTTTTACCCATGTGAGATCAAGTACATAAAACAAGTTTCTCAAATTAACCCCATATAAAAGGTTGTTCTAGAGACATAAGATTTTTTGCTGACACAATCAAATGTTTTGCATCTTCTTTTTACGCATGGATTTTATTTTCTTATCAAGCTACTGATATTTGATACAAACTCAAGTATGGTTATTTAGTGACGATGCAATAGGAGTCGGATATCCTTATAGATTTTGCATAATGTCAAGAACATGTAGTGTAATGCAACAATTGGCATGTTCACTGGCGGAACTACATGTAAGCCAGGGGTAGTGGTCGCTACCCCTGAACTTTTACCCGGTAGTGGAATTTTTGGCGATTTTTGGCCATTTTTTGGCGATTTTGCTACCCCTGAAACAAATTTTCGCTACCCCTAAACAAATTTTCGTATTTTGCTACCTCTGAACCGAGCTCCTGGTTCCGCCGCTGGGCATGTTGCGGTAAAGTGCAAAACATTACCCCAAAGGTATGATGAGGTTTATACTTTTTTTATTGTCAAGTGTTATTACCTAATGACGCACCTATAAGGCTATGCACACTCGATCAGAAAAAATCGATCAGTCGCATGGGTTGGCAATATCTGACCGATATTGACATCGGTCGGTTCGGTTGTGGGAGTTCGGTCGAGTCACCGGAGAATCGAGTATCGGTCGTTTGAGTGACCGATTGTTTGTTTGAGTTGTAAATTGACCATAGCTTTTGAAAAAAAAAAAAAAAAAAAGAGAAAGTGGGTCATCGACTGTGGCACTTTGATCGCTTCTGGTCGTCGAAGAGAGAAAGCTGACGTGGCTGCCGGTGACCCAAGTCGCTTGGGTCAACGACTGTGCATAGCCTAAAAGGGTAGACTTCGATTTTAACTTTTGACCATCTTCTAACCTGGCAATGTCATCTCTCACTTTTGACTTTTTTGAAAAATGTTTTAGTATAAAAAGTGTAAGAATATAAGATTCTTTGATGGTATTTAATTAAGGGATTGTCTAACCAATGCCCTAAGAGCATAATGTATCTTAACACAAGGTGAAACTTTCATCCACTGTCACGTCAGCGCCACATCAACTTTAACCTTTTCACCTTTAAGAGTGTTGGGTACCCTCGTTTGAAGCCATGGCTTGAAGCCATGGCAAAAAAAGTGATGTCACGTCAGTAAAAGTCTCTATGGCACCAGAAATCACATGACACTACATTCTGGCCTTTACCGTTGGCACCAGAAAATGTGGTGCCGTCGTCAATTATTTTTTTTTTATTATTATTTTTTTTTACATAATTTAGAGATATATAAAATTAAAATTAAAACAAATTAGATTAACTAGTAAAGAAAGAAAAGAAAAATAACTTATGGATTAACATTGCAAACATATTAAGGACTAGCGATGTAAAAAAAAGTCAAATGGACTTAAAATGTAAATACTCAAAACAAAAGGCACCAAAAAAAATTACTTATCTTCTTCTTCCCTTTTTCCTTTTCCCTTCCTGCCTACCACCTGCACAAAAAAAAAAAAAAAAAAAAAAAAAAAAAAAAAAAAAAAAATCCACGGCGTGGGCTGGCCACCATGGCGCCACCCTAGTAACCGTGCGCCATTGGTGGTTTTGGGCTGGTGGCCATGGCGCCACCCACCAGCCAACCGTACCTCCCACTCTAACTAAAAAAAAAACGCCCCTTATCATCACTCAACCTTAACTCAACATTTTGGGCCGCACTTTTATCATAACTCAACTAAAAAAACCAGGGTTAAACCTTAACACACCACACGGTATGGGAGTTAAACCTTAACTCAAAAAAAAAAAAAAAAAAAAAAAAAAAAAAAAAAAAAAAAAAAAAAAAAAAACCCTTTAACGCACGTTAAAGCTTTAACGTCGAGGTAAAAGTTTGCCTTTAACGTAGGGACACGGTATGGTTAACTTGGGTTTAACTCGAAAATGTGAAAGTTTCACTCGGGTGTCACGTTAAGACACCGAGTGCTCTAAGGGCATTGGTTAAGAAGGCATGAACCCTCATAAAATGATTCAGAGGCCCACACACAAAGTACACTTTTTAAATTAAAAAACATTTTTTAGTCCTTTTTTGTATGTCCGTACCCTCCTTAACCAATGCCCTTAGGGCATTGGCAATTGAATTTTGTCGAACATTATACACCGGTGCTACTATGCGTTAGTAATCGTCTAATTTTAGTGAAAATGAGAGGAAAAATTCGAAATTTGAATGAGTTGAGAGACCTATGTTTGAGGTTATTTTCTTAAGAGTAAATTACACCGTTCGTCTTTGCGGTTTGCGTTGACCGCAGCCTTTCGTCCTTTGACCGAAAAAAATGCACCGTTTATCTCTAAGTAGCAAACATTATCCGTCGTTGGTCCCTCACTCTAACGGATCTCAGTAACGCTCGTTAAGTACTCAGACGTGATACTTACGTGAGGGTATCTTTATCTTTTTACATCTACCACTATAATTTAAAACACATATAATTCCATCATTTCACCTTCACTTCTCTCTTTCTATTTCTCTCTCAGCCACAACCAAACAAAACCTTCATTAACCACCACAAAACCGCTAGCCACCTTGAAACATCCGCCGACCACCATTATCTCTTTTAGCCACCGCTGTCGACCCGCGCCACTACCGTTAGTATCAACCACCACCAGTCCACCACAAGCTAGCAGTTTCAGTGGACAAGTTAATATTCATGTTTCCTTTTTTCTAAATTTTGGTGAGGGCTTCTCATGTATTTTGTAAATAATTGTGTATTGATCGGTGTGAATAAAATGGTGATGTTAAAAAAATTTGTTTGTGTTGAAGGGCTATATAAATTATGTTGGAGTTATGATGAACACTGTCCAAAATTTTAGTATATCATTATCATATATGAATATTGTTTATAAAAAAAAGTAATAAATATATGTAGTTGCAAGAAAGAAATGAAAAAGAGATAGGATATATAATTATGTTTGTAAAAACTAATAAACGGATGTAACTGTAATATATAATTGTAAAAACCAATATTTAATTTGGAATGAATACTTGAAAACAGAGATGAGAATTTGAAGAATGGGGATAAAAGTTTGAAGATAAAACTATATATAAATGAGATTTTTTAGCTAAAATAAATGAGTTAATGGATTTACATAAGGACAAAAAGAAAAAAAAAACAGAAAAAAAAGTTTGTGTAAAAAGACAAAGATACCCTCACGTGAGTATCACGTGTGAGTACTTAACGAGCGTTATTGAGATCCGTTAGTGTGATGGACCAACGACGGATAACGTTTGCCACTTAGGTGCATTTTTTTTGGGTCAAAGGATGAAAGGCTGCGGTCAACGCAAACCATAAGGACGAACGATGTAATTTACTCTTTTCTTCAACAACATCCAACATAGAACCAACAACATAATACTAATCTCAACTTCTTAAAACTCATTTACCACACTATATAAAAAAGAAAAACTTCTGTTCTTTATCCATGTGGAATCAAGTACTTAAAACAAGTTTCTCAAATTAAGCCCATCTTTAACTACATATAAAGAGTGTATGGTCAAAGGGGAAAAGTGGAATGTGGAATGTTAGAAAAATAGTCAAATGAAAGAGAAACTCTCTCATCTATACTATTCTTTCTTCATAGCCTTGTCTGCAAGCTGTATCTCATCTTTAACCTAATTAAAAAACTCTCTCATCTTCACATCTCACATCTAACATCCACCTCCTCCACCACCGGAATCCCTCCACACACCATCATCTACAACCGGCCAACAACCTTCTCCACCAGACGACCACGCACCTTCTCCACCCCGAAAACCGTGTCACAGGTACACCATCGAAACAACCTCTGGCTTTTGATATTTTTATTTATAGATCTATACCATCTTTGAATTTGTAGATTTTATTGGTAATTTAGTTGAAAGAAACCGGTATATCTGGTAAAAAAGATGACAATCATGACATTAGCTTAGTAGTTAGTAGCACTTATCCCTTCTAAATCTTGCATGCTTCTGAGAATAAAATGAGTTAAATTGCTAGAAAAACCAAACTTTGCTAATTAGAGTTGTTGATCAATCTACAGGGGATTGAGGTTTATGTGTGTGTTTCGGTTCAAAGAATAGTATGGATGTTGTTGGTATTTTTTTGTTAGTGCCGCCACTTACCGCCGCTTACTGCTGCTGTAGCAGCCGCTCTCTTGCCGGATAAAGTCGCCACTGTCGCCGGCAAACCAAACAATATAACATTTTATTTTTGTACTACTTTTTCGTATCTATTTTGACAATTTGAGGTTTGGCTTGTTTATTGTAATTTTTTACTACTTAAGTTATGTCGAAACATATGGTCTCGAAAACCTTTTTTTTCCTCAAAATATGTTTAGTCAAGCAGAATATCAAGTTTCTATTTTGTTTAAGTGGCGTTTCATTTTGATATTTTCATTTTGGCTAACCGCCTATATTTTTATTAATCATGTCTTGCTACGAGGGAAAGTACGCTGGTATGATCCTTTCTTTTTCTTGTATCATGTTTTATAGGATGAAGTCACGATTTAAAATAGTGTTTTTTTGTCCTAAAAGTTTAGGTTTATGTTATCCGATCTGTTGTTTGTTTATTGATTGTCGTCATGATCTGTATATTTAAGAGGTTTATGTTACTCGATCTGTTATATAATATAAATGTGTTGATTCTGTTTATTGGATCAATTATTATTATTATTAAGGTTTGTTGATATAGATCTGGTTTTGAGGCTTGTTATTAGGTTATGTGGTGATTGATTTGTATGGTTTTATAATGTTAGATAATGATTAGTATAGTATATTTGATGTGGATCATGATATTGGCAATTTTAAGTCGGAATAAATTGTTTATGTCGTGATTACTATGCGAATGATATGCATAGGTTATTATTAAATGACCATGATGAAACTTTGAGATCTATTAGTATATAACACAAGGTTGGTTGATGTGTATTTGTTATGACTATGCAGCAAACAACGATCGTTATATGTTAGTTACTGTATTTATAAAAGTATCAATGAGATTTTATGATTATGATTAGTATGTAAAAAGTGATATTATTGTAAGATCATAATTGGTATGCTATAGATCTGAATTGAGATCCATTAATGATCTGAGATTAACATAATGAATGCTTATCAGATGAGCTTAATGCCAATGCTGCTTACATTGATACACCCGAAAAGGGTATTCTTGCTGCTGATGACTCTACTGGCACCATCGGTAAGCGTTTTGACAGCATCAAGGTTGAGAACGTTGAATCAAACAGGAGAGCTCTCCGTGATCTTCTTTTCTGCACTCCCGGTGCCCTTGACTACCTCAGTGGAATCATCCTTTTTGAGGAAACTCTATACCAGAAGACCGCTTCAGGTAACATCACGTTCTGTCGTTTAAAAAGCATTTAATTCACATGGGTTGCTATTTAGTAGTTTTTATAACATTTATTTGATTGTTGCAGGTAAGCCCTTTGTTGATGTGATGAAGGAGGCTAATGTCCTTCCCGGAATCAAGGTTGACAAGGGTACCGTCGAGCTTGCTGGAACCAATGGTGAGACCACCACCCAAGGTCTTGATGGTCTTGGTGCTCGATGTGCCCAATACTATGCTGCTGGTGCTAGGTTTGCCAAGTGGCGTGTCGTCCTTAAGATTGGTGCCAGCGAGCCCTCCCAGCTTGCCATCAATGAAAACGCCAATGGTTTGGCCCGATATGCCATCATCTGCCAAGAAAACGGATTGGTACCAATTGTTGAGCCCGAGATCCTTGTTGATGGACCTCATGACATCACTTTTAAATGTTGTGTAATATGAAAGGAAACGTAACTAAAGCTTTGAAAGTTCAAAATTTTGACTGTGAAAGCTGGTTAATTCAAAATATGACAACTTCCTTGTATGTTTAAATTTTGAAATTTAAGATTTTAGTTACCGACTAACAGTTATTGGCATATATACCTAATATAAGTTGCGTTTCCAGTTTTACATTGCAAGATAATGCGCAAAGTGGGTGTCGAAACTGTGGGAGTTGGAGCTTTGAAACTTACTGGATACCTAAGGGAACAAATGCAGCAAAGAAATCTACATTTTGATTCGTTATACACTGTTTGCTCACTGAAAGAGGTATACAAATTAATTTTATTGCCTAATCATTTCACGATTTATGTATGCTAAATTAATGTTGTGTGGTTGAATTAACTTGCAGAACCTTTGTTATGTTGCTCTTGACTATGAAGCCGAGTTATGCAAAGATACAGAAGCATCATATGAAGTGGCTGCTGCAGGCTCATTTACTCTTAAGCGAGAGCGGTTTCAAACAGGAGAGGTTCTATTCCAACCGCGTATTGCAGGAATGTAAGTATTTGTATATTTTTTACCTTTTATAGTTTTAATTTGTTTTGTTTTTTTCTTTTAATAATATATGCGGTTTAGGCGTGCAATGGGTTTGCATCAAGCTGTGGCACTTTGTATTGATCATTGTCACGACGCTGAGTTGACCAGTGTATAAGTTGGTACAAGACCATTTTCTTAGCTGGAGGAACTGCATACTTGCCAGGAGTAGCAGGTATAATGTATAGATGAGTATCATATGTAAATTGAAGTGTTCGGGTGGTTATTGTCTTGTTTTCTGAACTTTTTTTTCAACTCATATAAAGATTAGAGAAGGAACTTCATGACCTTCTTCACCCGTCTGTAGCCGATGGAATAAAAGTTATTGCACCCCCTTATGGTGCAGATTCTGCGTGGTATGGTGCAAAACTTATCAGCAATGTAAGTTATATTAGCCAACCTTGTTTTTCTCGAAAAAACATTGATTTATCATAAGGAAAACTACAAGAACTGCAGCGTAACTATTCACTTTTTATCGACATATGCAGTGTACTTTTATAAACCCTCTGATGCAAAACATATTTAACATTTCTTACCAAAATATGCAATTTGTTGCATTTATTGGTTACAAATTGCATATTTTGGTAGAAAGTGTTAATCGTGTTGCATTATATGGTTAAATAAAGAATATGTTGCGTATACCATTAAAAAGTAAATAAATCATTGTTGTTGCTATTCGCCCTATGAGACATAAAACCCTTGATGAAGTTACAAAAATAACACACTTTTTTTTCCGGTCGGTGCAGTTGAGCACATTCCCAAACTCTTGGTGCATCAAAAAGAAAGTGTTTCGATCCAAGGCTAGAAGAAACCTCATATGGTGATCTTGAGAGTTGAGGGTGCTAGAGCTTGTATTTCTCAGTAGTAACAAGTATAGATTGTGGAATAAAAGTGAAGTGCGTTTTGTAGCAGTTGTGTTATACTCCAACATAATGACATAAACTGAACCTTGTTATGAATATATATATAGAATGAATGTCCATATCACTTAATAGTGGAAAGTAATCTTTGTGTAGTATTAAGAGATTGTATCTTAGAGAATACTCCACATTGTAAATGTTGTTTGCCGCTAGATATCCCATCGTTATGCATTTTGGTGATTTCATGTTTTATCGCAACCATATTTTTTTGCCGCTAGGAACCTCCGTTGCTATGCACGGGTACTCGCCTAGTATAAAAGGTTGTTCTAGAGACGTAAGATTTTGTGTGTTGCACAATCAAATGTTTTGCGTCTTCTTTTTATGCATGGATTTTATTTTCTAATCAAAGCTACTGATATTTGATTCAAACTCAAGTATGGTTATTTAGTGACGATGCAATAGGAGTTGGATATCCTTGTAGATTTTGCATAATGTCAAGAACATGCAATGTAACGCAACAAAAATTGGCATGTTGCGGTAAAGTGCAAAACTAAACTCAGTTATGTACGGCCCATCAAACAGCAGCTCGGCCCATCAAAAATTGGCATGTTAGACGTCACAATGAATCCGAGCACACATTACCCCAAAGGTATGATGCAGGTTTATACTTTTTTATTGTCAAGTGTTATTACGAAATGGTACACTTATAAACAATCATACTACTAACCTCATTCGTATGATGAGGTTTATACTTTTTCATTCTATAAATTTTTACTATGGAAAATGATTTGCATGACTAAAATTTATGCCTAAAGACATGCCTAACTCTAAGATCACGACACATGACAAGATTCGTGGTGAGGATTATGAAAGAGAAAATGTATACTCCACATGTCACATGATGAATTGTTTAAGCATGAATTTAGTCATATGAATTAGGTCTCCCTATTTTATTATTTGTAATTTATTTGTCCGTATTTTCTTTATAATTCTTTTTTTCTTTCCTTTATGTATTTAGTCAATTAGATAGTTATATGGCCAAACTCAAACAAAGTTATTTATTATCACATTAAAGCATTACTATTTTTGAAGCTACACAACATTAAAAGAAATCAAATCACAATTTCTTAGTTCAAATATTTATATGTTACACCCCTTGAACGCTTTGACCAAAAACTTTGACTTTTACGCGGAAACGACCCAACTTGAACCTTCAATCCGAAAATTCTTTTGACCATTAACAAAATCCTTAGACATATAGACCTTGAACTCATTTTTAAATGAGACTATACTCAAATACTTTTAAAATGACGGGTGGCACCCTAAAGTGCACTGTGACACCTCCGGTGCGCTATAGACCCCTAAAGTGCACTATTTTCTTAAAATGACCCGTACGCCTTTAAACACAAAAGTCGACACTTTAGACATATATTTAAACACATTTAATACACATTGAACTAAAATATACCATATACATTGTTTCCCAAAAATTCTTAACTCATTTGACCCAAAACGGGTTACAATAGACCTTGTCCCAAACGCCCCTTTTTCTGCATAACCCTTTGGTGCACTGTTGACCCATTTTTCCGGAAAACGACTTCCATAACATGACGTAACACCAAAACTTTCAGAAATCATTATGACATTATAAACATCAAATATATAAATAAACTTGGTCATAACGACCCGCGGAAACATGCTTTACAAAGCGACGGGTTTTGCCAAAATACCCGTTTTGACCCATTTACACTACAAACCATCTATAACACTTCATTTACCCACCAAACTTGGCCAACATCATTACTTTAACATATTAAACATGTTCCATATACACTTGACCCGTTTACCACCCAAAATGGGTACTTTTACACTTTTGCCAAACACCCCCTTAACTTTGACTCTAAACACATAAAACATACTTGACACATCGTTAGACCACCAAACCATTACACGACCTTGACACACAATATACGAATCATAAAAGAGACTCTCGGGGTACAACCTTGAATATAGCTCGGTATTCTACCTAGCTCCTAACGTGTATTATCTTCCAACCCGCTTATAATCCTTAAGCTATAATCCGAGTACCTTCCTTCCGTTGCGCTTAAACCTACAAGAACATTAACAACTAAAGGGGTAAGCTTACGCTTAGTAAGTAACCCAACATAAAACATATCTCATACACATATTTCCACATAAGCATCATAATCACATAAAAGCCTCTACACTACGTCATACCACTCATATCACACAACTTCATAACATAAATTCATTCATTCATCGCAACCATAATCAATAACATACCTCAACTAGTCCAAGTCCAACAAGCTAACATACCTTTAGTCAAGATCACTAGTCACCCATCCTTAGCTTACAACCATTCTAATTCCAACTCCTATACTCTTATACAACCACAATACATACATGACAAATACACATATAATACATGTTTTAGGGAGAGTTACTTACCTTCAATCCAAGCTAACTATCATATCATTATTTCACCACCATCATCATCATCCTCACTAGTCACCATCATCCTCATCATCATCATCCATTTCTAACAAAGCATCCTAAACCACAATCTCATAAATATAAACATACAATAACCCCACTATACAAGGGTTTATACAACCATTTGCTCACTTCATTAATTCTTAAATTCTTCATATAATCATATGTTGATCATATGATAATTAACCTATAAAATTATTAACTTTAAACCAATACCATTAGCCTCATAATCACTATAATCCATTTAATTAGCTAAAAACCATCATTTACCCAATTCCCCAAATTTTAGGTACATGAACCCTAATTCATAAATCATCAATTCAACATGATTGAAGTTACTTACTTGCATAAGGATCATCACTAGAGCACATTACTAGTATTAGACCATAATCATTCTTCAATTGATCATCAAGACTTCATGGTTTTTCCCTCCTTTCTTGTTTGTGTCGACATTCACCAACAACACCAGACAAATGAATTGTCTGGAATATTAAGGATATTTCCTTGACTAGTTAGTTGGCACTTTGGCCAAATGACACAAATGGTCCTTCAAGTCCTATTCCTTCTACTTTGGCCACAACTAACTTATAACACATTTAGTCTATTACAACTCTAACCCCTTGAAGTCTATTTCCCTTCTATTCTTGCCACATAATATTTTCCCATAACTATATAATACATTCTTTGACTATCACTTTGACTATCGGGTTTAACTCCCACATAACTTTGTTGACCAACCAATCACATAAAGTCCTTAGCGTATTCCATCTAGGGTGGGGCCTATTCGTAACCGGGATACGGGTCTAACATTATAAGTGTTATTATAGTCATTGAAACGACAAAAAGTTTGGATTTTATACAAATTGCTAGTCACTGTTGTTTTCCGTCAAACAATATCAACACTAGAAACCAAAAGCATAAAACAAATCCAAATCTAGTTAAGCCATATTAAACACCAAAATTAAGTAAGCAAAATTTATTCTCCTTACCCAATGTGGGACTCGAACTTCAAACAAGTTTCGTAACCCTGTATAAGAAGTTTTTCTAATGACATACTATGTCATAACACCATTTGTGGACGTAATAAAATATTAGTATTTATTTTATTTGTAGATTTTCTTTTTTATCAAGCTAGTGAAAATTGATACCAGTACAGTTATTTAGTGACAATGCAATTGGAATTGCATATCCACCATGGTTTTTGTATGATGTCAAGAACATCCAGTGTATTGTAAAAAAATGGCATGTTCCGGTGAAATGCAAGATTAAACTGATTTCTGTATGGCCCGTTAAATGGCTCGGTCTATAGACGATTGATACAATTCGTCCGAGTTAGATCTCACCATCTGGACATTGCCCTAAAGATATAGTGGCGCGCCTATAAACAATTTGTATGATTTGACACTTACTATGATTAAACTTTTTTTTTTTTTTTTTTTTTTTTTTTTTTTTTTTTTTTTTTTTGCTTTAAACAATATCCAGCATAGAAGCCAACAACATAATACTAATTTTGACCTATTTATTGTAGTCAAAATAATAAAAATTTTGGAATTTGTATGAGTTAGTAGATTCTTCAATGTTTTTATTTCATTAAACAACATCGAGCAATAGAAACCAACAATATAGGACTAACCTCAACCTATTGAACATATTTACCACATTATATAAATAGAAGTTTTTTTTGGGTAAAGGGGAGTAATCCTGCACCCTGGTAAATGTATTACACCAAAAACGTTTAAGTACAAAGGATATGGGTGAAGTCCCATATCTCAGCCCGTTACATAGGCACTTACATGCAAAGATCAACAAGCCAAACCACTATATAAGAATGATACCTTATTTACGTAATCAAATCTTATTTACCTTCTTATCGCACATCGATTTTCTTATCAAGCTAAAGATAATTGATACCAAACTCAAGTTCGGTTATTTAGTGACAATGTAATCGGAGTTCATCACTGACTGTTAGTGTGGCGAACTTAGACCATTGGAAATAGATCTTTGGTTTCGAAACATACTTGATCTTCCACAAGTGCCATGTTTGAATATGTTTACGCTTTAGACCATTATATAAGTCAATGGTGTGTGCGTGTGTATTGCTCTAATTCTTTTATATCCACGGCAGCGGCTCCAAAGATTTGGTGCGCGCATGATGTCGTTGTGGTTTTAGTGCCTTCTCAAGTTTTAAATTTATATTTAGCCGACTTATCAATAAAACACACACTTTAACGAGCAGTGTACCCGGTCAGTATGAATATAATGGTAAGTAGAGTGTCGATCACTAAGAGTAGAACGTACTATCTAGTTATTCTAATCAGTATTTTAATATCTTAAGTTAGCTGTACAACCTAATCTAACGCAAGGGGGTTCAGCCTGAGAGACTGGCACGGATTGGTTATGATTAAATAGAAAACTAAACTAATGAGCACGAATCAGCGATTAGCATACACGTACACAGATAGATACTTGAGACAATAAGAAGACCTGTCCTGATAATTAAGTAGCTTGTCACTTGTTTTATTGCTAGTTTTATATGAAGTGTATATAATTAACCCTTTCTCGTTGGCTCTAATCTTATCGGCGAGTAAACCCTTAATGATCACTTATGTCTATCCCACTTATCCTAGAAACGATAGAATAAATAGGCGAGGAAGGGGCATGGCGACCCAAGCAATGCTCAGCTAGACACAGAGGTTATCAATGCACTAATAAAAGTCACCAAAGACATCAACATATAAACTTTAATTAATGGGAAAGCAATTTTAAGGGGTGCCCATGATTTTCCGTAGTCACATGGAATCGGCCCATCAATCCTGATGAATTAAAGTGTACTAATACAATAAAACAAAACTACTTAATGAATTGAATACATGCAGGACCTTCTTACAGCTCTTGTATCTTCGTTTAGGGTGTGTCTTGTGCTGCTAACACGTCTGAATTCGTCTCCTAGGGTTCTTCTGTCTTCGAAAGCTTAGTCTGTCGGATCCCGAAATTCGTCTGGCCTTGGGGTATTTATAGTTTCTGTCTGAGGGTTAGATTCGGCGCATAGGATAAGTAGATGCGGCACATTGACTTAACTTCGCGTGGGGTCCAAGATTAATATATTCAGGAATATTCGTACACCGCCTTAAGATGCGGCGTAACTCCATTTCTCTATGCGGCGCATGTCCTTTGCTGTCTTGGATTATAACTCGTGAAATCTTGATAGTGATGCGCCGTATGTACGAAGTATGTTGCAGCGTATCTGGAGCAGAATGATCTTGATCTTGTACATTTCAGTAGACTCTTAACATCTTGCTTGTTTTGCTCCATAATTAGTCCAAAATCGCCAAGTTTCACATAATACTTGTTTTTACCTGAGAATTACAAAAGTAAACATTAACGTATCAATTCTCATATATAATATAATAAAACAAGTCAAATAAATAGGATAAATGATGATAATAAAATGTACTTATTTGAGTTCATCAAATATCCCCCCACTTGAACTTTACTTGTCCCCAAGTAAACCTTAGAATAAATCTTATGAAAATGTATCCTAAAAGATATTAGGATTTATTTTTATATTTAAGCATGTATTCGTTTTTGTCATAATTGCACAACCAAACACTTAACGAATTAGAAATAAAATAAAATATTTTGATAAAAGCAAATCTAATCGTTTAACTGTCCAGTCGTGACGAATATTCTATCATAAGCTTGGCAAGTATACGCATCTCCCCCACTAAAGCTAAGGAATAACAAGTCTAAAGCGGTAAAAAGGGTTTGTTGGTTAAGGGTTAATCATTCTTCTTAATCTCTATCGATCTCAAATTCCAGAAAAGGCGACAAAATCACAAATACATGATCGAATCCACGAACACGATACTTGCAATTGCTCAAATCCTTAACTCGAATAGGCTAAAGATAGGACCAAGTAATCTTCACCAATAATATTATATCAAAAAGGGCGACAAAATCATAAATACATAGCCGAATCCACGACTACGATACTTAAGATTGCTCAAATCCCTAATCTCAATAAATCAAAGGTTTGGATAAAGAATAATATAGGGTATGGATAATATTTGGGATACAAATTGGTGTAAAATGAAAAATAAACAAAACAGATAAATTAAAATCCTAAGTGTGGTAAATTACTTTCCCAACCATCCCATGAATAAGACTCATATCATTGAATAACTCACGCTTTAACACTTGAAACACACGCTTTAGGTAGACACGAATTATGCTCAACAAAATATCAATCAAAGAATAACCTTAGTTGGCGTTCCCATAACGGCCAACTCCCGTTCAATCCATAAATATAATATACAACAAATAGTGGTGATATCGACCACTTAATACAAAACTTTACATAAGTTGGTTAAAACAAACATCCAACTTTTCCTTTTTCTTTTTCTTTTCTATTTTTTTTGATTTTTTTTTTTTGACATCAACATATAAATGTGTAAAATTTCACAACTTTTCTATCACTATTTTTCCGGATAATTTTTCGATACTCTTCATACTTTCAGAAATAACTGTAGTAGCGAAAGTAGTAAACACACGAAAAATAAACTCAAAGTTATACAATATTTACTTTCATACCAATTGCATTGTGCAATTTCCTGACTCAACCAAAGATAATGAATTACGCACGCGAACACAGGTAATGTAAGGAAACACACTTTGCCTAAAGCAATTAACCACGGATTTTAATCTACAGGGTAGGCTAAGGTGTAAGGGTGTAACGAAACATTATAACAAAGGTGTAAGAAACGAAAGGAATGGCTCTGAGTGTTTTTCTAGGGGTATCTTACTCTAAAAGTGAGAGTAACAAAAGGGTTTATACGGGGGTTAACTAACCAGTGTAGTTAGTTAATATCACATAACATATAAAGGCTATTTGGGTGTAATCCTAGAAATTTACCAATTTAGACAAGTCATTCCAATTATGTAGATAATACTTATTATGGTGGTCTCGAATAGTATACAAGCCAAGTTCTAAAGTTTACAAGTCACCGGCACACTCATAGATTTGTGAATTTTGAAAAGTTCACAATTTTTGAAAATAAGGTTATGTGTGCAGCTATGTAATTTAGACTTTTAAACAAAAACATGCTAAAAATTTTAAATTTTGATATATTAAGCACATTTTAAGCATATTTTGAAAAAGTTTAGGACAAGTAAGTGTTCTAATTCTCCAATCCCCCCACTTAAGTTAAACAACGTCCTCGTTGTTTGTATCAAAGATTAAAAAAAACTGGAAAATAAAAGAATTAGAACAGAAAAACTCCCTTGAGATTTGCTCGGTATGATCCTCCATTGTTCGTATAAGAGCAAAAATCAACTTTCTTGTGGATTAGGACGTTTAAGCTTCAAAAATGATGTATCCACAAGAATGCAGGAATCTATAATACCATTCAGACTTTAACACACCAGAGTTAAAAAGGTTCAAACTTGCATAATACATTAGTAGTTAGTAAAAATAAAACTAAAAAAAATGTGTGTATTGCTCTAATTCTTTTATATCCACGGCAGCGGCTCCAAAGATTTGGTGCGCGCGTGATGTCGTTGTGGTTTTAGTGCCTTCTCAAGTTTTAAATTTATATTTAGCCGACTTATCAATAAAACACACACTTTAACGAGCAGTGTACCCGGTCAGTATGAATATAATGGTAAGTAGAGTGTCGATCACTAAGAGTGGAACGTATTATCTAGTTATTCTAATCAGTATTTTAATATCTTAAGTTAGCTGTACAATCTAATCTAACGCAAGGGGGTTCAGCCTGAGAGACTGGCACGGTTTGGTTATGATTAAATAGAAAACTAAACTAATGAGCACGAATCAGCGATTAGCACACACGTACGCAGATAGATACTTGAGACAATAAGAAGACCTGTCGTGATAATTAAGTAGCTTGTCACTTGTTTTATTGCTAGTTTTATATGAAGTGTATATAATTAACCCTTTCTCGTTGGCTCTAATCTTATCGGCGAGTAAACCCTTAATGATCACTTATGTCTATCCCACTTATCCTAGAAACGATAGAATAAATAGGCGAGGAAGGGGCATGGCGACCCAAGCAATGCTCAGCTAGACACAGAGGTTATCAATGCACTAATAAAAGTCACCAAAGACATCAACATATAAACTTTAATTAATGGGAAAGCAATTTTAAGGGGTGCCCATGATTTTCCGTAGTCACATGGAATCGGCCCATCAATCCTGATGAATTAAAGTGTACTAATACAATAAAACAAAACTACTTAATGAATTGAATACATGCAGGACCTTCTTACAGCTCTTGTATCTTCGTTTAGGGTGTGTCTTGTGCTGCAAACACGTCTGAATTCGTCTCCTAGGGTTCTTCTGTCTTCGAAAGCTTAGTCTATCGGATCCCGAAATTCGTCTGGCCTTGGGGTATTTATAGTTTCTGTCTGAGGGTTAGATTCGGCGCATAGGATAAGTAGATGCGGCGCATTGACTTAACTTCGCGTGGGGTCCAAGATTAATATATTCAGGAATATTCGTACACCGCCTTAAGATGCGGCGTAACTCCATTTCTCTATGCGGCGCATGTCCTTTGCTGTCTTGGATTATAACTCGTGAAATCTTGATAGTGATGCGCCGTATGTACGAAGTATGTTGCGGCGTATCTGGAGCAGAATGATCTTGATCTTGTACATTTCAGTAGACTCTTAACATCTTGCTTGTTTTGCTCCATAATTAGTCCAAAATCGCCAAGTTTCACATAATACTTGTTTTGACCTGAGAATTACAAAAGTAAACATTAACGTATCAATTCTCATATATAATATAATAAAACAAGTCAAATAAATAAGATAAATGATAATGATAAAATGTACTTATTTGAGTTCATCAAATATCCCCCCACTTGAACTTTACTTGTCCCCAAGTAAACCTTAGAATAAATCTTATGAAAATGTATCCTAAAAGATATTAGGATTTATTTTTATATTTAAGCATGTATTCTTTTTTGTCATAATTGCACAAACAAACACTTAACGAATTAGAAATAAAATAAAATATTTCGATAAAAGCAAATCTAATCGTTTAACTGTCCAGTCGTGACGAATATTCTATCATAAGCTTGGCAAGTATACGCATGTCCTCTACTAAAGCCAAGGAATAACAAGTCTAAAGCGGTAAAAAGGGTTTGTTGGTTAAGGGTTGATCATTCTTCTTAATCTCTATCGATCTCACATTCCAGAAAAGGCGACAAAATCACAAATACATGATCGAATCCACGACCACGATACTTGCAATTGCTCAAATCCTTAACTCGAATGGGCTAAAGATAGGACCAAGTAATCTTTACCAATAATATTATATCAAAAAGGGCGACAAAATCATAAATACATAGCCGAATCCATGACTACGATACTTAAGATTGCTCAAATCCCTAATCTCAATAAATCAATGGTTTGGATAAAGAATAATATAGGGTATGGATAATATTTGGGATACAAATTGGTGTAAAATGAAAAATAAACAAAACAGATAAATTAAAATCCTAAGTTTGGTAAATTACTTTCCCAACCATCCCATGAATAAGACTCATATCATTGAATAACTCACGCTTTAACACTTGAAACACACGCTTTAGGTAGACACGAATTATGCTCAACAAAATATCAATCAAAGAATAACCTTAGTTGGCGTTCCCATAACGGCCAACTCCCATTCAATCCATAAATATAATATACAACCAATAGTGGTGATATCGACCACTTAATACAAAACTTTACATAAGTTGGTTAAAACAAACATCCAACTTTTCCTTTTTCTTTTTCTTTTCTATTTTTTTCGATTTTTTTTTTTTTTTTTTTTTTTTTTTTGACATCAATATATAAATGTGTAAAATTTCACAACTTTTCTATCACTATTTTTCCGGATAATTTTTCGATACTCTTCATACTTTCAGAAATAACTGTAGTAGCGAAAGTAGTAAACACACGAAAAATAAACTCAAAGTTATACAATATTTACTTTCATACCAATTGCATTGTGCAATTTCCTGACTCAACCAAAGATAATGAATTACGCACGCGAACACAGGTAATGTAAGGAAACACACTTTGCCTAAAGCAATTAACCACGGATTTTAATCTACAGGGTAGGCTAAGGTGTAAGGGTGTAACGAAACATTATAACAAAGGTGTAAGAAACGAAAGGAATGGCTCTGAGTGTTTTTCTAGGGGTATCTTACTCTAAAAGTGAGAGTAACAAAAGGGTTTATACGGGGGTGAACTAACCAGTGTAGTTAGTTAATATCACATAACATATAAAGGCTATTTGGGTGTAATCCTAGAAATTTACCAATTTAGACAAGTCATTCCAATTATGTAGATAATACTTATTATGGTGGTCTCGAATAGTATACAAGCCAAGTTCTAAAGTTTACAAGTCACCGGCACACTCATAGATTTGTGAATTTTGAAAAGTTCACAATTTTTGAAAATAAGGTTATGTGTGCAGCTATGTAGTTTAGACTTTTAAACAAAAACATGCTAAAAAATTTTAATTTTGATATATTAAGCACATTTTAAGCATATTTTGAAAAAGTTTAGGACAAGTAAGTGTTCTAATTCTCCAATCCCCCCACTTAAGTTAAACAACGTCCTCGTTGTTTGTATCAAAGATTAAAAAAAACTGGAAAATAAAAGAATTAGAACAGAAAAACTCCCCTGAGATTTGCTCGGTATGATCCTCCATTGTTCGTATAAGAGCAAAAATCAACTTTCTCGTGGATTAGAAAGTTTAAGCTTCAAAAATGATGTATCCACAAGAATGCACGAATCTATAATACCATTCAGACTTTAACACACCTGAGTTAAAAAGGTTCAAACTTGCATAATACTTTAGTAGATAGTAAAAATAAAACTAAAAAAAATGTGTGTATTGCTCTAATTCTTTTATATCCACGGCAGCGGCTCCAAAGATTTGGTGCGCGCGTGATGTCGTTGTGGTTTTAGTGCCTTCTCAAGTTTTAAATTTATATTTAGCCGACTTATCAATAAAACACACACTTTAACGAGCAGTGTACTCGGTCAGTATGAATATAATGGTAAGTAGAGTGTCGATCACTAAGAGTAGAACGTATTATCTAGTTATTCTAATCAGTATTTTAATATCTTAAGTTAGCTGTACAATCTAATCTAACGCAAGGGGGTTCAGCCTGAGAGACTGGCACGGTTTGGTTATGATTAAATAGAAAACTAAACTAATGAGCACGAATCAGCGATTAGCACACACGTACACAGATAGATACTTGAGACAATAAGAAGACCTGTCCTGATAATTAAGTAGCTTGTCACTTGTTTTATTGCTAGTTTTATATGAAGTGTATATAATTAACCCTTTCTCGTTGGCTCTAATCTTATCGGCGAGTAAACCCTTAATGATCACTTATGTCTATCCCACTTATCCTAGAAACGATAGAATAAATAGGCGAGGAAGGGGCATGGCGACCCAAGCAATGCTCAGCTAGACACAGAGGTTATCAATGCACTAATAAAAGTCACCAAAGACATCAACATATAAACTTTAATTAATGGGAAAGCAATTTTAAGGGGTGCCCATGATTTTCCGTAGTCACATGGAATCGGCCCATCAATCCTGATGAATTAAAGTGTACTAATACAATAAAACAAAACTACTTAATGAATTGAATACATGCAGGACCTTCTTACAGCTCTTGTATCTTCGTTTAGGGTGTGTCTTGTGCTGCTAACACGTCTGAATTCGTCTCCTAGGGTTCTTCTGTCTTCGAAAGCTTAGTCTGTCGGATCCCGAAATTCGTCTGGCCTTGGGGTATTTATAGTTTCTGTCTGAGGGTTAGATGCGGCGCATAGGATAAGTAGATGCGGCGCATTGACTTAACTTCGCGTGGGGTCCAAGATTAATATATTCAAGAATATTCGTACACCGCCTTAAGATGCGGCGTAACTCCATTTCTCTATGCGGCGCATGTCCTTTGCTGTCTTGGATTATAACTCGTGAAATCTTGATAGTGATGCGCTGTATGTACGAAGTATGTTGCGGCGTATCTGGAGCAGAATGATCTTGATCTTGTACATTTCAGTAGACTCTTAACATCTTGCTTGTTTTGCTCCATAACTAGTCCAAAATCGCCAAGTTTCACATAATACTTGTTTTGACCTGAGAATTACAAAAGTAAACATTAACGTGTCAATTCTCATATATAATATAATAAAACAAGTCAAATAAATAAGATAAATGATAATGATAAAATGTACTTATTTGAGTTCATCAGTCAACAACTTGTATCTAGATAACCCAAGACCATCATATACCCATTAGGCATAAACATTGTATACCTATGTAATTTGATATAAACAATCAAAATTACAGATTAAGCAAAAAGATGAGTAAGTCGATTACAAAAATTGGGATTTTTTTCATAGTCGACTACATGTTATTGCAATTATATATGCCTTTTTTTTTTGTTACCTAAGTTTTCGACTCGACATTGCGAGACGACTAATCCCAAGGCGACTACCCTTTTGGATAGCCCAGAGTCGATGCAGGTCAAATTTCGTAGCCACAAAGAGATTAACCATTTTTTCTTTTGAGGCTATTAGACATTTAATGCCATCTCAAACAAGGTTATTTAGACTGAAGGGAGTGAGGCGAGAAAACAGGCGAACCATGGCTGGAACGCCTCTGGATCGCCCCCAACACTGCCCCCCCCCCCCCAGGCGATTTGCAAGCTAGGCGACTGATTTGGCTCGCCGGTTCATTTCAATCTTCGATAAAAAATAGCCGTTACCAAACGGCTTATCTTCCTTTTTTTTAAACCTTCTATTTTTCAAAAAAAAAAACACACTCAACACATATTTTCCAAAAATTAAACACACACACAACACTCTTATTTCTAAAAAATGTATTTTTAGTTATAAGAATAATTTTTAATATGTATTTTTAGTTATTATTTATATAAAATGTATTTTTAGTTATAAGAATAATTGTTAATATGTATTTTTAGTTATTATTTATTTAAAATGTATTTTTAGTTATTATTAATAAGTTAAAAGTGAAAAAAAAAAAAAAAAAAAAAAAAAAAAAAAAAAAAAAAAAAAAACAAACAATCATTAGAAGTGCCACGTGTCGCGAGTCGCCCCACCCTCCTGGGTAGCCTCACTCCCCCTTTTTTTTTAGGCTACCCAACATGCTGACTCAGCACCACGTGTCGCGAGTCGCCCCTTAGTTGGGTAGCCCCACTCCCTTCAGTCTCATACAAGGTTATTTAGTGTCACGTGAAAGTATTAGAAACTAGAAGTTCAAATATTTATATGTATTAATTATTGTAGTCATTGGGATGCAGCTGCGATAGATATTCATTATGTTATTTACTAAAAGAATGACATTCATCATGGTAATTTCCGACAGGAAATTAAGGATAAGGTGACTTGCTAATTGCACATAGAAGATAGACTTCTCAATTGCTAACAAGAAATTAAGGATAAGGTGACTTGCTAATTGCACATAGAAGATAGACTTCTCAATTGCTAACAGAAAATTAAGGATAAGGTGACTTGCTAATTGCATATAGAAGATACACTTCTCAATAAGATGAAAAAAAATTTTAGATGTTATATGAATTGTTAGATTCAAAGATCGATAATGTTTCTTTTCTCCATAAACAATATCGAACATGTGAAACCAACAACATAATACCAATCTCAACTTATTCAATCCATATTCACCACAATATATAAGTAAGCAGAGCTTCTTCTCTTTTACTCGATGTGGGAAGTTTCACAAAAGTAACTACATATAAAAAGTTTGCTTACAGACATACTAATTTGCATATAAAAGATAGACAATGCAATTGGTGTTGAATATCCCATAGATTGGCTGAAATGTCAAGAAAATTGGTGTAATGTAATAAAAAAAATGGCATGTTGTGGTAAATTATATAGTTAAACTGATTTATGCACGGCTCACCAAATGGCTCAATTTATAGACGATCGGTGCACGTTGTCCAAATTAGACACTTAAACCTCGACACCTCGTCTTAAGATCTGGACATTATACCCAGAGTTATGATGAGTTTTATATTTTTATTATGGTGGACCTCTAAACTATCACATTAGTAATCTAATTCATAAGATCCTTTTTTATTTCTACACATTTTAGATGTGCGTTATGTTTATACACATACAACTATACAAGTATACAACATGCGGATACTGAATTCTGACTTGCCCGTGAGAGGGTAGACATCGACTTTAACTTCAGATCCTCTTCTAACCTATCACCTCTTACTTTTAACTTTTTTTGAAAAATGTTTTAGGATAGAAAGTGTAAGAATATAAGATTTTTTGGTGGTATTTCAGTAAATAGAGAAATATTGAATCGCAAGCTCGTAACTAAAATGATTCGACGCTACACAAATAAATGATTAAAAGAGAAGTACACGTATCACACCAGATCGATGCAATTAAATTTTGGCGAACACTATACATCGATGCTGCTATGCGTGAGTAATCGTCTAGTTATAGTAAAAATTAGAGTAAATTACACGGATCGTCCCTGTGGTTTGTCCAAAATTTCACGTATAGTCCCTCAAAGTTTAAAGTTGCATGTATCATCCCTCTGACTGCAAAAGAATAACATCTATGGTCCCTGTGATGGATGTCCGTCTATTTCTCCGTTAAAGTTCATACACGTGAGGGTAATAACGTCTTTTCCCCCCCCCCCAGGTAAAAAAGAAAATTAAATGAAAGCATTGACCTTTCTCTCCAATCTCTGCCTCAACTCCCTCCAAACCCTATCCTGTTCATCAATCACAACTAACACATCTCCCAATAATTTTGCAAACTAATCATTCAATTTCCACTTTTATAACTACCAATTTATTTTCTTTAAAACCTCATTCCAGGCTACTAAAACTAAGCTCAATCTCAAGAGCATTTGTATCAATTTGCAATACCCACTTGAAATCTTGGATTTTTTTTGCTTAAATCATTGAAATCTTGGATTTTTTTTTTTTTTTTTTGCTTAAATCATTAAAAAGATTGGATTAAAAAGCTAAACTTCTATTAATTTTCAAAACTCTTTAAAAGAAAAAACAAGAACAAAGTTGTTCCCATCTGTTCTCAGTTTTGAATTACAAACAAACGAAAATCCAAACCTCATCGATAAAACCAAATCCATCTCTAACGTAAATCCCGTGTCCAGAAACAAAAGCAACAACGACATCAACACAAATCCAAACTAACCTAAACCCATCTATCTTAATCCCAACGCTTCAACAATCAATCATCAACCATGACTCGACACTGATATGACATAATTAACAAGATCTCAGTTTGGTTTTCACTCGTATCTCTTATGAGATTTACTGAACTGTAAAGATATTCAAACACGAGAAAACCAACTCCTCATCGATCTTTTTTTTAAGGAACATCGCTCCCCCGAGGATGCGTGAACCACATGTCTCCCGATAAAGAGTCTTGTTCCATTTCGTTTTCTTTGTGAACTGAATTATCTGTTATTTTACCCATTAATTAGTTGAAATTGAATTGGGGGAAATGATGATTTGATGATTCTGAAAGTGGGTTTTGAAGGAATTGAAGTTTAATAAATTAAAAGTGGGTTAATTTAATAACTCAATCCATTATTTTCAAAAATTTGACCTAAAAATCAAGATTTTTGAAAAGGGTTAGTTTGGTGAAATTGAATTGGGGTAAATGACGGATTGGTGATTTTGAAAGTGGGTTTTGAAGGAATTTAAGTTTAGTGGATTGAAAGTGGGTTAATTCTGAAATTGAACCTTTGTGCAAAATTAAGGATAAAGATTGGAACTTTATGGGCTTTAAGGATATGGGTAGTGTTTTTACAGGATCAAGATCGAGTTAGGAATCAACAAAAAAATTAAACCGGATCGGAATTCCACATGTTGGTTGCCAAAACATAATAATTATCCAGAGAATAAAATTCCACATGTTGATTGCATATTGCTTTGACCAAGCAGTTTAATTATGGGGTAGAAGGGATACTTTATTGGAAAAGATGTTATTACCCTCACGTGTTTATCACGTGTATGAACTGCAGGTCCAACATCTATGGATCTAAGTAGCCTGTGTAAGACAATAGACAACTTGGATAAATCCAAATCAATCTATATGAGAAACTCTTAACTATGTATTGATTGTTAATGCGGAATCTTAACAAAAAATGAGTATGAAGAACACAATTGCTAACTTCGTATTACTATTAAATTTTTTAATTGTCACTATAGACATATGCCGTAGGGTTCCTTTATACTCTTAGGAAAACCCTACTGATACAAAACGTGTGAAAGGATAAACATATCTTCTAAAAAGATATCTAATACGACTATATCCTTTCCTAACATATAGCTGACTAACTCTGCTATTAAACATAAACAATACTAACTAATACTAATGACCAGACTTAACTATGTAACTATGTCTGCCAGACTTAACTTTGTAATGGCAGGCTTAACTAACACTAGCAGACTTAACCGTGTCTTCAGCAGACTTAAGTCTGTTCTTCAATAATTCCCAACAATCCTCTCCTAACTTGATCTTCATGCTCCATGAACTTCAAGTTTCTTTCTTGATAAGCTTCCTGAGGATTGAACTCTATTCTTTTGGAATTATCTTGAACTCAAACTCTTCAAATCATCATATCTGATCTTGTGCAGCATCTTTTATCAGCAACCTTCATACCATCTGATCTTTGCAGCAACATTGACTGTTTGTACATCAATTCTTTAAAGTTTCATACTATTCTCATCACTTCCAGGTGTGTTAACTCCTGTGAGAGGTGAATCATTGAAAACTAATGGATTTGATGTCTCTTTACCAGTTAGCCATTAACTCTAGAGTAGCCAATGTTTGGTGTAAAACCATGGTACATTGATAACCATTTCAACTCTTTGAACATAAAACTTGGTGAGTTAAAATACCATATGATTTTTAGCAAATCATCAGCTATAAATGGATTTGTTTTGTCTTTACCAAAAACCGTTTGCTTTTGGACTAGCCAATTCTTTGGTGGAATGCAGAGCTCACCTTGGTGAATTGATAACCAGTTATGGATTTCCACAGCCTTTACCACAAGCCATACTCTTGTGGGCTAGCCAACTCTTTACTATCACAGATATGGTGAGTTGATTACCATACAATTTTTGGCAAATTGTCAGCCATAAACGGATTTGAGGTATCTTTACCAGAGACGTTTGCTCTGGATTAGCCAGTCCTTATGTGGATTAGACATGGTGGACTGATGACCATTTGTTGTGTTATTGCAAAGTGCCTTCACCAAGTGAGAACTTTCATTAATCTCACTTATCAACTTAGAAAATTCTTTCAAACACCCCAAACAGCTTTCTTTTGGGACTGCATTTCAATCAACTCAAAAATCTGATCATATACCTCATCCTTTTTATCTGCTAGCAGCTTCTTCTCTAGCATCTTCTTGCATACTCTAGAATGTAGTGGGTATTCAACCTCTGCCAGCATATATATATATATATATATATATATATATATATATATATATATATATATATATATATATATATATATAGGGGAGGGTTATTGTGAGATCATGCTTAAAGTTGTAAAAGTAAGACCCGATCTAGACCGTTGGATCATTGTATGTTGTGTTTAATGAGATGGATGGCAGTTTTGTAATTAACAACAAGTATAGGGGCATATGTATCATATTGTAACTAAATAAAGAGCGGGCTAGTTTGTATCAAACGACATCTATCTAAATAAATGAGAGTTGATTTGACTTATAGTCAAAGAAGCAAAAAACACTCATCAGTTACACATTTAATCCCGTCATTCAATCTTTTCGAAATTAAATTCATATCATCAAGAATTATACACGGCAACAATTTGGGGATTTCGATTGTGTAGCAACTGATTATAACCTAGCGTATACTAAAAAAACGCATACTTGCATGTTGATTTTGAAGTTCGAAGAAGTAAAAGGTTAAGTGATCAAATGGCGAAAAATGATGGACCAGCTGTTGGGACCATTGATTTAACTAGTGATCAAGAAAATGAAGATGTAGGAGGTATGAATGAACTTAATTGCAACAATTTTGTTGTGGTTTATGTGTAAATGTGTATGTTTTTGTGTTTAATGATTTTGTCAGTTTATATGCGTGTTGTTGTTGTTTGTGTGAATGTATCTGTGTACCTTATAGATGTGCTTAGCCTAAAAACCATATAACTTGTGCTGTTATGTCAATAGGTTTCAATGAACCAAGCACCCATTTGATTTTTATTTTTGCTGAACCAAACACCAGCATAACTTTTTATTTTTGTTGAACCAAACACACTTATAAATTGGATGTGATCTGGTATGTGATTTCCTTGAATGTCGTAATAAGGGATTTGTATGTATCTACGTATCTGTTGATTGGAATGTGTCTGTGTATCTATGAATGAATATGTGTATCTATAAAGTTGTATGTGTGCTGAAACAAACACATATATAACTCATGTGTGAATTGGTGTGTATATATGAATCTGTGTATCTATGAATGAATTGGAATGTATCGTTGTAACTATTTTGATGACGTGACATTTCTTAATCAAAATAATCCCGTTTTACCCCAGTTTTTCACACTTTTGGGTCCGTTTTGACAATGTTGTAACTTGGAGGGTGATTTTTATCTATTGTTTTTTTCCACTTGCAAACCCTACCATCCCCTTTCAACTTATTTATTTTCTCTCTTTCCCCAAATAATCCCTTATCCATAAATGGTCGAACAAGAACCCTAAAGCATGAGCAGTTCAAGCACAACTCAATCCCGTTTAATTGGAGGTAAGATTGAACATTTTTGTAACTGTAATCGTCAATTAAGAGTGCAAACAGCCACCACAAGGAGGAATCCGAGTAAGAGATTCGTCACATGCAATGTTTGTCATGCGTATGAGTTTCTGGATGAAGATCTTCCTAGTGAATACTACAAAGAGTTGGTGTATGGGTTCTATCTAAGGCAGAAGCGAATGAAGAACAATGAGGATAGTGGACCCATAATTGAGTCTCTTGCTTTGGACAAGTCAAGGTTGGAAGATGATTTGAAGGCTACAAAGTCAAGATTGGAAGATGAGTTGAAGGCTAGAAACTCAAAGTTGGAATTGTATGATAGGTTATGTATCATCATGTTAGGATGTTTGTGTGTAATCTGTGTTTTGGTTGGTATGTCATTATCGAAGTGATCTAAGGATCTTTTTAATGTTATGTTACTGTATTTATGAAATCTTTGACCATTTATTATGTTACTGTATTTATGTCATGTTTGTTGGTCACTTTTGTGCTACTTTTCACCTTTGAAGTAACAAAGTAATCTTATGAATGTTGGAATCCATTTTGTTATGTTATATAGAGCAAAAAGACAAGGTCACATGAAGAATAGTAAAAGGAATACCAAACTGCATACTGCATTTTGTTATGTTCTGACATAACAGTTTTTGGATTGACCATCAAAAGTGCCCTGTATCATGTACAAAATGGGCTATTGGTTGATGGTCATTACATAAGTTGCCCTAAATATTACTTGTTCTACTAAATACATTAGTGGCTACTAAATACTACTTGTTCTAGCCATATTACATACCAAGATTAGTTACCAATTGTTTACATCAGTTGCCCTCAAAAGATATACAAAATGGGCACATTAAATGACAGTACTTCAAGCATCATCTATATTCATGGCAGACTGAGGAGTGCTGCCCTGGCCATTCAATTTTTTTGCCAACTTCCTTTTGATGATTCTTTCACTAGGCCTCCTCACTCTGACCTTTTCTGTTTGAGTTTCTTGTGTCTGCATGAGATCATCTTGAACAGGTGTCAAGTCAATCTCAGTTTGCTCTTCATTCTGCTGCTCACCAAACCATCTTGGATAAGTTGAAGTGCAACCTCTTTTCTTGTTCTTTCTATTTGACCCACTTTTTTCATTCTCTTTTCTTTGTCTGACCTGCATAACATCATCTGCCACCGATTCCTCATCCTGGTTAACCTTGTTCTTTCTAGGCCTACCTCCAACATTTTTTCTAGGTGCCTTTTCAACTGAGCTACTACCCTTACTGTTTTCTTTGCATCCTTTTTTGTTGTGCCCAATTTGTTTGCAGATACTACAAGTAATCTCAATACCTACCCTTGACACTTTTGATGAGCTACCACCCTCACCTTTTGATCTAATTCTTTTCTTTCTAGGCCTACCAGGCATTTTTTTTGGGTTTAGGAGGTAAAACTACTGAGTACATACTCTGATCAGGCCAGAAATTCATACCTCCAACTGGTTTTAAATAATGGTGATATGCCACAAAATACATGTCTGTTTCAAACCAAGCTGGAACATAGGCCTCTGGTAGCTTGTTTAGATAGAGTATTACCTTTGTAGCATGCACACAAGGTATACCTGATAACTGCCACATTCTACATGTACAAGACATCTTTGGTTCATCAACTGTGAATGCGTCACTTCCTGATCTCACCTCAAACACATTCCCACCAGCAGGGATAACATGCCAGAACCTGCAACATAACACAGTTATATGTGTCAATGCAACATCTTTCATAAGATAATACACAATTAATTTAAAATAGAGTTACCTTTGTTGATCTTTCAACAATTCCAATCTCCTTTGAATGCTGGGACAAACTCCAGGGTTCCATTTCTTACTGATTTCCCTCATTCTGTGCATCCTCTCTAGTACTATCACTCTGATAGCTTTTAGCATAGTTATCAATGGCTTGTCCCTATCAAAGTCACTATCATATTCAGAATCATCATCACCGTCTGTTGCATCCTCTGTAACCTTCCCTTTGCCCTTATCAACATTCACCCTAGTCCTGCTACTCTCATCACCATCTGTTGCATCCTCTGTAACCTTCCCTTTGCCCTTATCAACATTCACCCTAGTCCTACTACTATCACCCTCTGAGTTTCTAGGATGGCAAGAAGATGAACCCTCAACCTGGACCTCCATCTCAGCCCAATGAATCAACTCATCCACAGAAAACTCATTGCAATACCTTTTTTTGGGTGTGCCTTTTCCCTTAGATACAGTTTCATCCATAAAAGAGGTATCTACATTACCTAGATACTCTGACAGATCCATATCTAAGTGATCTAAATAGAGCTCTAGCCTACCAAACAAGTCAGCAACATCAAACATGTATGCTATTTCCTTATCATTTGTTACTCTAACTAAGCCTTTCTCTAAATCAATATTTGGAACTTTGTAATACAAACCTTGGAAGTAGTTACCAACTTTTTCTTCCACAAACTGAGCAAATATTTCGTAGGTCATCCTTGGAACAGCCATATTCAGAATCACCCCATCCTTATACCTTAAAGGTGAATGTGCAAAGAACCCATCATTGTGTACATCAAATTGATGTAAATTGGTCTCAGGTATCTTGCTGTTACAAAAATCACAAAATACGAAAAATTAGGGTTTGTGAAAATTAGCCTAATTAGGGTAATTATATTGATAAAAACATAGTATAAGCAACGAAATCAAAGTAAATGTACCTGAATTATGAAAACGCACATCAAATGTGGGTCAATTACTGCGTCTGTGGAATTAGGGTTAGTTATGTCGACCGTTTAGGGAAAACAAAAAAATTGGGGAAGAGGGAAACGTATAATTGTGTGAGAGGGAATTGGGTTAATGAAACATAATATAAAACACAACCTCGAACTATCAAACATTGTCAAAAGACACCCAAAGTTATAAAAAAGGGGATATAACGTAATTAGTGTGATTAAGTAGTGCCACGTCATACATCTCCCTTAAAATAGTTACAATAGAGGTGATTAAGGGAGTATGTGCCCACAATAGAAAGAAAAAAAAGTTTGATGCCAACAAAAGAATAAGGTGGCAAGTATGATGCCTTTTTAGATGATTTTCCAGTACTATGCTATAATATGGATGCTATCTCAATTTTCAAAATTTCACCTATTTACTTTTTAAAAAGATTAAGATCACATGCTTTAAAAAAACATTAAACACACCATAAATGCTTCAAAAAATAGCTAGAGAAATTCAAGATTTTATAATATTCTTCTATATTGTAAGAAAGGTAACAATACATCACTAATACGCATTATCTTTTATATTTTTGATCAAAAGTGTATATTTTTATCGTTAGTGTTGTACGGAATATGTAAGATTAGGTGCATATCTATTTTTCCTTTTTTTTCTTTTTTTTTTCTTCTTTTTTTCACATAATTGAATGTGTTTGAATCATTGCTTTGATAATTTATGTTCCCTTTTTAATATCTATATACAGGCACGTTAAAGATTTTGCTTTGTATCGATCATACAAAATACATTGGTAGCTAAACCCATATTCATCCATTGAAGAAGGTATTTCGTTTAAACATTTGAGTTAACTAATCTTTTTGCAACACTTATGCATTTAGTACGAAATACATTGGTAAGCTAAACCCTCTAGTATAGACTCGTAATCATGTGGCCGTTAACTATCATATCAGAAACATAATATGAAAACAAGCTAATACCAACTCCCACGTATTTTAACTTAACTAGTCTTTCAAAAAGGGTCTCACCCTATTAGGTGTTTCTGAAGTAATATTGTGACCCTATCGACATTCTATTATTTACAAATTTAGCATGATCTAATCAACATATATAACTGGTTGTCCTACCGAAAAGTTCTTTTCAGCCTTAAACTCCGAGAGATCGTTGCATAGCTTCTTTTCAACAGAATCAAGTACTTTCAAACACCTTTTCATCTAAAAGACACTGTTTTGACCCGTTCACAGTTCACTTACAAAATGTGTCGATGATTCAGAATCATATCGACCCTCTTCATCGGCTAGCATGTCCTCTGGTCTGAGATCCTTCTCGTAACCTTCATCCTCCATTGGAGATCTCTATTGCAAGAACAGGTTAATTTTTCAAGAAATCAATAACTTGTGTAATAATATGAACCAATGTTTTTGAGCAATCAGTGCATACATTTGAATCATCCTTGATATTAGTCTGAGCAGCATCATATTTTGCTGGTTCTTCGTCATCTGATTCCCCAAATACATCACGAATCTCAGGGGCTGGCTCCGATATGTAAGCTTCGTCTTTCTCTTCTTCAGGTGACCTACTGTCATTCATAATTCATAATTCAAAAGATGTATGAAAATGATTGTGTTGGTCAAAGAACAAAGCAACCATCAATGAATTACAGACATGGATATACGTATATTGCATTTTTACAGCTGAATTTATCATAATCTAAATATTATAGCAGATCTATGTGATGTTAAACGAGGAGCAACGACCACACATAGGGGTATGAAACTAAAACCGTGGATAGGCCACTATTTTCAGCCAAAAAAAATGATTTATCAATGTATTTAGTTCCACCTCCCCCTGTCATTATATCTATGAAGGCCTGATCTGGACATGTGATGTACAAATTGTTCCTTCCATCTTTCTATCATGTAAATCTGCTACCATGTCATAATCTAGAACTAAACGAGAAGCACGAAAATGTAAGCAAAACTGCTTTACATGAGTTACAAAGTAAGACTACTCAAAGAACTCTGAAATATATCCTAATCAGACACACCACACCAGATGCCTCTTTCGCAAGTATACGACACTATCAAAAAAAAAAATTAATCTTAATTGAAACAGATAAGAAAGATACCTTTGACTTCTAGCCTGATCGATTTCTTCATTTGCGTTATCCATATACTGGTTCTCCTCTGATCTTTCTGAGTCACTCTCCACCACTTCTCGCCTCCTACTAGTAACAACTCTTTGACCAATTTGGTCACTTCCTGAATCTTTTCCTTCACTTTCATCTCGTTCATCTCTCTGATCTCCCAAATCTACTTCTTGAGAGCTTTGATCTCTCTCACCCACACTCTCTATGTGTTCTTGATCTTGATCCACCTCTTGTAATTCACCATCACTATCACTACCAACCTCTGCTTCCCCATGACCTTCCACCACATCGTCACCTTCAGGCTTCATCCCAATGTCCCCTTTCGTCCTGAACATAAAAGTTTTATTTAAGTTAAAGAAAAAAACACTCCCTCTTCTTTTACCTTTAAAAAAACAAAGTTCAATAAATGAATAAATAACTAAAAATACATGAAAGATGCAACTTCATAAATAATGTAAAATAAACAAGATTGATTAAGATTTGTTCAAGATTCAAATAGAATTACCGTCTCTGTAAGTACTAAAATAAAACTTGTCGAAACAGAATCTGGACCGCTTCTATCCTTATAAAGTTTTAAAAGGAATTGCTAATTAACTTTTTTTTCTCTTTATTAAGACTACTCAATCAGATCTAGATATGAAGTTTATGGCCTTTAAAACGTGAAACTTCTAAACAGGATCATGTGAAGAGGGGATAATTACAGAGAGGAACATCCCCTGCAATCCATCATAGCAATACAGATATACAACTATAGAAACATTTGGCACATACACTTTCACATGCAACCATAAACATGATAAACGTGCACAACTGACAAACTCGATAAAAAGAAAAAGAAAACAGCATATGTCCCTCTTTCCAGCTGGATAATGATTCTTGACAGCGCGATTTAAAAAACCAGCTGGATATAGAGGCAATTGAACCTATCAAATAATCGTCACACTCACACACGGCGAGTGGTGTAGTGGCGCAAAACTAAAATGTTGTTATTGTTGTTGCTTATTTGATATCAGCACTACAAGGATCAACGTAAGTGCTAATTTTAGCAACATTTGATACACGTTACCATTTAACTTCGTTTGGGAACAACTAAATATTTAAATCTTACAAATCGTATATGCAGTATTTGCAAAACAACTTCTTTTTTTTTTTTCTTTTTTTTTTCCTTTCCCTAAAACCCATAATTGCCAACTAACGAGCAGGAAAGCCCGCGCGTTGCAGCGGGTTTTTCAGATAGTTGTTTTTTTTTTTTTAGAAAAATTAATTTTAAAGTTTTTTGAAAATATATATATATTTTTTTTGAAAATATTTTTTCAAAATTTTTTTTTTTTAATTTTTTTCCCAAAAAAAAAAAAAAAAAAAAAAATATACTGTAGCATGAACAGTAAATACTGTGTGGTTCGAGAAAGTATTGCATATTTATATGCGTTTTTTTTTTTTTCTTATACTTTTTTATTCTATATGTGTTTTGTTATATGGGTAGTGTGTAAATTGTGTCAAAAGATGTTTATGTAAATGTGGGAACATTATTTCTTTTGACATGTTTGTTTTAAACTTTAAAAAAAAAAAAAAAAAATTCTGAACTAAAAAAATAAAAAATCTAAACTAAAAAAAAAAAAAAAAAAAAAAAAAAAAAAAAAGGACTGAATTTGCAGAAGTTCACTAACTGGGGACTAACGATGCCATGTACAGCTAACCTGAGGGACCATTTATGTAAAATAGTTTTGCACTGTTACGAACTTGGACTAACTTTGCAACGTATCTATAGCCTCAGGGACTAAAATTGCCAAAAGTGGCTCGAAGTTTTGTACTGTTACGAACTTGGACTAACTTTGCAACGTATCTATAACCTCAAGGACTAAAATTGTCAAAAGTGGGGCGAATTTACTATTGAAGTACTGTTTTCTACTATTCATTTGATTTCCAACGTTTTAATATATATATATATAATATGTCCATGTCACCAACACAAGGTATACATGTCATCAAGAATGGACATGTCATCTTAAATGGCTAAAAGATTTGAAAAATTGCATAAGAATGGAACACTTGTGACACTTGAGTGGTTAAACACTATCAAAAAAAGTATGAGTGATTAAATCAGAACACTAATGAAACTTCATTACTATTTGGTGATTTTTTCCTTAATCGGGTTATGGTGTTACCAAAGTAGGCCAACTCTCAATATCATGTTATACTTGTTTCGTTATTAAGTAGGCAATCAAATCTAACAAAAGTTTATGAAGTTTAAGGTATAATTATCTCAAAGAGATCATTCAACATCCAAATATGTATAATCGACATCAGTTTTATGATATATGACTACGACTATTCTACCAAAATGAGCTTACCTTTTGGTTTGAAATTTATAATAAAAAATTAGTATAAGTTTCAGGATTTCAATTTAAAACCTTACGATTCTACGACAATAAGCAACGAGAATGTGTAGGTGTTGCCTACTTTTAGGAACAAAATCTGACATGGAATCGTGATCATCTTAAGATGTGAATCCAACAAGATCATGCTATCTTGAAAATAACAATCCATATGGGTTGTGTTTAAGTCTCATCATTTGTGTAAACTGTAAAATAACATTTAATGAACTCGTTACTCATACCTTTTTGATAATTATATTTATAAAAAGTGTTGTTAAATATGGAATATGTGATGTTAATTAAGTGCTGATTTTTCAATTAAATAAAGCTTAAACACAACCCATAGAGTTATGGCTAGCAAAACCCATGAATAAACACTGTTACATTACATCACACTAAAAAAGCCAAATGCTACAAATGTCTTCAAAGACTTACTTACTGATGGACAAATTCTCACCATATATTTTAGTTTGATATAATGATGAAGATTAATGTAAGATTTAACTTTTTAAACCTATTTTTCCCCAAAGTTTTGTAATTATCTCTTTTTTTTTTTTTTTTTTTTCTTTTTCCATTCCCCTCGTTTTTTACGCACACTTCGTGTGCTTTCTCCCAAACGCTCCATATAATTGAAATATTTCTTGATAATCTTATAGATATCACCACCATAACCACGCATCACGGTCTTCGAGCACCATCTCCATACGCACCACCGCCATCGCGCACTACCATCACTGCCGCCGCGAACACCGCTGTTGCGCTACCATAATCAATTGTGAGGAGGTATCGCATATGCATTCATTTAGTTGTTGAATTAACTGTTTGAATAGATCTCATAAACGGTTACAATCTGTAGTATATAAAACACATTCAATATTCTAGCAATTAGATACAGTTTTGTTGAGTTTCTATATGTTGCGCATGATAATGGATTCACAGTAGGTGAGTAAATCTTGTGGAACCTAATTGAAGACCAGTTATTTGATGAAATGCTTAAGTGTTGTTGTATAAAATAAGCATATACAAGCCTTTGATAAAATGTCTAATAGAACGGCACATTGCATACCAAGTGTTCAATAAAATGTCTACGAGAAATAAGACATATTTGTACATTCAAGTGTTTAGGATTGCTTAGTTTTCCCGAATTATATGCACTAATGGTATCTAGGGAGTGTCCGTTTAAGCTTATTTGTGGGCTTATGAGCTTATGCTAAACATGAAAAGCTCATAAGCCGGGAAAATATGGGGCTTATTAGCTTTTGAAAAGTTATATAAGCTCATAAGCCCGATAAATCAGTTAACACAAACACCCCCTTATCTGTTTTTTTAACTCTACGTTGGAATTTAAAAGGTTTATGCACCCAATGGTCAAAACTATGATAGTTGTTTTTTACTATATTGGTATTCTTTGTTTAATATGGCTATTGCTACTGAAAAGGATAAGCAAAGTTTTATTTGGTTGATAAAGTATATTGACAATAAATATGATTAGAACAACTTTGGATGCTTGTTAACTTTTTATGGAATTAAGGTATAATATTTGGTTTATCCAGCATAGGTATCTTTGCTCTACATATATAATTGAATCAGTTGTGGTGTAGGCATGTGCTAGGACTATTTTACTTAACAAGGATAACTTGTAACCAAGGAAGAATTTCAGTTTCTCATACTAATTTGCTTCTACTTAGCTATTTTTAGATAATCAGATTAAGTTTGCTTACCGAAGAACCCTTTTGCACCAACACTACATTTTAACTATCGTTGCTCGAGATGGATGCTCGAAAAGGTACGACGTTTCTTCAAATGTATCAGCATGAGCAAAGATAATTCTTAGATATGGTCATATGCACTCTAATCACCTTATTTGAGTTGTTTTTATAAAAGCTTACAGTATTATGATACTTTTGACTTTTGAAAAGACATTTGAACCTCTAACATGCATCCCTTTTTGTGAATAATTTGCTTGAATTTTCCTAATTATAGGTTAGACTGTACCTTCGAGGTGTTTAGGTCTTTAGGTGTGTCATTTTGGAAGTGGTTATGTGATAGTGATACTCATATTAAGTTAAATAGCTGTAATTATCACTTTTCACGGTGTTAAGTGTTTGGGAGTTCTTATTAGTTAAGGAAGTAGTAGTTAACAGATAAAGATATATAAATAGTTTTACATTGCCCTTTGAGATCAATTTTCTTACAGCTAGTATCAAATTGGTTTGTCGAAACTGAAAGCTAGAAATGAAGGTATGCTGGAGAGTGTATATTACAATCACACTTGTCCCAAATGAGATGTCAAGTATCTGTATCAAAAAATAAAACACTAATGCCACAGAATCGATCCTTACCAGATATGAATTGCAGTTATCCAAGATTCTGGTTTACAGCTGTTGAATTCACATGTAGTGGAATAAATATTGTATATATTTACTGAATAAACAATTCCTTGCTACTTGTAAAATAATGCATATGCTCCAGGAGCACCAAGGCAGTGGTGGTTTGGTGGTGGTACTGATTTGACTCCTGCTTATATATTTGATGAAGATGTCAAGCATTTCCGTACGGTAAATACCAGATTTTGTTTGTGTGGTTGTATTGCAAAATCTTTTTCTTTCAAGTACTAAATCTAGTTTAATTTAGGTAAAAAAAATAGGGTCAAACAGTGTAGAGTTTGTCTAAACTCTTAAGTATGCTCAAGTGCTTGCAACCTCCTAGGTGCTATTGAAAAGAGTTGGATCATTCTTTTGACTATAGGTTTCTAATCATCTATATAATGTATTCATTATTATGATAATGATTTAATGACAAATAGCCTTGGTGGGTCGACCCAACCTGTTTTATACCTCCTGAGTAATTCGTTACCCAATTGATTACATCTGCCTATTTTGCTGTTTTCAACATCTATAACAAATGTAATAAGTATTTCACAATGGTTTTTTTCTTCTAGGTACAAAAAAAGGCTTGTGACAAGTTTGATCCCACCTTCTATCCTCGATTCAAGAAATGGTGTGATGACTATTTCTACATTAAGGTATATCTTCTCAGATTTTTTCTGAATCTCACTCTTTTGTTTCCTTGAATTCCTATGATATGACCTTGACCAATTTTTGTGAACCTCGTCACAACATTCCACATTTCCACATGACTAAATGGGATTTGGAAGTGTTCAAATACATATTCCATGCTTCTTATATCTAGAATCTTGTTAATAAATAACTTTTTGCAATTATAGTAATAATATAAGCATTTAAAACTAAGATATGGACACATCTATGAAATTGTAACACTAATAGTGAAAGTGGTAAGCTAGTTTCTGAGAAAACTGCATCACAGTTCTATACCAATATAGTCGCAACAAGCCACATTTGGAACTATTAAATGGCTAGGAAAAGTGAATCCTGCATGGTAATCTCAAATTCTTATATTGTGTACCAAAAAGGAAAAGCATGATAGTTGACTGTATTCCTAAGGTATATTGGCTGTTTCCCTCAATGAATTCTATAAAGAATACTTGCCATTACCATTTAGGCATTTAATCATTGTATCCTTTAAATTAATTTTTATTCAAAAATCCAGCCGTAAATTTAGTGTTCATCTGTATTGTCTGTATGCAGCACCGAAATGGGAGGCAAATAGAATTTTTTACCCAAGCCCGTTTTTCGTGTCTGTCTTTCCACCTCTACCTTCGAATATCGAGTACCCCTTGCTAACCTACAACGATGTCATATTTGGTGCAGGGTGATCGTTGTGAACTTGATTTGGTAACAGGTTGCACAGATCCAGGCTCTCCCAAATGTAACCCTCTTGCAAACGTAGATGATGGATCCTGCCCTCCTTACTCAGATTCTGAAGATTAAAATCACAAAAGCACAAATAGATATGTGAATTGAAGTCCTAGTTAAGAGGCGGGTGTTTATGGCTATGCCTCTTTTCTGTTAATACGGTATTAGAACACATGCGCACAAATTAGGTTTCCATATTTACATACAAGCTCTCTTTTTTTATTATTTTTATTATATATATATTTTTGTGCATAAAATTCATTCGTCTTGTTTGGAGTTAGTAATTTATCTTTCTAATAAATTTAATACAAGTGACACTTAATTAATTTATCATTTGTGATATTATACTTTATTTATTTGTAGCTTGATTATCACAAGTGATAGTACACTGAATATCACTTGTGATTTTCTGAATGAAAACACATATGAAAACGAATGAAAACGTATGAAAAATGGACGAAACGAAAGAAAACGGACGAAAACGTATGAAAACGAACGAAAACGTAAGAAAACGGATTAAAACATATGAAAATGGGCGAAAACGGGAGTAAGAAAACGGACGAAAACGTAAGAAAACATAAAATATAGAAAGCGTAAAAACACGTCTAAAAACGTATGAAAAATGGACGGAAATGAAAGAAAACGGATGAAAACGTATGAAAACGAACGAAAACGTAAGAAAACATACGAAAACGTATGAAAATGGACGTAAACGGGCGAAAACATAAGAAAACGGACGAAAACGTATGAAAACAGATGAAAACGTATGAAAACGGACGAAAACGTATGAAAACAGACGAAAACGTATAAAAGAGGGAAAAATGTGAATAAATAAGAAAGAAAAAAAAAGACAAAGAAAAAGACAAGAAAAAAACATGGACTTAGGTTGACATATTAAATCTTAGGTTAATTCTCACCATTAGATCAAACTAGATGGATGGTGGGGATTTATCCTTTAGTAAGGACCAAAATAATGGTATCCAAAATAAAGTGAATCTAGTAGAAGATTGTTTGTTTTTTTTTTTTTTTTTGCTATTAAAGAACTTCTTTCCTTCGTTATTTTTCACTAGTGTTTTATGATTTAGGAATATAAATCAAGAGTAAATTACACCGTTCGTCCCTGTGGTTTGTCTAAAATCACTGGTTTAGTCCCTAAAGTTTAAAAGTTGCGTGTATGGTCCCTCTGACAGCCAACTAATAACACCCTTGGTCCCTATCGCTAACTGACGTTATATATTCCGTTAGCAAGTTTCAAGGTTAGTCCATTAACCAAACAAGCGTTTGCAACGTTAGTCCTTTTTCTTAACGGCCGTTTGCAACGTTTGCAACGTTAGTCCTTTCTTGAAAAATATTCGAAAAATTTATAAAAATTCGAAAAAACTTATAAAAATTCGAAAAATTTATAAAAATTCAAAAAATTTTAAAAATTCAAAAAATTTATAAAAATTCGAAAAAATTTATAAAAATTCAAAAAAATTATAAAAATTCGAAAATTTTTTAAAAATTCGAAAAAACTTATAAAAATTCGAAAAATTTTTAAAAATTCGAAAAAACTTATAAAAATTCGAAAATTTTCTAAAAATTCAAAAAATTTTAAAATTTCGAAAAAATTTATAGAAATCTGAAAAAATTTTAAAAATTCTAAAAAACTTATAAAAATTCAAAAAATTTATAAAAAATCAAAAACATTTAAAAAATTCAAAAAAACTTATAAAAATTCGAAAAATTTATAAAAATTCAAAAAAATTTAAAAATTCAAAAAATTTATAAAAATTCGAAAAAATTTATAAAAATTAAAAAAATTTATAAAAATTAGAAAAATTTTTAAAAACTCGAAAAAACTTATAAAAATTCGAAAAATTTCTAAAAATTCAAAAAATTTTAAAATTTCGAAAAAATTTATAAAAATCCGAAAAATTTTTAAAAATTCGAAAAAACTTATAAAATTTTGAAAAATTTCTAAATATTCAAAAAAATTTTAAATTTCGAAAAAATTTATAAATTTTTAAAATTTCAAAAAATTTCTAAATTTTTATAAATTTCTAAAAATTTATAAATTTTTAAAATTTCGAAAAATTTCTAACTTTTTATAAATTTTTTGAATTTTTAGAAATTTTTTTCGAATTTTTATAAATTTTTTGAATTTTTTAAATTTTTTGAATTTTATAAGTTTTTTCGAAATTTTTAAAAAATTTTCGGATTTTTATAAATTTTTTCGAATTTTTAAAATTTTTTGAATTTTTAGAAATTTTTTCGAAATTTTAAAATTTTTTGAATTTTTAGAAATTTTTCGAATTTTTATAAATTTTTTCGAATTTTATAAATTTTTGGAATTTTTAAAGTTTTTTGAATTTTTATAAATTTTTCGAATTTTTATAAGTTTTTTTGAATTTTATAAAATTTTTTGAATTTTTATAAATTTTTTGAATTTTTATAAATTTTTTAGAAATTTTAAAATTTTTTGAATTTTTAAAAATTTTTTGAATTTTTATAAGTTTTTTCGAATTTTTAAAATTTTTTCTGATTTTTATAAATTTTTTCGAAATTTTAAAATTTTTTGAATTTTTATAAGTTTTTTCGAATTTTTAAAAATTTTTCGAATTTTTATAAATTTTTTGGAATTTTTATAAATTTTTTGAATTTTTAAAATTTTTTGAATTTTTATAAATTTTTCGAATTTTTATAAGTTTTTTCGAATTTTTATAAATTTTTCGAGTATTTTTCAAGAAAGGACTAACGTTGCAAACGGCCGTTAAGGAAAAGGACTACCGTTGCAAACGCTTGTTTGGTTAATGGACTAACCTTGAAACTTGCTAACGGAATATATAACGTCAGTTAGCGATAGGGACCATGGGTGTTATTAGTTGGCTGTCAGAGGGACCATACACGCAACTTTTAAACTTTAGGGACTAAACTAGTGATTTTGGACAAACCACAGGGACGAACGGTGTAATTTACTCATAAATCAACTTTATCAATATCCGTTTGTATACGTTCTAGTAAATTTTTTTTTTTTTTTTTTACGTTTTGTCCCTTTTTTACGTTTTCGTCTGTTTTTTTACGTTTTCGCCTGTTTTCTTACGTTTTCGTTGGCTTTTTTATGTTTTCGTCCATTTTTTTACGTTTTCGTCTATTATTTTTTACGTTTTCTTCCGTTTTTTACGTTTTTGTCTTTTTTTTACGTTTTCGTCCGTTTTTTTACGTTTTCGTCTGTTTTTATACGTTTTGGTCTTTTTTTACGTTTTCGTCCTTTATTTTACGTTTAGGTACGTTTGTTTACGTTTTCGACCATTTTTTTACGTTTTCGTCCATTTTTTAACGTTTTCGTCTGTTTTAATGTTTTCGTCTGTTTTTTTACGTTTTCGCCTTTTTTTACGTTTTCGTCATTTATTTTACGTTTAGGTACGTTTATTTACGTTTTCGTCCATTTTTTTTACGTTTTCGTCTGTTTTTTTACGTTTTCGTCCATTTTTTTACGTTTTCTTACGTAAGAAAATGGACAAAAACATAAAATTAGATGAACACGGAAAAAACAGACGAAAACGTAAAAAAAGTTCAAAACGTAAAAAAAAGGAAAAGGTAAGAAAACGAACAAAAAGGTAAGGAAACGGACGTAAACGTAAAAAAATGAACGCAAACGTATGAAAACGTAAAAAAGTGACGAAAACTTAAAAAAGTAGACGAAAACGTAAAAAACGGTCAAAAACGTAAAAAAAGGACGAAAACATAAAAAAACTAGGGGTGGCAATTCGGGTCGGGTCCGGGTTCGCGGGTTCGGGTTCGTGGGTTCGCGGGTCAGAAACCTTCAACCCAAACCCGATCTGATTATATAAACGGGTCAGTAATCTCGTCCCTAACCTGAACCGGGTCAACTTGAACCGACCCATATAACCCGTTTAAGGCATCAAAGGCTCAAAGCTATTAATCGCCTAAAATCCAGGCTTCTTTTTTCTGCTTCTAAAACATAACGGATCCAAAGGCATACCAAACAGTAATAAAGTTTGACATTTCAAACAAAACAACATCCAAAATTGGTTCAACAAATGCTTTAATCATATACCGCAGGCCCACGGTTATCTCTCTACTTCTTCTCTTCTTTCTTGCACGCCTTGGGAAGATAACCAACTTAGCCTTAAATGTCTTTAGCCTCTGGGAAGATAACCAACAACAACAACAACAAACAGCCATAAGACTAAACATTCGGGATTACAGTTTCATTCAATCGAAATAAAATCAGAGTAATACCTGAAAGTAGTTAGAGAGAAAGAGTACTGACTATCACCCATGATCCAAACAATAATATAAAAGTATGGAAGATATGATAAATATAAAAGTATGGAAGATATGATAAAGTATTAAAGCATGGAAGATGTTATTAAAGTATGAAGTTATTGAAGTGCACCTTTTCAGTCAACGAATTCGACTTTCAATGCAAGTGTATTTACTTTTTTTTATATTTTTTAAAAAGTTAAACGGGTTATCAGGTCGACCCGATTTAATTATACTTGACCTGAACCTGACCCGTTTAATAAACGGGTCAATCAGGTCGACCCAAAAATGACCCGAAACTAATTTTGCCTCAACCCTAACCTGTTAATTTTCGTGTCGGTATCAGGTCGGGTTTCGTGTCGTGTCGGAAATTGCCACCCTTAAAAAAAACAGACGAAAATGTAAAAAAAAAACAAAACCGTAAAAAAACGGTCGAAAACGTAAACAAACGTACCAAAACGTAAAATAAATGACGAAAACATAAAAAAAATAGGCGAAAACGTAAATAAACGATCAAGAACGTAAAAAATGGACGAAAACGTAAAAAAGGGACGAAAACTTAAAAAAACAAACGAAAATGTAAGAAAACGGGCGAAAACGTAAGAAAATGGACGAAAACGTAAAAAAACGGACGAAAACGTAAAAAAATGGACGAAAACGTAAAAAAAAAGGGACAAAACCGTAAAAATATAGACGAAAACGTTAAAAAACGGTCGAAAACGTCAAAAAAACATACGAAAACGTAAGAAAACGCAAGGAAACGGATGAAAACGTAAAAAAACGAGCGAAAACGTAAGAAAACGGACTAAAACGTAAAAAACGGATGAAAACTTAAAAAACAGACGAAAACTTGAAAAACATACGAAAACGTAAAAAACTGACGAAAATGTAAAAAAACGGTCGAAACGTAAAAAAACAGACGGAAACGTAAAAAAACAGACGAAAACGTATCAAAACGTATAAAAACGGATATTTAGAAGGAGATGTAGGGTTTGTGTAAGAAGAGGTAAGAAGTGAAAAATGATGTCTGAAATTTAAAAGAGTAAAAAAGTGAAATGAAACACTTATGTCTGCAAAAAAACAAACAGAAAGTTCTGCTCTCCCGCAGACAAAAAAAATGAAAAGCGGGAAAAAATGATTATTGAGAAAAAACAAACGACACTTAAAAGTTTATAGATATTTTTTACTCAAACAATTGAACCATTTAAAAAGTGCAAATATTTCGCTTGAGTTTTATTCCCATCGTAAGATTTCTTGCTTGATAAGTGTATTATATACTACTAGAAGGGTACACGCGCAATGCGGCAGCGGGTACCCGATGACTATTTTGTAACGAGCAAATATTTTTCATTTTAAACATCTTTATTTAGCATGTCCCAAATACTATAAAGTAGTAGAGATATGTTTTTTAAAAGTAAAACGTTTAAATTATTAACAGTGTAAATGGTTAACACTTTTATTTTTCAAATTTTATACATTAAATTTTATTATAAACAATTTCATTAAAATCTATCATTATTTCTACTATTCCTTTTATTGTAATTTTTAGAGGACAGTCCAACCTCCCAAACACACTCCCTTTGAACAGATCCAAATAATAATCATATTTCCGGTGTCATCATAACGAATGACGTCATCGCCGGAACCTGATCTTCGAAAACAGCGGCCGATAATCCGCTTAGTTATCTTCATCATTGCTCACAGCTTCTTATTTTGGTACATTTTCTTTACACTTTTAATTAGTGTTGCTTGTACTGTAGATGCTTTGATGTTAGGGTTTCATCATATATATTTTTTAACTATGTTAATTGATCACTATATTCTTAGGCCCGCCCGTTTTGCCACCTCTAATTTTGATTAATATGAATATAAGTTTTGATAATGTCATAGGAGGTAGTTTGGAACAAATGTAATTGCTTCATTTGTCAGATGGAACCATTGAACCTCACTTCATTACTATGTACTACTATCAGTTAACAGGGTACTACTGGCTTTAATTTGAATTTTGATGTATATAGGCTTCATTACTATGTACTACTATCAGTTAACAGGGTACTACTGGCTTTAATTTCTTTACTTAACCCTTTGAGTTATTATTAATTTTTGTGTATTAGGGGGGTGTTTGGCTTTAAGAAACCATTGTAATTTTACCTAAACACCCCCCTAGACAGATGAAATGAAACAACGTTATTAGTTGGGTTTACTATTTGCGAGGGAGGTTAGGGTTTTTTTTTAAGCTCATAAGCCCCAAAATAACCTTAAACACATATAAGCTTGTTGACTATTTGTACCTAAGCTCAGCCGCTCAGGTACGGAACCAGGGTGGGTCCCGGGACACCCATAGAATTTTGCGGCGTAGTGTTAATTGGGTCCTGCGACTAAGCTTATGACGGTAAAATGAACACAAAAGACGTACTCGAAGGTAGCTATAACACCTCTCGTATAAGCCCATGGGCTTACTGAAACCCCATATAAGCTTATAAACTTAAAGTTTATTACGGGTAAACGGTGAAGGTCTTCTCTGTTGAGATTACCCGGGGAGGGCGAGCCTTTTTTGACTCACATGTACGCGGCCTCACCGGGTTAATCCTGGGACCGTTTCCGACTCTTCCCTGGCCACCCCCAAATGTACACACCTAGCAAGGTTTGAACCCTTGACTTTATCTAAACACTTTCATGAACTTCTTTTAGCTATATAAGCTAATAAGCTTCTTATAAAAGCTAAAACAAACACCCCCTTATGCAAAATTTGCTTCGGCATTTAGATTTCATTCTATTAGCTTAGATGCAAAGTTGTTGAGGTTTCTTCCTGTGCGTGTTAAAACAATGGATACAGAATAGAGTCAACATGTTCCTCGACCTCATCTTTTTAGACAGCGGCTCTTATTCTAATTATTTAACGGTTAAACTGTTTAACTAAACAGAACTGTCAGTTATTTGTATATTGAACATAACCATCTCGTTCATTTTCTTTTGTTATTCTTGTGACAGATGGAAAAAGTGAAGAGAATGAGACTGACCCACAGACGGCATCTAGAAGATGTACCTGAGTTGATTCATCATATTCAAGCATTGTTACCGGCAAAAGATGCAGCCCGCACCTGCGTCTTGTCCAAGTCATGGCTACACGCTTGGTCTACTTTCCCCACTCTCAGGTTTTGCGCCGGTAAGTCTTTAACTAAACAGCAAGAAAGAAGGTACTTGAGGCTGATCAGACGGACTATACGAAGGTATCACAGGGACAACATACCGATTATAACATGTGATATTCACTTTGGCATCCGCAAGCCAAAGTCGGATACTCGTGCTGAAAAGTTTATTAAGCGTGTAGCTTCCAAAAGCTCTCTTAAGGAGCTTTGCCTCACAGTCGTTGATGACATTAATTCATTTACTTTGCCAGATGAGATATTCTCAAGTGAGAACCTAAATACATTAAGTATAAAACTCGATTTTTCCTTTCTCACGAAGCACCTTCTCAAGAACTATTCCTTTCACATTAGTACCAATCCTTTGATCGTTTGCGTGAACCTGCGAGTGCTAGAGTTGCTTGATGTGTACATAAGTCATGAAGAGGTCCTTCATAACTTACTATCTACTTGTAAGTTACTTGAAAAGATCAACCTTAGACTTTTCGCAGGCTTGGATAAAATAAAGGTAAATAGCCTCCTTTATCTTCATGAGTTAAAAATAGCTCCTGGTAGTCCTTGTGATGATGCGCGTTTGGAAATTTGTGATGTCCCACGTCTGTGTTCACTTTCATACGACGCACAAATGATACATTTTATGCCTGAATTATCCATAACAGATTCAATTGGGAGTTTAAAAGAGATACATTTAAGTGGTGTGACCATTGATGATTATGGAATTTGTGACATTATCAATACCAAGTTTCCTTTTCTTGAGAGTTTAACCCTTGATATGATGCGGTGTACGGTGGAAATTTTGGATATCAGATCCAATTCGTTACAGAGATTGAAAATAGTGTTGTATCAATACAGCCGAAGAGAAATAGTACAAGTTAATGCTCCCAAATTACTTTCTTTCCAGTACAAAGGCTTTGCAATGCCTAGTCTCTTGTTTCCAACCATTGCTCCCGAGCAAATTGAGCTAACTTTGTGGGTGAATTATCCCATCGATCATTTGTTCTTTCTTAAGTTGAGGGAATACCTCAATTTATCAAGCAAGTTTAACATTGTAATACGAAGTTTAGAAAACTCTTTTCTGGCGTTCAACATTGATGATGTGAGAACAAGGGTCCTGTTTCCGGCTACCAATGTTGAAAAACTCTCGTTTGAAACATTTGAAGAAGATGCTTTGGTGGAGAACTCGGTACTCCTCTTTGATGCATTGTTTTCTATTTGCCAGCCCCTGTACGTAGAGGCACATCTTCAGATGAGGCTCAAGGTCGCTGATTACTTCTTGAAGCTAATTGATATGGGGGTGATGGAAAACAAATCTGGAAATTGGCCTGACCTCAAGTGTTGTGAAATAAGAAATGGTCTCGAAGGAGAATGGGGAACGCTAACAAGCTCTTCGTTAAGTTTAGTTGGTGAATGGTCTCAATGTATGTTCAAACTTGCTTATTGCTCTCTGTAGAAGCTGCCTATCTTCACTTGCATTGTTCAATCGTTTTACTATTTCTATTTACAACGTATTTAGCTAATTTGTTTTTTGTACTTTCTTTGAACCAATTTATGATGATATGGTAGAATTTTTATTGGTAAACTATTTGTGTGTGAACTTATATTTATATGTGAAATGATCTGCATGTGCTTTACTACTGTGTTTTTATCTGACTGTCACCCTTCAGTTAATCTTCTTCTTCGAATTCATGCAGAAACTCTAGCAACAGTCTATTTAATGAGCGAAAAGCCTCATTATATATATATATATATATATATATATATATATATATATATATATATATATATATATATATATATATATATATATATATATATATATATATATATATATATATATATATATATTCAAAGCCCGCCCAATGGGCGGGCATGACTTGTAATTATAATTTGGTTGGTTTTAGTTATCCTAAAGTTATTTTTAAGGACGTTTGTTTTATTGCAATTTTTTAATATCATAATTATAAGATGTTAGTTGGTTTTTTCCCCGTTACGGTTTACTTGTGAATTATCGATGGAATTTCCTTCTGTAGCGACGAAGGTGGTAAAATTACATTTTATAACATACTCAGTCGGTATGGTTTTACGCATACAAAGTTAGTAACACATTATTGTTATGACATGGATTTACGCATATAAATTATAAACATCCCATGCTTAAGTAGCAAAGTCTCATATGAAAAGTAATGAGGTTAATTTATTAAAAAATTAAATAAGTCTTTATTGTAAACAATTTAAAATGATAACATGAAACTTAAGTCTTTATTGTAAATAATCTAAAATGATAACATGGGAAATCGTGTTCCATTTGTTCATATTTCATCTTCGCTGTCATCATCACTGGTTGTTTCATAATCAGTGGATCCGTTGTTGATAAAGTTGCTTACATCATCGTCGTTAGAGTCATAACTGACACTATACGCGGTTGAATCGATTTCCCATGTTTCTTCGTCAACATCGCTGATGTGGATGGTCCTACCATGCACTTTTCCATCGATATCAGGCATCTTGTCCCACACGTCATTGTCAACCATGTTAGATTGGTAATGTTCGTCATAATCTTCATCAATGGATGTGTATATTGAGTCGCCTATGAAATTACCAAGTAGAAAATTATATAAATAAACTTTTAATTTAAAACTTGTTTAACAATTTACAAATACAAATAATAATACTTAGGTTTACAATCTCGTGTGGGATAAGAGGGTTGTTTGGGAGCATTGATATTGACATACATACCTGCTTCAGATACGTTGTTGTTGTTATCACGTTCATCATCTGTATCTTCATCATATAGCATATAGTTTGGTAACATGATTGGTTCTTCATCATCAGATATCTTTGATAGATCTTGGCAAGATAATTTACTTGAATGTCCAAAGCGTTGTGACGCGTGATCTGTAAGAACCCGTGAGAAAACGGGTTTCTACATACCAAAAACATAGTTAGTAGTTTAATATATATGTTTGGAATAACTCAAATCTAGCATGTGTAATATATATGTTGTATACAAATATAATGTCCAACCATAAATTATTATTACCAAATGGTTTTTTTCCACAAGATGTTTAGCAGTCAGAGTATCCACACGCGTTGATCGTGCCTTTTTATCATCAGGTGAAGTTAGATCTACAACTTTGTTTTCTTGTGGCTTTCCATCATCTGATGAATCCAGATCAACAATTATGTTGTTGACTAATTTGTCGTCTTTAGCCAGTTTACGGCATTTGTGCATAGGTGGGAGAGGCTGCAAGTATTACAAAAGTTGTTAGTTCTCCTGATTGATAGGTATCACATAATATGGATTACAACCATTTTTTATACCTCTTCGTTGTCACATGTTTTTTGTATTTCTTCATCATCTGATGAAATAACATAAAAACTCTTGTTGCCAACTAAGTTGTTGTCTTTAGTTGGTCTAAACCGTTTAGGTGTTGTTTGATCAGCCTGCAATTATCAAAATGATATTTAGATTTTCTAATAGATGAGTTTGACATAATTAAAACTTTATGGAAATACCTCAGTATCAGTTTGATTTTCGTAATAATCAAAATTGCATCTGTTTTTACGCCGTCCGGTTCTCGTATTTGACAATCTCCGACTGTTATGTGTTAAACAAACGACCTAAACAGAGCATAAAAAATTAAAAACGATTAAGTATTTTATGTTTACTACAATGTAAATTACTATGCAATAAATTTTTTATATAATACCTCATTATCTGTATCATGTAAATCAACAGCGTCATCGGATATTTTGCATACACACGGATTATGTTGTTTTTGCTTATTACAAAATGGAGTAGTTCGGTATCCATTAACACCAGCAGCATAAATCTGTATATGTCACATTTATATTTAATTCGGTAAATCTAACACAAACCATTATTAATAACAATAACCATAGTTATGTTATAATACCTCGTCATCTGATGGGCCAACCTGCAAGTATTATAAAGATAATTAGATCCTCTGATATATTAATGGATATATGCTATATAATTTTAAGTTGTAGAGATGTATGCTATATAATTTACATATACATGGGTGATTGTAAATAAGAATTTAAAGAATTGACACGAATGGTCTTTTGTAAAGCAGAATTTTGCTAAAGATAATTGTTAAATAAGCAGATATTAAGTTTAGAAAGAAAGTACTCAGACATGTTATCAAGGATACCTCTTCGTCGTCCAATATATGAACACTGGATATATCTTTTCTGAACAAATCAACTTGTTCATCCTGCACTCATGCTAAACATAATTAGATATTGTGTTTCATATATAATATAAATAAAGAGTTAATTTAGTTATTGTACATCCTCATCATCTGATATAACAATGTTTGGTATATTCTTATCTAGCGAGCCATCGGCTGATGATCGAGGATGGTGGTGATCTGTTTTCGGATTACCCTGCTAAAATTTTAGTAATTAGAATGTATATATCTAATTCATCTGATAATCAACAAAACATATTCAACTTAAGATTATGTACCTTGTGTGATCTTCGGTGTGACATTGTTTGTATTTTATGTTCTCAACTTTTGAAGATATATACTCAATATGTGTTAATATATGGCTTTATTTATAGAGTTTGAAGGTGACCATATAATGGAAACCGAAAATTTGTTTGTCATATTTTTGTTATAGATAAAGATTACGTTTACAATTTAAACATTTTTTAGAGTTTACATGCCTTATATCATGCTTTAAATATAGATTTGGAAATTCTATAGAATATTTAATTATAATGGCTTTGGTAGAATTGATGATGTATAAAAACAATGGACTATGTATATTTAAAGTGATAATGCGTTTTAATATAACTCATATGAACTGGTTATAATATCAGTACCAAATCGGGAACGTAGCAGTACAAAATTAAAATACATATTGGCGATAACTTAGCAGTACAATTAAATATATGAACAAAATATTTATACAAAATACATTCTAAATTTATCTTTCAAATCATATCTTCTATAAATTAAACATATTCTTGAAAAAATGTTTATAATATTTATATATCATTTTAAAAATTCAATATACACATTCAAGAAGTAGAACACAGTTAATTTGTGTGGAAGTGCTTTCAATGTAGACTTCAAATTTCCTTTTTCATTTTTTGGTGTTTATCCTAAACATGTGTATAATTTTTGGTATATTTAAAGTGATAATGCGTTTTAATATAACTCTTATGAACTGGTTATAATATCAGTACCAAATCGGGAACGTAGCAGTACAAAAATTAAAATACATATTGGCGATAACTCAGCAGTACAATTAAATATATGAACAAAATATTTATACAAAATACATTCTAAACTTATCTTTCAAATCATATCTTCTATAAATTAAACATATTGTTGAAAAAATGTTTATAATATTTATATAGCATTTTAAAAATTCAGTATACACATTCAAGAAGTAGATCATAGTTAATTTTTGTGGAAGTGCTTCCAATGTATTTTATTTTGATTAATTTTTGGAATGAATGTGTTAGTATACATTTTTTATTTATATGTTAATAAAAAAAATAAAAATGTATAAACATACAAAAATCATTAATAAACATATAAAAATCAATAAAAAGGAACCCTAACAATTAAATTTATGAGTTTTTGATTGATCATATGCTAAATGGAGATTGTGGCAATCTATTGTTTCCAGATGGTCTTCATCGGAAACATCCTCCTCTTCCTCAACCTCCATTACTTTGTATCTTTTTTGGGTTGGACATTTTGGTTTTGGTCTTCTGTTGAGCTTTTCAAACCTGTCCCATTTTTTCTTCCTGAGCTGTTTCAGGTTTTCAAAATACCACACAGCAGGATGTTTTCTGGGACGAACCGCTCCAGTTTCTGTTCGTCTCTTCCTGTTAGATGAACATGTTGTTTTAAGCGTTGCATAGTTAATGAAACCCAGTAAAAACTCTATGAAATAAAGTTTGTTAAGCTTACCTGGCATTGTTTTGTTGAGGTCGAACATGTGCAGCATCAGTTGGCATTCCTGTCTTAGAATCCATGGTATGAGATGAATGTTATTAGAATTTGCTTGTTGAACGTGAAATTCTAGCTCGTGTAGGAAGTAATATACACGAAAATAGGGCAATGAATCGACTTCACTTGACCCAAGGAATTGATAAGGTTGTTGTTTTAATTTTAAAAAGTAAATGTGTACATATTCATCCTTCCAAATTTTTGGAAGTTGTTACAACTTCATTAAAGTGTGCAAATCATTTCCTTAACATGCTTATAGTTATTTATGGTTTCAAGGTCGAAAATACATTTATTATAAGAATATAGTAGCATTGTTTTTTAATTTTATATGTAAGTATCATGTATGCATTTACTTTTTTTTATAAAATTGTATTAGCATGCTTCCGAATCCATATAATTATGGATTCAAAATCGAGAGTACATTTGTTATACAAATATATGCCTTTGGTTGGTTTCATTGATAAAAAAAGATTGTTGGATTCAACCAAGGAAAAAAAATATTGAAAGTTTTGTAACATTGAAACATCCTTTTTTTTTTAAACCTTAGCACGGTTAATAGTATTTTTAAACGGTTTAAATTTTATTTACACAAAAAAAAAAAAAAAAAAAAAAAAAAAAAAAAAAACATTGCTGCTTCTCCACGTTAGTGCTGCTGCATTTGAGCTAATATAGTGTTATGCATGTGGTTAGCACTGCTATATTATATTAGTACTGCTAGATATACATGATACTACTACATTGTTTTTTTAAGTAATGATCAACGTTTGCACTGGTAAATAAAATAATGAAACTTAATATTGAAAATTTTGAACAAATAACCACGGAATGTTGGAAAGTAAAAAACTTGCAACTTGTAAATAAATTGTTCAAAAATATTAAAAAATGTAAATGTCAATTAATTGTCTTCTTGCTCCTCTTGACTATTAAGGTCATTAGCTGGTGATTCGTTATCCAGTGTCGCTGGTACACTGTTAATGTGGTCTGTCGTACCCTTGCCTGCATCATCAGATTGAATTAAAGTGGTGTTCGTGGCACCAACACATACTGCCGGAATATCATCCATTGTATCTATCGATTGAACCACATCTTCATTTGTTGGCTCATGCTACATGTTGTGAGAAGATATAAAAGATTAGCTTGTACTGTTTGTTACAATTTAACGGTGTTTATAGACATTAAAAAATAGAATGCACAATACCTCGCTCATATCATCAGAACGTGTTTCCGATTCATCATCTGAACACACAGAATTATACTCTAAACCTTCATCTTCCTCGTCGTCATCCTATTTTGATTCATTCATAAGGATTAGCATACACTTGTTTATAAACACAAACCATTGTTAAGTACATTAAAAGACCAATGAATCAGACCTGTTCTTCTATAAAGCCATTCTTGAAATAGTTGATTATATCAACATCTTCCGTCACTTTCTCTGCTCTATATATATAACTATTGTTGTTGTGATTGAACTCAGAAAATAAAATTTTGAAAAGATACTTCCTCCCAATAATTTGATTAAGTGCATCTGGAAAGTATTCTTCTGTGTTCACGCCTTCGCTCTCCATTATCTCCCACGCTGTTAAATTTGTCATCTTGTGCACACTCTTGTCAAAAATCACTACTTGTGCAGTACCACTATGGTCAAATATGCGCACAATGATTTTGAACCTACACATATAAAATACTTATCACTGAATGTAAATTATCCAAACATTGACATTATTTATTATATATTTAAGGACAAATCCAAATAACTATATATATATATATGGGTTGTTTTACATACTTGGAAGCAACCGCATATGTTTCTCCATGGTTTTTACAATACCACAACTGTTTCTGGTTCCTTGTGCTTGAGTTGCGTTTTGAAACAATTGGCGTCACTTTAGTACTGCATGCTTTGCAACCCGTATAAACCCACCCATTTTCCTCTTCTATGTTATGTACTTCTGCGTAAACTACACAGTGTGACTCCTGTATTTAGATACAAAACAACGTATAAACATTACTAATGTGGGCTTAATTAGTGATAAAATAATATTTATATTATATCTATAACAATAAATTTTGTTTTACCGGTTCAATACTTCAAATTGTTCCAACTACTTGCTTCACACAGCCGTGCATGAACTCCGCAGGCGTAACAACACGGCTGCCAACTAAATGATCCTCAATTCTGAATTCCCCTGCATCATACCCCTCCTGCTCTTCATATCTGTGAAATGTATAAATAGGTTCCTAATAAATTTAACATGTTTTTAGTTTAAAAATAAAATACATATGTGATGGTATCAATGCCTATACCTTTTCCGGAAAGACAACAATTGTGGCACATCCCTGTTTATAAATATTCTTGTGCCAAACAAAGCGTTATGTATTGATGGTTTATCTGTGTTGCACAACAAATATAGACAATTTTAAAAGCTATTAATATGAATTAAAATTTTTAATTACGTAACCAAAATTTTAACAGGCATCTATAAAACTTACTGTCCCAATATTTCACTTTCCCGAGCATCAAGAGGATGTCTATATGACCAAGCTCGTCACGTTTGTTGTCGTAGTCATTCCACATTAATGCCCAATTGTCCCAAAACATACAATCAAGTCTCAGAGATCTGCATAGAATAGGGTACACTCAATATATGATTACATATGAATACTATTCTATACATGTTATTTTATTTTAAATAAATAGTAAGAATTTATAAAATATAGTTACTCGGCATCTTCAACGACGATTGTCCTCCGCAGCTTAGGACCGCCAGAATTGTTCAATGTCACTATTTTCCCAATAGCCACGACTGTACCAACAATATCTGGAAAAAAATTTGTTATAAAAAATATGCACATAAACATTCAATTAACGCCAACCGTTGTATATAATTTTAAAAAAAACACGTACCAACACAATCATGGTCATGGTATTCATTATCTGTATCCAGAATACTTGAGAATGGCTCGTTAACGAACCCAACAAAGTTGTCGTCGATGTGATCAATACGGGTAACTTCGGTTCCTTTATAAAAAGATATTTTCCACTGGTTTGGTAACAAAGGTAACCTTCCGGCATTCTCTGCTACTCCAAAATTAGAGATTATGTAACATTGACCTTCTCGTAAAAGAGGTTCAAATTTAAACATAAACTCTTTTTTGACATAAATTTGGATACGGTTCGACTGTACATATAGGTCAAATATCAATGCCACATATATTAAGTATACACAAATATAGATATTTGTTAATTTCATCTAATATACCTCTTCATCCTGAAAAACACAATCAAGACTGTAAGGATCGTGCTCTTCGTTAAATTTGTGTGAATGCCATACGGAGATGCACCTTCCTTTAATGGCCATGTTCACATTCATCGGACTGACATCTTTAATGAGAGTCATTGTTCCCTCTCTCATTACTAAAAAAAAAAAAAAAAAAAAAAAACGTTGTATTTTTTTATATCACATTAAAATGAAATATGTATAATGAATAAACCATTTTAAATAAACCTGTTTTAGAACTTTTAATTGTAGACACACTCTTTCCATTGTTTTTACTTGGATGAGAATTAGCTCCTAGAAATACACAAAGAAGTTATGACAATGTTATTTATATAAAATAGGTAATTCGGAACAGACATTATCCAGAATGTTCATACAAAACCTGATGAAAATTTTCCATAAGATGATGTGTGCATCACGGTTTTTTTGTTCCGGTGTGAAGGTGCATCCAAAGATGTTGTTTGGTATCTCAAATCTTTTTGTTGATTTCTAATGTAGGCAAATCTTTTAGAATCACCTTTTGAGTTTGTCGCCCCTAGCAACAAAAACAAAACAAATTGTTGTACAACATCTAATAATAAAGGTGTGGGTTTTTAAAAACAAATATTCATACCTGATTGAGATTGAAAGTTGGAAGAATCAATCATAGAGTTTTCATATGTGGAACGTGTTTCAAAACAGCTTGATTGACTTGCAGTTTTCCTTTTTAATGTTCGAACAGATCCTATTATTTAATGGATATAGATTTAGTGCAATTTAGAATATACAAACATACTTAATGTATATACTATAACCACAATTTATAATATGAACACAATTAGTTTAGAAACATGTTACCTTCATGAGATGGTTGTGACTCAAAAGATGATGAGACATGGCCAAATATGCCCTTTGCAGGTGGTTTAGATGCTGGAACAATTAACAGTGTATAAATACAATGTATTACTGTCTTAAATAAAAAAAAATAATGTTCAATGTACTACCTCTAACTTTAGCAACGACATCATTAACAACTGCTCCAGAAATACTACCGGGTGTATCGCTTTCAAATATGGGATTTTCCAATTCAGACGAAGAAGATGTCTGAACCAAACCTATATTTCCTACTGATTTAGCAATTATAAATTGAGTAACATAATATAAACACCATGTAAAATGTACATAAATAAAATATCAACAAAGTTACTACACGTTGATCACAATCATTATGTATACCGCATGAAAATAAAACATTAAGTAAGCTAATACCTGTTGATCGTGTAACAACATCTGAAACATGGTTGGTTGATCTTGTGCCTGTTGTATCAGAATTATAATGTGGATGATTACCAAATACAAAATCAAAAACTTTCATGGTAAAATAAAACAAATCAAAACATATACCACAACAAAATACCTTGTGAAGGGGTTTTAGAATGAACATGACTGCCAGAACCTTTGCCTGTTGTATCTGAATCATGATGTGGATACAAATCATAAACTTATATGGTAAAATAAAACAAATTAATGTAGGATTCATGAAAACATATATAAGAATAGAATACCTTGTGAAGAGACTTTAGTATGTTTTTTCCGCATGGTATTACTTGTGTTTGCATCAGCAACTATAATCAGTAGGAAACCACATTATTAATAATGTTGTTGTTGAGGCAAACATTCATGCAGTAAAACATTAGACATATGTTATCTTCACTACTCTATTAGTAGTACTGCTCAATATACTTGGTACTGCTTATGTTAATTATACAACAACATAAAAATTACAACATCCTTATCATACCTTCTGAAAACAAAGAATTACGTGTTCATGGGATATATGTGTTGCACAACAAAGATAATCAGTTTTAAAAACTATTAATATGAATTAACAGTATTAAAATTAATGTAGAATAAACACACAAAAGGAGTACCTACTAATAGATTATGGTAGTGCTAACCACATGTAGGCCACTATATTACCATGTAAGTTTATATAAGCAACTATAGAAGGTACTGCTTTTTAAAATTAATACTCCGTATATAATAAACACACAAAAGCAGTACCTACTAATAAATCATGGCAGTGCTAATCACATGTAGGACACTATAAATAATCAATAGAAAAACGTTGTTTATATAAAACATTAGATTGCTTCAACAACAACATAATACACAACAACAACAATGACAATACAACAAATTAATGATTAAATTACATTCTAATGATTAAATTACATGTAAAAAACGTTAAATTACATTCTAATGATTAAATTACATGTAAAAAACGTACCTCCCAAAGAAGCACTGGTGTTCTTCTTGTCAGATCCTTTTGCAAGCCTTGCAGAGTGTCTTTGGCCGTTCATAATGGCTATATTTTTATCAATAGAGGTTATTGTTTTTTTGAGTTTATAAAAAACGTTATAATATGATGTATATATAGTGCTAAGGTGAAACTTTGATCTTAAATATAGGAACAGAAGATTTATACAAAATACGTGTTAAGGTAGAACTATGATGTTAAATATAGGAACAAAAGATTGATACAAAATACATTCCAAACTTATCTTTTAAACTATATCTTCTACAAATTAAAATTAAACATATTTTTAAAAAAAATCCAGAATACATGTTTACAATATATATATATATATATATATATATATATATATATATATATATATATATATAGGATAAATATCAAATAAATTAAAAAGACAAATATCCGTACATTACGTAAAAAGATTTTTTTTTCAAAAATTTTCTCGAAAAATTCCAAAAAAATTCCACAAGATCAGGTATGTTGGTGCATGAAAAAGTTGTGAAGGAAGTTTTTCTAAAAGTTGATATTTTTTCCCAAAAAAATTATGAAAAAATACGTTTGTGCATTAAATCGCTTTTTTGTGCATCAAAAATTCGTTTTTGCACCCAAGTTCTTTTGACTTTTTTAATCAAAATAATATTGCGCATCTAACTAAAATAAGTTGAAAATTTTGTGCATCAAAAATTTTTTGCGCATCAAAATTCGTTTTTTGTGCATTAAAAAAACGTATAAAAACTCAAAATTAGAAAAACTTCTTTCACAAAAGTTTCATGCACCAACATTCCCGATCTTGTGGAATTTTTATGGATTTTTTCGCGAACTTTTTTGAAAAAATAAATCTTTTTACGTAGTGTACGGATATTTGTCTTTTTATTTTAACTTTACCCTATATATAATATATATATATATATATATATAATATATATATATATATATATATATATAATTGCAAAAATTCGATATACACATTAAAGAAGAAGATTATAGTTATTTTTTGTGGAAGTTATATCACAAAAAATAATTTGGTCTAATGGTAAGATTGACATATACTTAAGCTATATAAACAACCCAAGTTCGAATCTGTAGTGCATTTTTTAAAATTTCAGAATTAAAAGTCAACTTTTGAATTATATGGTCAATTCTTGATGATGTGGCATGCTTAGGTGGATTAAGAGCATGATTAGTCATCAATCCAGCGCTTATTCATCAATCCTGCATTTGATGACGTCATGCGCATACTGTTATATATAATATGTATATATATATATATATATATATATATATATATATATATATATATATATATATATATATATATATATATATATATATATATATATATATCAATACCATTTCCTCCACTAGTAGTTGAAACGACGGCTGTGGAGATAGTCTCCAAGGCCGTGGAGGTAGGGGAGAGGAAAAACGAATAACCAAATCGTGATAAAGACCGAAACATAATGGTTTCTCAAAAACAAAAACCAAATATTTACGGATTGGTTTCACTTACGGAAAAACCGAGCAAAACCAAACCATGCTAGCCCTTAATTTTTTGACCTCCGTAAAGGGTGGTGTATATAAAGAAAAAAATTGCATAACATTACAATTGTTGGTGAAAATAAGTCATGTTTATTGGGCAAAATGAAATACATGTCCCAATTAAACATTGACATATTGCAAAATTCGATGGCTAGGAACCATCAGTACGAACCATGGCATTGATACGAACCATAATTGACGTGCGGCAATCCTTGTGATAACCGAATTAGATCCCATATAACTGTTGACGGTAATGGGTGTGTTGTATAATCTCACTACTTGATAACGCGACATCAATAGTTCAATCTATTTGACTATCTGTAAGTCACCTAAAACACCCTCCCATAGATATACACGTAATAACAAATCTAGTATACCAAAATCAGATATAACTAACAACGATAAAAAATACATGCAAAACATAAAACCAAACCCTACAAAAAATATCGGTTCATCTATTTGGTACAACTTGTGCATGCACGTAACGCCCTCAGAGAGAAGCAAAAGAATATATTGAATTTGTCTTTTACTTTAATCCGTGCTCATTTACAGGCATGACTGAATGAATAGCAGTTTAGAACACTATAGCTTCTCTAACTCTACAAAACTGAAAAAAGAACTAACTAATGTTGTTGACACATACAATCTGGTATGGGATAGGTATATATGGATTGTGTCTCCTTTCTTAACCTAACTTGACCCTGTCTATTCTTATGCGCGTTTTGTATAGCCCACTGAAACTCAGGCCATTCCATAGTTTCGTTAAGAAAAAGCTGGCTCGAGAGCACCATATTTGGTCTGATAGTCTTCCAAGTTTTTGTATGCTCGATATCCTAGCTGAAAAACAAGCACCAATGATCCAATTTATAAGAGAGGATCATAGTTAAATCATCATACTTTGTTTTTATAGTCAGCGAAGCAAAGGGTCAAAAAGGCCTGTTAGACGGGTTGAAACAAAATGGGTTGGGTTTGGACCCACCAACACAGTTTTGTCCAACTCTATGAATTTGAATACACTTCATAGTTCATACCACATTCAGTCCGTTTACTTCATAACTAAACTAAATATTTGACCCGTTAGATTCCTTATCGATAAAAGTCAAGTGGATTTTATCCGTTTTTATCTAGATGGGTTGAAATATCGGCCTCTATAGCAAAATGAATGATTTTTGAATTCACCTAAATGGCTTTTTGGTGTGCACCGCAAAATTAGACGTTTTATTCATGTATATCCGGGAATGACCCTATAATTAACAAATTATAATTTTTCAAAACACCTAAAATTCTCAGATAAGTCAAATCATCCACATGTTTTCACATTTTTAACAACAAATCGCAAATTTTCACAAAAAATAGTTAAAAACTTATTTCAAAACAATTCTTTCAGGTAAAAATGTGCACTTTTTATAATATTTTAACATATATTATGCACTTTTTACCGTTTTGCATTTTTTTCCGTTTCAAAATGTTAATTTTGCGAATTATAGGGTCATTTCCGAATAAATTCGATTAAAAAGGTAGAGTTTATATAATATGTCCCACAGCTCATTTAGTTTAATTTCTGTAAACTTTTTTTCAAAATGATCTAATTTTCTTTTTTACTGTTAGTTTTAAACAGATATTGTTGGGTTTTCTATTCCCTAACTAGATTAATACGCAGCGGAAATAATAATTAATCTAGAGCAAGAAGGGAACTAAACCCTAAAGGATCTAAACCTAATTAACTAAAAGCAACTTAAAAGAAATAATTAAATAAATAAGAAATAAGAAAATTACTAACCTTTGAGAAAATCGAATTTCTCACACGCGGACCACCTTGGTCGAACTTGGAGGCGAGTACCTAAACGAGAGTACCTCTAATAGCTCACACCCACGAACCAAAAAGAAACTATTCTTTCAAACTCCTAAGGTCCCGATACACGAAAGACTCTTATAAGGAGTAGGAAATAGAATGAGGAGATGAGTAGTAATAACTTTGGCATGCTCCCTATATATATAAGGCATTAGAGGGAGTTGGTTTACCCCTTTTGGGCGATGTGGGATAACCACACAAAAAAACATGCATTGTTACCTATTCTTCAAATAGATTTTCTCTTTTACGGTTCATCGAGGGCGACCAAAAAAGGACTCTACTTTTGACGATAGTCTCACCAATTAGTTATGAACTTGGACATTAATTCCAACAGTCTCCCACTTGGACAATTCATCAACTATAATTGGCCTAAGCCTATTCCGATCAACTAAGCAGAGAGTGCCATCCAATGCAACTGCCAAACTCTGAATCATATCTTAGAGCCAGCCCTTAGATAAGCGATCAACTATTCCTCTGTTCTACTGATATCGTATGAACCTGAGACATGGATTTTAATCAATCTCCAGGTTCAACATTTTGTTTCTCGATTTCCGATTATTTGACTATATGAGACTACTGAATTGAACACATCAATTTAGTCCCGGCTAGGCCTAGTACATTTAAGTCAACATTTAATCATCGAGGGGCCCATTGATATCGCTTTCCCTTTTAGGCGAAAGGAACAAATAAACTTTGAATACATAGAACTAGTCAACTTATCATGTCATACCTAGCATACCCTTTATAACTGGCATTTACGCACAGGGTTTGAATAAACTAAAGTATAACAGACTTGAAAACTAGAAACTCGATGCATCTCCATTTTAAGAATAGAGGATATTATCATCTTAGAATTACTCGTGATCTCAATCCATGAAGTAATCTTTCTAAGTACGGGTTTATCCTATACTTAATTCCCATTAAGTACTCATGAGTGTTGCAGCATTCTCTATGCTATGTCTAATCTTTATAGACAATCTACTAACACTCCATGACAGTCTTAAATCAATACTTACTTCCTGTAGTATGAACGACTGAGGAGGTTTGCGTAAACTAAGTACTCAGGAAGTGGATTCTAAACATGCAAAAATGAAACACAATGATAAACAATAGTAAATGGTAGTACACTTGCAAATAAACAAATCTCCATTATTTAATCACCAAATCTATTACGATTTCAATCATTGTTTACAATGTTTCAAATTCAAACTAACAACTAAAACTTTATATTATCTTTCAATCCAATGCTCCAAGCATGTTCATCGTGTCTGGACTTAGCCAATGCCTTTGTGAATGGATCAGCTGGATTATCCTCTGATCGTATGTGCTTCACAATCACGTGTCCTTCTTCTACTTTGCTTAGAACAAAATGGTATTTTCTTTCAATGTGCTTTGACTTTCCGTGATCCTTGGGTTCTTTAGTCAAGGCGACTGCACTCTCATTATCACACAATATTTCAATCGGGTCTTGTACTGTTGGAACAACTCCAAGATCTCCAATGAAATTCCTCATCCAGATAGCTTCCTTAGAAGCCTCACAAGCTGCAATATACTCGGACTCGCATGTGGAGTCAGCCACAGTATCTTGCTTTGAACTTTTCCACGTCACCGCTCCCCCATTTAGCAAAAATACCCAACCAGACTGTGAACGACTATCATCTTTATCTGTTTGGAAACTTGCATCACTATAACCAGTCACTCTGAGTTCTTCTTCTCCACCATAAACTAAGAACCTGTCTTTAGTATTTCTTAGATACTTAAGAATGTTCTTTACAGCTGTCCAATGACCTTCACCAGGATTCTGCTGATGTCGACTTACCATGCTCAAAGCAAAGGAGACATCAGGCCTTGTACACGTCATGGCATACATGATCGATCCTACAGCCGAAGCATATGGGACTCGACTCATTATGTCCAGTTCTTCATTAGTTTTCGGACATAGATCCTTACTAATCTTTATGCCATGATGTAAGGGTAGATTCCCTTTCTTAGAATTCTCCATTTTGAATCTTTTCAAAATTTTATCTAAGTACGTGTCCTGACTAAGTCCTATAAGACGTCTTGTCCTATCTCTATAAATCTTTATACCAAGAACAAATGTTGCATCTCCCAAATCTTTCATAGCGAAACATTTCCCCAACCATTCTTTTACACTTTGTAACGTTGGGATATCGTTTCCTATGAGTAGTATATCATCCACATATAATACTAGGAAGACTACAACACTCCCACTGACTTTGATATATATACATGACTCATCTTCACTTCTAGAAAATCCAAACTGTGTGACTTTCTCATGGAAGCATAGATTCCAGCTACGAGAAGCCTGTTTAAGTCCATAAATGGCCTTTTGAAGCTTGCACACTCTTTTAGGATACTTAGCATTTTCAAAACCTTCTGGTTGTGCCATAAACACATCCTCTGTTAGTTTTCCGTTAAGGAAAGCGGTCTTGACATCCATCTGCCATATTTCATAATCATGAAACGCAGCTATGGCAAGCATTATCCTAATTGACTTTATTTTAGCTACTGGTGAGAAGGTTTCCTCATAATCAATCCCGTGGGTTTGAGTATAACCCTTCGCAACCAACCTAGCTTTATAAGTGTGTACTTTCCCATCCATGTCTGTCTTCTTTTTGAAGATCCACTTACATCCCACCGTCTTAAGACCAGGTGTAGTGTCAACCAAATTCCAAACTTGGTTGTCATACATAGATTGAATCTCGCTTTTCATAGCTTCCTTCCACTTAGCAGCCTCAGGGCTTGCCATTGCTTCCTTCAAGGTCTATTTTACTCCCACTGTCCTCTTTGGATATCATTTCTCTCTCGAGGAATGTTCCCCTTCGAGCTACAAACACCACATTATCCTTGGGTCTGTAAAACAAATATCCAAATGACTCTTTCGGAGGGTTTCTAGTTTGTCTTGAGCTTCTCGTCTAACGAAAACCTCACAACCCCAGATTTTGATGTGCCCAAGGGAAGGACGTTTTCCCTTCCACATCTCAAAAGGTGTCTTCGAAACCTTCTTAGTGGGTACAAGATTTAAGATATGGGCGGCTGTTTCTAATGCGTAACCCCAGAAGCTTATTGGAAGTGTTGCTCGACACATCATAGATCGAACCATGTCTAACAAGGTTCTATTTCTCCTCTCAGCAACACCATTCAGTTGTGGTGTTCTAGGAGGAGTTAATTGTGAAACTATACCACAGTTTCTAAGATGATCGAAAAACTCGATACTAAGGTATTCTCCTCCCCTGTCGGATCGGAGTACCTTTATCTTTCTGCCCAGTTGGTTCTCTACTTCGTTTTGATACCTTTTGAATACTTCAAAAGTATCCGACTTATGTTTAATCAGATAAACATATCCATATCTACTGAAATCATCAGTAAATGTAACGTAGTAGCGGTTTCCATCTTTTGTGGCTGATCGGAATGGTCCACACACATCCGTGTGTACTAAGTCCAATAATCCTTCACCTCTTTCACATGTTCCTGTGAATGGTGATTTAGTCATCTTTCCCAATAAGCAAGACTCGCATACATCATCCGATTTGAAATCGAATGATTCCAACACTCCATCCTTTTGGAGTTGGGCGATGCGTTTCTTGTTTATGTGCCCAAGACGAGAATGCCACAATTTTGATTTATCAAGCTCATTAGACGAACCAACATTTAAAATCACATTGCCATTATCACTAATACATTCAACAGTTTCATATATGCCTTTGCAAGGAGAAGCTTTAAATATAAAACAATCATTTGAATAAACCAAAATATCTCCATTCTCATTGTCAAATGAAAATTGATAACCATCTTTAAACAAAGCATGAAATGAAATAATGTTTCTTGTCATTTCTGACGAATAACAACAATTATTTAAATTTATCCTAACTCCAGACTTTAGCATGAGCTCGTACTTTCCAATCTTCGTCACATGTGTGATTTTCCTGTTTCCCATGACTAAGTTGAGCTCTTCATGCTTCAACTTCCTACTTTCCTTTAGACCCTGCAATACAGTGCAAATGTGAGTACCACACCCTGTATCCAAGACCCATGAATCAGAAGTTGTAGTATTGTGGAGTTCGATCATAAACATACCTGAGTGACTACCCTTTTCGACCTTTCCGTCTTTGAGGTCCTTCAAATATTTTGGGCAGCTACGCTTCCAATGTCCCTTTGTGTTGCAGTAGAAGCACACTGCTTCCTTTGGATCACTTATTGGTGCAATCTCAGATTCAGCCTTTCTCTTAGACCCATGATCGGACTTTCCTTTTGTGGCCTTTCCTTTCCAGTTGGAATGAGAAGTCTTTCTTTTCTTTGCATTATGACCTACAGTCAACACAGGAGCCGCTGAAGTAGAGGGCACATCAATCTTCTTGATCCCTTGCTCAGCGGTTTGCAACAAGCTATGGAGTTCCATTATTGAGGTCTCTTTCCCGTTCATTTGATACGAGAGCACAAACTGATTGTAATCAGCTGGCAGACCAGATAGGATTATGTTGATAGAAAGCTCAGTATCGAATACCATGTTCAGAGATTCCAATCTGTCAAAGTACCCTTTCATCTCCAAGACAAAAGCACAAATAGAGGCTCCAGGTTTCGGTTTGCAAGCCATGAGGGATTTAACAACATCAAGGCGTTCCTTGCTTGCCTTTGCCTGAAACATTTCTTTGAGTTGTTGGTTCATTTCATAAGCCCAAGTGTTCTCAAAAGTCTTTTGCAGTTCAGGGCTCATGGAAGATGCCATGATGCATGACACTTTGTTCGCATCATCATAGTGCTTTCGGTGAGCTTCAATCTCTTCTTGGGTTGAATCATCATCGATTTTTGGAATTTGCTCATCGAGAACATACTCTTTGTTCTCGTACCTTAGGGTGAACCTAAGGTTTCGCATCCAGTCCATATAGTTAGGACCGGTGAGTCTTTCCCTCCCAAGAACTGAGAGTAATGAGAAGTTCGAGTTATGTGTGGGATTGGGAACGGGAGGATTGACACCATTTTCTGTAGACATCTATAAGATAAAAACACTTTTAGTTTAGCATGAATATTCATTAATCAATTACACAATTTTATATTAAGGCTAGGATCCATATTTTTGATTCGTTTGTGAAGAGGGTTGCCGTAATCACATCACGAATTTATTTTAGGTAGACAAACTCTTTGTCAATTTCATTCTCTATGAAATTCCTAGTTCTTTTGAGATTCATTGATTCTGATCAATGGCATGTTAATCTCGGATATGCTCATCTACTATTCATGACTGGGTTGCCGAGGATCATGAATAAGATGGTGAAATTATCCATGCAAAACCCGCGTGGTACCCGGCTCGAGTCAGCCCGAGAATCGTGAGACCCACATCACCTTTCACTTATGTTCTCTTATTAATGTGCTGGTAAACCACACACGCTCCATTAATAGCCCATATGATAGATGTGCGGTTTTCATGGGTTAGCATACTATTCATATTTTCTATATATCTAAAACGGGAATTTTGTTTTAGTACTTTTATATTAACACTTTTAATATATAGACATCATCCTATCAAAAGTTCTCGGTAGCTCCATTGAACGCACAAAGAAGTAGAGAAGCAGGTCAGCGACCCGCCTTATACCTCTCTTATAGTTTGTTCACTATGGGTGAGCCGGTCTACCAATTGACTAACGACGTATTTAGCTTTAGTGATACATATAACAATTATATATAAGGTTTCATTTAAACATTTTAAACTTTTGGGTTCTATTTTAAACATTTTAAAATATAAGGTTCAAAATGTAAATTCATATTAACATTCAATGATCATAAGACAATAATATAATATACAATTATTATTTACACTTATCACATGTTAACAATTTACTTTTTAAGTGCTAATAGAATTAGGCTAAACCTGTCTCTGATGCCACTATTGGGTTTTCTATTCCCTAACTAGATTAATACGCAGCGGAAATAATAATTAATCTAGAGCAAGAAGGGAACTAAACCCTAAAGGATCTAAACCTAATTAACTAAAAGCAACTTAAAAGAAATAATTAAATAAATAAGAAATAAGAAAATTACTAACCTTTGAGAAAATCGAATTTCTCACACGCGGACCACCTTGGTCGAACTTGGAGGCGAGTACCCAAACGAGAGTACCTCTAATAGCTCACACCCACGAACCAAAAAGAAACTATTCTTTCAAACTCCTAAGGTCCCGATACACGAAAGACTCTTATAAGGAGTAGGAAATAGAATGAGGAGATGAGTAGTAATAACTTTGGCATGCTCCCTCTATATATAAGGCATTAGAGGGAGTTGGTTTACCCCTTTTGGGCGATGTGGGATAACCACAAAAAAAAAACATGCCTTGTTACCTATTCTTCGAATAGATTTTCTCTTTTACGGTTCATCGAGGGCGACCCAAAAAGGACTCTACTTTTGACGATAGTCTCACCAATTAGTTATGAACTTGGACATTAATTCCAACAGATATATGCTGAATGAGGTCAACCATACATACCATTGCATTGTGCATATTGCCTGGTGAAGCTGAAATGAAGATGTCGGTATGCATACTGACATAATAATCAACAGCCGCTAATAACGACGCTTTTCCTTCAACTTCTGCCCGTACTTTGTCAGATGCAAGGCTTTTTTTGTCATCCATAAGTGGAAACAGTTCACGCAGTGCAGAAATTCTTGCTTCTCCACCGTATACCTATGTTTCAGGCATAAAGCAAGCCGATAATTTAAATTGTATGGATCCAAACGTAGAAATTTTACGTCAGGTGGATTAGAAGTTACCTTGTGGGATGCAAGATAGAGGCGTGTGTCATTGTTAAAACCCAAAGCTTTCAAAAGCAGTCCAATTTCTTCAGGAGTGAGTGGACATCGTCCCTGATGTCTCAACTCCTCATTAGTGAACTGAGTTTTCATCACTCTTCCCTGCCAAATTACTTGCCGGTACTTTGCAAGTGCCAACTTTTCAGCTTTTCCACCACCAAAATCACAAGCTGAATGGGCAGCCATATCCTGATCCAAAATATAACGTTAATAACATGTCCTTCATAATCCCACCATCACCTATTTGTGACATATGCAACACTAATCGGGGTGGCAACATACGTAACATGTCAAAACGGGTATACTTTTTGGTAGGGATGGGGTTAGGTTGACCAGAACCACTTTTCGTCCACTTTTAACAGAACTATTTATAATCAGTGTGTCACACATATTACAAAAAAATTAGATTATTTCGATAATAATCTAAATGTTTAATACAAAAAAAAAAATTTAGTAAGAGATTTTACGCATAATAACTACACTTTGGGTGATATTCAACCCATTTGGCTCATTTCCTTTCACGCCATTCTTTTGAGTGTATCCATTAGAAATAAAACAGAACACGAATTGACCCATTAATGAGACTAAATTACTACCACTAATGAGAAATCACAGGCTTAGAAGTACTGATCACAGTGGAGGAGGACTAGAGGAGGTGATGAAGTTGCAACTTGACTTGGTGCGGAGTGTGAGGTCATAGGCAGATGAGAAATTTAACCAAGTATTAGTAAGTTAGATGTATGATTGATTGTTGAAATAGTCTGTGGTTGCTTAGCGCTAAGCTTGCATACCCCTAAAATTTTGTTCTACTTGTTATGTCTATGGTTGTAATGAAAGTGGCCTGAATCGTGTTGTTCCGCAGCACTGTGCACGGATTTTGAAGATGGAATAATGTTGTGTATGCGCGTTAGGTAACTACAAAATCGGTAAAAGAGGGTATACCCCATTTTGCCTGTATCTGTAATAAGGCACTTTGCCAAGATATAGATGATGACACCTTTATCCAGGTCACTAAGGTGCATAACAGTGTGACACAAATTTGAAGAGAAAAGATAGGTTTGCTAAAAAAAAAATTAATGTTTCCTAATTTCAGCAAAAATATCTGATTTTCGATTTACACTTTAGATGTAGAAAAAACTTAAGAAATACACATGTACTTAATGGCTTTTTTCTATACTTTTGGACCAGATTGTAAAATTAAAAAAAATGAAGGAGTCTTATGCCTATCTTCATTCTCTTATAAAAATTTTAAATTTGAAACGAGCTCGACCCCGAGCTCGAGCTTTATATATAAACGAGCCGAGCTCTGGCAAGCTCGGGCTTGGCTCGACTCGTTTCCACCCCCTAAATAATAATCATTTAATCCTTTTATGGTGTTACCAAAGTAGGCCAACTCTCAATATCATGTTATACTTGTTTGGTTATTAAGTAGGCAATCAAAACTAACAAAAGTTTATGAAGTTTAAGGTATAATTATCTCAAAGAGATCATTCAACATCCAAATATGTATAATCGACATCAGTTTTATGATATATGACTACGACTATTCTACCAAAATGAGCTTACCTTTTGGTTTGAAATTTATAATAAAAAATTAGTATAAGTTTCAGGATTTCAATTTAAAACCTTACGATTCTACGGCAATAAGCAACGAGAATGTGTAGGTGTTGCCTACTTTTAGGAACAAAATCTGACATGGAATCGTGATCATCTTAAGATGTCAATCCAACAAGATCATGCTATCTTCAAAATAACAATCCATATATGTTGTGTTTAAGTCTCATCATTTGTGTAAACTGTAAAATAACATTTAATAAACTCGTTACTCATACTTTTTTGATAATTATATTTATAAAAAGTGTTGTTAAATATGGAATATGTGATGTTAATTAAGTGTTGATTTTCAATTAAATAAAGCTTAAACACAACCCATAAAGTTGTGGCTAGCAAAACCCATGAATAAACACTGTTACATTACTATCACACTAAAAAAGCCAAGTGCTACAAATGTCTTCAAAGACTAGGTGTCATTTGTTTTTTTTAGACCTTTTACCTCTTCATCTGCAAATCATATCTGCAGAAGAAGAGGCACATCTAAAGTCTTCATCAGCATAGTGGAAGATTTTTTTTTTTTTTTTTTTTTTTTTTTTTTTTTTTTTTTTTTTGCTATTGAAGTACTTCCTTCATTCCCCCTTTTTTTTTTCACTAGTGTTTTATGATTTATGAATAGAGTTAACTTCAAAAATCGTCCCTGTGGTTTACCGGGTCATTTGGATTTGGTCCTTGTAGTTTAAAAATTCCGGATTTCGTCCCTGTGGTTTACGACCCATACGGGTTTGGTCCCTTGACCGGGTCAACCGTCAGTTGACCATTATTGGAGGACTAAAATGACGAATATACCCTCATCTTCAAGCTTTACTGGTATTGTTTACTGCCTTGCTTCATCTTTTCAACAGAACAGATTTCCAATCCTAACTGTTTTCACCAAGATAACAGCTTTGTTAATTGCCAAAACACAAAATCCAAAAAGACACGATCTTGATTCACAAATCATCATTCCCAAGCTAGGGTATAACTTATTCACTCACTCCATCAATCAATTTCAATCAAATTGACTAAAAACTAAGCAACTAAACAATAACTAGCTAATATTTTTTTCATGACCAACCTATTAAAATTCTAAATCTTGAAAAATATGTCCCAACAGCAAACTTCTACGCTCTATCATCATTGAAGACCTAATGATATTTCACCAAAAATTCAACTTTTTAATACCGACGACCAAAACCTCAAAAAAATAAATAAATAAATAAATAAAAATAAAAAACACAATCTTCGAGCACACATTATAATTCCCCAACTAGGGGTTCACATCTTTATAGCAAAATCATTAATTAAACAAGAGTAAAGCATAAGCATAGGATTGGCCAACCTACTTTCTAAAGCACTTAGGCTTCCCCAAATCAATAAGCTTTGCCACCATGATTGTGTGAACAAGATCAATAAAACCAAACACAACAACAAGAAACTAAAAACAAAAATAGATATGTAGAAATCCTAGCCACAATCGCAAAGGCTAATAACCCTTTTTTTCTTACTAATTTTTTCTGAAAACAACATCTTTGAAATCCAACAAAAAAACCAAACACAACAACAAGAAACTAAAACAAAAATAGATAGATTTCATGAGTTCCAACAAAACCACCAACACCAAACCCTCACCGGACACATCATAACTTTTCCGGCAAAAAAAAACCCATCTCCGGCGAAGAATATGCACCAAGATTGGTTCAAGAAATGAGATTTCGACATCGAATTTGAATTTCTAGCAAGACCCAGATCAGGGAATTATTGGACTCAAGAGTACCCAGGTGATGAAAATGGTAATGAAAGCTTTTTGCCTCCTTCACTTGATAAAGATTCCATTGCTGATACCATAACCTTCAACCATCACCATAACCTTTAAACCACCACTGTTACCGAATAGATCTACCACCTTCGAAACCACCCTTTTGGCGTTTGGAGGCGCTATGGTGGCAGATGTAGTGGCGTGGGTGATGGCGTCGTGGATTTGTTGATGGTGGATGTGAAGCATGATGATGTGGGGTTTTGGATGTTGGTATTGAGGCGTGACTGATTAGTTTAGTGAGAAAGATGGAGAGATAAGGTTAGTGAGAGGAAGAAGATGAGAATGTGTGAGTTGTTAGAGTTTTATTTTATTTTAATTAAAATAGATCATTGAAATGACAAACTAGCCTTTTACTTAACGGTCAACTGACGAATTTTTTGGTCAAGGGACCAGATCCGTATGGGTCGTCAACCACAGGGACGATATCCGGAATTTTTAAACTACAGGGACCAAATCCAAATAACCCGGTAAACCACAGGGATGATTTTTGAAGTTAACACTTATGAATATAAATCCTCTTTATCAATATCCGTTTGCATACGTTCTGGAACGTTTTTTTTTTTTACATTTTGTCCCTTTTTTTAAGTTTTCGTCTGTTTTTTTCCGTTTTCGTCCATTTTCTTACGTTTCGCCTGTTTTCTTACGTTTTCGTTCGTTTTTTAATGTTTTCGTCCGCTTTTTTACATTTTCGCCTATTTTTTTACGTTTTCTTTCATTTTTTTACATTTTTGTCTGTTTTTTTACGTTTTCGTCTTTTTTTTACGTTTTCGTTCGTATTTTTTACGTTTTCGTCCTTTATTTTACGTTTACGTTCGTTTGTTTACGTTTTCGACCATTTATTTACGTTTTCGTTTGTTTTTGTACGTTTTCGTCTGTTTTAACGTTTTCGTCTATTTTTTTACGTTTTCGTCCATTTTTTTACGTTTTCGTCCATTTTTTACGTTTTCGACTGTTTTTTTTTACGTTTTCGTCCTTTATTTTACGTTTAGGTACATTTGTTTACGTTTTCGTCCATTTTTTACGTTTTCGTCTATTTTTTTACATTTTCGTCTGTTTTTTTAAGTTTTCGTCTATTTTTTTACATTCTCATCCCTTTCTTACGTTTTCTTCTTTTTTTACGTTTTCGTCCGTTTTTTTACGTTTTCGTCTATTTTTTTACATTTCCGTCAATTTTTTTTAACGTTTTCGTCCGTTTTTTATGGTTTTCGTCCTTTTTGCTACGTTTTTTTCATATGATTTCATGAGTTTTTTTTTTTTATTTATTTTTATTTTTTTTTTAACGTTTTTGTATGTTATTCTACATTTTCTTACTTTATCTTATGTAACAAAATGGACAAAAACATAAAAACGTAAAAAAACAGGCGAAAACGTTAAAAAAGGGTAAAAAAACGTAAAAAAAAGACGAAAACGTAAAAAAAAGTGACGAAAACAAAAAAAACAGGCGAAAACATAAAAAACGGTCAAAAACATAAAAAACGGAAAAAAAAACGGAAAAAAAGGTCGAAAACGTAAACAAACGTACCAAAACGTAAAATAAATGATAAAAACATAAAAAATAGACGAAAACGTAAATGAATGGTCAAGAATGTAAAAAAATGGACGAAAACGTAAAAAAACAGATGAAAACGTAAAAAAACAGACGAAAACGTAAAAAAACAAACGAAAATGTAAGAAAACGGGCAAAAATTGACGAAAATGTAAAAAAACAGATAAAAACGTAAAAATATAGACGAAAACGTAAAAAAATGGTCGAAAACATAAAAAAAAACATACGAAAACAGAAGAAAACGTAAGGAAACGAATGACAACGTAAAAAAAACGAGCGAAAACAGACTAAAACGTATGAAAACGTAAAAAAACAGACGAAAACGTAAAAAAATTACGAAAACGTAAAAAAATTGTCGAAACGTAAAAAAATAGACGAAAACATAAAAAAACACATGAAAAACGTAAAAGAACGTACCAAAACGTATAAAAACAGATATTTAGAAAGAGATGTAGGGTTTGTGAAAGAAGGGGTAAGAAGTGAAAAATAATATCTGAAATTTGGAGGAGGAAAAAAGTTAAATGAAACACTTATGTGTGAAAAGAATAAACAGAAAGCTCTGCCTCTCGCAGACAAAAGAAGTGAAAAGAGGGAGAAAATAATTATCTTAAATCCTTTATAAAGATTATGCAACCTGTTGAAAAAAAGAGTTGCGAAATGTCGAAAATACCCTTTATCTTATCTATCAAATATAAAAGCCCACCATAACTCTCATAATTCACAAAAACTCTCTCTCTCTCTAAAAACACACATTACCTCTCTAAAAACTCTCTCTCAAATCTGATATAAAACCCCTACCACCGCCGCACCTCACCACCACCACGAAACCCTATCACCGCCGAGCCACACCACCACAGCAACACCACCACCACGAAATAAGTTTAATTTGTTTAGATATATTGTTTTTTTATAGTTCCATATATATATATTTTTTGAACGGCAATTGAGATTATATTAAAAAGAGCTAGAAAGAAACTAGCGGAACAAGCTACACGCAAATCGATCCAAAAGACCAAAGAGAGTAGGGAACTAAATAAGCTCTAATAAAAACAGGACAAACACGCAAAAAACCGATGCCAACTAGAATCAGACAGGAGATGCCACCATGGCGCCAAAAAGATGACCTCCCGTGAACGAAACCGAACACCCGTTGCATCAAACCGCAAATGCAAAGCGATCTAACCGGCATCCTTTGTTTGTCTTGTTAAGGCTTTGTGTAGAAAAATAGCTTCTTTAACGTTGCCATAATAACTCCAAATCTGAAGATCGCTAGGAAAATAATCTTTCCACATACGTAATTGCGCGAGAGAGAACAACCCATGAACATTCCCATTTGGGTCTCTATAGCTCCAGCGTTTTTCAGAGTCTAGCTCGCCGCTAATTAGAGGACCAACATAATCAAGCCACGTAGAATCAGACTCGTCAGCAAGGATTAGATCATTACCCGGGGGTGTAGATGGAGACACAATGTTGGGATCCTTTGCAGGAGCATTAACTGACTCAAAATGTTCTCCAAGAGTCTCGCCTTCCACCTTATTAGACATATTGTTATTAACCTCCTCACATTTCTCATTAACACTTTTATAACAATCTTGAATATCTATACCAGCATCGTCTTCCAAATTCGTTTCCATACATTTCTTAACACACCTATCATTATACAAGACCGAATCGCCACGGAGCTCACCTTCTTCAATGGAGTCAACTAGATCACTTTCCATCCCATGAACATCCTCCTCTCGCAAAAACCGACTAGTAGCTGATAAATCACTAGACGAACCCGAATCTTTGCTGTCATCATTCGACGAGTCTGAATCACAACCAACACCGTCCAAAGGCACCTCATGTTCCAATCCTCCATCCAAACTAGGACCTTCATCATCCTTTCTTTCGAGAGAAACAGTTACGGAATTAACCTCCGTCGATTCTATATTGGATTCTATATTGGGCGCCCAATATGCAAACTCAATAGCGATAATACGATAAGACCGATTACGATACGAAACTATAATGGACTCTAGCACTCGATGTAAAGACTCAGTAAGGACACAAACCTTCCCATGAGACATTGGTCCGTCATTTACCATGTCAGTAAACACACTACATCCCCACCGAGCACCCAACTTTTTATAAACCTCTGGAGCCCATGATGCCAATGGCAAACCCACCAAATCTATCCAAACACATCTTTCGTCCGGAATAAAGTCGTGAGAAACATCTTTGAACTCCAAAAATATCTCATTTAACGCCTTAGAAGTCTTGACACTTTCCACGTGATCCATAGAATCAAATTCCAACCAAACCCAACGTCCCCCAACGTATCTAAGACCAACATCATCGAAACCCTCAGAAGACATAATTTTCAGAAGATCCGTAATGACATTTAAATCTTTGACTTTAGCAAGAATACTACGCTCCATACCATCCAAATCTAAACAATCATCTACCGAGATAGACATCACCGCTTCATTACCCGACTCCTCGTTTACCTTATTACAAACCGACACCCCCACAGATTTTGCTCCATCATTACTTGCATCATTATTACTCGACATACCCGTTGATTTATTGCCCAAGACCACTTTAGCATATGAGTTGAAAGACTGAAAAACGTTTTCATTATTACTAACAGGTTTAGAATTCAAACCTTCGTTGGGTTTGCAGTCCCCAGATCGTTCCTCAATAATGTTATTAGTTCGGCCATACTTCTCCACATCAGCAAATAAATGGAACCCACCCATCCATGCCGTTCTTAGATTAGAAACTAACAGATTCATGTCATTAACGTTTTCAAACCGTACAAAACCAAACCGGTGACCCGATTTGGATCTCTTTGCTGCAATGTATACATCAATCACCACACCCCATTTGTTACATGTATCCCAAAGATCTTGGACTGTCGCTTTCCATGGGATATTAGAGACAAAGATTGATGAATACGATTTATGAACCTCACGAAAATTAAGGTTGGAATTGTTGTGAATACCTTTGTTTCGCTGCTCGTGATTACGATTGTTAACATGTTGAACGTTCCTCTTGGTTTCTGAAATGCTATTTGTTCCGTTTGCCATCGTTGTTATGGGTGGAAGACGCCTATCATTGATGTGGCGTCTAGGGTTTTTTCTCTCTAAAAATATATATGTGCCATCGTTCCTCTTAAGGTAAAATTAAGGTAATTGTTCTATTTCGATTTAATCTTGTTTAAAATGAAAATTAGGGTTTATGTGATTAATTCGATTAGGGCATATGATATAGAGATATGATTAGGACTTGTATTAGATGATCTCCCCCGTATCTAACTTGCGTAAATAATCCAATATATCTTTTCTAGATCTATATATTTTGTTTGTAGATATATTGTTTCTTTTATAGATCTAACGTTTTTTGTATTTTTTGTTAGTGCCTCATCTCGCCGGAAAATTTTTTGGTCGACGAAAAAAGTTAACGCCACCGGAAAATATATAAGGTATTTTTCGTTAATATTTTTCTTTATATGTTTTTTTTTTTTTTTGTAGTTCTATATGTATTTTTTTTAGTTCTAACTTATATGTTTTTTTTTACTGATTTAAAGTTTGTGGGAGACATGAGGCAACTTTATTCCATGTTCTTTGTCAAAAGTAATTGATATGAATTGAAAATGGTGTGAGTGGAATCCTTGTGTGGGTCGGCTGTATATTTAATCTAAATGGTGTGTTTGTTGTGATCGGTATAAGCAAAAAGAAAAGGGACCCAATGGAAGGTTGAAAAAAAAAACAATAGTGTGTGTGCTCATATGATTAATATGTTGTGCTTATGACATTCAATTTATTTATAAAATATGGTTGTTGTGTGTGCTCATAGTTTTGAGGTATTTTGATTGATCTATATATTTTGTTTGTAGATCTATAGTTTTTTTCATAGATCCATAAATATTTTTTCTAGATATATTGATTTTATTTCCAGATTTATATGTTTCTTTTATATAGAAATTCTCGGCGGAAAAATTTGTGGTCGCGGGAAAAAGTTACCACCACCGGACTTTTGTGCTTGAACACTTTACTGTTGATGGTTGGCGAATTGAGGTAATTTATTTATAAAATCTGGGAAAACGGGTCTTCGCTACATGTATTATAGATGAAATTTGAAATTTGAAATATTTTGAAGGTTTTGGCATGCGCCGTATTTTTTTTAAACGTTTATACTTTTGAATTTTTTTGTTGTTATCAATAAAGTTCAAACATAGTAAAATGTGAAAAATCATCATTTTCAAGAAGAGTGTCATCCTTTTCAAACATAGAGTAGTAGCTATAGACTTTCAAAAGACATAAAGAGAATAAAAACATATATTTTTTTTACTAACCAAAATTGAAGTCCTGAAAAGAAGGGGCTCATGAAAAAAAACATATATGTGGACGAATAATTAAAGTCATGAAAAGGTGTGGTCCATGAAGGTTTTATTTTTGAAGGTTTTATCAAGTTTTTTAGATCTATGTTTTTCTTTTAGTTTTGAAGGTTTTATTGATATATCTATGTATTTACATTGTAGATCCGAGATTTGTCTTTCTTTCTCGCTGGAGTCTTTGGAGCTGCCGCCACCAGAATCTGCTTAATCTCCGCCATCGCTGGAGTCTTTGGTGTATATTTTTTTTAGATACTTTGTTATAAAGGTTATGTATTTTTATTTTGTTGCGTTAATTTCCTTGTAAGTTTTGGTGAAGTTTTTTTTTTTTGGTACGACCCACGTTGGGCATTAAAGTGCATAATTGGCACCATGATACTTCCACCCATGATATATTGTCGATCAAAAGAAATAAAATATAATGGACACCGACCCACTTATCATTAGAAAATGATAATAAATCGGTAGGAAGCATGCTATTCAAACCATAGTTATACTCCCGACTTTTATGAGCTTCATCTTTGCATTGTGAGTTTTTTTATTTGTTTTGTGTTTGCATTAAGACTTGATGAATGTCACAACTGTTAATTGGAACATCAAATATTGTAAATGTTTATATTCGATGCAATAATTTGTTGTTAATTCTTGCTAAAAAAACGCAACAGATTTGGAATCGGGGTACAATGTTTTGTTTTCTTTAATAATTTGTTCTGCTTAAGAAAATTTAAAAGTTTAAAAAGTTTGTTTTTGTTGAATTTGGTTGTTGGAAACTGAAGCTCAAAATTTTGAATTATGGAGAACCGTGAAACCTAGAAATTAAACAAATAGTTGAAGCAGAATTTTTATATTATGGGGAACCGGGAAAGGTAGAGCATGTAAAGCAATTGAAAATAAATAAATAATTTGAATTATAGGGAACCGATATAAAAGTGGTATTTTTCTTATAAGCACAAGGACAATGGACAAAGGGAAACAAGAGGCTTTGATAGAGAAATGGGACAAAGAACATGTAACGAGTGATTATTTATAGAGAAATTGGACAAAGTTTTTTAAATATTGTATGAATTTTCATAGACATAACAGTATATTTTTACACTATAAATGAAAAAAAAAGATGTCAAATATTTACATTTTGAAATTTGAAACATAGTTTATACTTTTTGATGTAGTTTTCAGAAACACTTCATTATAATAGTGAAAGTTGGGTGGCCACACTAGGAAGACACAAAAGTACGTCACATGTCAAGAACAAATTTAAACTATAATAGTGATAGTTGTAACGCAATAACTTTTGCACCTTTTTATTTTCTTTTTTAATGTTACGTCATACCTTGATTATTAAAATAAAAATATACTTTTAACATAAGTTTAAAAAGAAATACTTTCAATCGAGATGATGCGACAACCACCTCACATCAACTAACACAATTTTTTTTTTTTTTTTTTTTTTTTTATTTTCTTTTTTAATTTTTTTCTTTTATTTTGAGAATTGTTGTGACTTCTTTTTAATCAATAAAGAATTTTTGCAACTTTAGAAAACAAGCATCATATAAGAGCTGCGTTTTATATTTCAAATGAAACAGCAATTTGGACATGTTCAGTTGGAAAGCAATATGAAACAGCATTAACAATTTTGTGCCCTCACATGATCTCTCTCTTCTCTATATTCTAATTATCTAATTAATACATTTAATACTAATAATAATTGTATCTGCCTTCCTGCCGTTATAAATACCATTTATGTTTGTCCCAATACACATAAAATCTCCCCCATATCTTCTAGACTTCTTTTGCCCCTTTATAATGATTCCCAATGCATCCAATTAAATTCTTGGTGTATATATATATAAACTACAGATATATCTTCTTCCTCACATCACATACTACATTCTTCATCATCATACAGTACACCCACCCTTCCCTCTTCTTCTTGCATCATCATGGACAATAACTCAACATCATTTGAAGCCTGTGCCATGGTATCCGTCGCAACGCGCGGGTACCATGCTAGTTGGAAAAAATAGAAAAGACACCTAAAAGTTTATAGATATTTTTTACTCTAAAGATAAAAACGATTTATGGTGGAGTTGAGTTATTCTACAAACCATAAAACACTCACATACCAAGGGACAAACCACATCCATTGATTTAAATTTAATCAATGACTGAGATCATACCAATTGCTATTAAAAAAAATACACGGAGGGGTAATTTCATAAATTCACAACAAAACACAAACACTAACCCGCTCATTTTCGTCTCATAATTTCTTCCAACAAACACACACTAAAAACACACACTACTCACAACAAAAACCGATCAAAATTACCGTAAAAAATGCCGGATCTACAAGCATTTCACCAATCGATCAGAAAAAATGGAATCTCCGGCGAAAAGGATGAAGGAAACACCAGTCAACAATCCAATTTCAGGTATACCGAAACCCTAGAATGAATAATTGATGTTTATAGTGATTTTGTGAAGATATTATGATTTTAGAATGAATAATTGATGTTTATAGTGATTTTGTGAAGAAAAACGCACTAGAAATTAGGTTTTAAGAGTTAACAAACACATTAGAAGCATTTATTGAAGAAGTTATATGCGGCTAAGCCTTTGGCTTAGCCGCAGAAGACGCCTTCGGCTTCGCCGAAGGCGTACTAAGCCACACAAAACCACATGTGAAATGATGTTATTTTGTATCACAGATGATACTTAATATTCAAGTGAAGCCGAAGGCGTCTTCTGTGGCTAAACAACAGCCAAAGCCGTTGGCTGCGGATAAGCCACAAAAGATGTTATTCTGTGGCTAAACTCAGATGGTCTTATAATGGGTTATAAAGTAAGGTGTATGGTAAGGAAAAACGGTTTAGGATAATGGGGGATTTTTTTCACTGGTGCCAAGTTAATCATCTAAATAGTTACATGTATAAACGTGGCGTTGCTAAGCCAAGACACAATAAATAACAAACAAAAAACAATAAAACAACTTTTTCTTTAATTTTCTCGACTCTTTCTTGACTTAAACATAAGCAGGATGGCAGTCCGTATGTTTTTTTTTATTATTATTATTTTTTTTTTGTTTTTTTTTAATTTTTTTTTAATTTTTTTTTAATTTTTTTTTCATTACTTTTGCTCTGCCATCGTTTTAATCTGCTTTAACATAATACATAACACATGATAACTTGAACATAACATAAAATCATAATACTAGCGACCCAAATTAGGAGGATCAATACACATGGAGCACTTAGACATTAACGTACGCGGGGGCAATAAATTGACATTCTTCCCCATTTCTCCATAAATAACCATGCTACCATGAATCCCAATCATCCTAAAACTGTATACAACTCGACTTAGCAACCATGTAACTACATAAACAATTAACTAAGGGTTTATATATTTTTCACAAGGGGACGTACACTAAAAATGAGTGCACAAATGGGGGGGCTAAGGCGATTTGGGTGTAACATATTTAATGGAGTGTAAACAAAACGAAAAGGTAGGCTCAGAAGGGTTCACTAGGGGTATCTTGCACTAAAGATGAGTGCAACAAAAGGGTAGGTGCAATTACTTGACCAATGAAGTCAATGTAATTATAACAAAAGCAGGCTAAAACGGGGTTAAATCCTAGGTGCCATCATCATGCGTTGTACATACATAATTAATGCAATCTTGAAGAGACTAAGTGCAAGTTCTAGATGACATCGCATGGGAAGACAATCACTCATGAAAAGAAATATAAGACTTATTTTGGATGTGTCAGTCAACAAAGGCTCAGAACTCTCACCAGTTTAATCCTTCAATTTCTAAGAACTTATACTGTAAATACAATCCTCAAATAAACTATCGTAGCCAGCGACGACACATAATTGCAAAATGAAAGATTTCTCTTATGTGTCGTACACTGTCCAATTCACATGCAAAAAACAATTTTATCAAAACATTTTCTTTTTCTTCCTCTTCCAAGTAAAAAGTAAATTAGGGAAACTTGATTTAATGGTTTGATTATGTAAACTAAAAATATGCAAAAACTAAATTTACATGTGAACTAACTAAGTGCACACACTATGCAAAATTCAAATCAAATAATTCAACCAAAAAATAAAATAAAAAGGAGCGGGTTCACCTGATTAAGCACTTGTGGTTGGATCTTTATCTCGTGACATAATATGATCCAAATGTTTATCTCCAAAATCTGCAAAACTTAACAAATACGTGTAGAAGAGGCTTCTCACATCCAAATTAGCACAAAGCTTTTTAAACAATGCGACAATTTTTAACACTAATTAAAGTTTTTGCCTTTAATTCAAAAACTTGATGCGTGGTTTTGCGACCTTACAACAGGTTTTACCTCTCGAGGGATCTCAAGAGGCTTACAACCCCACCAGGCAGTGTACCTGACCGATGTAGTATAGTGTAGTGGTAAGTACGGGGGATTGATCGTTCTCCACAGGGAATAGTGTTCGTTAGGTATGAAAAACTACTCTAATTAGGTCTAAGGGTGAAGGAAGATTATTTTTGTATTTTTATAATTTTTTATGAAAGCAAGTAAAATCTCGGGTTTGAAGGAGTGGGCGGAATTAGTCGCTAGTCAACTAACCCAAATTACTACGAATGCAAATAAAATAAAATAACTGAAAATGAAAAGGTTGTGAAACTTATGTGGAGAGAAATGTGTTTACTTAGATTTTCTTACTCCCTAACTATCTTTTACCGGTTGATTAGTGTGTATTAATTGCGTGGATGACGGGTGTATTCCTTAATACCAATCGTGGGGTGGCGTACGTACTTCCCAACTCTACAAGCTCCTACTTCACTCCTATGTCGAGCCGGCTAGGAAGCTCCTAACATGGGATCACTAGAATTCGCTCATGCATTAAATACAACCATAAAAACCTAGTACGCATTGGTTCATGTTTCTTAAGACGTTCAAGCAAGTTACCGTATAGGAGGTTAGCCAGTTTTCTTAAGCCTAACATCGATAAACAATCATCCAATACAATTAATAACACACTAATAACCAATAATCAATAGTTAGGTTTCATTAGATCTAAGCAAACACAAGATAAATCTAGCCTAGCATGTTAATCAAAAGACAAGAACAAGATATAATCAAACAACACATAGACATATTGATTGATTAAATGAACACTTATCTTTAATTAAACATGGGAGATCCAAGGGTATGAAAACCCTTAAAAATGGCAGAAATTCGTCTTAGGGTTTCTCCTCACAAAGTTGCACACTAATGACAAAAAATTGCAAAACTATATATAGAGTTTAAGGGCTGACGGCGTCACGTTATAGATCTTGACGCCGTCACCTCGCCGTGTCTAGGGTTCCCGGATGGCCTTCTTGACGCCGTCCCGCTTTAGTGCTCCAAAATCCGCTCTGGCTTATGAAAGCTTGACGCCGTCAGAAATGAGCTTGACGCCGTCCCTCTTTAATTTAAACCGTGATGGCCTTGATCACTTCAAAGGGTGACGCCGTCAGATTTTTCATGCAAAATTCTCTGGCTTATCATGTGTATTTTTCATATCTACCTTTTTTGCCAAGCCGTGACGCCGTCTGGAACAATCCCTGACGCCGTCAAAGGTACTTTCCAGCATAATTTTGAGACTTTGTCGTTTTCTTCACTTTTATGCTCCAAAAACGTCCAAAATGCTTCCTTTTCCAGATTTCTTCTCCAAAGTACCTAAAATGACAAAAGGAACGATTTAGGGCAATATTTGATCAAATAAATACGATTTAGGGCTTAAATGACCCCCAAAAAGCGGTACACTTTTCGCTTCATCAAATACCCTTACACTTGAGATTTGCTTGTCCTCAAGCAAATGCGCTTTTATTCTAATCAAAATACAAGTTAGGGGTCATTTAACACTAATATAAAAGTAATTACAACAAATAGTCGTTCCACTTTAATCATAATAAGCACGGAGATTACAAACTAGCACCTCACAAGTAGTGTTTAGATACTCACATCTCTCAGGTGTCATCAAAATAAATCTCATAAATGAAAACGGATAATATCTCTCACTACCTGTCATAGCAAATAGATTACCATAGGCTTGGGAAAAGATCAAAAACCTCCTCCACTAGGCGTAAGCACCTAAGATAAACTATCAAAGAGGGCTTTTACATGGGTTATAACATGAGGTGTAGGGATATGATAAACACGGTTTTGTTGGATAAGGGATATTTTACTGGTGGCGAGTTAAAGATCTTGATTAATTACATGCACAATATGGCGTTGCTAAGCCAAGACTAGACTCGACTTAAGCTAAAAACAAAATAACAAAAACATAAAATAAACATAAAATGAAACGGGATGGTAGTCCGTATGTTTTTTCTACTTTTCTTTTTCTCATTTTTTTGTATTTTTCTTGATTTTTTTTTTTTTTTTTTTTTTTTTTTTTTTTTTTTTTTTTTTTTTTTTTGCATACACTCTTGCCCTACCATCCAAAATAATACATCATAGGGGCGTTGCATTCCCCTTACACTTGAACTTTTACATAACTTTACAAATAACCATTCTAATGACTCGAATTAAGATAATTGAAAAACTTGGAGTACTTTTAAAATATTTAGCACATATGGGGGTAATAAATGATGTTCTTCCCCATTACTCCATTACACTAGTACTTTACCCATGAGTCCCAATCGTCCCAAAACATTATGTACAAGGATATGACTCGACTTAGCAACCATGTAATCAATTAGATAATTAACTTGGGGTTTAAACAAATGTTGTCACAATAATGCACTAAAAATGAGTGCATACAAGGTAGGCTAAGGCGATTTGGGTGTACATTTAAGTGGGGTGTAAACAAATTCTACCTTTAAGTAAAATGCTTAAAGGTCAAAACGAAAAGATAGGCTCTGAGGGGTGGACTAGGGGTATCGTGTACTAAAAATGAGTACAACGCAAAGGGTGTGGAAGAATTACTTGACCAATGTAGCCAATGTAATTATAACAAAAACACAGGTGTAAAATAATGGGTTAATCCTAATGCCTCTTATCATGTAGTAAATCTAACTACACGAATGTAGTCTCACTTGTGGCCTCGGAATGGTCCTAACGCAAGTTCTAGAATCTAAGTGCTACCGGTACACACATCATAGCATAAATGCTTTTCCTACCAATTCTAGGGGCGAACTTCACATATTTGGGGGTGGAAAATTTTTTTAGTGGTACGGTTTTGTGCTAGTCATATAACTCCTATCCATGAGACGCTCATTAAGATCAAAGTTTCAATCCTATATGTTGTAAAAAATTTTAAATTTGGCACTAAAATTGCCCTAACAGGTATTTATCTCAGTTTTATTACACATCTACCATCAAACAAACAAAAATCAAGCGTAATTGTATTCTCTAAAGTATCGTATTTTTACCCCCCCCCCCCCTTACACTTAAGATGAACATTGTCCCCAATGTTCAAATAACAAGATGTAAAAGTAAATAAGGTAAAAGAATGAAATCAAATACTCCCCTGATTCGCTCGGTGGATAATGTGGTAACATGGTTAGATCTTCTTCCAAGAGAATGTAGGAGCTCCAAAACTAATGCATCGCCATAAGCTTGATTCCACATACATTTCCTTGTCCAAAATAACCTGTTAAACCTGAGAAAACAAACACGAAAACCTGCATAACATCGGCGGGATAAATCTATATATAAGGATATAATGCTTGTGGAATGATAATTTTGCAGATTCCTGGAGTTTATAAGTTAGAGATTTAATAAAAACTTTTTATGAAAACAAAACTTTCAAAATTTTCAGAAAATTAAAACCTGACGCCGTCAGGTTGTAAATCCTGACGCCGTCAGAAATGATCTGACAGAATACTCATGTTAAGTTTCCGGAAAATTTCTGGAAAAACCTATACCTTACTTCCTGGAAATCCTGCAAAACATCACTATGACTCGATACAAGCATTTGACTCAAACAAATGCTAATATGTATGTTAATTTATTATTATTATGATTCATGTTCATTTGTGTTCTAATAAACCGATTTGGATTTCCCTTACACTTAACTTTTGCAAAATACCTTTATATGTAGTTAAGACGAAGTTAAAAACAAGATAAAGCATTTTCACAATTTAGTTTTGAACATGAATCAATAATAATAAAAATTAAACACACATACGGAAACAAATAAAATCAAACAAACAAATAAATAAATAAACAAACAAATAAAGCTTGCATGCAATAAAGAAAATCAATGTCACAAATGTTTAAAGGCCAAAAGATGCCTAATCCTAAACTATTACAGACCAAATTGTTCCAAAACATACAACCATAGATTAAATTGTTCAAACATCATAACATCAGATCAAATCATCACTGGGGTGGGGGACCTTGGCGATAGTCGTAGCCTGGAGGGAGGTGCCCGTAGTACCCATATGGTGGGTAATCCTGCTCACGTCCCGGGAAAGGGTCAATCTGCAGGTGTGGGTCCAACTGATCACTCGTAGATAAATGCTGCATCTGTCGTATAGTGTGATCATACATCCAGTCGAACCTCTCGTCCACCCGGGTTCTCCAAGTATCAACCTGGCCCATCCAGGCCCCCTGGTGAGCCTGCCAATCCCCTCTGCTCATGTGCCAGTAGTAATCTGCCGTACCAGCCTCATAACCCCCATGCTGCTGCTGCTGCTGATGCTCCTCCTCCTCATCATCCCCACCATCATCATCCTCAGCTCCATCTGGATTATACCACATAAAAGTCCCATCATGCATCTCCATAACCACATCCATCTGCTTCAGGGACCTGACCTTCACTGTCCTGCATGCATCACCACCACTCAAATACCTCATGACCTCGGGCCTGAGGACTCCATAGGATCGGGCCAGCCGGGTGATAAACATCCCACCATAAATCCTATCTCCTTCCCTTTCCCCGACTCCACCATTCAAAAAGCTAGCTACCCAAAATGGGATGTTGCAGTAAACCTCATCTGAGTAAATGGTGTACAAATAGAAGAGGTCTGAAGCAGTGACATGGTGGTGAGAGCTGTGGCGCCCTGTCAAGCCGTAGGTGAGACATCTATGGGTCAACCTAACCCTAGGTTCCTTGATTTGAGAGGCCACAGTAGTCAAGGTGTACACCCCATCCCCAATAGTCTGCCAGAACATGGAACACCTAAAATCATTCCTCATTGTCTCTCCATGCAACAACCTAGGCATGAACCCTGCTTGAGTGGTTTCATGCTGACTGTACAACCCAAGTCTCCATCCAAACTCAGTAACCGAGCATGTCCTAAGCTCACCCCTCAGCCTAAAATAGATTGTGGTCCTGCCCACATCAGTCCTTGCCTCGGCCATGTCAAAGTGAAAAGTGGCAAAGAATTCACGTACCAATTCGTCATAGACCGGCTCTTGAATTCTAAACAGGTTTTCCCACTGAGGGCCGGTAAATTCATCCGTCTGAAAGCTTTGGAGAAAGGTTTGCTCAAGACCTTCCCTCCTAAAAAAGCTCCAATCTACCACGGCCCCATTTTCAACTTTATGTTGTAGCAATTGGGTGTATTTAATTGTGGCAGCATCGTCATCGAAGACACCCCAACTGAGGACCGTGTCGCCAAAGTTCTCTTGTTGAGATCTAGAAGAACTCCCTCTGCTAGGTCTTTGACGCTTACTCATTATCTGGAACAAAGCAAGGAGGAACAAAAAGGGTTAATTTGTGAATCAAAGAATTGGTTGAGCATCAGACAAGTCTGACGCCGTCACCCTTTGCTAGGTGACGCCGTCAGGTTCGACCAAATTCAAATCCAAAATTACGAGGGAAAAATCAATATCCAAACTTCAAGCTTATAAACCAAACGCCCCTTTTTACAGCAAAATGGGTGATTGGATCATAGGTTATGGTTCAAATTCGTGGCCACCCAATTAGTGAATAAACCCATTTGATTGCCAATCATCAAATGCTTTAATCATTGCTAAATAACACTAATTAAAGGCAGTGTACCTGACCGAGGGATCTCAAGAGGCTCTTGAGATCCCCGGCAGCGGCGCCAAAATTTGACCGATGTCGTTGTACCGATCAAAAATAAACCTAATTACCTTATACTAGATAGGGCAAGCGGGTATCGTATCCACGAGGAGTATGTGGTTATAGCTAAGTTTAACGAAATAAATAATTGATTGATTGTTTGGTTTAATAACTTAATAATTAAAATACTAATTAACTAGAAAGTAAATAAGCAATAAAAATAAAGAAGCAAATAAAAGCAAGAGTGTAAACAGTTGAGTAAAAAGCAATCCCTTCCGGCTCCGGATATAATGGTATGACTAAGTTACGGATTAATTCTAATGTTTATCTTCAAACCACATAGACATAGTTTTTATTAATTGAAAAGGATAATTTTGGGCACAAGTTATGTTTATCACACAAATCGTCTTAATCCCTAAACTAGTGGACTCGGCACAACTCGTTGACTAGCAATAACATGTCTTATAATAATCCTATCAATTAATTTAATAATTACTCAAGTGAACAATTATGGGCACAAATTATGTTTAACATACGACCGTCTTAACCCCTATACTAATTAGGCTCGGTACGAATCGTTGACTCGCAATAATATGTCTCATAATTATTCAATCAAATAATTATGTTAAACATTAAAATCAAATAAATGATATGCATTAAAATTATATGAATTAATGTTTGACAAACAAAATAAAATCCATAAACATGATCAAACCAAATATATCTTTTACTGGGAGAGATTACAAGAGGCTTAGCCGGACATCACAATGGTAGACCTCATCTCCATTCCGATTAGCAGCTTCATTATTCTTCGAATGAAATCCACAATTGGCGGCTGTATTATCTATCTTTTTTCAATGATATGTCGACCTCTCTATTAATAAAAATAAAATGCGGCTCCTTTTGCTTCTTCTTTTCCTAGCCGACTAAGCAAACAGGCCTCAAAGCCCAACATGGGTCCAATCTTTACTTGGGCTTATATTCCAATAGATGTATTATTATTTCACGAACAACAGCTCCCATAGAATTAATCACGTTTTATCTTCAGATTTTCGTGCTTTTAATCATTTAAATTTGTAGCATTCTCTTCTCTCTTTCCGTGGCCTTTTGAATCAACAAAAACGGAGCTCGGACGAAGAAGTTATGACCAAAATAATGCGACAATGTCCAAATCTTTCATGTCTTTAGATTAAACTTGTAATATCGCAACTTCAGCTCCTAAACTCGCCATTTTATCTCCTTTGTGCGCATAGCCTTCATAAACACAAAACACCTTAAAGTAACATATATAAAGGATAATACCAATACATAATTAAGCAATTAAACAATATTAAGGTGTATGTAAAATGCGCCGATCAAACCTCCCCAACTTGACTCTTACTCGTCCCGAGAAAGACATTAAAAATAGTTTAGATAGAAATCATTTTAAGCACATGGATCTTCAAAGCACATAACAAGCACACCGATAATATCCATCATTTGCAACTAATAGTGAACGATAATCAACTTAAAGATAAAGCAACTTAGAAATGAAGGCCCTCACAAGGATAATCACTCATCTCTCAAGTGTTTAATGGGGTTATGTGTTTCACTCATTGTCATTCCTCAAGAGATGATTCTCCATAGGCTTGCAAATAGTCTCATTCGCCACTACTTAAGATTACATATGCACAACTCAGATGGTCTTATAATGGGTTATAAAGTAAGGTGTAGGGTAAGGAAAAACGGTTTAGGATAATGGGGGATTTTTTTCACTGGTGCCAAGTTAATCATCTAAATAGTTACATGTATAAACGTGGCGTTGCTAAGCCAAGACACAATAAATAACAAACAAAAAACAATAAAACAACTTTTTCTTTAATTTTCTCGACTCTTTCTTGAGTTAAACATAAGCAGGATGGCAGTCCGTATGTTTTTTTTTTTTTTTTTTTTTTTTTTTTTTTTTTTTTTAATTTTTTTTTAATTTTTTTTTCATTACTTTTGCTTTGCCATCGTTTTAATCTGCTTTAACATAATACATAACACATGATAACTTGAACATAACATAAAATCATAATACTAGCGACCCAAATTAGGAGGATCAATACACATGGAGCACTTAGACATTAACGTACGCGGGGGCAATAAATTGACATTCTTCCCCATTTCTCCATAAATAACCATGCTACCATGAATCCCAATCATCCCAAAACTGTATACAACTCGACTTAGCAACCATGTAACTACATAAACAATTAACTAAGGGTTTATATATTTTTCACATGGGGACGTACACTAAAAATGAGTGCACAAATGGGGGGGCTAAGGCGATTTGGGTGTAACATATTTAATGGAGTGTAAACAAAACGAAAAGGTAGGCTCAGAAGGGTTCACTAGGGGTATCTTGCACTAAAGATGAGTGCAACAAAAGGGTAGGTGCAATTACTTGACCAATGAAGTCAATGTAATTATAACAAAAGCAGGCTAAAACGGGGTTAAATCCTAGGTGCCATCATCATGCGTTGTACATACATAATTAATGCAATCTTGAAGAGACTAAGTGCAAGTTCTAGATGACATCGCATGGGAAGACTATCACTCATGAAAAGAAATATAAGACTTATTTTGGATGTGTCAGTCAACAAAGGCTCAGAACTCTCACCAGTTTAATCCTTCAATTTCTAAGAACTTATACTGTAAATACAATCCTCAAATAAACTATCGTAGCCAGCGACGACACATAATTGCAAAATGAAAGATTTCTCTTATGTGTCGTACACTGTCCAATTCACATGCAAAAAACAATTTTATCAAAACATTTTCTTTTTCTTCCTCTTCCAAGTAAAAAGTAAATTCGGGAAACTTGATTTAATGGTTTGATTATGTAAACTAAAAATATGCCAAAACTAAATTTACACGTGAACTAACTAAGTGCACACACTATGCAAAATTCAAATCAAATAATTCAACCAAAAAATAAAATAAAAAGGAGCGGGTTCACCTGATTAAGCACTTGTGGTTGGATCTTTATCTCGTGACATAATATGATCCAAATGTTTATCTCCAAAATCTGCAAAACTTAACAAATACGTGTAGAAGAGGCTTCTCACATCCAAATTAGCACAAAGCTTTTTAAACAATGCGACAATTTTTAATTTTTTTTTTTTTTTTTAATTTTCGCATTTTTAACCACATTTTCTAATTAAAATATTATGGTACCCCCCTCCCCAACTTAAAGCATTGCATTGTCCCCAATGCAAACTCCAAGTTGAAATCTAGTTAAAAATTAATGATTTGAAAAAGAAAAAGAAAAATGAAAATAAAAATAAATTTCCTAAAACTCACTTTCGTAGGAATCACGGTTGCATTTAGCGCATGCAACAAGCCTTTAAACCCCTCGGTAGCCCGAGTGGACGAGTTGTAGTCTCGTGAGGGTTTATAGTGAACACACCCACAACGTTCAACAAAGTAAAATAAATAAAGAAATAAAATACAGGCTAGAGGGTGAATACGCCGTATCTATGGAAGTGGAATACGCCGTATTCACGACCTGACAAAAAAAAAATAAAATAAAGAAAAAATTTTAAACAAACATGGGTTGCCTCCCAAATAGCACTAAGTTTAACGTCTTCAGCCAGACAGTACCTCGTTGGAGTTAATTGCAAGATTGAGATGGCTCCAAGTGAACCAGCTCGACAGTTTCCACATTACCATTTTCCAACATGATGTATGGTTTGAGTCGATGTCCATTAACCTTGAAAGGTTCACCACTGTCCATGTTTTTTATTTCCACCGCTCCATGTGGAAAAACTTGTGTCACAACGTATGGACCCGTCCACTTGCTCTTGAGCTTACCTGGAAAAAGCTTAAGACGAGAATTAAACAACCAAACCTTTTGACCTACCGTGAAGGATTTCTTGGAAATATGTCGATCATGAAAAGCTTTGGTTTTGTCCTTGTATATTCTTGAACTTTCATATGCATCTCGCCGTATTTCATCAAGTTCTGACAATTGAAGCTTCCTTGCGATTCCAGCTTCATCCAAATCCATGTTCACCTGTTTAATAGCCCATTCTGCACGATGCTCAAGTTCAACAGGTAAGTGACAAGCTTTACCATAAACAATTCTATAAGGTGACATGCCAATAGGGGTTTTAAATGCCGTTCGATACGCCCAAAGCGCATCATCTAGTCGTAGAGACCAGTCTTTGCGATCAGTACGAACGGTTTTTTCTAAAATCCGTTTAATTTCCCTATTTGACACTTCAACTTGTCCACTTGTTTGTGGATGATATGGAGTGGTAATCCGATGATTAACACCATAGTGTTTAAGTAATTTTCCAAACTTAAAGTTTTTAAAATGGGAACCCCCATCACTAATGATAGCTTTAGGAATTCCATGTCTCACAAAAATATTCTTTTTGACAAATTTTAAAACTACACTATGGTCATTCGTCCTAGTAGCTTCGGTTTCGACCCACTTGGACACATAATCAACGGCCACTAAGATGTACAAGTTGCCATATGAGGTGGGAAATGGTCCCATAAAGTCTATTCCCCACACGTCAAAAATTTCAACCACAAGTATGGGGTTCATTGGCATTTGATCACGCCTTGTGATACCCCCTACTTGTTGGCAACGTGTACATGATTTAACAAATAAATGTGCATCCTTAAATATTGTTGGCCAAAAGAAACCGCTTTGAAGCACTTTATGCCCAGTTTTCTTTGCACTAAAGTGTCCCCCACAAGCATAAGAGTGACAATGAGCTAGAATATCCATATGTTCATGGTCGGGGACACAACGACGAATCACTTGGTCCGCACACATCTTATATAACTCAGGGTCTTCCCAAATATAATACTTCAATTGTGAAAAGAAGTAATTCTTTTGTTGCTTAGACCAATGTTCTGGAAGCTTTTTAACTGCAAGATAGTTAACAATATTAGCATACCAAGAAAGTTTTAAAATAGAAAATAAACTCTCGTCAGGAAAGCTTTCCTTAATAGCATCAGCAGGGTTAAATGGAGGTGGAGTAATTCTAGATAGATGATCCGCGACAACATTTTCACAACCCTTTTTGTCACGAATCTCTAGATTAAATTCTTGTAGCAATAAAATCCACCTAATCAACCTAGGTTTTGCATCTTTCTTCGCTAATAGATGTCTTAAGGCACTATGGTCACAAAATACAATAACCTTAGAACCCGAAACATAAGAACGAAATTTGTCTAGGGCAAAAACAACAGCAAGTAACTCTTTTTCGGTAGTCGTATAATTTAATTGAGTATCCGAAAAGGTTTTACTAGCATAATAAATCACAACGGGTTTCTTTTCCACCCGTTGCCCCAAAACCGCCCCTGCTGCATAGTCACTTGCATCACACATAATTTCAAAAGGTTTAGTCCAATCAGGTGACTGTAAAATGGGGGCTTCTATAAGTTTTTGTTTGAGCAAGTTGAAGGCCTTTATACATGATTCATCAAAGTCAAATACTGCATCTTTTGAAAGCAAATTACATAGAGGTTTTGAAATTGCACTAAAGTCTTTAATAAATCTCTTATAAAAGCCAGCATGTCCTAAAAATGAGCGAACCCCTTTGACACTAGTAGGTGGTGGGAGTGTGGAAATTACTTGTACTTTGGCACGGTCAACCTCGAATCCCTTCTCAGAGACAACGTGCCCTAGAACAACTCCTTCCCGAACCATAAAATGACTCTTTTCCCAACTAAGAACAAGGTTAGTCTCGGTGCACCTTTTTAAAACATTTTCTAATTGCCCCAAACAACCCTCAAAAGATTGACCAAATATAGAAAAATCATCCATAAAAATTTCTAATGACTCTCCTACCATATCAGAAAAAATACTCATCATGCAACGCTGAAAAGTAGCGGGTGCATTACATAAACCAAATGGCATTCTTCGGAATGCAAATGTGCCATATGGGCAGGTGAAAGTCGTTTTGGCTTGGTCCTCGGGGTGGATGGGTATTTGATTATAACCTGAGTACCCATCCAAAAAGCAATAAAATTTCTGACCTGATAGTTTCTCGATGATTTGGTCAATGAATGGTAAAGGAAAGTGGTCTTTCGAAGTAGCGGCGTTAAGCTTACGGTAGTCAATGCAGACTCTCCAACTCGTTACCGGCCGAGTTGTGAGTTTTTCCCCATTATCCATTTCAACAATGGTGATGCCCGCTTTCTTCGGCACCATCTGGGTCGGACTTACCCACTCGCTATCTGAGATAGGATAAATGATCCCCGCGTCCAACCATTTTAGCACCTCCTTTTTCACCACATCTTTCATATTAGGATTCAACCTCCTTTGAGCATCTCGAGATGGCTTTATTTTAGGTTCTGTGACAATCCTATGCATGCATAATGATGGACTTATCCCTTTCAAATCTGCTATTGTCCATCCAATTGCCTCTTTATACTTGGTGAGCACCTTCAATAATGCTTCCTCCTGTAAACCTGAAAGATCAGAAGCAATTATAACAGGTAAGCTATCATTATCACCTAAAAATGTATACTTTAAATGAGATGGTAAAGGTTTCAATTCAAGTGTTGGAGGTATCTCCAATGACGGCTTTGTTGCCGTGTCAAAACTATGTGGTAATGCCTCCACTTTATGAGACCATGGTGGTTTTTGTTGGTCAAATGATTTCACCACGTGTTCTTCAATTTGTTTCACTTCCTCCACTTCAAGAAGCTCTTCATTTTCACCTGAAAAATACAACTCAAACAGGTTGTCCTTAAGCATACGAGGTGCATGCTTTTGAACTTCCTCATCAATAGTATCAACCTGGTAACACTCATTTAAAGTAGGAGAATTCAATGAATTAAACACATTAAGTCGAAGCTTCCTATTACCAAAGGCAATATCCATGGCGCCTGTTCGACAATTAATCCTAGCATCAATGGTGGCTAAGAAAGGGCGACCAAGAATAATGGTCGGTTGAGTATCCTTGTATGATGGTTCGGTGTCCATCACAAGAAAATCTACCGGGTAGTAAAAATCATCAACTTTGACAATCACATCCTCCAATATACCCCTAGGAATCTTAGTTGATCGATCAGCTAAAGAAATAATAGTATCTGTTTGTCGTAGAGTTCCTAAATCATACCGATCAACAAGACTAGCCGGAAGTATATTAATGCTTGCTCCAAGATCCAAGAGTGCCTTTTTAATGATGATGTTACCTACCATTACAGAAATTAAAGGTGCTCCTGGGTCTTTAAATTTAGGAGGAAGAGGACTAGACAAAATAGCACTCACATGTTCGGTTAAATCAATCTTTTTAGGCAATGATGCTTTAAGCTTTCTCTTTTGAGTGCACAAATCTTTTAAAAACTTAGCATAAGCTGGAATTTGCTTAATTGCATCGATAAGTGGAAGATTTATTTTTACTTGTTTAAAAGTTTCCCACATATCTTCCGAATGAGGCCCCTTTTTCCCAAATGGCATAGAAGCCGGTTTTTCTAAAGCCGAAGGGTATGGTGTTGTAGTGTTCTTCACACCATCCTCCCCAACTTTAGGTGATTCAGTGGTTTCAAAAGGGCTTTTTAGTGGGTTTTGAATACTTTTATCCTTTTTAAGTTCATTTACCATTATATGTTCCGGTTCATCATTCTCAACTTTATCAAAATCAACAACATTTTCATTTTCAGTATTAAAATCCACATCATCTTGTGTAAATTCAGACGTACCTGGGATTTTTACCTTGTTGTTGTAAGTCTTACCACTACGAAGAGATGTAATCATATTCACATGCTCATTTCCATTCTTCTTGTGAGCCGGATTGAGACTGGTGTAGCTCGGTAGCTTTCCGTCATCTCTTTTGTTCAATTGGTCTGCCAACTGACCAACCTGTCTTTTAAGAGCTGCAATAGATTTGTTGGTGCTCTCGAATCTTTGATTGACCACATCGTTGGATTTCACCATTGAATCCATAAACTTCTCAAGTTTTTGTTCAAAACTTGAGTGTTGGTTGTCACCTTGTTGTGGCCTTTGTTGGTAAGAACGTTGTTGTTGTTGATAATTTGATGACCCGCCCCCCTCATATCTCGGTTTGTAGCCCGAGTTAGATTGTTGTGCATTATTTGGGCGAGTTTCATCTTCAGTCCTCCACCTAAAATTAGGGTGATTTCTCCATCCCGGGTTGTAACTCTCAGAAAATGGGTCATTTCTCGGACGACTTCCATATACTTCATATACATGTTCGTCATATGGTGGTGGTGATCCCGAAGATTGACATCTATTAGCCAGGTGACTAGGATCTCCACACATCGAACAAGATTCTTGTACCTGCGATACCCGCGAAACATTTGAACTACCCTTCCCGATATTTCGGAGTAAAAGATCAAACTTTTTATTTAGTTCACCTATTTCAGATTTCACTTCTTTTTGGAAGCCATCTGGGTTTGAAACTGAATTAATAGAAGAAGAGTGGTTGTTTGTTCGATCCACTGAAGCTTGGGTTTTAGAACCTTTACTCAGCGTACCGAAAAATGTCCATTCTTAGTCACTTGGACGAGTTAAGAAAAGACCACCACTAGCAGCTAGTAAAAATTGTCTATTTGATGTATCCAAACTATCATAAAATATTTTCACAAGTTCCCATTTAGGTATATCATGATGAGGACATGACCTTAACAAATCATTTAACCGCTCAAACGACTCGTGAAAAAGTTCACCTGGAATTTGACGAAAAGCTTTTATCTTGTTTCTAACATCACTTGTTTTACTAATTGGATAGAATTCTTCCAAAAATAGTTTTTGCATATCCGCCCAAGTGGTAATACTTTGGCGTGGAAGAGAATTAAACCAATGTTTAGCTCTATCTTTAAGTGTATATGGAAACAAACGTAACCTAATGTCATCCTTAGTCAAACCAGTTATCTCATGGGTGTCAGCAATTGCGAAAAATTCAGAAATAAAATCATATGGTTCTTCAATTGTTGACCCTCTAAATGTAGGTAAAATATTTAAAATTGAATGCTTCAAATTAAAAGTTGGAACATTATCACCTGTGCGATAAACGATTGGTGTTGGATCCTCAAATGTTCCCGGCCTATAGTAAGTATCAACTCCTCTTGCCATGATCACAATTTTCACTTCTTCTTCAGACTCGGCTTCACTTTCAGAAAATCTCTCCGAATTCTCACCTTCAAAATTGTCCAAATATGTATCTTCCAAATCTATATTCCCCGACGAAGATGTAATGGTTGCTCGCTGTGACACACGATTCTTCCTAGCTGTCTTCTCAATTTCCGCGTCAAAAGCAAGTGGTGATGTGCGTCCGGAATATCTTGTACGCATACAAGAAATCTAACTCTGCAAATGAACCACTAAAAAAAACACGTAAAGACGAACTAAACAATTTAAACAAACTAAAAACAGAAAATAAAATATTTTTGGTTTTTTTTTAATAATAAAAATAAAAACAACTAATTTAAAACAAAATAAAAAAATAATAAATAAATAAACTATAAGCGCACTAACTCCCCGGCAACGGCGCCAAAATTTGACCGATGTCGTTGTACCGATCAAAAATAAACCTAATTACCTTATACTAGATAGGGCAAGCGGGTATCGTATCCACGAGGAGTATGTGGTTATAGCTAAGTTTAACGAAATAAATAATTGATTGATTGTTTGGTTTAATAACTTAATAATTAAAATACTAATTAACTAGAAAGTAAATAAGCAATAAAAATAAAGAAGCAAATAAAAGCAAGAGTGTAAACAGTTGAGTAAAAAGCAATCCCTCCCGGCTCCGGATATAATGGTATGACTAAGTTACGGATTAATTCTAATGTTTATCTTCAAACCACATAGACATAGTTTTTATTAATTGAAAAGGATAATTTTGGGCACAAGTTATGTTTATCACACAAATCGTCTTAATCCCTAAACTAGTGGACTCGGCACAACTCGTTGACTAGCAATAACATGTCTTATAATAATCCTATCAATTAATTTAATAATTACTCAAGTGAACAATTATGGGCACAAATTATGTTTAACATACGACCGTCTTAACCCCTATACTAATTAGGCTCGGTACGAATCGTTGACTCGCAATAATATGTCTCATAATTATTCAATCAAATAATTATGTTAAACATTAAAATCAAATAAATGATATGCATTAAAATTATATGAATTAATGTTTGACAAACAAAATAAAATCCATAAACATGATCAAACCAAATATATCTTTTACCGGGAGAGATTACAAGAGGCTTAGCCGGACATCACAATGGTAGACCTCATCTCCATTCCGATTAGCAGCTTCATTATTCTTCGAATGAAATCCACAATTGGCGGCTGTATTATCTATCTTTTTTCAATGATATGTCGACCTCTCTATTAATAAAAATAAAATGCGGCTCCTTTTGTTTCTTCTTTTCCTAGCCGACTAAGCAAACAGGCCTCAAAGCCCAACATGGGTCCAATCTTTACTTGGGCTTATATTCCAATAGATGTATTATTATTTCACGAACAACAGCTCCCATAGAATTAATCACGTTTTATCTTCAGATTTTCGTGCTTTTAATCATTTAAATTTGTAGCATTCTCTTCTCTCTTTCCGTGGCCTTTTGAATCAACAAAAACGGAGCTCGGACGAAGAAGTTATGACCAAAATAATGCGACAATGTCCAAATCTTTCATGTCTTTAGATTAAACTTGTAATATCGCAACTTCAGCTCCTAAACTCGCCATTTTATCTCCTTTGTGCGCATAGCCTTCATAAACACAAAACACCTTAAAGTAACATATATAAAGGATAATACCAATACATAATTAAGCAATTAAACAATATTAAGGTGTATGCAAAATGCGCCGATCACTTATTGGTTGTTATACAAGTTAGGAATTAAAATTTGCTTATTGGTTGTTATATAAGTTAGAAAATCAGTGTCACTTAATGTCATAGCTTATTTTGTATCACAGGTGATACTTAATGTCTTCTGCGCCTAAGACGCCTTCTGTTTCTACGTTAGTGCTTATTTAGGAATTAAAAGTTGCTTATTGGTTGTTATACAAGTTAGGAATTAAAAGTTGCTTATTGGTTGTTATATAAGATAGAAAATCAGTGTCACTTAATGTCATAGCTTATTTTGTATCACAGGTGATACTTAATGTCTTCTGCGGCTAAGACGCCTTCGGCTTCTCTAGAATATTAAGTATCACAGGTGATACTTGATATTCTAGAGAAGCCGAAAGCATCTTCTGTGGCTAAGCAACAGAAGACGCCATCAGCTTCGCCGAAGGCGTCGGCTGCAACTAAGCCACAGAAGACGCATTTGGCTTCTGCATTACCCTAAGGTGTTATTTTGTATCACAGGTGATACTTAATGTGATACTTAATATTCTAGTGAAATATCACATGTGATAAGTTATATATCACAAGTGATATTCTGAGTATCACATGTCATATGCTGAGTATCATGTGTGATAAGTTTGGGACTTATATCTTTTATGTGTTTTAAATATGCAGATGATAAAGGGACATCCACATCAGGACAAAAACCTGTTGTAGAACAAAAGAGGAAAAGAGTAAAGCAGTTATTTAGATCTAAAGTTAAAAAAAGCATAATGAAGAAAAGAGAAGAGGCTGAAAAGAAGAAGGAGAAGGAGAGAGAGAAAGCTAAAAAAATAGCCAAAAAAAGAAAATTGGAAAGTGATGAAGAAGAAGATTCTGAGGAGGAGGATATTGTCAAGAATAAAAATAAGAAAATGAAAAAAGAAAAAGGAAAGAAGGAAAAAAAACAAAAAAAAGATATGATGTATCCTACCTGCAAAATCAGAACATCACCTAGAGCTCTGTATGATGCAATGGTCGGTTTATCAGATGCTAGGAAAAAGTGCTTGAAAAACATTGGTTTTGAGAGATTCATCAACTTCCCTGTAGTTGAACTTCCGGGTGCTTTAGTGTACCATGTGATACAAAGTTTCCATCCACCAAGCATGGAACTAAGATTGGAAAAAGGATCTATTAAGGCAACAAGGCAAAAAATTAACGATATGCTAGGTGTCCCGATGGGAAGGAAGAAATTACAAGACCTAGATGAAAGAGAACCTGATGATGCTTTCATACAAGAATGGAAAAATCAATACTCTCATCTAGCAAAAATCACAGCACCAGCGATATCCATGGAGATATCAAACACCTTTGATGCTGATTTCACCTTTATAATGAACTTCCTAACTCTGTTTGCAAGCACGATGGGAACAATAGACAATGGAGGAAAGGTGCTGCCGACGGTGCTGATGCATGTCAAAGAAGAAGATGATATAAAGGATATTGATTGGTGTGGTTACATACTGGAAAGCTTACAGATAAGTAAGCAAAACTGGCATAATGTGAAGTTGAACTCAGGCTACTACTATGGGCCGATTACCTTCTTATGTGTAAGTTATTTTAAAAGTTTCTATAAGTTAGTCATAAGTGATTCAAATATTATAATCTAACACGAATTTATTTTTTGTATAAAAAAGCTGCTATACTTGGATTCAACCAATTTTCCAAGCTTTCCAGTAATACGTCACCGTCCGGCAATAAGAAGCTGGAACACTCAAGCAATGAAGAAGAGGATTTTGATGGAAACAAAACAAAACTGCTTGGGAAAGCTGGAACACCATCCAGAGTTTGATCCTGAGGAAGAACAAGTTGGTTTCGATTTATACAAGGGAGCTGATGTTTACAATGAGCCATTGCTTCCCAAAAGACCAGAAACAAAAGAGGTTAGTTTTAATTTTTTTCAATTATTGATAGTATATCACCAGTGATAAATGTTATGATCTTGTGGTAAGAAAAACTATTCAGAAGACTTCACATGTAATTTATTTTGGTCAAATATAATTACAATATAACTTGTGATATTTAGAATATCACTGGTGATATTTCAGAATATCACTGGTGATTTTTTTGAGTTTTTGGTAGTATATCACCAGTGATAAAACATATGTGATGATGATAACTAATATTACATACAACACAAGTCATATGTATCACAGGTGATATAACTTATACTGATAACTAATATTACATATAATTTTACATGTCATATGTATCACATGTGATAGATTAAAAAACTAATCCAACTTGCTCGTTTTACAGGAGTTTTACGCAAAAATTAAAGAGAAATTTGAAACAATTTCAAAAGAAAAAGAAGAGTTGGATGAGACAATCAAAGATGGTATGCAGAAGTTCAAGGATGACAAAACAATGAACATGTTATGTAAGAAATACAAAACAATGTTCAATGTTGTGGATTTTGATCAAGATGAAGAAGAAGAGAGTGATGATAACAACAACAACGATGGTAGTGATGTTGGCAACAATGATGGTGGCAATGGTGATGAGAAGGACAAAGAAACTAGCAGCGAAGAAACTGAGAATGTAAAACATAGTGAAAGTGAACAAGAAAAAGATGATGGCAATGGCGAGATTGAAACAGAAAATGATGATGATGATGATGATAAAGTTGTGAATAGTGATGATAAAGTTGTGAATGATGATGATAAAGTTGTGAATAGCGACGAAAGTGAAACGGAAACTGGTAGTGATGATGATGAAGCTGTAAATGATATGGAAACTGTGAATGATGATAAAGTTGTGAATGAAGAAAAAATTGCAACGGAAACTGTGAAAAGTGATGATGATGAAGCTGTGAATGACGATACGGACACTGGAAGTGATGAGACGGAAACTGGTAGTGATAATGATGAAGCTGCAAATGAAGAAAAAAATGCAAGGGGTGATGATGATTACATTGAGAAAATAAATGTCGTTCAAAAAAGAATTCTGGTTTCACCGTATATGAACCAGAAAACTGACATAAAAATTCCAATAAAGCTTGATGAAATTATGGTTACAGATGCTTTATTTTCAATGGAAGGAGATCCATAGTAAGTCTGCTTTATCTAATTAAACAATCATATAGGAATTTGTTAATAATATATCTAATTATGGTCTATCTTTTTGTATAGCAAATTTGTGTTTCAAACTGAATGGGCATGGGAGGTAGCGGCGATCAGAGACAACATGCAAACCCTAGCACCACAACTAAAAGTGGAAGCTAGTGTAATCGACACCTTTGCAGCAGTTTTAAACTACGAAGAAACAATCAACAACTATGGACCAAAGATGAAACAATTTTTTCATACCGGAATACTGGTAAGTACCTAAAAAATTAGAACTTAATTACTAAAATCTTAATTTGTTTCTTATAACATATGTTGATATATAAAAACAGACACGTCAAATAGTGGAAGCAAAAAAGCAAGATGAAGAAAAGCAATATAATGATTTTTGTTCATACTTAGAACCTGTGTTTAAAAACAATCAAGATGATGAATCGTTGCATCAAGTAGAATTGGTAACAACTTATTTCAATTATTATGAGTCTTAACTTTTGTTTGTATCACAGGTGATACTTAATATTCTATTGAAATATCACATGTGATATGTTAACTATCACATGTGATATGTTAAGTATCACATGTGATATGTTTTATTTGTATTAAAATGACTCTAATTTTTGTTTACAATTAATACAAGCATTCTTTCCAATAATTGCGCATGAACATTATTATCTGGTTGTTTTCAATCTCTCCAAAGGAAGTTCTGTTATCATTGACAACTCTAATTCAGGGCAGACATACAAAAGCAAATACTCGAAGGAGTGCGATGTTCTCGTAAGTAATTAAAGACTATACTTAAATTATGATGCGTGCTTAAATTATTATGCATACTGCTTAAATGATATGTCTTTAATAAACTCAATTTTCTATTTTGTGTAGAAAAAACTGTTTTCAAGATATTTGCAATCCCACAAACACAAAAAGGCTTCTCAAATAAAAAAATCAAAGACAACAGTGATGAAGCTTAAGTGGGCAACCAAAAAGAACGTCATTGATTGCGGAGTCTTTGTGATGATGCATATGGAACAATACAATGGAGAGATTGAGAAAAATTGGAAACTGGAGTTTCCAACAGAAGGAAATGAACAAGAGAATGCAATAACAAGATTGAGAATCAAGTATGCCACAAAGATTTTGACACATGAAATGAATATTCAAAGAGAAAATATCAGCAACGAGACACATAAATTTGCAGAGAGATACCCAGACAATAAACTGAAAGCAAAGGTGATAAGAGAAGCGATAAAGAAAAGGAAAGCTGAACAGGAAGCAGATCATGTTGAAAGTGCGATATGATGAAAGATTGTGTAGTTTATGTTTCTGAAATTTAATTTTTGTATAGAAACTTGTACTGTCATAGTTTATGTTTCTGAAATTGTGTAGACAGTTAAGCTAGGTTTAAGAATTAGATATAGAAAAAGCCATTTTGTAGTACTGCTGGGCCACGGAATGTGACGGACAGTGTCCAAGTTTGGGGTTACCTAAGAATGATGGTGCTCTATTAGGTCCCGAACCACATTCCCTGGTGCCGGAGTTCGTACTCGATTTTGTTATGGCTAGGTTTAAGAATTAGATATAGAAAAAGCCATTTTGTAGTACTGCTAGGCCACGGAATGTGACGGACAGTGTCCAAGTTTGGGGTTACCTAAGAATGATGGTGCTCTATTAGGTCCTGAACCACATTCCCTGGTGCCGGAGTTTGTACTCGATTTTGTTATGGCTTTATGATTAAACTAGGTGTTAGGTATTACACAGATGAATGTAATCAGAATTTGAATATAAGCTGAATATAAGTTTCTTTTGTATATTAGCAGTGTTATTTTGTATGTATCACAGGTGATACCTTATATGTTTTTTTGTATCAAAGGTGATAAATAATACCTTAGCCGAAACAATTTAAAGCTTTATCACAGTTTAATGTATCACAGATGATAGATATCAAAGTATTCCATAAAATCGAAAATATTAAAAATATCAAAGTATTCCATAATTTCAAATAAAAAAAATGTCTTTTGATATCACAAATAGACGAATAAGTGTACCAAGTACTTTCGACAAACAGTGCTTCTAAGCTCTATTGAGCAACAGTACGAATCAATGTGTGATTTTGAATGTATCACAAGTGATACCTAATAAATTATTTTGTATCATAGGTGATACCTAATAAATTATTTTGTATCACAGGTGATACCTAATATCTAATTTTAGGTATCACCTAAAATTCCTTATAATGTAAGGAAGGTATCTACAGTTTACCAAATAACTTCTAGGTATCACATGTGATACAAAAATAACGGATAAAATAATAAAATGACAGTTAATATTTAATATACAAAATAACTTCTAGGTATCACATGTGATACAAAAATAACTTATTAGGTATCACCTGTGATACATACAAAATCACACACTCATAATTTATAAAAGAAGCTTATATTTACTTCACCCAAAAGTATTTTCAAATTCTGATTACATTCATCTGTGTAATGCCTAACTCTTAGTTTAAGCACAAAGCCATAACAAAATCGAGTACAATCTCTGGCACCCGGGAATGTGGTTCGGGACCTAATAGAGCACCATCATTCTTAGGTAACCCCAAACTTGGACACTGTCCGTCACATTCCGTGGCCCAGCAGTACTACAAAATGGCTTTTGCAATATCTAATTCTTAAACCAAGCTTAACTGTGTACACTATTTCAGAAACATAAACTACAACAGTACAAGTTTCTATACAAAAATTAAATGTCAAACTAATAACCACTTGATCCAGGCTTTAGGGCTTCTTCTTCTTCAATCTTTCTATTTATAGCCTCCTGAACCAATTTCTTTACTTCTTCTTCATCTGGATTTTCAGCTGCAAATTTCAAGGCATAGTCAGACATCATCTTTTGCTTCTCATTTACTTCATGGAGCATCATCTTTGCTGCATACTTTGTTCTCAGGCTGTTTATCTGCATTCGATGGCTTCTGTTCGTTTCTTTGAGCATGCCTGTTTCCCATTTTGCTCCACTCTTACCTTCATAATGCTCCATATGCAACATCATGTACAAACCACAGTCTATCTTTTCTTTTTTTGTTTTCCAACTCATGTTTAAGATTGTTGGTTTTTTTTTCTGATTCATAAATACATCTCCTTTTGGATGTAGATATGTAGACAAATGCCTTGCAAAAACAGCCCTCTGAAAATAAAATTACAAAGTGTCAATTATAGACTAGTATCACAAGTGATATTCTGAAATATCACCAGTGATATTCTGAAATATCACCAGTGATATTCTGAAATATCACAAGTGATATTGTAATTATATTTGACCAAAATAAATTATATGTGAAGTCTTCAGAATAGTTTTTCTTACCACAAGATCATAGTTTTCTTGGTACTTTCCTTCAAACGTCCATCTGAATCACTGTTATCTATTATCACAGATGTTCCTTTAAGGATGTTGAAAACTATAAGGTAGTAATGACCATGCGCTATAATTGGGAAGAAAACCTGTTTTCATGAAATTCTAAAAATGATTTAAGTTTTAAGATAATAGACTAAGTTCATTCATTAATTTATAAAAGTCATATGATATACCAAGTTAACATCTTCAAATTGTAGCCTCCTTATATCATCTTCCATCTGAATTGCAATCATCTTTGCAAACTCATCATATTGTTTATCTATTATATCTTCTTCGGAAAGCATGCATTTTCGATTATCTTCTATTACTCCAGGCAACTGCTTGATAATTGAAAACAAGTTAAATTAAGTTAATACATAAACACATTCAATTATAGTACATTATTTTAAATTAAATTTATCTCACCATCATTGATGTATAAAAGTAATGCCTTTTCATCTCTTTCTCTGATTCCCATTCTTCGTAATTTAGGATTGAAGCAAATGTGTCGATCACAGGAGTTTCAATTTTCAATCCTGGTGCTAGTGATTGGACATTCATTCTCATCAATCCTACATGTTGGTCGTTGAAAACTTGCTCTCTGTTTTTGAGAATATCACAGGTGATAAGTATAAGAAACTTTAGATATTATATATTCTTTGATATACACAGATGATACTAATCATTTCTTTCATTTGTTAAAAAGAACAACTGAGGTATCACCTGTGATATATTCAATTAAAGTTAATAAAAATTTAAAAGTTAATCTTACGCTTCGTCTCCTTGCATACAAAAGATGCTTCTTGCCAAGAGTATTTCATCCTCTGTTAGCTCTGTTGTTGTGCTGACCTTTTGGTTTATATACGGTGATTGCAAGCACCAAGATTCTTTTTCTTCATCATTTGACTCTGATTTTTTGCATGGTTTTGAGTCTACTACAGGGCTATCAAATCCTAGATCAAAGGTTGGCTGTGATCCTGGTGTGAACTCAAAATTATGCTCCCTGCTTTTACAACAAGATGAACTTGCTTGTTGCTTTTGTTTTTCTTGTTGACAAGAAGCATCTGCTTGTTCCGTTTCTTTTTCTTCTACCTTTTCCTGATTCCCAAATGTTTCCGTTTCAGCTAAAACTTCAAGAAATTCTTCATCGGTTAAATCTTCAAGCGGTTTGGCTTGTTTTCGTTGAATTTCTCTCAAATCTTTCATAAATTCTTCATCGGTTTTAGCAATTAATTCCTCAAAGAAAGATAAATCATCATCAACTTTAAATTGACATTGAATTTTTTCATCTTCATTCATCTTTTCACCTTCAATTTTTTGACTTGTAACCTTTTTTGTTTCAACTTTTTCTCCTTTATCATTTGCCGCACCTTCTTCCTTGTTTCTACTGCTGATCTCATTGTTTTCCGCATCTACATCATTTTTGGTACTACTGCCCTCATTGTTTGATGCAGTTTCATCCTTTCCCATTCCTTGTGCACCTTCGTCTTTATCAGAGTTTGATTCTGCATTATTGTCATTTGTGGCATCTTGTTTGTCAGCTTCATCATCATCAACTATCATAGATTCTCCATTTTCATCTCCATATTCTCTATTTTGATGTCCAGATTCTGTCTTTTCATTGTTATCATTAGATTCACCATTGTCATCATCTTCATCATCACTTGTTACAAATTTGATGGAGCTTGATTCTGTTGATGAATAATAGAAAGGACTTTTTCTTTGGAAATTATCATTAGCGTTTCTGAAAATCTGCTTTAATCTTTCTCTATATTCAATAAGCCTTTGATCATTTCCAAACTTTACTAGACTTTCCTTGACTGTTTCTTCAAACAATTGTTTCTCACTCAAAATACCTTCTATTTTGTCTTCTAACATTTCATAAATTTCCTGTAATTGAATTTAAATTTTAAGAAATCATCAGTTACACTCTTAAACACAAAAATAATCTAATATCACTAGAGATATCATATACTCACCTCCTTTTGAGCAGTTTTTTCTTGTTCATTCAGAGCTCCTATAATGTTGACTATCCCAAAAAAGTTTTTGTAATCTAGTTCTAGAGTCTCTCTACTTTTCAACAAGTTTGCATTCCAACTTTTGAAAGCTGGTAATCTTCTTGCAACACTCATTCGATCAAACTTCGTATATTGTAAATATGCAAGCTGTTTCAACAACCATTTATAATATTATATTAAAAAACATTATCAAGTATATATATATATATATATATATATATATATATATATATATATATATATATATATATATATATATATATATATATATATATATATATATCACAGGTGATACTTCATATAGTTTTTAAGAATTGAAAACAATGAATAGTATCACCTGTGATACTTGATATATCACAGGTGATACTTCATATAGTATAAATTGTGAAAATAATAAATAGTATCACCTGTGATACTTCATATATCACAGGTGATACTTCATATATCACATGTGATACTTCATATATCACAGGTGATACTTCACATGGTCTTTTTTTAACACTTAAAACATATGTATGTATATTTTCAAAATCATAAACTTGTTATGCTAAAAAAAAATAATAATAATAAAAAAAATCAGGAGATACCATCAAGAATGTAACCGGGCCGTAATAGACAACCTCTGTCCTATTCCTCTTTCTGCTTGCCCAATCAGTTTTTGACAATCTTGCACATTCATATACATATCTACACCAATCTATCTCTCTAACATCATCTTCTTCAAGAACATTTTTCAATACCGTCGTTTTTACAACACAGTTGCTATCACATTCTCCAAAGGTATTTGCAACTAGCATCAAAAAGTTCATTCTGAACAAGAAATCTGTGTTTATTGTTTTTGTTATCTGTCTTGATAATGCATTTATTGTCAACTTTCTTTCATCTTTGAACTGACTTTTCCATTCTTCCTCAAATAGATCATTCTTTTCTCTTTGTCCTTCATTTGTTTCCAACCTCCTTGATCCCTTTGGTAACCCAAGAACTTCCTTCACCGTCTGTGGAGATATTTGTAAATTACCATTTGGAAGCCGAAGGTTCATTGTTTCTACGTCCAAACTGTCTACTACAAAAAACGCTAGCCTTGTTGGTATTTCATTAATCGGAAAATCAATCAACTCACCAAACCCCATTTCTCTTATAACTTTCTTTCTCTCTTTGCTTAGTCCATGCATTGCATCAAAAAAGGGCCTAACAGTTGCCCTTGAACTCAACGTCGTAAACATCTTTTGTTTCTTTTTTACATTTTTATGAATCCCTTCCTTTTCTTCGTCATCAGAATTACACTCACCCATATCAAATTCTTTTTCATCAATCCCAGTTTCATCTATTTTTCTTTTTCCTTTTGCTGTTTCATTCTTCTTGTCTTCAACTTCTTTCTCTTTAGATTTTCCAGCTTCTTCTGTCTTTGCATTAGACTCTTTTTCAGCCTGTGGCATAATGTAAAGAAGGTTATAGGACATTACCAGTTACTTTATCACCAGTGATATTTATTGTATCACCAGTGATATTTATTAATAATAATTCATTTTTACATTTAACTAACCTGTTCTTTACATTTTTCACCTGCTTCTTCCTTCTTTGCTGCTTCATTTTCAGCTTTTTCTAATTTTGCCGCATCTAACCGTTGTTTCTTCATCTGCATTCTTTTTTTCTTTTTTTCTTCCAACTTTCTTCGATGTGCTGCTAATAGTGGATGCATATGACGTCCTTTTTTCTTACATCCTAATCTTGGTAACTGTTTTCTTCTTTTTGGAATTGTTTCATCTATTTTATGCTCTGCATTTTCATGACATTTTCATTAAACTACAAAACACTTGAACTAATTTGATAACTTAACTTTCTAAAATGTACAACATAAGGCCTCATATCACAAAATCTAAAATCCCAAACAGTCAGTTCATCAACAAACATCTAATAAACAACATAACCTATTGACTACAACACATTCAATAATCAGCTAATTATATCTAGATTTTTTAAATATAATCTATAATCTATCATTGCTTCACAAAAACTTAAGAAAATATTCATAAATTATATCAAAAACACTTAAAAAATACAGAAACAACTAATAAAACAATTAATTAATTACTCGAAAGCATCGTACCTTCATTTCGAGAGTCAGTATGTTCATTTTTAATCCTTTTTTTTTTGTGGATCTGCTTGTACACTTGATGATTCTTGCATTTTTGTGTTAATTTTATGAATTTAACAGTTAAAAACGGGTAGTTTTGATTGCTTTATGGTAGCTTTTTTAATGGTGATAAGAGAGAGAAAATGATTTGTTAGATAAAGAGAATATTTTGATAGTGAAAGGTTGAGGGTGGAGTTGGTGGGGTTGGTGGGGTAAGTTTCCTGAATTGGCAAAAGTGGTCCATCAATTTTTTTTTAATATTAAAAGGTAACTTTTTTAATCCATTGGCTTTTATGAAAGTTTTTTTTTGACAAAGACTTGTAAAAGGAAACCAAGGACTTCAATCAATTTGACACTTAATAAAAAATGAACCTAAAAATTAAGCTGATAAACAGACTTTTTTTTTTTTATTTTTTTTATATCATTTGTTTTTTTTTTGGCTAAATAAATGTTGTCACACTAAACCAATAAAGAAAAATAATTTGAACTTAATGAGCAGCACAAAAAGTTTACATAAACTGTAGTTACCTACATACATTATAAGGTATCACCTGTGATACAAAATAACTTATTAGGTATCACCTGTGATACATTCAAAATCATATATGTTAAGTATCACATGTGATATTTTAAGTATCACATGTGATATTTTAAGTATCATATATGTTAAGTATCACATGTGATATGTTAAGTTTTGTTTGAAAATCACCTGTGACATGTTAAGTATCACATGTGATATGTTAAGTATCACCTGTGATACAAAGTAAGTTAAATCCTGTGATACAAAAAAACATATTTGTTATCACTTGTGATACAAAACTTTATCACCTAGTTACTTTATCACCAGTGATATTTATTGTATCACCAGTGATATTTATTAATAATAATTCATTTTTACATTTAACTAACCTAGTTACTTTATCACCAGTGATATTTATTGTATCACCAGTGATATTTAAGTATCATATATGTGATATATTGTGATACAAAACTTTATCACCTAGTTACTTTATCACCAGTGATATTTATTCTATCACCAGTGATATTTAAGTATCATATATGTTAAGTATCACATGTGATATTTTAAGTTTTGTTTGAAAATCACCTGTGACATGTTAAGTATCACATGTGATATGTTAAGTATCACCTGTGATACAAAGTAAGTTAAATCCTGTGATACAAAAAAACATATTTGTTATCACTTGTGATACAAAACTTTATCACCTAGTTACTTTATCTCATGTGATAAAAAACCACTACAACTGTTCATAATAACAGATCTTATACTACCAAAAATAGAATAAGATACCTAGAACTGTTATACTACTTATCAGTTCAAGTGCTAGGTATCAAATGTGATACAAAATAACTTAATAGGTATCACCTGTGATACAAAATAACATATAGTTATCACCTGGTCATATATAAAGAAGCTTACATTCAATTTACCCAAATAGTACCAACATATGACATAACCGACCTTACATACAAAAATGTAACAAATAGTCTAAACATACTAAAATAGAACCAACATTGTTTTTAAACTGCTTAAAGAAAATACTTGACTACGCTCCAACATAAACTGCATCAGTTTCTAAAGTGCACTAGGAACATGAATTGCGTCTTGTACATCTTTCTTCTTCTTGATGTTGTCTTTGATCATCTGTTGTTTTTTTTCCTTGTCTGTGTTTTCTATTGCAAACTGGTGTGCATGTTCAATCATCATTTCTCTATGCATGTTTATTTCATGCATCAACATTTTTGTTGCATACTTAACTCTCATCTTGATGAGCTCCATTGTTTGGCCTTCTGCTTCAGTTGGGAAACCAAAGTTCCATTTTGAAGCTGCTTCTCCATCGTAATTTTCCATATGCATCATCACGAAAACGCCACAATCAACCACGTTATTCTTAGTTCCCCACTTTAACTTCATGATGGTAGTCTTTTTTTCCATCACATCTAACGCTCTTGGATGCTTGTATCGCTCCAAGTGTTTTGAAAACAGCTTTTTCTGTATAAACAAATATTTTAAATTGATGTTACTTCTTATTAAATGAAATATAACTGAGGTTATCAAATGTGATGTTTAAGATTTCATTACTTACCAAAAGATTACACACATGCTTGTACTTTGAATCATAAGTTTGGCCAAAGTTTGCGTTGTCGATGATGACTGATGTTCCTTTAAAGAGATTGAATACTACCAGGTAATAGTGCTCATGAGCAATGATCGGAAAGAATGCCTATTTTAAAAAAAAAGAAAGAAACTGAATTTTAGTTCTATAGCAAAGATAACAAATCAATTATCAATAATATTTGAAATAATATATTGCCAATTCAATGTGTTGCATTGCCATATCAACTTCATTCTTTTTAAATACTGATGAACTCAAATAAGTACATTTTATTACCGTCATTTATCCTATTTATTTGACTTGTTTTATTATATTATCTGTGAGAATTGATACGTTAATGTTTACTTTTGTAATTCTCAGGTAAAAACAAGTATTATGTGAAACTTGGCGATTTTGGACTAATTATGGAGCAAAACAAGCAAGAAGATAAGAGTCTACTAAAATGTACAAGATCAAGACATTCTGCTCCAGATACGCTGCATCTTGCTTATTACATACGGCGCATCACTATCAAGATTTCACAAGATACGATCCAAGATACAAGGACATGCGCCGCATCTGAGAATGGAGTTACGCCGCATCTTCTGGCGGTGTACGAATATTCCATAATATATTAATCTTGGACCCCACGCGAAGTTAAGTCAATGCGCCGCATCTACTTATTGGATGCGCCGCATCTTACCCTCAGACAGAAACTATAAATACCCCAAGACCAGACGAATTTCGAGAGCCCTAGTTTTAGAAGACCGAAGACCACAGAAACCCTAGGACGAATTCAGTCGAAGTAGTAGCACAAGACACACCTTGAACGAAGATACAAGAGCTGTAAGAAGGTCCTGCATGTATTCAATTCATTAAGCAGTTTTGTTTTATTGTATTAGTAAACTTTAATTCATCAGGATTGGTGGCTTGTGTAATGTGACAACGGAAAGGTTGCACTCCCTTAAAACTGCTTTCCCATTAATTAAAGTTTATATGTTGATGTCTTTGGTGACTTTTATTAGTGCATTGATAACCTCTGTGTCTAGCTGAGCGTTGATCGGGTCGTCATGCCTCTGCCCTCGCCTATTTATTAGATCGCCTATGCATTCTATCGTCTGTAGAAAAGTAGGAAGAAAGATAAATAGGATAGTCATAAGTAATCATTAAGGGTTTACTCGCCGATAAGATTAGAACCAACGAGAAAGGACTTAATCTCGGTGCGTTGCATCGAACTATACACTTCATATAAAACTAGCAATAAAACAAGTGACAAGCTACTTAACTATCAGGACAGGTCTTCTTATTGTCTCGAGTATTTATCTGTGTACGTGTGTGCTACTCGCTGATTCGTGCTCATTAGTTTAGTTTATTATTTAATTGCAACCAAACCGTGCCAGTCTCTCAGGCTGAACCCCCTTGCGTTAGATTAGGTTGTATAGCTAACTTAAGATATTAAAATACTGATTAGAATAACTAGATAATACGTTCCACTCTTAGTGATCGACACTCTACTTACCATTATATTCATACTGACCGGGTACACTGCTCGTTAAAGTGTGTGTGTTATTGATAAGTCGGCTAAATATAAATTTAAAACTTGAATACTGCTAAAACCACAACGACATACCGTGGGTATAAATTAGAGCATACACGCACGCACGCATCAAGTTTTTGGCGCCGCTGCCGGGGAGTGAATTGTTATTATCTGTTAATTTGATTAGTATTTTAATTAGGTTTTCTTTTATTTTTATTCTAACCGCTAACCGTGTTGTGTATTAGGTTAAATTGCATTAATTGTATTATTTTGCATATTTTCTGTTTTGTGTGTTATTTGTTTTTTATTTTTGTTTATTTTTATTTTTATTTTTATTTTTCGTATTTTCTGTATTCTGCTATCGTTGTACTGAGCTAATATAAATGATACGGCGCATCTATTTTCTTAGATACGGCGTATTGCGTTTAATTTTTATAAAATACAACGCGTTTAATTAATTCGATACGACGCATCTTTCCCCAAGATACGGCGTATCTGTTTTTAATAAGAAATTTTTTCTAAGCGATAACGCCATACGACGCATCTGTTTTTACAGATACGGCGTATCTATTATTTTAATTAAAAACAGTTTTCGAATTATTAAACAGATACGACGCATCGATTTTTATCGATACGACGCATCTTTCTGAATCAAAAATCTTATATTTTGAAACGTAACGAAAATACGGCGCATTAACTTTTGTTAATGCGATGCATTTAATTTAAAAAAAAAAAGAAAAAAAAATATAGTTGATTTTTGATATTCACTTTGATCGTTCCACTACTCTCGTGCGCAAGTTGTTTACTTTCAGGATAAATGATGGCTTAAGCATCACTATGGAAGATTACATCCTGTACCAAACCGAGAGACGCTAGCTGGAGTGATCGAACCTAAGACAACTAAAGTGGGGGAAAACTCAGTACTGGTAACATTGAACGTCTTAAATTCTTGAAATAGAATTCCAGGTAACCTCTACGATAATTCAACCACCCCAAAGGAAATTTCTCTACAATATAATCTCAATTTTATTATCCATATAATACATCTGATTCAAATTGTAATCTTAATTTTGTATGCTTAAAAACGATATTTGTTCCTAACCTCGGAATAAATCCTTATCCACTAAACAATAAGATTACAATTATTAATAAAACATTTATGCCTATTGCTCTTATTTTGAATTCATTTATATCATATGGTATGCCGTTTAACCCCAATTTGATGTATAAGGAATTGCGTCGCGGAGGCCAAGGTACGTTCCTTATTTAAATTTCGTTCACTAACATAGCGATACGGCGGATCTAAATATCCCAAGCGCCGTATCTCTGACCAACTAGGACTCATTGACCAGTCAACGAAATTAAATAGATACAGCGCATTCCAATTTTTCAATACGGCGCATCGTTTTGCCCTATAAATACGACAAGAATGCGCCGGATCTCAACTTTTTACCCGAAATCCTCACACAGTTAAAAACACACACGCAGTAAAATTAAACCCTAAATACAAGCGTTTTTCTCAAATCAACCCTCTAATCCGATCTCTTAACCTACTCCTAATCATATAATTAAGGTAATTATTCTATTTCGATTTAATTTTGTTTAATATAAAAATTATGGTTTATGTGATTAATTCGATTAGGGCTTAAATGATATAGAGATATGATTAGGACTTGCATTAGATAATTTCCCCCGTATTTAATTTGCATAAATCATTGGATTTCTGGCCTAGTTTGATTTGAATGAAAATTTGGGTTTTGAATTCGATTTTGAATTTTAGTGGGAAAATGGATTAGTGGTGGTGTAATGAGCTTTTAGAACTTTTATAATGGGTAAATGGAACTGTGATGTTAAGTGGGAGTCTACGTCACGGGTCCGGATTCTTGGAAAAACGTGCCTTATCCCTTATTTTATACTGATATGCTTACAGATGCGGCGCATCTAGGTTAATTGATGTGGCGTAACGACCTAATTCCAATTTAATAAAACTCTATATACGCCGTACTACATAATCTAGATACGACGCATCTCCATACGCCATATCTCATTTCTTGCTCCGCATCTCTTATATTTTGTGCAGATACGCCGCACTGATTAAATCAGATGCGCCGTATCTACCTAATTTGCAGACTGTTTACTAACTTTGAAAATTTATTTCAGATGGCATTACCTGAGGCTGCACACAGACATCAGTGGCTCCGTTTCGAGGATATGGGACTGACTCTTGGTACTTTGGATGATTACTTGCGGAGACTAGACTCGATTTACTTTAAGAGAATATTTAGGGTCCAGGTTTTGGATATTGCTGATGTTGGATTGATTGGAGCGGGGCATGCTGCTGATAGTTTGCATCGTAGGTTGGAGATGGTGGTTAGTGATGATGATGATGAGGTGGTGTTTAGATCTTTTGCTTGGGAGAGGTTGTTTGGGGTCGATGAGCCTCTTATCAGGGAGCTTATGTTGGAGTTCTTCAGTACTGTCCATTACAGGGAGACTGATACAGAGTTGGATACCGCCGACACTTTGGTTTTTAGGTTGGGGGGAGAGCATAGGCAGATGTCTATGCGACAGTTTATTCTGGTTATGGGGTTACACACTGCTGAGGAGCTTGATTCTGATGGATTTGCCAGGTACTGGGCTGACAGTTTGAGGGTGGTCCCAGATAGGGCGTTACTGGGTGATTACTGGGACAGGATCTCTTCAGGGGGTGATATCACTACTTCCACCCCTACTTACACACTGATTAGGGAGCCCATGAGGAGGTTATGCCACTGCATGATAGCTTTGACCATTGTTGGGAGAGGTCAGTCACCTGAGAAGGTGACCACTCTTGACCTTTTCCTTTTGAGGAGCATGGACGAGGGGTTGTCGGTGAACATCCCCCACTTTCTTGCACATTACCTCCATCGGGCAGCTGCAGGGAGAGACAGGAGGAGTCATATGACTGGCGGGCATTTTGTATCTAGGCTGGCCCGCCATTTTGGAGTGATTGGAGAGGAGATTCCAGCAGGGCTGGAGGTTGTGGTGACCCATCTCCCGGTTATTGACAGGGATTATTTGGTTAGACTTGGGATCTGTCAGTTGGCTATGGGGGATTACTTTTGGGTAGCATTGGGGCCCGCTAGAGCTGCAGGGCCAGAGGCGGAGCAGGGAGGTCCCCAGGGAGCTCCGGCTGCTGCTCCAGCCCATCAGGAGGAGCCACAGGCACCAGTACCCCCGCCAGCACCTGTATGCACGGTGAGTCAGAGAGTTGAGGCAGTTGAGGGAGAGCTGAGAGCCTTGAGAGGCGTTGTAGATGGTATGAGGAGGGACTCGGAGTGGCTTGTTACGAGTGTGAGCCGACTTTTGGAGCAACAGGGTATTACCCACACTCGTCCGGATGGTACTCATGTTGCAGGAGTGACACTTGCATACACTCGCAGAGTCCGGGCTAGGACAGATGATGCCAGTACTTCCGGGACCCGCCCACACGACCACACTGACCCATGATCTCTTGATTTTACGTGTTTATTGACATTGTTCCACGCATATTATTATTCTTTTTGGATTGTACTAATCGTTATTATCATATATGCATTTGATGTTTCAGTTTATATTTCTTATTATGCTTGACAAAGACTGGCATTAAGTTCAGCATGATAATACGAGAGGACGTGAGAGAAAACCGTGGAACGAGCCATTTTACAACAGACTATTAACAGTCTGTCTGGCGAACACATGCGCCGCATCTGGTACAACAGATGCGCCGCATCCTATCCTTTATTTTATTTTTATTTCGTATTTATTCCAGAATCGATACGGCGTATCTTCTTCCATAAGATACGGCGCATCGACTGACCTGATGATTTTCATTTTAATTTTTATGTTTTATTTTTACTAACTACTAATGTATTATGCAAGTTTGAACCTTTCTTAACTCAGGTGTGTTAAAGTCTTGGTGGTATTATAGATTCCTGCATTTCCAGTGGATACATCAAATATGAAGCTTAAACGTTCTCATCCACAAGAAAGATGATTTTTGCTCTTATACAAATAATGGAGGATCATACCGAGCAAATCTCAGGGGAGTTTTTCTGTTCTAATTCTTTTATTTTCCAGTTTTTAACCTTTGATACAAACAACGAGGACGTTGTTTAACTTAAGTGGGGGGATTGGAGAATTAGAACACTTACTTGTCCTAAACTTTTTCAAAATATGCTTAAAATGTGCTTAATTTATCAAAATTTAAATTTTTAGCATGTTTTTGTTTGAGATCTAAGTTGCATAGCTGGACACATGACGTTATTTTCAAAAATTGCGACTTTCAGAAATTCACAAATCTATGAGTGTGCCGGTGACTTGTAAACTTTAGAACTTGGCTTGTATACTATTCGAGACCACCATAATAAGTATTATTTTTATAATTGGAATGACTTGTCTAAATTGGTAAAATTCTAGGATTACACCCAAATAGCCTTTATATGTTATATGTTATTAGCTAACTACACTGGTTAGTTAACCCCCGTATAAACCCTTTTGTTACTCTCACTTTTAGAGTAAGATACCCCTAGAAAAACACTCAGAGCCATTCCTTTCGTTTCTTACACCTTTGTTATAATGTTTCGTTACACCCTTACACCTTAGCCTACCCTGTAGATTAAAATCCGTGGTTGGTTAATTGCTTTAGGCAAAGTGTGTTTCCTTACATTACCTGTGTTCGCGTGCGTAATTCATTATCTTTGGTTCGGTCGGGAAATTGCACAATGCAATTGGAGTGAAAGTAAATATTGTATATCTTTGAGTTTATTTTTCGTGTGTTTACTACTTTCACTATTACCGTTATTTCTGAAGTCATGAAAAGTATGGAAAAATTATCCAGAGTTATCGTTATAGTGATGTGGTGAAATTTTACACATCTATGTTTATGTTTAAAGTTTAAAAAAAAAAAAAAAAAAAAAAAATCGAAAAAATAAGAAAAGAAAAAGAAAAAAAGGAGGAGTTGGAAGTTTGTTTTAACCAACTTATGTAAAGTTTTGTATTAAGTGGTCGATATCACCACTATTTGTTGTATATTATATCTATGGATTGAATGGGAGTTGAACGTTATGGGAACGCCAACTAAGGTATATTCTTTGATTAAGATCTCGTTAAGTATAATTCGTGTCTACCTAAAGCGTGTGTTTCAAGTGTTAAAGCGTGAGTTATTCAATGATATGAGTCTTATTCATGGGATGGTTGGGATAGTGATTAACCACACTTAGGATTTTAATTTATCTGTTTTGTTTATTTTTCATTTTACACCAATTTGTATCCCAAATATTATCCATACCCTATATTATTCTTTATCCAAACCTTTGATTTATTGAGATTAGGGATTTGAGCAATCTTAAGTATCGTAGTCGTGGATTCGGCTATGTATTTATGATTTTGTCGCCCTTTTTGATATAACATTATTGGTGAAGATTACTTGGTCCTATCTTTAGCCTATTCGAGTTAAGGATTTGAGCAATTGCAAGTATCGTGTTCGTGGATTCGATCATGTATTTGTGATTTTCTCGCCTTTTCTGGAATTTGAGATCGATAGAGATTAAGGAGAATGATTAACCTTTAAACTACAAACCCTTTTTACCGCTTTAGACTTGTTATTCCTTGGCTTTAGTGGGGGAGAGATGTATACTTGCCAAGCTTATGATAGAATATTCGTCACGACTGGACAGTTAAACGATTAGATTTGCTTTTATCAAATTATTTTATTTTACTTCTAATTCGTTAAGTGTTTGGTTGTGTGATTATGACAAAAATGAATACATGCTTAAATATAAAAATAAATCCTAATATCTTTTAGGATACATTTTCATAAGATTAATTATAAGGTTTACTTGGGGACAAGTAAAGTTCAAGTGGGGGGATATTTGATGAACTCAAATAAGTAAATTTTATTACCGTCATTTATCCTATTTATTTGACTTGTTTTATTATATTATCTGTGAGAATTGATACGTTAATGTTTACTTTTGTAATTCTCAGGTAAAAACAAGTATTATGTGAAACTTGGCGATTTTGGACTAATTATGGAGCAAAACAAGCAAGAAGATAAGAGTCTACTAAAATGTACAAGATCAATACATTCTGCTCCAGATACGCCGCATCTTGCTTATTACATACGGCGCATCACTATCAAGATTTCACAAGATACGATCCAAGATACAAGGACATGCGCCGCATCTGAGAATGGAGTTATGCCGCATCTTCTGGCGGTGTACGAATATTCCTGAATATATTAATCTTGGACCCCACGCGAAGTTAAGTCAATGCGCCACATCTACTTATTAGATGCGCCGCATCTTACCCTCAGACAGAAACTATAAATACCCCAAGACCAGACGAATTTCGAGAGCCCTAGTTTTAGAAGACCGAAGACCACAGAAACCCTAGGACGAATTCAGTCGAAGTAGCAGCACAAGACACACCTTGAACGAAGATACAAGAGCTGTAAGAAGGTCCTGCCTGTATTCAATTCATTAAGTAGTTTTGTTTTATTGTATTAGTAAACTTTAATTCATCAGGATTGGTGGCTTGTGTAATGTGACAACGGAAAGGTTGCACTCCCTTAAAACTGTTTTCCCATTAATTAAAGTTTATATGTTGATGTCTTTGGTGACTTTTATTAGTGCATTGATAACCTCTGTGTCTAGCTGAGCGTTGATCGGGTCGCCATGCGTCTGCCCTCGCCTATTTATTAGATCGCCTATGCATTCTATCGTCTGTAGAAAAGTAGGAAGAAAGATAAATAGGATAGTCATAAGTAATCATTAAGGGTTTACTCGCCGATAAGATTAGAACCAACGAGAAAGGACTTAATCTCGGTACGTTGCATCGAACTATACACTTAATATAAAACTAGCAATAAAACAAGTGACAAGCTACTTAACTATCAGGACAGGTCTTCTTATTGTCTCGAGTATTTATATGTGTACGTGTGTGCTACTCGCTGATTCGTGCTCATTAGTTTAGTTTATTATTTAATTGCAACCAAACCGTGCCAGTCTCTCAGGCTGAACCCCCTTGCGTTAGATTAGGTTGTATAGCTAACTTAAGATATTAAAATACTGATTAGAATAACTAGATAATACGTTCCACTCTTAGTGATCGACACTCTACTTACCATTATATTCATACTGACCGGGTACACTGCTCGTTAAAGTGTGTGTGTTATTGATAAGTCGGCTAAATATAAATTTAAAACTTGAATACTGCTAAAACCACAACGACATACCGTGGGTATAAATTAGAGCATACACGCACGCACGCATCAACTTCATTCTTTTTAAATACACTTTCCATGCTTTCATGGAATGCTTGAATTTGCTTCTTTTCGTTTTTCATCTTCCCTTCAATCATATCTTTCGACTGTTTTTAAAAAATAAACAAACAATATTGTTAACAAATATATTACAGGTGATAAATAATATGTATCACAGGTGATACTTAATATGTTATTTTGTATCACAGGTGATACTAAATATTCTAGTGAATTATCACATGTGATATGTTAAGTACACATGTCATATGTATGGAAATTACATCTAATATGTTATTATATACTTACAATCATTGCTGTGTGGAAATAGTGCTTCATTCTCACTCCTTTGTTATTCAGATTTTCCTCATAGTTTAGAACTGAAGCAAAGCTGTCGATGACATTCGCTTCAATCTTAAGAGTTGGAGCTAAGGTTTGCATATTATCTCTAATTGTAACAACTCCTAAGCTTGTTTCAAACACGAATTCCCTATACAATATATATTTTGAAATTATAAGCACAATAACCCTTTTTTTCCAATGCCATATGATTATCTAATAAACTAAAAGATACTTACATTGGGTCTCCCAGCATTGAAAATAGTTCATCTGTCACCATCATTTCATCTGTTGATAGTTTGTTTTCCTGTGTGGATTGTTTTTCAATATCAGCAACTGGGTTCGTGTCCAATTCCCTTGTTATCTTTTCCATAGTTCGTGTTGCAACTTTTTTTCTTGCTGTTTTCTTTGTTAACATTTGTGTGGTTAGTGGTATGTCTGATTTCGAGTCTTTTTCAATGCTTGGACCAGGCTCCTCAACCAATGCAGGAACCTGCACTTTAAGCTCCTCAATCGATGCAGGCTTCTTCACTGCATCATCATCAACGAATGCAACCTCATCTACACCAAGCTTCTCCACTGCAGCCTCTTTTTCCGCTGCTTCTTTTTCTTTCTCAACACTTATATCAACATTCTTGTCATTCTCTTCCATTATATAATCATCATTTATTTCCTTCTCAGAATTTTCTCTTTCCATCTCGTCATCCATCTCAACATCTGTTTCAATTGTTCTATCTTCGTTCCCACCCTTCTCAACTTCTGATTCTTCATTCTCATTTTCATCATAATTGTCGTAATCTGAGGCTGAAACTGTTAAAAGCAAGTCTTTAACATTGAACATCTTCATGTATCGTTTAGATAACTTGTACATGAATCTATCTTCATTATACTTGCTACAACCCTCATTCAGATTTTCAACCAATTTTTTCCTTTCTTTCGAAATTCTTATCAATGATGCTTCAATCGACCGATAAAAATCCTACAAAACAAATTTAACAAATTAAAACATTTTTAATATTTTAGTGAAATATCACATGTGATATTTTAGTGAAATATCACATGTGATATTGAGTATATGTATAAAAACATTTGAATTCAGTTATCCAAGGTTAGTTTATTTTACCCGTTTTGCCACTGGTTTTGCCTCTTTCTCATCTTCTTCTTCAAAGTATATATCAGCCCCTTTGTATAGATTTAGACATCCAGTTTGATCTTCATCTGGATTAAATTCACCATGAAGTTCAAGCTTTCCCAAACATCCTTGATTCATTTCAAGATCGATTCTCTTTCTCATTACTGTTGTGTTCCAGCTTCTGAGTGCTGGTCTATGTCGCATCACTTTTAATGCTGGAAAGTGTGTAGAATCCAAGTACAGCAGCTTTTGTACATAACAATAAGAAATTGTGTAAGTTTTTATTCTTTGTTTGTAATAATCACATATAATAAACTAAATAAATCTTTAGAAACATAGAACATAACTTACATAGAGGAACGTCAGTGGACCATAATAGTAGTTAGTCCCTTTCTTCACTTCGTCCCAGTTATGCTTACTTGCCTGCAAGCAATCAAGTATGTAGCCACACCAGTCAATGTCGGCTATATCATCTTCCTCTTTCACATTTCTTAGAACGATATAAGCACACTTTCCACCACTCTCAAGTGTGGCCATTGTGCTTGCAAATAGCATAAGGAAATTTATTTTGAACATGAAATCTGCATTTTCTGTGCTGTTAATTTCATTTGCTATAGCAGCTGGTGTCACCTTTCCCCCAAGATAAGCATACTGTTGTTTCCATATCCTAATGAAATCATCATCCGATTCTCTTGATTCCATTTCATCCAACTTTCTCCTTCCCATTGGAACTCCAAACATGTCATAAATTTTTTCTCTTGTTATCTTTACTGAACTTCTTTCCATTCTTAGTTCCATACTGTTTGGATAGAAATTTTCACCCACATAAAATCCTAAAGTACCTGGAAGTCCGTTCAATGGGAAGTTTATCATTGTTTCAAAACCCATTTCCTTTAAACACCTCTTTCTTTCATTAGACAAGTTTCTCATTGCATCAAACAATGGCTTGGGGGAAGACCTTGTCCTGAATGTACGTAAGGTGGTTTTCTTGACTTCTTTTTGTGGTTTTTTTGTGGGAATCTGTCATCTCATTCTTCTCATCTTCATCTAGATTTGATTTCAGAGAAGCACTTCTTGTTACTCTTTTTTGTGAATCATCAACTGTTAACTTTGGCATCTTTTTTCTTCTTGCTTGCATCTTCCTTACAGTTCCAAGTTTTCTTTTGCCTTTGATGTCTGGCTTTTGTTCTTGTTCAGCAACTTTATTTGATTCTTCTTCGGCTTTTTTTGATTCTTCTGCTGCTTTCCTAGCGTTTTCAGCTTCTGCGGTTACATTGAAAAGCATTAAAACCAATTAGCAGTAAAACCAATGTGTGATTTTGAATGAATCACAGGTGATATCTTATAAGTTTAAATTATTGTATCACAGGTGGTATCTAATAAGTTATTTTGTATCACAGGTGATATCTTATAAGTTATTTTGTATCACAGGTGATAAAAACTCAGCAAAAATCAAAACACACTAATAATCAAACAATCATGTATAAATCTGTTATTCAAATGTTTTAATTTGTTAACATCAACAAAAAGTTTATGAATAATGAAAACCTAACTTCTAATCACAGTTTTTTCAATAAAATAAAAAACATGAACAAAAACTCATTAAATATAGAAATGTAACTATTTATCACAATATCTTCATCATAAACTCTATAGAAAGCAGTAATGGCAAGTAAAAAAAGATGTAAATGGAAAAAAAGTTGATTATTATACCTGAAAACGATTTTTTATCCTTTTTTTAGTCGGTTTTTTGGTCGGACTTTCCTCATCATGTTCCTCTGTCTCCATGTTCGTCATGTATTGACTCATTACAATGTCCTCGACGTCTTTATCCTTCATTTTATTGCTTTTCTGGTGTTTTTGAGATCTATGGCACGGTTATCTATAAATTTGATCGGTTTTTGTGAGTTTGAGTGTTTTTTGAGTGTGTGTTATTGGTGAGAGAATTAATTTAAGTTATGTGAGTAGCGGGACTTTAGAGGGTAGATAGTCTCAATATTATTGACGGTTATACCCTTGCATGTGTTATTTTATTATTATTTTTTATTTTTTTTATTTTTTTTTTATTTTTTATTTTTTATTTTTTTTATATCTTTTTATATCACTTGTGAAATTATTATTTTAATTGGTTTATATATAGACTTTTAAGCTAGCCCAATAAAGAAAAATAATTTGGGCTTAATGACCAGCCCAAAGAGTTTGTGTAGACTGTAGTTTCCTACTGACATTATGGGGTATCACCTGTGATAAAAAATAACATAATAGGTATCTCATGTGATACAAAATAACTTATTAGGTATCACCTGTGATACATACAAAATCACACATGTGATACTTAACATGTCACAGGTGATTTTCAAACAAAACTTAACATATCACATGTGATACTTAACATATATGATACTTAACATATCACATGTGATACTTAACATATATGATACTTAAATATCACTGGTGATACAATAAATATCACTGGTGATAAAGTAACTAGGTGATAAAGTTTTGTATCACAATATATCACATATATGATACTTAACATATATGATACTTAAATATCACTGGTGATACAATAAATATCACTGGTGATAAAGTAACTAGGTTAGTTAAATGTAAAAATGAATTATTATTAATAAATATCACTGGTGATATTTATTGTATCACCAGTGATATTTAAGTATCATATATGTTAAGTATCATATATGTGATATATTGTGATACAAAACTTTATCACCTAGTTACTTTATCACCAGTGATATTTATTGTATCACCAGTGATATTTAAGTATCATATATGTTAAGTATCACATGTGATATGTTAAGTATCACCTGTGATACAAAGTAAGTTAAATCCTGTGATACAAAAAATCATATTTGTTATCACTTGTGATACATAAAAAATCACACGCTGGAAATATATAAAAAGTATTTTCAAATTCAGATTACATTCATCAGTGTAATGCCTAACAGTTAGTTTAAGCATAAAGCCATAACAAGACAGAGTACAATCTCTGGCACCCGGGAATGTGGTTCGGGACCTAATAGAGCGCCATCATTCTTAGGTAACCCCAAACTTGGACACTGTCCGTCACATTCCGTGGCCCAGCAGTACTATCTAACGGCTTTTGCAATATCTAACTCTTAAAACTAGTTTAAACATCTACACTGTTCCAGAAAAATAAGAATACTTGAACATAAACATAAATTGTCTTGTAGAAACATTATATTCATCTAATGCAACTTGTTTTCTTCAGCTATCTTTCTCTCAATAGCTTCTTCAACCATAATTTTCATCTTTTCTTTGTCTTGATATCTCTCAGCAAACTCCATAGCTTTCTCTGACATTAATGCACGTTTCACATTCACTTCATGCAAAAGGATCTTGGCAGCATACCTCATCCTCATTTTTTCATCTGTTCCTTATATTTTGCATTTTTTTCATCCATGATGTCAATCTTCCATTTCAGTCCTATTTCACCTTGAAAAGTCTCCATATGAATCATCGTGTATAAGCCACAGTCAATCTTGTTATCTTTAGTTCTCCATTTCATCTTTGGAACTTTTGCTGGAGCATCTTTCATAAGTTGATTAACACATGGGTGGCAAACACTCATCAAATATTTAAGAAACACTGCTTTCTGCAAATTGACATAAAATTAAAGATATTACTTACTACAATCTATATATAATGATATTAGTATGCATATAAAATATAAGTATACAAATAGACTTCAGTTAAAGAATTTCTTACCACAAATTCAAAGACAGCTTTGTATTTGCCTTCATAATCTGCACCAGATATACTGTTGTCGAGTATAGCAGCATTACCTTTCTCAAGGTTGAAAACAATCACATAATAATGATCGTGAGCAATGATCGGGAAGAAAGCAAGGTTTACTTTTCTCAAATTCTGATTGGCTTCATCCTTTTTCATCGTTTTATCAAACTTCTTAAACTGCACTTGTATGTCTTTACTCTGCTTCAAAACCTCTGGTAGCTGTTTTATCACAAGAGATAATTTAAAATCAATTCATAGATACTCTAAATATACACCTATTTTTGAAATTTAAATATACTTACCATTGCATCTGTTCTGAAGTAGTATCTTCTCTTCCCTTTCCCATCTTTATTGTTACTTTCTTCTTCATTCAAAACTGATACAAATGCGTCAATTACGTGATTTTCTATTTCCAATCCAGGTGCAAGTGACTGCATTGATATTCTTGGTACAATTGTTTCCATCCCATCATTGAATACATCCTCTCTGTGTTTAGTATCACAGGTGATAAATATCAGTTTCTTAAGTATGCATAATATGTCACTGGCGATAAATATCATAAATTTAAGAGAAACAACAAATATTTAAAACTTACATGATGTCTCCTTCCATTGAGAATAAGCTGTTTGCCAACAGCATTTCTTGATCTGTTAAGGGATCCATCGTACTAGCCATCTTGTTATTATATGGTGACTTCAAGTATATTGATGGTTTCATTTTCCTTTTCCCTTCAGCAACATCCTTCCCAGTTCCGAATGATTTTTGTTGTATTTTTGGGCTTTGAAATTCTGCAATTTTATCCTTTCCTGTTGCTTGTTTTTCATCTCTTTGTTTTTTGGCAGAAGCTTCTTTTTCAGCCTGTATTGAAAGCAAATTAAAATGGAAATAAAGAGAAATAAGTTGATAAATATATTACAATTCATGTTAACAAATATATTACAGATGATAACTGATATATATCAAAGGTGATACCTAATATGTTATTTTGTATCACAGGTGATACTTAATATTCTAATGAAATATCACCTGTGATACAAAATAAAAAATTAGGTATCACATGTGATATGTTAAGTATCACATGTGATATCTTATATTACTTTAAAATGATAATTTAAAGTCAAAAGTAACTAACATTTTCTTTTGCTCTTTTTTCATTAAGCTCCTTTAAAGTCGCTTTTCTTTTCTCAGCTGCTTTCTTTTCAGCCTCTTGCTTAGCAGCTTCTTTTTGTTTTGCAGCCTCTTTCTCAGCAGCTTCTTCCGAAGCCTATTTTATTAAAGAATTAAAAACTACTAGATTGTATCATTTGAGATATTACCATTTCTCATATTACTATTTTTGTTTTATTACCTTTTGTTCCTTCAATTTTGCTCTCATTTCATCTTGTCTTCTTTTTTCAGCAGCTTCTTTTTGTTGTTGGATAACTTGTAACTTTTTTTCTTTTGCTGCTTTATCTTTTTCATTTTGTTCCTTTTCTTTTGCAGCAGCTTCTGCAGCAGATTCTACTTCTTTATCTTTTTCATTTTGTTCCTTTTCTTTTTCGTCAACTTCAGTTGCTGCCTCATATGTTTCTTTCGCAGATTCTACTTCTTTAGCCTGTTTTTTCAATTAAAAAAAATAAAAAATTAAATACATATAAGCACTTTATTACAAATATATAAGCATTTTATCACTTGTGATATAACTATTTTAAAATCACTAATATCTTACCTTTTCAGCATCCTGTTTCTTCTTTAGTTCTTCGTTTTCTTGTTCTTCATCCAACTTTTCTCCTTCCATGTTGCTTGCTTCTTTTTTACCTTCATCTACTCCATCATCATTTCCTCCATCATCATCAACTTTTTTACCTTCATCTACTCCATCATCATTTCCTCCATCATCATCAACTTTTTTACCTTCATCTATTCCATCATCATTTCCTCCATCATCATTTCCTCCATCATCATCATTTCCATCATCATCATCATCATCATCATTTCCATCATTATCATCATCTTCTCCATCACTAACCTCTTCATCATCATCATTTCCATTACCTCTTTTACTAGTTCCTGTCTCATCATCAACCACTCTTCCAAATTCATCGGTTTTCATTCCTAATCTGAATTCAGCATTGTATCTTTCAAAAAACATCATAATTGTTTCATCCCGTGGGTATATCTCCATGCTAACTTTGATACTAGTTTCTAATTCTCTTTTCTGTCTTAAAACTCTATCAAAGTTTTCTTCAATTGTATCATATACCATCTGTTTTTTTTTAAAAACAAAAAACAAATAAGCATTTAAAACTACTGATATCAATTATTCTTTTAATTTAACAATAGTGATATCTAACCTGTCTCTGCTTTTGATTCTCTTTTTCTAGATCGTCATCATCTTCTTCGATGATTATAACTGACCCAAACTCTTCTCTTCTCATTTCCATCTCTTGCCTTTCTTCCAACAGCTTTGTGTTCCAGTTCTTAATTGCTGGCCATTTGCGAGGAACATTCATTTGTTCAAATTTTGTGTAATGCAAGTAAATGAGCTGTTTTCAATCAAAATAAACTTTTATTAAATGAATAAAAATCACATTACATATACTAGTTATAAGTACAAGTACTCATTATCACAGCAGATATACTACCAAAAATTCAATAAAACCACTATTTTTATGTGTGTTATATCACCTGTGATACATATGACCTGTGTTATATCACAGGTGATATACTACAAAAAAAGAACTGTAACTGTTCATAATAAACGACATTATGCTACCAAAAATCAAATAAGATAACCACAACTGTTTTATTAGTAAAAGAACTCATTATCAAAGCAGATATACTACCTAAAATTGAATAAAACCACTACAACTATTTTTATGTGTGTTATATCACCTGTGATACATAAGACATGTGTTATATCACAGGTGATACATTACAAAAAATCAAATAAGATAAGCAAAAATTGAATTATCACTGGTGATACCATACATCACATTTTATAGAAACGATATATTTAAAGTAAATTGTTACTTACAGTGAATGTCAAATGAGGTCCATAGTACCAATTTTCATTTGTTCTGTCATCCCAGTGATCCTTGCTACCTTTTATGCAATTCCAAATGAAGCTGCACCAATCTATGTTGGGAATCTCTTCTGCTGACATTATGTTTTCCAGCACATGATACTTCAACATAGAGGAGTTATCACACATTCCCAAACAGTTTCCAAAAAGCATCAAATAGTTCAAATCAAACAAGAAGTCTGTTCCTTCTGTCGATTGAATTATACCAGACAACGTTGATGTTGTCCTCTTCCTTTTGTTACCCGGAAGATGTGCCATAAATTTGCAGTAAACTGTGTCTTGTTTCAACCTCCATCTCTGAACATAGAATGGTCTAGGCCCCATTGGAATTCCCAATACTTCTCTTATCTTTTTCGGAGTTATTTTGATAACACCACCATTAGGCAATGTGATCTCCATTGTACTAACATCCAAATGCGTTAAAATGAAGTATGGTAGCTTTGAAGGGACTCTTGTGAATGGGAAATCAAGCAACGTTCCAAAGCCCATTTGTCTGACCCTTTCCTTCTCTCTGGGCTAAGTTTAACCGAAACATCAAAAAATGGTTGTACAGTCGTCTTGGCTCTCAACGACTTGAAATATATTTCTCTTTCTTCATCTTCTTCATCTTCAATTATTTTTTTCCCCTTATCCTTATACTTCTTTTTTTCAACAACATTTTCAACCTCCTCCTTCTTTTTTTCAACTTTATTCTTAACAAACCCTTCTTCTTTTTTTCAACAACCGTTTCATCATCATCCATTTCATCCTCATTCTTCTTTTTTTCAACTTTCTTCTTAACAAAATTCTTCTCCTTTTCAACCATTTTTCTTTTTCCAACAACCGCTCCTTCCATCTGTTCATTTTTCTTTACATTTTCCTTATTGTTTTTCTTTTTCTCATTTACATTCTCTTCTAATCGTTGCTTCTTCGCAGCACTTCTTGTTATAGCACTTGGTGATTCTTTTGCCGTTCTTTTCTTCTTTTCATCCTTCTGCACACATCCTTTTATCTTCTTTCCTGAAGCCTCTTTTTCTTCATTCGTTCCTTTTCCCTCCTTAACATCCTTCTTTTTTGCAACAGTCTTTTTTCTTCGTCGCACAAATGATGGTTCATACACATTTGTTTGATCCTGTGTATAAACAACCATCGCTGTTTCTGGTGATAACAAAGGTATGTCATCAACTGTTGTTGGTGTTGATGTTGGTGTTGTTTCAGTTGTTGTTTGCACAGGTGGTGCTTGACTTAAAGGTGTAATGTATCTTGCTGGAATCGAAGAGGATATTTCAGGTATTGTTTTTTCTGGTATTGTCTCGTGAGAGAATCTTCTTACAGTTGTCTTTGTGAATTTTGTGGGTGATGTTTGTGTTGACGGTGTTGATGGGTTCACACTTGTTGGTGTTGAAGAGGGTGTTGATGTTTCGGTTGTATCAGTTTTTTTCTTTTTTATGACGCTCTTTTTGCTTTTCATTTCTTTCCCTTGCTTTTTTGTTCTGTAACTTAAACCTGCAAAAAACAAATCCGAATTAAATTTTACGAATATCATATATGATAAATAAATAGACATTGTATCACTGGTGATATATCACAAAAGATAAATGTTAAATCTGGTACCCCGCATACATTCACGTTTTCATCACAGTTAATTCTTCTAAAGCAAACAAATGTATATGTTACAATATACCTTTAGTTTTATCAACCTCTGGAGATAGTTTCAAAAATTCACTTGTCTTCACAACTGCATATACAATTTTTTTTTTAGATAGTTAGACAATGTATGCAAATTTTATATGTAAAGCTTTATTAAAATAAACTAACAGTTTAAAGCTGCACTTGTATCCAGTTCCCCTTCGCTACTTGCATCTCCTTTATTTTCAAAAAAGCAAAAATTAAATCTCTCACGTTAAATAAAAAAATATAAACTAAAAATCACATCACATATACAAGTTATCAGTATAAGTGCTCATTATCTCAAGTGATATACTACTAAAAATTGAATAAAACTACTACTTATCACAGGTGATACAAATAACCTGTGTTATATCACAGGTGATACTTATAAGTTCAAGTGCTCATAATTGTAAAAAACCACTACAACTGTTCATAATAACAGATCTTATACTACCAAAAATAGAATAAGATACCTAGAACTGTTATACTACTTATCAGTTCAAGTGCTAATCAAAAGTCATATTCTACCAAAAACTGAACAAAAACACAACATACATCACAATCTCTCATTCTACAAATAAAACCGAAAATAAGTACATAATCATCACATGCATTACAGTATCACAAAAAAAATAAACAAAAAAATACGCAAAAAATTTCATATGAAGCAATAAAATTCATAAATAAGTAGAAAATCACTAGAAATACTATTAAAAAAAACAATATCAAGCAAGTACTCATTTCAGATGACAGTTCATTTCATCATTTTTCGGATGTTGTGCACTCGATGATACTTCCATTTTTGTGTTGTATTTATGATTTTAACGGTAAAAACGGTTAGTTTTGATAGTTTTTTGGTAGTTTTTTTAATGATGGTTAGAGAGAGAAAATGACTTAGAGAATATTTGTTGATAATGAAAGGCCGAACGTGGGGTTGGTGGGGTTAGTGGGGTAAGTTTCCTAAATCGGCAAAAGTGGTCCCTCCCTTTTTTTTTAAACTCAAAAGGTGTCTTTTTTTTTTTTTTTTTTTTTTTTTTTTTTTTTTTTTTTTTTTTTAATCACCCCTTGGCTTTTTTGAAAATTTTTTTTGACACATACTAGTAAAAGGAAAAATAGGACTACAAATACTAGTGATATTATTAGCTTAACTGATTTATGTGTAAACTTTTTTATGTTTTTATATCACCTGTGATACTTCATATAGTCCTTTTGACAAATGAAAATAATGAAAAGTATCACCTGTGATACTACATATATCACAGGTGATACTTCATATATACACAAACAAAATAAAAAAAAAGTAATTTGTGCTTAATGACCAGCACAAAAGAGTTTGTGTAAATTGTACTTTCCTACTTACATTATGGGGTATCACCTGTGATAAAAAATAACATATTAGGTATCTCCTGTGATACATACAAAAGGAGAAAACTCCCCAACTCATCCATATTTTAGACATCATCTTTTGCTTCTCATTTACTTCATGGAGCATAATCTTTGCTAAATACTTTGTTCTCAGGCTATTTATCTGCATTCGATGGCTTCTGTTCGTTTCTTTGAGCATGCCTATTTCCCATTTTGCTCCACTCTTACCTTCATAATGCTCCATATGCAACATCATGTACAAACCACAGTCTATCTTTTCTTTTTTTGTTTTCCAACTCATGTTTAAGATTGTTGGTTTTTTTTTCTGATTCATAAATTCATCTCCTTTTGAATGTAGATATGTAGACAAATGCCTTGCAAAAACAGCCCTCTGAAAATAAAATTACAAAGTGTCAATTATAGACTAGTATCACCAAGTGATATTCTGAAATATCACCATGATATTCTGAAATATCACCAGTGATATTCTGAAATATCACCAGTGATATTCTAAATATCACAAGTGATATTCTGAAATATCACAAGTGATATTCTGAAATATCACCAGGATATTCTGAAATATCACCAGTGATATTCTGAAATATCACAAGTGATATTCTGAAATATCACCAGTGATATTGTAATTATATTTGACCAAAATAAATTATATGTGAAGTCTTCAGAATAAAAGAAGAAGATAAATTTGATGATGATGACATTGAAAAGCATTAAAACCAACTAGCAGTAATAACCAATGTATCATTTTGAATGAATCACAGGTGATATCTTATAAGTAATTTTGTATCACAGTGTAATAATAGTTTTGTATCAGGTGATAAAACTCAGTAATAATGAAAACACATTAATAATCAAACAATCATGTATAAATCTGTTATTCAAATATCATCAAAACAATCTGGAAAATTTAAAAATCAACAAAAGAAAATAAAAAAAGAAACAAACGACTTATGATGTAATTTGTGCTTGAACAAAGAGCTCCTCATCTCTTGTAATTTCCGATTGATTCAACTCACCCTCTTTTCTTGTAATCTCTGGTTGATCCATGTGGTCCTCATCTCTTGTAATCTCTGGTTCATCCAAGTCAACTTCTTCTCTTGTAATCTCTCGTTGATCCAAGACACCCTCTTTTCTTGTAATCTCTGGTTCAACCAAATCACATTCTTCACTTGTAATCTCTGCTTGATTCAAGTCACCCTCTCCTGAATACTTTTTCGGGCACGTCCTCTTGTTGTGACCATCTGTTGCTCCACATAGTGAACATGTATTCTTGTTCTTCGAATTCTTATCAAAAGCTTGCTCTTTACCTCCTTTTATACGCTTCTTACGGCCTTTGGGGTTACAAAGAGATGGATTGTTAACAGTTTTTACAGCCGGCTTGGGGACTCCAACAAGTTCCTCCAAATTATCAAGCTTGTTCTTAGATGGAGGATTTGGACAATCAGCTTCAACATCAATCTTTAGCAACCTCAAATTTCTCGACAAAACCAGACAACCTAGCCTCGTCTTTACTCAACAAATGCACACAATGATCAACAATAGAACTTGCCTCATTTGCATAATTCTCAACAATCACATCCTTCTCACCATATCTGTTCCTTTTGTTCCTTAAAGCAGCAGGTATAAGGTTCTTAGTCCAATGCCTCAATATGTATTGATTTGGGATCATTTCAATGTTAGCGTTCTTAAAGACACAGAAAATGTGTCTACATAATATTCCAACTCGAACAAAAAGTTGACACGAACATACAACTGATCCATCTTCTTGGTTTCGCAAGACCTACATGGACAAAAAGTAATAAGATAGGTAAAAATCACAGGTGATAATACAAAGGAAAAAAAAAGAACACTATTTTTAAGAAACTAACATACCTTATACAGTCCATCTACTCTACGAAACAAGTTTGGTGGCTCTTCTTCTTCATCTTTATCATTATCCTTACCATTATCCTTAACTTTCTTCTTAGCTTTCGCTTTCTTCTTAGCTTTCTTACTCTCCATAAATTCATCAACAAATTCCGTCTCTTTAATAATAGAAACCTCAGATCCTTCAACCAAATTTTTCGCATCTATTTGACAATACCATGTGCCTGCAAATATCTCTGCTTGAACTAACTCGAACAAACGACGAGTATAAACCTTCGATGCATGATGTTCAATCTTAAGATAGGTTCTAAACTTCGGAACAGAATCAATAGTCTTATGATCTAACCTCTCTTGTATATGCCTCTGCTTTTCCATAGCCGTCTCAAAACAATTCATAAAATTCATAAGAGTAGAACCTGAAATCGTAAAATGAGAGAAAAAGGCGTTCTCACTCTCAGACCTAGATGTCGTCCTCATCAAACCACACAACGGGGAATCAATAAAATAAGCAGGAATCCAAGATGAACGTATACGAAACATCTTTGTTAACCACTTATGACTCTGCAAACTAAACCCGTCCAATAACTTAGCCCATTTATCCTCAAATTCCTCCGGACCAATATACATATTCCATACAATTTGATTGAACTTCTTTTTAAAGTCAGTGTGATCATAGATTTTTGAACATATCTGAAAACAATATATCACATCTAATTTAACAAATGATTTGAAAAAAAAATATATGCATAATCATATGTGATAAATGAACAAGAACATGTTATTTTTTATCACAGGTGATACCTAATATGTTATTTTGTATCACAGGTGATACCTAATAACTTAAGCCAAAACAGTACAAACTCTTTTCAACAAGCACCAACATTATAAGTAATTTTGTATGTATCACAGGTGATAAAAACTCAGCAGTAATCAAAACGCAGGAATAATCAAACGAAAAATACAAGAAGACAGAAAAAATACCTTTCCAGGAAGCTTTTGCGTAATATGCCACATGCATAGTCTGTGTTTCGAACCAGCAAATTCAGATTCAATAGCATTTCTCATAGCACCATCCTGATCAGTAACAACAATATTTGGAGCCTTAACAAACGCTTTTATGAACGCTTTCAGCAACCATATATAAGAAGCTGTAGTTTCGTTTTTCAGCAACCCTGCAGCAACAGTAACACACCTCCGATGATTATCTATGCATGTAAAGGGAACAAACACCATTTTGTACCTGAAAAAAAAATTAAAAAAAAAAATTTGTCAAATCAAAAATAATAAAAAAAAAAAAAAAAAAAAAAAAAAAAAAAAAAATTGCCAAATCATATAATCAAAATGTCATATTTAACATACAAATACTTACTTGTTTGTTCTGTAGGTAGCATCAAACGAAACAACATCACAAAACTCTTTGTAATTGTACTTGGAAACTTCATCAGCCCAAAAAATTGCAGAAAGCTCAGCATTTTCAACCATATAATCAAATGAAAAATCTGCCACATGCTTCTTCCTATTCTCCATCTTAGAAATAAGCATCTGCGCATCACTATCGCCTATATAACAGTTCACACCCCTAAAAAAGTTCTTGAAATCAACAGTTGTACCATGAACAAGCAAATAAGAACCCTTCAAACCGGTTAAAATGTGATGAGCTCTCGTTGCACCTATATTTACACTAGCAGCTTTAACAATAAACAACTGCTCAGCATAGGTTAACTGCCTCTCAGTCTTTGACAAATGCTTATACTCTTCACGTTGAAGCTCATGATTATGAATACTATCAAAAACACTCAACTTGTACTTACTAGTACCAGGAATCAAATAAAAAATAACACGTGCTTTGCAGCCTGTGATATGCAAGTTCGAACTTCTAATCTGCTTGTCACTATTCTCTAAGTCTAAAGTATCCACATGTATTCCCTTAGGACAACCTTCCCTATTACACACTAAATACTTTCGTTTCACAATACCATTCCTCAATCTTTTCTGGCATGATTTCCTAACCACAAACCCTGCTTTAGCAGCATATTTCATATAGGCAGTAATGCACTCATCAATCGAATTATAAACTTTCCCCTTAACTAGTAAAACGTCCACAGGAACTTTAGGAATATAATAAACAGTTCCCCCAGGAGTATCAAAATTAGAGTGAGTAGCAAACGATTCAGGAGTTTTCAAAGCATTCAAATCTGAAAAAAATAAAAATAAAAACAATGATAAACTAAAAATGAAATCACATAAACATATATGATATAGCATATATCATATATCATATATGATATATCACATGTAATATTACACTGATATATCATAAATCATAAATCATATATGATATATCACATGTGATACATCATTATACCAGCTAATATACTACCAAAAATAAAATAAAACCACTACAACTATTTTTATGTGTGTTATATCACCAGTGATACATATAACCTGTATATATCACAGGTGATATACTAATTACTTATCAGTAAAAATTGAAAAATGTTATCACAGGTGATATATGATATAGCATATATCATATATCATATATGATATATCACATGTAATATTACACTGATATATCATATATGATATATCACATGTGATACATCATTATAACAGCTAATATACTACCAAAAATAAAATAAAACCACTACAACTGTTTTTATGTGTGTTATATCACCAGTGATACATATAACCTGTATATATCACAGGTGATATACTACTTATCAGTAAAAATTGAAAAATGTTATCACAGGTGATATACTACCAAAAATTGAAAAAAACAACTACTAAGATATGATATAACCAAAAACTGCTTATTATTATCACATGTGATATAACCAAAAACTGCTTATTATTATCAGCTACTAAGATACCTTATTCAAAGCTTAAACCTACTTATTCACATATTAAAAAGTGCTTAATTCAATCAAAACCTAACTAATAGCTTATTCAGACCTTATAACACCTTAACAACATAACTTATTCACACTGACACACGAATTACAGTAAAAATTAAAATAATCAAAAAGCTTACTCTTAATAGCTTCGGATTCATCACCATGTTCATAAGCAACAATCTCCTCAACATACTTAGCCGAAACATCATCATCAAGAACAATCTCTTCAGGAATAGTAGAAGAATCATTAACAACGATCTCTTCAGAAGAACTAGAAATAGTAGAACTTTGAATCGAATCCATAAAACCTGCATATCAGATGAAAAAATTGAATCAGTTAGCTTATAATTGAGCTTATTCACTCAGATAACTTAAAAATTAAGCTTAGAATTGAGATTACATAAATTAAACGATAAAAAATTAGGGTTAGGAGATGTACGGGATGAAGAAGGTGAACAAAAATTAAGATGTATTGATGAATTGATGAGAGATGTACGGGATGAATTAAGCAGCAAAAATTAGGGTTTATTGATGAATTAGGGTTACGAGATGAACGGGATGAAGAAGAAGATGTATTGATGAATTGATGAGAGAGAAGAAAGAAACACACTTTGTGTGTGTGAAAAAAATGAGGAATTATTTGAGATAGACTGTAAAAAATTATATTTATATAGTACAAAAATACCCCTCAAGTGTAAATAATCAATTTAATTTCAGCCATTAGATCAAAATGAATGGAAGGTTGGGATTGGTCCCTTTGTATCTGAGAAATGTTTTGTCCTCAAATGATCTTAGTTCTTTATGGTGTCAACAACTTTTCTACTCCGTAGTAAGTTTTGCAACTAAAGGGCAATTTGGTACTTTTAGACAGTCCAAACACTCTCCCTTGAACAGATCCAAATAATAATCATATTTCCGGTCTCATCATAACGAATGACGTCATCGCCGGAACCTGATCTTCGAAAACAGCGGCCGATAATCCGTTTAGTTATCTTCATCATTGCTCACAGCTTCTTATTTTGGTACATTTTCTTTACACTTTTAATTAGTGTTGCTTGTACTGTAGATGGTTTGATGTTAGGGTTTCATCATATTTATTTTTAATTGATCACTATATTCTTTAAAATTTTATCATGTTTAATTTGTTTTTTTAGAACATACACAGCTTGATAATTATTTTGAATGGATATTATCTAAATAATAGAAAAAACTATTTTATCCTTAGTAAACGATAAGTGAATATAGGTTGCAACACGTGTTTAACTAATAAAAGAGACTGCTTGAAAAATTGGTAAATTGGAAAATTGGTTTTTTCTTAGCTGTCACCTGTCACCATCATCTGGTTTTAATACGTTTCGTGTTCATATGTTGTTTGTGCATTCATTCTCAAAAAATCACAAGTTTGTGTTGATAAATTTCAATCCTTTTGCAGCTTATATCACTCCATATGGGTTCGTGTTGGTGCTAAATACGTAGGAGATTTTGAGGAGTGACTTAAAGCTGATCTTAAAGAGGCTTGTTAAATTGATGTTTGTCTTAATGTTAAATTGATGAGTTTATTTTTGTCCTTTTGGAGAAACAGATTAAATTACTTTGGCTTGAATAAGCAGTTTCCAAGAGGATGTATTGGCAGGGTTGCTTATTCTTTTTTTGGTGAATTTTATCTTTCTTTCTCATTGACCAAAAGACCATATGAGTGGCCTATCTTTCTTTTTCAAACAGTGAATTTTATCTTCCAAAAAGACCATATGAGTGGCTTTTGTTTCTCAACGTAAATGCAGCAGCTGGAACTAGTTTCTTTCTTCACATAAACTCGTTTAACAGCTTCAGTTTCATCATAATTTACACCTAACCAATCACCTTCACATTATCAAGTTTTTTTCCCCCATTTTATTCACTTTTCTTTGCTTTCAGTTTGTAGAAATGTCCTTCAGCAGATTATTACGTTTCTTCTCCGATCATTTATCCATAACTTCTTCAAACTCATCTGCACCAGAAAAAGAAGAATCTTCTTCAAACTCATCTGAACCCAAAAAAGAAGAGTCTTCTTCAAACTCATCTGCACCAAAGATAATGGTGTCCACCTCAACTTCATCCATAGCTTTATTAGGAGTTATGCTAATGGCATCTTCATCTTTTATCTATTACTTTTATTCAAAGGCATCTTCTTCTAACTCATCTGAACCAGAAAAAGAAGAATCGTCTTCAAACTCATGTGCACCAGAAAAAGAAGAATTGTCTTCAAGCTCTTCTGAACCAAAAAAAGAAGAATCTTCTTTAAACTCATCCACTTCAACTAGCTTCAAGTATGATGTTTTTTTAAGCTTCAGGGGTGAAGACGTTCGCAAGACGTTTCTTGGCCATCTTTATGAAGCTCTTACGACAAAAGGCATTGTCACTTACAAGGATGATGTAAAAATCCGTAAAGGGAAAACTATCAGTGATGAGCTAATCAAAGCCATTGAAGACTCCAGATTTTACATCATTGTTTTTTCCAAGAACTATGCTTCTTCGTCATGGTGTTTGGATGAGCTTGTCAAGATTATGGAGTGCCAGAAGAAGGATGAGCACACTGCTTACCCTGTTTTCTATGATGTGGAACCCACCGAAGTGAGAAACCAAATTGGGGCGGTTGAAAATGCCTTTTCCAAGAATAAAGAGAAAGAGGCTGCTGAGAAATGGAAAGGGGCTCTAAAAGAAGCAGCCGATCTGGCTGGTTGGGGGCTCAATGATGGGTAATTTCTTACTTTTGTTTCTTGCTAATATGTGTTGAAAAAGGATAATGCATGGATAAGAGATTATTATTATAGTACTAAACATATCTTGTTTTTACGTACACACAGGGATGAATCTGAATTAATCAAAAAAATTGTTGGATTGATTTCGCAAGAGTTACGCTCCATCAGTTTCGGCTCTGATGAAAAGTTGGTCGGCATGGAGACTCGAGTAAAGGATGTTGTTGACTCTTTAGAAATGGGAATAGATGATGATGTTTGGATGATAGGGATCAAAGGCATGGGAGGGGCTGGGAAGACAACTACAGCTAGAGCTGTTTTTGATCGTCTATCTGCTGATTTTGAAGCCAAAAGCTTTGTTGCGAATGTGAGGGAAGTTTCAGAACCCTCTATGTCTGGTTTGAAGAAGTTACAAAAACAAGTCCTTTCAGATGTGATGAAAGAAGAGGTCACTGTGAATGATGTTACTCATGGGAAAAACATGATGCAAAAGAGGATGCGCGCTATAAAGGTTCTTCTTGTTCTAGATGATGTGGATCACATAGACCAACTTGTGGCGTTAGCCGGTGAGACTAACTGGTTTAAGAAGGGAAGTAGAATTATCGTTACAACAAGAGATGAGCAAGTATTGCAAGCACACAGAGTGAACTTTCGAGATATCGATAAGGTCGATCACAGAGTGAAGATTCGAGATATCGATCTCTTATCAGATGAGGAAGCAATTTTTCTCTTCAGTAGACATGCATTTGGAAGGGCGATTCCATCTCAAGGATTCAAAAAGCTGTCAGAAAAAGTTGTGAGTTATGCTGCTGGTCTTCCCTTAACAGTCAAAGTATTGGGTTCATTTCTTTGTCGTAAAGATGAGCATGAATGGAAGGATGCCATAGAAAGACTAAAAGAAATTCCCTTAAAGGAGACTCAGGAAAAGCTAGAATTAAGCTATACAAGTCTGGAGAAAGATTATAAGGAAATATTTCTAGACATTGCATGCATATTGAAAGGCAGGCGCAAAAAAGATGCAATCAGCATTCTTGAATGCTGTGGATTTCGTGCTATAAATGGTTTAAAAGTTCTTGAGCAGAGATCTCTCATAACTGTTCATACATATGGGTTTTTGGGCATGCATGACCACATAGAAGAAATGGGAAAGAACATTGTTCGTCGTGAGCACCCGAATAGCCGACTGTGGATTAAAGAGGAAATTGAAGATATATTGGCTAATGACGAGGTAAAGATCAGTTTACTTGTAATGTAGAGAAAACTAAAACTTTGCATTTGTTCTGACTTTCCAGTTTTATGGACATTGTTTTTGTATTGCAGGGTACTGAAGCAACAGTATGTCTAGAACTTTTTAAGCCGAACACAAATGCGGGAACTGTTATGAAAGGTCTTGGAAAAATGAAGCAACTTAGATATCTTCACGTGCATTTTCAGATTCAGAGTTATGCCGAAGTTCTTGATAATACCGCCCAATACTTTTCAAACTCTTTAAAATATCTAAAATGTATTTTTTACCCTTTCTTATATTTACCCAAAACATTTCAAGCAAACAATCTTGTTGGACTTGAGATGGAGGGGGGAAGAATGGTACAACTTTGGGAAGAGGGAGAAAAAAAGGTAGAATAATTGTTGATTCGTTGTTTTGCATAATTCCTAATAATGCTATTAATTTATTGGTTTGTTACTACACTAATATTAATCTTTTTGTCTTATTTTTGCTGGCAGGTTCTTCCAAAACTCAAATTCCTTTCTCTCTATAACCCAAAATTGACGACCTTTGACTTTAGGATTGCTCTGAATCTCGAGACGTTATCTCTAGAGGATTCTTTTAATTTAGTAAAACTTTTCATGCCTGTTAGCTGTCAAAAGCTCAACTACCTCTATATCAGTTACTCAAAGTTAAGAACGTTTGACCTTGGGTTAACTCCGAATCTCGAGAAATTATCTCGTGATGATTGTGCTGATTTTGAAGAACTTCACGTGTCTAGTGCATGTCCGAATCTCAAACTCCTTGAACTTCGTAAATCAAGGTTGAGGAGCCTTGACCTTGAGATGTTTCCAAATCTTGAGTGGTTAGATCTTGTAGGTTGTGCTGATTTTGAAGAACTTCAGGTGTCTAGTGCATGTCCAAATCTCAAATTCCTTAAACTTGGTAAATCAAGGTTGAGGAGCCTTGACCTTGAGCTGTTTCCAAATCTCGAGAAATTATCTCTTAAAGGTTGTGCTGATTTTGAAGAACTTCAGGTGTCTAGTGCATGTCCAAATCTCAAATTCCTTAAACTTTGTAAATCAAGGTTGAGGAGCCTTGACCTTGAGCTGTTTCCAAATCTTGAGAGGTTAGATCTTGAAGGTTGTGCTGATTTTGAAGAACTTCACGTGTCTAGTGCATGTCCAAATCTCAAATTCCTTAAACTTTGTAAATCAAGGTTGAGGAGCCTTGACCTTGAGCTGTTTCTAAATCTTGAGGAGTTAGATCTTAAAGGCTATGATAAGTTGGTAGAAATTAATGCTCCCGTTGGATGTCTAAGAAAACTTGTCTACTTAAACTTAGACTCATGTTTGAGGTTTTCCAATTTTGTGGTTTTCGATGGTGGATTGGAACCAGAGGTTAGTCGTTCTTCAGCTAGTTTATGTCTGGTTGGCAAGTCCCTAGATTTATGCCCATTGCACCCCAACATTAATCTCCCAAAGTTTCAGTTTAATTGTGAATATAAAGAAGATCTACCGTCATCAGTTGGAAATATTGAGAAGCTTATTTCTTTTGGTCTATGTGCTTGCACAGACTTTCAGAAATTTTCAGACATGATTTGTAGTTTACGATGCCTAAGAAAGCTTGAACTCAAATGCGATATTCCAGAGATTCCCAAAGATCTTGGCAAGTTAGAATGTCTAGAGGAGCTCTGTTTGTCAGCTACAAAGATAAAACATCTTCCGGATAGCATTTGTATGTTGAAATGTCTCAAATCTCTTAAAGTCAATTATGATGATCCTCGGCGGGAGGAGCTAACAGAGGGTCTTCTTGAGAAGTTACCAGAGGAACTTGGCCAATTAGAATGTTTAGAAGAGCTACATGTGAGGAGTAAGAAGATTGAATATCTTCCGGATAGCATCTGCAAGCTAAAACGTCTGAAGTTGCTCGATGTTAGAGACTGTTCTTGTCTTGGGAAGTTGCCTGAGGGCATTGGCCAGTTAGAATCTCTTAAGTTACTGGATTTGAAGGCTACAATGATTAAACATCTTCCTGATAGCATTTGTATGTTAAAAGATCTGAAGTTCCTCTACCTTTGGGATTGTGCTCTTCTTGAGAAGCTACCAGAGGATCTTGGAAAATTAGAATGTTTAGAAGAGCTACATGTGAGGAGTAAGAAGATTGAATATCTTCCAGATAGCATCTGCATGCTAAAACGTCTGAAGTTGCTCAATGTTAGAGACTGTTCTTGTCTTGGGAAGTTGCCTGAGGGCATTGGCCAGTTAGAATCTCTTGAGAGACTGGATTTGACGGCTACAAAGATTAAACATCTTCCTGATAGCATTTGTATGTTAAAACATCTGAAGTTCCTCTACCTTTGGGATTGTGCTCTTCTTGAGAAGCTACCAGAGGATCTTGGAAAATTAGAATGTTTAGAAGAGCTACATGTGAGGAGTAAGAAGATTGAATATCTTCCGGATAGCATCTGCATGCTAAAACGTCTGAAGTTGCTGAATGTTAGAGACTGTTCTTGTCTTGGGAAGTTGCCTGAGGGCATTGGCCAGTTAGAATCTCTTGAGAGACTGGATTTGACGGCTACAAAGATTAAACATCTTCCTGATAGCATTTGTATGTTAAAACATCTGAAGTTCCTCTACCTTTGGGATTGTGCTCTTCTTGAGAAGCTACCAGAGGATCATGGAAAATTAGAATGTTTAGAAGAGCTACATGTGAGGAGTAAGTGTTGGTTTTAATTTACTGTTGTGTCGTAGTGTTCCCGAATAGGGTTAAGATAATCAATCAAGGTACCGGATATTCATTAGAAATCGTGTAATCACTTTCCAATAGAAACTATTCGACCCTATGCCTGGGTTACACGAATATCTCTATGGGATAAGACCAAGTGATGTTCTTGTTTTAGGCACAAATCAAGAACCAAATCGTATTCAAGTGTTTAGGGTTTGTGTTCTGTATGTCTCCATGCAGTTATGATACGACCTCTATTTATAATAGAGTTTACTCAAACCCTAGCCTATGGAATTATGTATAATTAACGGCCCATTAATTATAACATAATAGTTTCTCTAATTGTAGGAGGCTGTGGTTATAACCAGCAGCAGAATCTCATGCCTAGCAGCACAATAAATTGTGCTAGCAGCAGAATCTATTGCTCAGCAGTTCAGCAGTAGGAACATTGTACTAGCAGCAACAACAATGTACTAGCAGCAGGAACAATAAAGCTAGTAGCAGTATTGATAATACTAGCAGCAATATCAACACTAGCAGCAGAAATGATACTACTAGCAGCAGTATCATTAAAGCTAGCAGCAGGAATGATAATGCTGGCAGCAGGAATGATCTGCATCAGCAGCATTATCATTTACACTATAAACCACTTAAGTTGAGTCAGGGTAAACATTGACCTGATGGGTGTACACTCCGTACCTCCAAGCCCATTACCAGGTGTGAATTAATCCCTCAAGTGCACTAAATTTTCCAACAGTAAGAAGATTGAATATCTTCCAAATAGCATCTGCATGCTAAAACGTATGAAGTTGCTGAATGTTTCTTGTCTTGGGAAGTTGCCTGAGGGCATTGGCCAGTTAGAATCTCTTGAGAGACTGGATTTGACGGCTACAAAGATTGAACATCTTCCTGATAGCTTTTGTATGTTAAAACATCTAAAGTTCCTCTACCTTTGGGATTGTGCTCTTCTTGAGAAGCTACCAAAGGATCTTGGAAAATTAGAATGTTTAGAAGAGCTACATGTGAGGAGTAAGAAGATTGAATATCTTCCAGATAGCATCTGCATGCTAAAACATCTGAAGTTACTGAATGTTAGAGACTGTTCTTGTCTTGGGAAGTTGCCTGAGGGCATTGGCCAGTTAGAATCTCTTGAGAGACTGGAGCAAATGGGAGAATGATGACTGGAGCACTTCGTTAAGTTTACTTGGTGAATGGTCTCAATGTGTGTTCAAACTTACTCGTTGCTTTCCATAGAAGTTTCCCATCTATACTTGTACTGTTTGATCATTTTACTATATCTATTTATAACGTATTTAGCTAATTTGTTTTCTGTACTTTCGTCGAATCAATTTATAATAATATGGTAGAATGTTTATTGGCAAACTAATTATGTGTGAACTTATATGTATATGTGAATTGATCTGTATGTGCTTTACTACTATGTTTTTATCTGTCACCCACTCATTCATCTTCTTCGAATTCATGCAGAAACTCTAGCAACAATATATTTAATGAGTGAAAACCCTCATCATATCAGTACCATTTCCTCCACAAGTAGTTGAAACCACGGCCTTGGAGACAATCTCCAAGGCCATAGAGATGCAGAAGAGGAAAACAACGATAACCATGCTGTGATAAAAACTGAAACCGAATATTTATGGATTGGTTTCACTTTTACGCAAAAAACGAGCAAAACCAAACAATGCTAGCCCCCAAGTCATGTTTATTGAGCAAAATGAAATACATGTCCCAGTTAAACATTTACATTTTGCAAAATCCGATGGCTAGGAACCATGGCATCGATAGGAACCATGGTTGATGTGCGGCAATCCTTGTGAATACCCAAATCAGATCCCCTATAATTGTTCGCTGTATGGGTGTGTTGTATAATCTCACTACTTGATAACGTGACGTCCATAGTTCAATCTATTTGAAAGTCGCCTAAAACACCCTCCCATAAAACACATAATAACAAATCTATTACACCAAAATCAGATATAACGACTAATTAACAATGATAAAAAACACATGCAAAACATAAAACCAAACCAGATGTTGCATCTTTCTTAATGAAACTATGGAGTGGCCCGAGTTTCAATGGCCTATACATGACGCCCTCAGAGAGAAGCAAAAATATATTTCGAATTTATTTTTTACTGTTATCCGTGCTCATTTACACGCATGATCGAGTGAATAACAGTTTAGAACAGTATAGTTTCTCTAAATCTACAAAACTGAAAAAAGAACCAACTAATGTTGTTGACACATACAATCTGGTATCGGATAGATATATATGAATTGTGTCTCCTTTCTCAACCTAACTTGACCTTGTCTATTCTTATGCGCGTTTTGTATAGCCCATTGAAATTCGGACCATTCCATAGTTTCGTTAAGAAAGAGCTGGCTCGAGAGCACCATATTTGGTCTGATAGTCTTCAAGTTTTTGTATGCTCGATACCCTAGCTGAAAAACAAGCAACAATGATTCATTTTATATGTAAGGGTCATGGATAATTGCAAGTTGTTAAAGCATCATACTTTATTTTTATAGTCAGCGAAGCAAAAGGGTCAAAAAGGTCCGTTAGACGGGTTGGAACGAAATGGGTTGGGTTTGAACCCACCAACACAGTTATGTCAAGTCTTTTTGAATTCGAATACACTTCGGACCACATTCAACCAGTTTACTTTTTTCATTAAACTAAATATTTGACCCATTTAATTCCTCATTAATATAAGTCAACTGGACTTTATCGTTTTTTATTTAAATGGGTTGAAATAGCAGCCTCTAAACTTCTAAAGCAACACATCATTCTTTTTGAAAATGCAAAAAAGATTATGCAAATTGAGCAATTTTCTATGAACATGTGATGTACAATGGCCATATTTGCATATTTTCGAAATCAACTAAATGGATGAATTCTACATTTGATTCATCCACATCCAGAAATAACCTTATAATTAGCAAAATTAAATTTTCCAAAACACCTAAAATTCTCAAAGTAAAAAACTTCCAATATTTTTGCACATATAAAAAGAAATCGTAAATTATCACAAAAACGATTGTATTAATTCAAAGCAATTTTACATTATATTATGCACTTTTTACTGTTTTGCTGTTTCCTAAAAGTTAATTCTGCGATTATAGGGTCATTTGTAAGAGTTTATAATATATCCCACAGCTCATTTAGTTAATTTTCTGTAAACTCTCTCAAAAATTATCTAAAATTCCTTTTTACATAGTGTAAGGTTTCTCTTTTACATGCTAAGCAAAAGACTACTTTTAGTTTTTAACAGAGATAAGATAAGTAAGGTCAACCGTACATACCATTGCATTGTGCATATTGCCTGGTGAAGCTGATATGAAGATGTCGGTATGCATACCGACATAATAATCAACAGCCGCTAATAACAACACTTTTCCTTCAACTTCTGCCCGTTCTTTGTCAGATGCAAGGCTTTTTTTGTCATCCATAAGTGGAAACAGTTTACTCAGTGCAGAAATTCTTGCCTCTCCACCATATACCTATGTTTCAGAGATAAAGCAAGCAGATTATGTATAATTTGCTGGTTTCACTGTTTGAATTGCTAAAATAAGAGCTTGATATGGTTGATGAGTGAAAGTAACTAACATTATAAGTTCAAATAGTTGCTGTTTATACCGAGTTTTTTGAGACAAAGTGGTCATTAATCTATTTACACCCACAAAAAGATCTAAGTTTGTATATAGTCAATACTAATTTGCCCATTATCAGCAGACCAAAAAATTTGATGATATTGATTTAGGTCTAAGAAAATTCCGCGTGTTGTCTTTTTAAAGGGTGATTCGACATTTGATGGATAAGTTAACACTATTTCTTCAAATTGTGCAGATTTTATCAGACAGTTAAAAAGTTTCTCCAAATTATGTGCAAAAATAGTCAAATAATTCCTTCAAATCGTGTATGAATCTAAAAGTTGAAATTTTCCATGGGGTGGATTAGATGATACCTTGTGGGATGCAAGATTGAGGCATGTGTCATTGTTAAAACCCAAAGCTTTCAAAGCAGTCCAATTTCTTTAGGAGTGAGTGGACATCGTCCCTGATGCCTCAACTCCCCATTAGTGAACTGAGTTTTCATCACTCTTCCCTGCCATATGACTTGGCGGTATTTTGCAAGTGCCAACTTTTCAGCTTTTCCACCACGAAAATCACAAGCTGAATGGGCAGCCATATCCTGTTCGATAGAAATATTGTAAACAACATGTCGTTCATAGTTCCACAGTCACCTATTTTTAACTTATGCAAAAGTAATTGAGATGGCAAGTGTTGGTGGGTCAACCCGACCCATTTTGACCCACTTGGTGCCACTCTCGAATCACAATAAGATATATACAATCAAGCAGTACATGAGACATGGAAGGATACATACTTTGTCAAAGCGGAGATGTAAAACGATAAACTTTCCACTTCCCCTTTCATCCTCCAATTTATCGTTCGTTGTTCCTTTGTTTGTAGTAGGAGAGTTTCGAAGGCGTTGAACGAGGGTGTCTCCTAGTCTTCTGATGTGAGGAACAAAAACCACTGCTTGAAAGTTAACCTTACATCGAAGAAGCTGAATCTCCTTTGGTAGGTTATCAAAACCTAAACGGTGCGAGAATGGGGCAATCGCAGCAATTCCATGACTGAAACATTGTAATTTGAAATTGTTTATGCTCGAATTGAATTACTGTTAGCATTTATATTTTAGTGAAGTGATGGTCATTTGTAATATGTAAAGTTTGTGTGTCGTGTAGTTGGATTAATTCAAGAAGGCTTTGTGTTGGACTTTGTAATAGAAAAGTTCAAGTAACATACAAAAGCCTAAGTCCAACACAAAGCCCACCAAGCCCAAGTGTAAGTCACTTAGGGCGTCCCATTGTATCTATAACTACCACACACTCTCACAAATTTGGTGTGCCTCTTAGTCTTGTATAGGAGAGAGTGTGTGTGTGCTCTAATTGTGTGTTTGTATTATTTATCTTTCAAGTTTAATAATCATTCGACCCATATTATATCATACGATCCACTTCACTCTCATCTATACTTATTCTATTGAGTGTCACGTTAGTAGTTCTTATATAGTTATTAGTTGTGTGTTAAGGTTAGATTTCTAGTGTTTACAATTACAATGTCAAAGAAAAGATTATAACGAACCTATTTAGCATTGGCAGCACATTTTCCAGATACCAATTAGCAGAAGCATGAACAGGCGCCGTTTTGATTCTAGTAGGTCGTATGCCAGTACCATAGTAATCCCTTGTGCTCCAAGAGTACATGCTCGGCAGCTTTATAACTATTGAGATTTCATCTTGCAAGACCTCAATAAAATGGTCGACATCAAATATATCGGTGAAGGAACTGCACAGTAAACATAACATCTTACCACCAGTCTGCGAGTTAACTTAAAAAACACGATATAAAGCCAAGTTAGTGGCCGTTAAAATACCTTGTATCTTGCCAGACCGGATTTACTTCAAGGTGCGGGATTACTAGGGTCGCATTTAAGATTTTAGCAACAGCTACTGCATCACAAATCTTTAACACAGGCAAGAAATTTAGGAAAAAATTATTATTATTTACTTACTTTTTTTCTTAGGGGGTGTTTGTTTTAGCTTATATTTTTGGCGTATGGGCTTATTCAACTTTTGAAAAGCTAATAAGCTCAACCTTTTAGGCTTATGAGCTTATGAACTTAGATAAGCCACAAGCTCAAGTTGGTAAGTTCATAAGCCTTGAAATCTGAGGTTATTAGCTTTTCAAAAGTTGAATAAGCCCATACGCCAAACTCCCCCTTACGTTTGTTTAAGAGATAAAATAGCGCGTACCCCCATTCTCTATTGGTTCAATCCTCCATCCAAAAACACCTGAATGTATCCCTATGATTTCTCTGGATTGGCTTGAAAAATAAAATCGGGATTCGATTACATTATGATGAGAGATGAAAGAGGAACAGTTATATAACTCACAACATAGTACAATATGTAAAAAACGCAGGTTAAGGAACTCACATGGAACGGTACCCGCGTCTGTAAAAGGTTTCCATCCTTGGTCAGGCAACGGAGACCAAATATCCGAATTTTGTTTCTCAGACTGGTTACAAAAAAAGTATGGAGTATTAGATTACATAAACGATAACTGTTGAGACGAGTTTTAGATGAACTTCATTCATATATGTTATAGCACCTACTCACAATTTGTTGAAGCAAAGCAGCCTCTAATAAACGAACGTGCTTAGCACTTGGAGCATTCCATTCCTACAATTCAACAAAATCATCCGTAAACAAACGAAATCCATACGCAAAGCGCTCAACAAATATTCGCATAATACATTCTGAGCATAACTTTACAAAAAAGATCATCTAAGGAGATGAAAATTTGGTAGACCACCTCGCAGCATGTAAGCATTACTTTGTGTAACGGAAAGATAGTAAAACACCTTTCATGTAATTGTTGATAAAGTTAACTTATAAGGTACCACAGTAAGCAACTATAATACTAGTACTACGCAGCATATGTGATATTACGAAATTAACATGATAAAACACATTTAAGGGTGCGTTTGGTTTGAGGGGTAGGGTTAGGATTTGGGAATGATGCCAAAAATTGTTGTTTGGTATTGTTTGTGTGGGTCCCACAAGTGGGGATGAGTACCAAATATTTGTCCATATGCTAAACCTATCCACTAATCCACTTTGCTTACTTTTTGTTATATACGAGTACCATTTTAAGGGGGTCCATATTTTATATCAACCATTCAATATTTGATTTTATTTTCATTTTTACAATAATACTCCATATTTTAAATTTATAAAATATACTCACTTATAACATACTCCCTCCGTCCCTTTTTAAATGTCCACTTTGACTTTTTTTGGTCTTTATTATTCAACTTTGACCATAAATAATTTTGTTTGTGTTATATAATAAGTGATGAAAATTATACCAATGAAAATACATTTAAAACCCAATCCATTCATATATTTTGCATCAAGTATTATATAACACAAACAAAAATATTTATGGTCAAAGTTGAATAATAAAGACTAAAAAAAGTCCAAGTGGACATTTAAAAAAGGGACGGAGGGAGTATATAATATATTATTTTATTATATTTTTCTCTCTCCTCATTTAATATAAACCTATATCTAAATCCTAATCCTAAACCCATCTACAAACCAAACGGGCCCTTAGCAGGAAAGGAGCAGTATAACAATATTGAAGATGAAGTTGGTTCTAATGTCATATAAAGCTACCAAAATGTATTGCTTGTTTGGAAACAAGCAGCTAGCATTCCTCCTAACTTTCGTAAACGCTCCAAATCAAAATGATAATGTTAGTAGCAATTATTAGCGTGTTCACGAAGTACTTATAGCCATACACCTATGCTACCAAACGCTTTATTAAAACAAAGTGGTTATCCTATTTGTATCAATTGCAAACAAAGCTCTAATTGAAACGTATGAATTATTCATATCAGTTAAAACTAAATTCAATTAAATGAAATGAGAGAAGGTAGTGCTTACGGAGAATAAATTAGGGATTATTATTATCTCGGTTGTAGGTAATGAACTTTGAAAAATACCTTTATCACCATCCAAACTTTTATCTCGGTCCTAATATTGGTAATATACTTTTTATCTTGGTTCTCATATTAGTAATGTACTTTTATCTCGGTTCTCATATTGGTAATATACTTTTTATCTCGGTTCTCATATAGGTAATATTTTTTAGTACAAAAAAGTTTGGATGGTGATAATAGTATTTTTCAAAGTTCATTACCTACAATTGAAAATTTTGGAAAGTTCATGGCCAATCCATGGACTTAACGCTTTTTTTAATAAAGAAAAGTAAAGTAAACCTTTTCACCCCACTTTTGGGGGGAAACACTTTCCTTTAAAACTCACCAAAATTACACTATTTTTCACACTTTTTCATTTTCTTTTCCTCTTTAACTGAAACTCAAGAACACAACTTTTTCTGTTTCTTTTTATTTTCTTTTCTTTCCTTCCTTAATCAATACTCGAGAACACAGTGTAAATAATTTAAGAAGGAAAAGAAAAGTAATTTGATTGACTTTGAAATAAAATGTCTCCTTTAAAATTTAGGCCGGAAATATTTATTTTCTTTTTATTTTTTTTTTTTTTTACTTTTCATTACTAAAAAAAGCTTGAAAACTGAATTAAGGGCAAGGGGATGTTCGGTTAACGTCACTATTTTAAAACAAACCAAAATAATTAACAACTAGATTCAATTGACCTAATAAAATGAGAGAAGGTGCTTGCTTACGGAGAATAATTGGGATAAGTTCAGGTGAGAGGTTGAAAAAGATCGGGTGAGAAGAAGAAATTGGGGATTATTATTGTTATCAATGCTGATGCAAATGCTATTCTCTGTGATTGATTTTGTAAATAATTAATCTTCATTTTCATTAGCTTTTTATTTGCTTCAGGGTTGATCAAATCTTCAAACCCTAAGAGCATTAGGTGTGTTCACCCTTGGTGAAACTTTCACTCAGTGCCACGTCAGCGCCACATCATCTTTAACCTTTTCACCTTAACTAAAAAAAAACACCCCTTATCATCACTCAACTTTAACTCAACATTTTGTGCCCCACTTTTATCATACCTCAACTAAAAAAAATTGAGTTAAAACTTAACTCAAGGGGCGGTGTGGAAGTTAAAGTTTCACTAAAAAAAAATACCACCTTAACGTTGCGTTAAAGCTTTAACGTGGAGGTGAAAGTTTGGCTTTAACGCAGGGACACGGTATGGTTAACTTGGCTTTAACGCACACGCTGCTTAAAAGGGTGTTTGGATGCAAAAATATGGAATATTTTGTAATTTCATAACCTTGAAATGATAGTTCTGCAAGTCACAAATGGTTCTGTTATTGTTTGCGATTGATACATAATCATGTCTTTGCATTATATTCTTATAGTCCACTACATTATATGTAAACTAAAGTCAACAAACAAAAGGTATGATTTTATTTAAGGAAAATGGTAACAACGGCCCTCACGGCCATCAAGATATTGAGATATGCATTATTTTTACTTGTACATTTAATAATAACCATGCACCTTTCAATTTAACTTTTCTCATGCATAAAACTACTTTTTGTTCATAACAACCATGTTCTTATAGCAAAAGATAAAAGAAAAGGTTTGCATTGTACACTACTATTACTTTTGTATATCACTCTGAAGAGGATGAGTAGACGTTGCATCCACAAACATTCCGTCAAACATACATTTTCAAGAGGTGGAACCAGCTAGAACTAATCAATTTCTGAAATAAAATGCAAAGATAACGAACAAGTTATTGTTACGTAACAGAATTCCAGACTCGGCCACTTCTACTCATGAATCACTATAAAAATCCAACAATATTATTAATTTCATGGTTACATGACTTCCGTTGTAACTTGAAAAAGAAAAAAGTCCAGCAACTACTATATTCGTTCTACTCTAACATTACCAGGCTCTAAAAAAAGACAACAAACTAAGCTTTGCAAGGCCAAGTCCAGAATGGTGATGATTTAAATATTTCAAGTAAGATCCCAAACGTGAAACAAAATATTTGCCCCGTGACATTCGAATTGTTTCCATAAATAGATGTCTGGCAAATCAAAAAGCGTCTAACGCTTGACCCATTGGAAGCTCTTTCTTGCTTTCGCCTTACCAGGTTTCTTCCGCTCCACAATTCTCGAGTCTCTTGTCAAGAAACCAGCTGTCAAAAAACACAAATTACACATTACAATACAAGTTCAAATATCAATGAGCTACATAACTTCTACAGCTGGAACTTTGGTCATTTTAGAGGTGTAAATTTGAATCTCATAGGATTATCAACTCTTGCTAAAAGGCATAAAGTTTGTCCTAGAAGTGGCAATTTTGACCCAATATACTTATGAATGGTCAATATGGGCTATCTTTAAAATCTAATGAGCCACACGGATAAAATGAAAACATAGATACAAAAAGCAAACAGGTCAGATGGTTAAACGGATTGAAAGTCGCCAAAGTGCAACTTTTATTGAATAAAACCTACTAAATCAATCTTTATCACATACGGAGTATTAGATTTAAACAAAAAATCAAATTTAAAACTTTAATTGACCCACTCATTTTGCAATCTCTAGTTGTCGGTCCATATAGGATGGGGTGGGGCTAGTACATCACTATATCTAGCATGGAACAATATAGTGAAAAGAAATATACAATACATGTAAGATCCTCAAAAGGCCTCATACAATCCAATCACACGTTACTGTAACAATGCCTTTCACATGGATATATGTTTAGATTTGTTACACTCGACTACCTTCTTTTTTACACAAACACAAACACGATGATGCTCACAAACATATACATTAAGAACAAGAGATGTGGTGGATCATATGGTAAATTTCAAGTCAAATGATTATTAACTTTGGAAGATAAACAAACACCGACTTTTGTGGTACTTTGCACACACATACACTCTTCTCTGATGTTGAAAATGAGACACACAATAATGCAGTGTGTGTGTGTGTGGTTTTATGAAAACACAGCCAATCCAAATGGGCCTTTGGATGGGCTCTAAAATGGACTATGTATGTGGGCTAGTATTACATTACACATATACGCTTATACTAATAACTCTAATGCTACAAGCCCACAATGATTAATACATATTGTACATGACACATTAAATCTAAATGCCAAATGACCATCACTTCATATTTAACATAAAGTGATTGCTAACAAGATTCTTTCCATAGAGATACATTGTGCAACTAAATTCACTGTAACTAAATGCCAAAGACAATTCAGATTAAGGTTCCTCTAGAACAGGAAGGGCCAAAAAGTATAGCATGCATGATCCCTATTTTGACTAGAGGTGTCAAATTATGCCATTTACCTATAGGTCAATTCGGGTTTCAATCTATCTCCAAAGGCTTTAAGCCTTTAACAGTACATTTTCTACAGTTGGTTAAAATGGAAACAGGCCAAACGCGTTTTCAACTGCTAAAACCTCCTAAATGAATTTTAATATTATTTTAATAGCATGGTAGTACCTACAATCTGCCCGTTAGCCACCTCTACCGTATTCCCCTTCAAATGAGAAATCCATTTGGTAGATCATTCATATTAATTGAAAAGATAAAGAAAGATGAAACCACAGCGTCTCCCACACAAACGAACAAATGAGCACCTATAAGAAATAAAGAGCCTGACTAGCACTAGATTAGGCCCAAACAATCTCATATATTAATAACTCCTTTTATTTTTATATTTTAAAGAAATGACTAACTAATATCATACCAATTGGTCCTTCCATCTCATAAAAACTGTAATGATCAACTTTCAAAAGCATAAGTGACTCATTTGTTAAGCAACTATAACAACAAACTAAAGGAACCGTGTGGACTTTTATCAATAACTCGAGTTTCAAGCATATGCAAAAGAATGAAGGGTAAATGAAAGCTATAGTTACCTTCTTTCAGAGGAGGACGGAACTGATCTGGTGCCCAGTTTTGCAGTGCCCTACTCATACCAAGACGAAATGCGCCTACTTGACCTGTTTCATGCACTTATAAAGTTCAGATTGGTGTCCCCAAACAATTGAAAGAACCAAAAATAATAAATCCATGCATAATCAACCGAACTTGAGTGAAGTTGGAGAAAATATTAATGGAATATGCAGAAAAAAGGTGACATAAGATACAATATTTGCCAATATGAGAAAGAAGGATTGCCGAGAACATTACAATCGAGTAACAACTAACATTATAAGCACACTTTGCGTATGTAAGGGTAGCTTAAAGATCAAAAAAGAAATGGCACAGCATAAAAATTAACTGGTATAATAGTAAGCATGACGTTCAATTTTCAAAAGTCAAGGAAAGCAATTTTGAAAGTACAGTTGCATTACCTAAGAAGAATAAACAACGTAAATTTATTGCTTCAAACCTGATACACCACCGCCTTTGACAGTGCAATTAACATCCAGAAGACCCAACGTTTTTGTCTCAGTAAGAGGAAAAAGAAGAGCAGCTCGTTGATCAAGCATCGGGAAATAGACATCAAACTGATTGTCATTTATGAGAAATTTACCCTGACTATCAACTTGTCTAACGCGTGCATTGGCAATTTCCTCTTGCTTCTGCCGCTCTATGTCAGCTCTTGTGGACTTACGGGTGTTCTTTTCATAACGCATATCCTCAATTGTGCTTAGCAGGGGCTGTTGGTTTCTGTGTGTGTTGTAGTGCACCCAAACAGGGTAAAAGATAATCAATCAAGGGTACCGGATATTCACTTGAAGTCGTGGTATCACTTTCCAATAGAAACTATTCGACCCTATGCCTGGGTTGCACGAATATCTCTATGGGATAAAACCAAGTGATGTTCTTGTTCTAGGCACAGATCAAGAACCGATCGTATTTTAGTGTTTAGGGTTTTGTATCGTGTATGTCATGCAGAAAAGTATGATCTCTATTTATAGAGTTTACTCAAAACCCTAGCCCATGGAATTATGTTATAATTAACGGCCCATTAATTATACCATAATAGTTTCCATAAATGTAGGAATCTGTGGTTATCATAATCAGCAGGAATAGCTGATCAGTAGGATCAGACTTTAGCCTATCAGCAGAATCACTAATGCTATCAGCAGAATCGTTCTGCATCAGCAGCAATAAAGCTATCAGCAGAAACGATAATACTATCAGCAGGAATGACAAAGCTAATCAGCAGAGTCTAATGCCTAAACAGCAGAGTTATTGTACCATCAGCAGGAACAATAACACTATCAGCAGAGTTGATAGTACCATCAGCAGAGTAATCTGCATCAGCAGAATACTCTTTTACACTATAACCACAATTGAGTCAGGGTGTTCATTGACCTGATGGGTGTATACTCCATACCTCCAAGCCCATTACTAGGTGTAAACCTATCCCTCAAGTGCACTAAATTTTCCAACAATCCTCCCCAAATTTAGTTCACTTCCTTGCATGAAAAATTAAACACAAAACAAAACATATGCATAAATGAAAATATCTTGAAGATTGAATTCTCATCTTAGTACCTTACAAGTTCAAATATTCGAGAATCAGGGTGTTCTAAGAATTGAACCCTTCAACCCATTTGAATACCTGAATATAAAATACACATACATTTTCAAACACTAAAATACTCCTGACACTATACAAGCCATGTGTCCATATCCAATTAATAAATGTTGTAAAAGCTAAAAGTCCTAAAGCTTCCTGAAGCGGCAAAACTTCAACATTTACATAGGTGGTTCATCTTTTAATCATGCCCCTGCAAAGCACTTTTTCAAAGAAAATCAACCATTAAGAAGTGAAGACTTCATCCTCCTTTCCAGCAGGTTCTGAGCACAACCTTGGGATGTAAATAAAACAGTGCTCCAGTCCACTAAATGTTCAGCTTTCCACATTGAACTCAACTCCAAAGTTTCCTCAGGAGGGAGTTGGGTGTCTTTGCATTCAGTGACTAAGGTGGACTTAAACCCATCCCTGTAGCAGACTTAAAAACCAAGTCTCTAGCCAAACCCTTCGTCAAGTGATCAGCTAAGTTCTGTTGAGATCTAACAAACTCTATAGATACCACCCCATTCATGATAAGCTCACGAATCATGCTATGCCTGACAGCTAAGTGTCGAGACTTCCCATTGTACATTTGGCTATAAGCCTTTGCCAATGTAGCAGCACTATCACAACGGATAGAAATAGGTGCTATAGGTTTAGGCCACAATGGAATCTCAAGAAGCAAGTTTCTCAACCATTCAGCTTCTTTACCAGCAGCAGCTAAGGCCACAAATTCAGATTCCATGGTTGAACTGGTAATGCAAGTTTGCTTCTTGGATGCCCAAGAAATTGCACCTCCACCAAGTAGGAATACCCAGCCACTAGTAGACGAATTGTCCTCAGTGTTACTGATCCAACTTGCATCAGTATACCCTTCTAGTACAGAAGGATAACCAGTATAAGAGAGACTATAATTCATAGTTTTCTTCAAATACTTCAGTACCCTCTGAATTGCTTGCCAATGATGAGCACTAGGATTACTAGTATACCTGCTCAGTTTACCCACAGCAAATGCAATGTCAGGTCTTGTACAAGTCATGGCATACATCAAGCAGCCAATTACCCTTGAATACTCAAGTTGAGATACAGCCTTGCCTTTATTGGGCATTAGCTTCTCACTTGTATCCATAGGAGTACTCACTGGAGTACAATCAAAGTAATTAAATTTCCTCAACATCTTCTCAATGTAATGAGACTGAGAGATAGAAATTTTGTTACCTTCATGTTTAATCCTAATACCAAGGATAACATCTGCCTCCCCAATATCCTTCATGGAGAATCTTGATGACAAAAATTCCTTTGTAAGGTCCACTTGATTTTGGTCAGTGCCAAAGATCAACATGTCATCAACATATAGACAAATGATGACTCCTTTACCAGATTCATCAAATTTGCTATATACACATTTGTCAGACTGGTTAAGTGAATAACCACTAGACAAAACCACTTCATCAAACTTTTGATGCCATTGCTTAGGTGCCTGTTTCAGTCCATACAAGGACTTAATCAGTTTGCATACCTTCTTTTCATTGCCAGGCATAATGAAGCCTTGAGGTTGGTTCATGTAAACCTCCTCATCCAACTCACCATTCAAGAAAGCTGTCTTCACATCCATCTGATGAATAATCAGATTGTGAATAGATGCCAGAGCAATTAGCAATCTTATGGTACTGATACGAGCCACAGGGGCATAAGTATCAAAATAGTCAATTCCTTCCTTTTGTTTAAAGCCTTGAATGACTAACCTTGCCTTGAACTTTTCAATAGTTCCATCTATCTTCATTTTCTTCTTGAAAATCCATTTGCAGCCTAGAGGCTTGCAACCAGGTGGTAGATCAGCCAACACCCAAGTGTTATTGCCCATGATGGAGTCCATCTCATCATTTATTGCTTCTTTCCAGAAAGCAACATCTTGGGACTTCATTGCTTCATCAAATGTTTTGGGATCATCCTCAACATTAAAGCAATAGGAGTGTTGGTCAGAGACCTCATCCCTTGTTCCTTCAATCAAGTATAATTGAAACTCAGGTCCAAATGTCTTTGGAGTCCTCACCCTTGTGCTTCTTCTGAGCTCAGGTTCAGGATGTTGTTCCACAACCTCATCAGGGATCTCATCAGAGGCTTCTGATACACCAACATCATTGGTTCCATTAGGAATCCTTTGACTTGGTCTAGGGACTGATGAGAATCTATTCTCATCAAATATAGCATCCCTTGATTCTATTATTGAATTAATTGAGACAAACTCATTAGGTTCAATAACATAGAACCTATAAGCCTTGGAATGCTCAGCATATCCAACAAAGATGCACTCAATGCCTCTTTCACCCAAAGTTTTATGCTTTGGATCAGGGAGTCTTACAACTGCCCTACAACCCCAAACCTTGAGATAATTCAAGTTGGGTTTCCTTTTAGTCCAGAGTTCATAAGGGGTAGTCTTGTTCCTTTTGTTAGGAACCCTATTTAGCAAATAGCAAGCTGTTAACATAGCTTCACCCCAGAACCCTTGACTCAGTCCAGAGTAGGACAACATGGAATTAACCATCTCCTTTAGCACTCGGTTTTTCCTTTCAGAAATTCCATTTTGCTGAGGAGTATAAGGGGCAGTCGTTTCATGGATTATACCAACAGACTGGAAATACTGAGTATCCATGTACTCACCTCCCCTATCAGTCCTTAATCTCTTGATCAGGGACTCTTGTTGCAATTCAACTTCAGACTTAAATACTTTAAATTTATCTAATGCTTCATCCTTAGTATGCAATAAATAAACATAACAATACCTAGAAGCATCATCAATAAAAGTCACAAAGTATTTCTTATTCCCCAAAGAGGGAGTAGCATGTAAATCACATAAATCACTATGTATTAATTCCAACACATTAGTTTCACGTTTTACATCTTTAAATGGTTTCTTAGTTATCTTGTTCAACATACAAGTATTACACTTTTTAGTGTCCATGTCAAAAGCTGGGATTAACCCATCCTTAGACATATCTTGCATACATTTAAAGTGTACATGGCCAAGTCTAGCATGCCAAAGGGTTGAATCATATTGTTTAGATGACAACATACAAGCAGATTCAATCACATTATGAACAATATTAAGTCTAAACATGTGATTACTGATTGCGTGGTTTTGTAACCTTACAACAGGTTTTACCTCTCGAGGGATCTCAAGAGGCTTACAACCCCACCAGGCAGTGTACCTGACCGATGTAGTATAGTGTAGTGGTAAGTACGGGGGATTGATCGTTCTCCACAGGGAATAGTGTTCGTTAGGTATGAAAGGCTACTCTTATTAGGTCTAAGGGTTGAGGAAGATTCTTTTTGTATTTTTGTATTTTATGAAAAGCAAGTAAAATCTCGGGTTTGAAGGAGTGGGCGGAATTAGTTGCTAGTCAACTAACCCAAATTTCTACGAATGCAATAAAATTAAATAACTGAAAATAAAATGTGGTGAGAAACTTATGTGTAGAGAAATGTGTTTACTTAGATTTCCTTACTCCCTAACTATCTTTTACCGGTTAATTAGTGTGTATTAGTTGCGTGGATGACGGGTGTATTCCTTAATACCATTCGTGGGGTGGCGTACTTACTTCCCCAACTCTACAAGCTCCTACTTCACTCCTATGTCGAGCCAGCTAGGAAGCTCCTAACATGGGATCACTAGAATTCGCTTGTGCATTAAATACAACCATAAAAACCTTTAGTACGCATTTGGTTCATGTTTCTTAAGACGTTCAAGCAAGTTACCGAATAGGAAGTTAGCCAGTTTTCTTAAGCCTAACATAGATAAACAATCATCCAATACAACTAATAACACACTAACAACCAATAATCAATAGCTAGGTTTCATTAGATCTAAGCAAACACAAGATAAATTTAGCCTAACATGTTAAACAAAAGACAAGAATAAGATAGAATCAAACAACACATAGACATATTGAATGATTAATTGATAACTTATCTTTCAATGAAACATGGAAGATCTCAAGGCAAAAAGCCCTGAAAAAGTAGCTAAAATCGTCTTAGGGTTTTATCCCAAAATTCCACACACTAAGCTCTCTCTTAATGACAAAAAATTAGAAAACTATATATAGATTTTTGGATCTGACGGCGTCACCTTATGGAGTGTGACGCCGTCACCTCGCCGCTTTTAGGGTTCCCGGATGACCTTCTTGACGCCGTCCCTCTTTAGCTCTTCAAAAATCCATTCTGGCTTATCAAGGCTTGACGCCGTCGAACCATGAACGTGACGCCGTCCCCTTATGATTTAAGCCGTGACGCCCTTGATCAAGTTAAAGCGTGATGCCGTCAGAATTCACATGCTATTTTCACTGGCCCGTCATGAGTAAATTTCACGTCCAACTTTTCTTGCCAAGGCATGACGCCGTCCAGTATAAATTGTGACGCCGTCAAGAGTAACTTTTAGCCGATTTTTGAGACTTTGCCGTTTTCTTCACTTTAATGCTCCAAAAACGTCCAAAATGCCTCCTTTTCCAGATTTCTCCTCAAAAGTACCTAAAATGACAAAAGGAACGATTTAGGGCGATATTTGATCAAATAAATACGATTTAGGGCTTAAATGACCCCGTAAAAGCGGTACACTTTTCGCTTCATCAAATACCCTTACACTTGAGATTTGCTTGTCCTCAAGCAAATGCGCTTTTATTCTAATCAAAATACAAGTTAGGGGTCATTTAATGCAAACATAAAAGTAATTACAACAAATAATCGTTCCACTTCAATCATAATAAGCACGGAGATTATAAACTAGCACCTCACAAGTAGTGTTTAGATACTCACATCTCTCAAGTGTCATCAAAATAAATCTCATAAATGAAAACGGATAATATCTCTCACTACCTGTCATAGCAAATAGATTACCATAGGCTTGGGAAAGGATCGAAAACCTCCTCCACTAGGCGTAAGCACCTAAGATAAACTATCAAAGAGGGCTTTTAAACGGGTTATAACGTTAGGTGTAGGGAAAAGGAAAACACGGTTTTGTTGGATAAAGGATATTTTACTGGTGGCGAGTTAAAAATCTTGATCAATTACATGTACTATACAATGTTGCTAAGCCAAGACTAGACTCGATCTTAAGCTAGAAACGAAATAACAAAAACATAAAATAAACATAAAATGAAACGGGATGGTAGTCCGTATGTTTTTTTTTTTCTTTCTATTTTCTCATTTTTTCTATTTTTCATTTTCTCATTTTTTTTTGAATACACTTTTACCCTACCATCCAAAATAATACATCATAGGGGCATTGCATTCCCCTTACACTTGAACTTTTACATACTTTACAAATAACTATTCTAATGACTCGAATTAAGATAATTGAAAAACTTGGAGTACTTTTAAAATATCTAGCACATATGGGGGTAATAAATGATGTTCTTCCCCATTACTCCATTACACTAGTACTTTACCCATGAGTCCCAATCGTCCCAAAACAATATGTACAAGGATATGACTCGACTTAGCAACCATGTAATCAACTAGATAATTAACTTGGGTTTAAACAAATGTTGTAACAATAATGCAGTAAAGATGAGTGCATACAAGGTAGGCTAAGGCGATTTGGGTGTACATTTAAGTGGGGTGTAAACAAATTCTTCCTTTAAGTAAAATGCTTAAAGGTCGAAACGAAAAGATAGGCTCTGAGGGGTGTACTAGGGGTATCGTGTACTAAAAATGAGTACAACGCAAAGGGTGTGGGAGAATTACTTGACCAATGTAGCCAAAGTAATTATAACAAAAACACAGGTGTAAAACAATGGGTGAATCCTAATGCCTCTTATCATGTAGTAAATCTAACTACACGAATGTAGTCTCACTTGTGGCCTTGGAATGGTCCTAACGCAAGTTCTAGAATCTAAGTGCTACCGGTACACACATCATAGCATAAATGCTTTTCCTACCAATTCTAGGGGCGAACCTCACATATTTGGGGTGGAAAATTTTTTAGTGGTACGGTTTTTGTGCTAGTCATATAACTCCTATCCGTGAGACGCTCATTAAGATCAAAGTTTCACTCCTATATGTTGTAAAAAATTTTAAATTTGGCACTAAAATTGCCCTAACAGGTATTTATCTCAGTTTTATTACACATCTACTATTAAACAAACAAAAATCAAGTGCAATGGCATTCTCTAAAATCGTACTTTTACCCTCCCCTTACACTTAAGATGAACATTGTCCCCAATGTTCAAATAACAAGATGTAAAAGCATAAAGTAAAAGAATGAAATCAAATACTCCCCTGATTCGCTCTGTGGATAATGAAATTACACGGTTAAATCTTCCTCCAAGGTAATGTTGAAGCTCCATGACTAATGCATCGCCATAAGCTTGATTCCAAGACATTTCCTTGTCCAAAATAACCTGTTAAACCTGAGAAAACAAATACGAAAACCTGCATAACATCGGCGGGATAAAATCTATATATAAGGATATAATGCTTGTGGAATGATAATTTTGCAGATTCCTGGAGATTATAAGTTGGAGATTTTAATTAAAAACTTTTTATGAAAACAAAACTTTCAAAAATTTCTGGAAATTAAATCTGACGCCGTCAGGTTATAACCCCTGACGCCGTCAGAAATGACCTGACAAAAATTTTCATTTTAAGTTTCCGGAAAATTTCTGGAAAAACCTTTACCTTACTTCCTGGAAATCCTGCAAAACATCATTATGACTCGATACAAGCATTTGACTCAAACAAATACGAATATGTATGCTAATTTATTATTATTACGATTCATGTTCATTTGTGTTCTAATAAACCGATTTAGATTTCCCTTACACTTATCTTTTGCAAAATACCTTTATATGTAGTTAAGACGAAGTTAAAAACAAAATAAAGCATTTTCACAATTTATTTTTTTGAACATGAATCAATAATGATAAAAATTAAACACACATACGGAAACAAATAAAATCAAACAAACAAATAAATAAACACACAAAGCAAATAAATAAAGCTTGGGTTGCCTCCCAAGAAGCGCTTTTCTTTATTAACGAGTCTTGTAGCTAGACTCAAAGTCACGTACATTACGTGACTCCATCATCGGTCACGGTTCCTAGGCCATTCTCCTTTGATTCTCTATCAGAATCACTTTCATAGTAAAGGTATTTCGGGTCCACGAAATCAAAAGGATTGTTTCGGTATTTAGAACTAAGCTCCTTATCGTGCTTAAAGAATCCGCTTGACAGGTCAAAAGTGTCCTTACATCCCCTTCTCACATCATCATCACATAACACGAGTTGGGAGCTTAACCCATCGAGCCCTTTATAATCAATCTCCTTGAATTCTCTCATCTTGTAAGGTGTTTGGTATGAGATTTCCCTAATCCCATCGGTGAAAGTCATGATCCCATTGAGCTCGTCCACAACCAAGCTTGTGGCCTGGCAAAAAGGTGCCCCAAAAACAACTTGTGATAACCTGGGATCGATGTATTCTTCGATATTATCGACGATTGCGAAGCTCATAGTGAATGTCATATTTCCTACAAACACCTGTGTATCATCATCTATGCCGATGTCGTCCTTCCCTTTATGAATCATCCCCCATCTGCAAATGTTGTTATAATGAAACAATGACATCACATTTTTGGGTAAACATGTGTCAATGTAAACATTATAAAAATGCTTGTGACCAATCATGCAAGGTATTTTGAGATTATTTGGATCATGTTGCTTAATTCGGCCAGGCCTTCTACCGTGTAACCCCCATGTGTTGCCACTTGCTGATGGTTGATACTCATACACTTCTTCACAGCCATCCCGAAAAATTACTTTCCTGACACCATCGGTAAATAATGCACTCCTATCATCCTCATCGAGTATCACTCCCGTTGCTTTTATGAATGGTTTGCCTAGAACAAGGCCAGTTAAGGATGGGCTGATGATAGAGTTCATGTTATTAATTACAGTTAACTCGATATGAAAGAGGAACTTTTCTATCACAATTGGTACCCTCCTTATTACCCCGATGATATTAGACCCTTCATATTTGACTTGTTCAGTGAAGGCTTCGTTATATAGAGAGAGGGATATTGCGCTTATAGAAGAGTTGGGGTTTATGTAGGCATCTTTTATAAACTTTTTCCTAGTGGTGCAAGATATCTTAAAGACCCTAGGAGCGCCATCCTCTATTCTCTCTCCGAATCCCATGGGCGACCTTGCTGTGCCCCTCTCAAGTTCCTCTACCAGGGGGCGGTCTAGCAGTCCTGGGAGCCCATGAGGCATTTCGGATTTCTCTTCCGAGCCCTCCTCATCACTCACCTCTATTGTACTCGAGTTCTTTGGTGAGTCTGGATAGTCGTCGGGCGCCTCGGGTTTCTTTTCGGGAACTTCACCCTCCATTTCATTGTCCACATTCTTGGCTGTTTGTTGGTCCAAATTTGGTTTAGGAACAGGTATTGTTGTAATGGTGTTCACGAAGTGGAGAGGTTTCGAAGGGGTATGAGTATCTCCTGTTTTTTTTTCGTTTTGTGATATGTATTTGAAGAGTTTACTAGGGTGCTTGATTTTTACAGGAGGGGGTGTTTGGTGGGTCACCGTAACAGATTTGATCTCATTAACTCGTGCCAACTCACAAGTTGACCTGCCAGCAAGGCGATCATTGATAACCTTTAACAGGTTATCGACCTTGTTGTTCATATCAACTTGCTGTTGTCTGAATTGATTCTCAAGTTTGGAGAGCTGTGTTTCTTGAGAGAGAATGAATTTTTGCAGTGATTCCTCGCGATTTTGTTGTTTATGCGTGTGTCGCTGAGGATAATGTTCAGACCAGGTGAGCGGGGTAGAGTCATTGAATGATACGCTACGAGTTTGGTTCCAACTAAAATTTGGCTTATTCTTCCATGCCTCATACCCATCTTCGGAACTTTTGGGCCCATAATTAGTGGCGAGCCACTTATCTCCCGCCTTATCGATTCGCGAGGATACGAATTCTTTGAAAGCTTGTTTGGGAAGTTCCATGCAATCATGAGTGTCGTGGGGACCACTACATAATTTACACGAAGAAGTGATTTTGTTCACTTGGCTTGAAGGTTTAGGAGCCTCGTAGGATTTCATGAGAAACTTGACTTGGTCTTCAAGTTCTATGATCCTACGGTCGGAAGTGCTTGAATTGTTCGAAGGCAAAGATATTGCCTTAACCGTTTTATTCAAATCACGGGGATCACTCCAACTTTCGTTGTCATAAAGAGCAAGATCCTCTAGGAGAGCCCATGATTGTTCCGCACTTAGATCACGTAGCTTGCCACCGGCCGATTGGTCAATGGTTTGCCTTGTGTAGAGATTGATATGGTCATAGAAGATTTGGACTTGGAGCCAAAGTTCTATGCCATGGTGAGGGACTTTTTGGAGTAAGTCCTTGAATCGAGTCCATGCCTCGTAGAGAGTTTCGCCTTGACGTTGTTGGAACATCAAGATATCATTCCTTAGCTTGGTAGTTCTTCCCGGTGGGAAAAACTGAGCAAGGAAACGAGTGGTGAGATCATCCCAAGAGGTGATGGATCCTGCGGGTTGACGTTCTAGCCACTGACTAGCTTGGTCCCGCAAAGAGAATTGGAAGAGACGCAATCGGGTCGTCTCTCGAGTGGCAACATCAAGGTCTATAGAATCAACGATTTTAAGAAAGTCCTTGAGATGTTGATTAGGATCTTCAGAACGAAGTCCATGGAATGCGCATCCGCTTTGCACCAACCGGATGGTGTCGGATCGCAAGGGTGTGATATTGGCTCCTTGAGTGAGCTCAATGGTGTTTCGATAGCCATGGTGGCTAGGACGGGAATACTCTCCTAAAGTACGGGCTCTAGGAGGTGGTGGTGGGTTGTGTGGGTTAAGGATATTACCATCTTCCATGATGTCGGACGGTAATGGTTACGAACAAAGACACGAAGAAAATAGATAGACTAAAGAAAACCTAGAAAAATAAAATAAAAATCTCACTAGAAAGGAATCTAGTGAGTAGACCTAATAGAAATAAAAATTCAACCTAAACAATAACTATTCCCCGGCAGCGGCGCCAAAAACTTGATTGCGTGGTTTTGTAACCTTACAACAGGTTTTACCTCTCGAGGGATCTCAAGAGGCTTACAACCCCACCAGGCAGTGTACCTGACCGATGTAGTATAGTGTAGTGGTAAGTACGGGGGATTGATCGTTCTCCACAGGGAATAGTGTTCGTTAGGTATGAAAGGCTACTCTAATTAGGTCTAAGGGTTGAGGAAGATTCTTTTTGTATTTTTGTATTTTATGAAAAGCAAGTAAAATCTCGGGTTTGAAGGAGTGGGCGGAATTAGTTGCTAGTCAACTAACCCAAATTTCTACGAATGCAATAAAATTAAATAACTGAAAATAAAATGTGGTGAGAAACTTATGTGTAGAGAAATGTGTTTACTTAGATTTCCTTACTCCCTAACTATCTTTTACCGGTTAATTAGTGTGTATTAGTTGCGTGGATGATGGGTGTATTCCTTAATACCATTCGTGGGGTGGCGTACTTACTTCCCCAACTCTACAAGCTCCTACTTCACTCCTATGTCGAGCCGGCTAGGAAGCTCCTAACATGGGATCACTAGAATTCGCTTGTGCATTAAATACAACCATAAAAACCTTTAGTACGCATTTGGTTCATGTTTCTTAAGACGTTCAAGCAAGTTACCGAATAGGAAGTTAGCCAGTTTTCTTAAGCCTAACATAGATAAACAATCATCCAATACAACTAATAACACACTAACAACCAATAATCAATAGCTAGGTTTCATTAGATCTAAGCAAACACAAGATAAATTTAGCCTAACATGTTAAACAAAAGACAAGAATAAGATAGAATCAAACAACACATAGACATATTGAATGATTAATTGATAACTTATCTTTCAATGAAACATGGAAGATCTCAAGGCAAAAAGCCCTGAAAAAGTAGCTAAAATCGTCTTAGGGTTTTATCCCAAAATTCCACACACTAAGCTCTCTCTTAATGACAAAAAATTAGAAAACTATATATAGATTTTTGGATCTGACGGCGTCACCTTATGGAGTGTGACGCCGTCACCTCGCCGCTTTTAGGGTTCCCGGATGACCTTCTTGACGCCGTCCCTCTTTAGCTCTTCAAAAATCCATTCTGGCTTATCAAGGCTTGACGCCGTCGAACCATGAACGTGACGCCGTCCCCTTATGATTTAAGCCGTGACGCCCTTGATCAAGTTAAAGCGTGACGCCGTCAGAATTCACATGCTATTTTCACTGGCCCGTCATGAGTAAATTTCACGTCCAACTTTTCTTGCCAAGGCATGACGCCGTCCAGTATAAATTGTGACGCCGTCAAGAGTAACTTTTAGCCGATTTTTGAGACTTTGCCGTTTTCTTCACTTTAATGCTCCAAAAACGTCCAAAATGCCTCCTTTTCCAGATTTCTCCTCAAAAGTACCTAAAATGACAAAAGGAACGATTTAGGGCGATATTTGATCAAATAAATACGATTTAGGGCTTAAATGACCCCTTAAAAGCGGTACACTTTTCGCTTCATCAATTACATAAATAACCAAATCCAATAAATACACCATTTTTAGACAAAACAAATTTATCAGATTCAATAACTTGTTTGTAACCACAATTATTCAAAATACCACTAGAAACCAAGTTTTTCCTAATATCAGGAACATGTAAAACATTCAACAAAGTAATAATCTTTCCAGAACTAAACTTCAACTCAACACTTCCTCTTCCATGCACCAGGGCTGTTGACTCATTTCCCATATGAAGAATAGAACCATCATTCATTGACTCGTAGGTCTTGAACCATCTTCTATCTTTACACACATGGACTGTTGCTCCAGAGTCAACCCACCAAGCCACATCATCATCCTGCATAAAGAACAATTCAGATATATATGTAACATAATAAATCCAAAAAGACTTATTAAATATATTCTGACCTTTCAGGGAATTGGAGTTACCATTCCCAGATCCACTTGTGCCTGAACCATTGGCTTTATTGCCAATTTTACCACCTTTGCAATCCTTCCTGAAGTGTCCAGTTTTACCACACTTCCAACAAGTAGCCTTTGACTTCTTGTTAGGATCAGGTTTGGTATTATCCTGATGTTTACGCTTGCCCTTGTTGTCATTGTTCTTGGAGGAGTTGTTATGCTCCACCATATTGACAACTGATGGACCAGCAGCAGTGCTGCTCTTTGGCTTGTCACTTTCATGCACCTTGAGTGATTCCTCAATGCGCAAATGACTGCCCAACTCAGTAAGAGTTAACTCCTCCTTCTTATGCTTAAGCATGTGCTTGAAATCTTTCCAAGAAGGAGGTAGCTTATCGATGATACAAGAGACTTGAATAGCCTCATCCATGTTCATCTTGTGTTGAGTGAAACGACCAAGTATACTAAGAAGTTCATTGTATTGGTCCATGACTGGTCTAGAATCGACCATTTTGTAATTGTTAAAATTACTTACAAGAAACTTCTTACTTGATGCATCCTCTGCCATGTATTTGGCTTCCAGAGAATCCCATAGTTCTTGAGAAGATTCAACGTTTTGATAGATATCAAATAGAGTATCAGACATACCATTGAGGATTAAACCTCTGCAGACATAGTCATCGTTCTCCCACTTGCTTCTGGCCCTCATCTGTTCCATCGTAGCATCATCCCCATAATCAGCAGGAATAGGAGTGGTCAGAACATCTGCCACGTTCATGCTAGTCAACAAGAACTTCATCTTCTTCTGCCATCGTCTGAAATCCACACCTTCAAACTTTTCCAACTTGGAAAAGTTAGCAGCTATTTGTCTCATAGCAGCAGCCATTGATTATCACTTTATAGTTTCTATTGATTGTTGGTTTCTGTGTGTGTTGTAGTGCACCCAAACAGGGTAAAAGATAATCAATCAAGGGTACCGGATATTCACTTGAAGTCGTGGTATCACTTTCCAATAGAAACTATTCGACCCTATGCCTGGGTTGCACGAATATCTCTATGGGATAAAACCAAGTGAAGTTCTTGTTCTAGGCACAGATCAAGAACCGATCGTATTTTAGTGTTTAGGGTTTTGTATCGTGTCTCTCATGCAGAAAAGTATGATCTCTATTTATAGAGTTTACTCAAAACCCTAGCCCATGGAATTATGTTATAATTAACGGCCCATTAATTATACCATAATAGTTTCCATAAATGTAGGAATCTGTGGTTATCATAATCAGCAGGAATAGCTGATCAGCAGGATCAGACTTTAGCCTATCAGCAGAATCACTAATGCTATCAGCAGAATCGTTCTGCATCAGCAGCAATAAAAAAGCTAATCAGCAGAGTCTAATGCCTAAACAGCAGAGTTATTGTACCATCAGCAGGAACAATAACACTATCAGCAGAGTTGATAGCACCATCAGCAGAGTAATCTGCATCAGCAGAATACTCTTTTACACTATAACCACAATTGAGTCAGGGTGTTCATTGACCTGATGGGTGTATACTCCATACCTCCAAGCCCATTACCAGGTGTAAACCTATCCCTCAAGTGCACTAAATTTTCCAACAGGGGCAATCCTGGAACATCATCCAAGTCCTTGAGGGCCATTAAACTGTCAAGCATGTCATTTGTGATTCCCGAGGCAGCAATTTAGTCGCAAAATGCATGATCTGGGCATGTGGTCAAGCATTATGATTATGCACCATATATAGACAATAGTTAAAGAGCATTACACTGCAACAGAAAAAAAAATTAAAAAAAAAAAAAAAAAAAAAAAAAAAAAAAAAACACACACACGCACACACTAGAGCTAGCCGGAATGAACTTTGGCCTCTCACTAAGTAAGGCTTTTGAGGTGAGCGGACATGTTTCCGAGATGGAAACTAGGAAAATGTATAGCTCGGTGCCTCGGTTCACTTATTTTTCTTTCAATTCAACAGAAAAGGGTCCTTGGTTATATGTTGATGCACTAACATCACGAGACTGACAATACCTAATAGTTTTAGGCATTATTCATTTGGATGTTACCTAAAACTTACTTGTTTAGTATTTTGCATTCCGAATCTTAAGTATGGAAAGCTGGCATAGATAGAACTCTTAACTTTTAGAGCCATTATAAACTAAGAGAATCTTAAATGTTCAAGTCACACGCATATGAATCTAATAGGAGCATACATATATATAATTCACATGTTGCAGAAGCCAAGTTAGTGAGCTGCCTGTTGTAGCTAGAAATCACTCTTTATCACACACTATGTTGCTCGTTATGCACAAGAGGAGATGGGACTGTGGTGTATGTTGGATCGATGTATATTAAGATAGAATGAGAGTGATGTTTAATGTTTACTTCTATTAGAGCACACACTCATTTACACACCCTGAACCACCTTCTAAATGAGGTGTTGTGATGCTTTATATATTACAAGCATTTTGCCTTTAAGGCTTTTGATGGGCTTGAGGACTTATGACCAAAGAGTAGGCCTTTTACAATGGATGACAAGCCCATTTACACAAAGTTCTAACTCAAGTGAATGACCATCACTTTAAACAATAAAATTAAAGCTAACAATCTCCCCCTAAGGGATGGTCATTCAAAAGATGCACCACGTGATTAGGTCTTTAGACTTTAGGGTCTTGAACTTTGTGATTCTTTGTTCCTTCATGCATTGTGATCTTCATCGTATCGTCTTTTGGATTGTTCTTTGCCTTGATCAACATCTTCATGTATTCACAGCGTCTATTCTTCCAATGTAGATGTTGAGACATACGATGATCGATGGACTTTCTTCAGTACCTGCATAAAACAGTTAGCAATAAATCGTCCAGCTCTTCCAGGTTCAGATCTCGTTAAGACTCATACAACTTGTATCCTTTTTGATGAACACAAGTGTATTGCATAGGAAGTGTTCCTAAGAGATCTTTGATGAATCTCATGTCTCTAGACTCAATAATGTGCGTTTTGGTTTTAGTCGTCGGAGGCATGGAGCAGAGTGCCACCTTTTCAATATCAACACATCTCGGATTGAGAGGTCGATAGATTATGCATTGATCTCCGTGAGAAATGAAACAAATATCTTTTAAGAGATATCTGAGTGGCTGGGAGGGGTTGTGCAGCGCGTCACTGGGTCTATGACGTCTTGTCTTCAATATCAGTATCACCTTAGTGAGTACCGATAGCATATGCATTGACCCAGTTTCTGACCTAAGTTTTCATGGAGGGCTATTTCTTTTCACCCTTTCATTAAACTTTTCTTTTTCATTCTTCAACCCCTTCTTTCTCCTTTCTCTTTTACTCCTTTTTTTTTTCCAATCATACCTAAGGACTTCTAATTCTAATCTATTTTTAATTGTCCTTGGGTAGATCCCTCCGGTTCTGGCGGATCATTAGACATTACCTAACCATAATCACCTTATTAATCCATGATTATCCTAGATTTGTTGATCGCATGCCATAAAACCATTTTGTGAAAATCTCTCAAAGCGTTTATGTATAAAACACATTTTGGTTAACACTTCAAGAGTTTTGCATTTTCTGAAATACTCCCCCTTCACATATGCTCATGCATTTTTGAAATAAATTGCACATGTTGGGTAGAGTTCGCACATTTGAAATGATCGATTTTCAATGAACATGACCTTCGCGAGACACGCTTACATCACTAGTTACACTAGCTTGAAATTATTACCCGTCCCGGTCATATTCAATGATCATCTCTCGAATTGGTACATTCTACTCAGACAAGTCCTTTGCGAGACACGCTTACATCACTGGTAAACCAGCTTGAAATTATTACCCGTCCCGAACAAGTCTTTTTGATAACAAACAGTTGATTTCGTCAATTCGAGGGTTAAAACTGAGTCTGTCTTTGAGATTCGAACCATGATCACATTTTAATCACATTTCTCCCCTCAAAAATAGCATTTCGATGGTATTTTTGATACCGTTTGATTAAAATCATTGTTTTTGGAAAGCTAATAGGGAGAAACGGTTTTGCATGAACTTTTTGGAACAAATTTCTTTTTGGAATACTCCCCCTCAGAACTTGCATTGGTTTTGACATTTTTGAAAACTTTGGAGCAAGTGGGGAGTAACGATTTGAAAATCTTAAGCAAAATTTTTGAAAAGATTTGAAAACCTTTTGATGAATTTTGAATAAAATTTTGCTTAAGATGAAGAAGTTTGGTTTGATAAACTTATTTTTGCATGAAAACTTCTTTTCTTTTTAGGATTGTTGCCATAAATTGTACAACAGGGTCCTTTCTTTGAAAAACGAGTTATGCACTGTTATGTGCGCATAAGCCAAAACGTTGAAGCCCGGGTTGTAAGCTGAAATACTTACAAGCCATTGATTTTTAGAATAAGTGCTCGTAATATTTTGATTAAGCACTTTCCTTTCTTTGAAGTTTGGGTCCGAAACTGAGATGTTCCGAAGCCATTAGGTTAAGCGCGGGTCCTAATCCGATATGATTAGAAGCCATTGAGACCAGATTAGACAACAACCTTTGGAACCCATTTAAGCACTGCACCAACGGGTTTAGCATGTTTTGCAATCCATTTGTAAGTTGTGTCAATCTGATTCAGAGAAGTTGAATTCCAACAAGGACTGAAAACCGGTTTTTCATTTTGAAATAACGCTCGTGGAATCAACAGAGATTTAAAATCCTTTTTCAAAGCAGAGTCATTTTTGTGTTGTAGCGGAAGCATTTCAGAGTTTGAAGGACTTTGCTTTGGTTTCCACACTTGCTTTACCCGTGTAAAGTGAGAGCGTGGAGTTTGAAATCTTGGAGTCTCTTCATGAGACATGTTTGACCTTGAAAGCTTTTGAGGAGTGAGCGTTTCAGAAAATCTTGATTTCTTCGAAAACTTCCTTCCTTTTTGCAAAGAATAGGTTGTAAACTGGGAAACCTTTTTTAAAAATGGTTTTGAAGATTCACCCGTGTAAACCTTCTTTGGAACACTCACTTTTGGTGTTGAAAGATTTGAAACAGGAGATTTGCCTTTTGATCGATGGAGAACATCAAACTTTGCTTTTAAGGCATTGTATGACATTCGCAAATCATTGTATTCTTTTTGAAGAAGATTTTGAGATGCCAATTTAGATTCCAAGGAAGCAATTTGTTACAAAAATTGATCTTTTTCAGCTTTTGAGTCATCCATTTTACGTGCCAATTTCCGTTCGAAAACAATATTTTCTTTTTCAAGTCTTTCAAAATATGTTTCGAATTTGTTTGTTTTGTTGAAAAGATGAGTTTTGGCATCCTCAAGATCGTTTGTGCGTTGAGCTAAAAGCGTTTCAAGCTCAAGTACTTTTGTTTGAAGCACATGATTTGCATTTTCTGTTTCAAAATCTGGAGTATCAGAATCAAACAGGGGATTTGGATAGGAAACTTTTGTGATTTGAGACTCATCGTTTTTCTTCTTCATTGACTCAGTCTTTTGCAAAACCTTTTCAAACTTTTCATCAGCGGATTCAGACATTTGAGACTTCAAAACTTCAGTCTCTTTTTGTTTCATGATTGATTTTTGAGTCTGAACTCGTGAACGTTTGATTGAATCAAACAGGTTTTTGTAAGTCTGTTTCAAATGCTCATTTTCTTTTTGTAATGATGCCACAGCATGTTCCAATTCATTATTTTTTGTATCAAGTTCATCCAAATCAAACTTGATATTGGCATCATCACAATTGCCTTCAAAAATCTTTTCCTTTTCTTTGATCATTGTTGTCAAAGGGTTTTCAGAAGAAGCAATTCTTTTTGACAATTCTTCTTTGACTTCAGCAATTTCTTTTGAAAGTTCAGTGATTTTCTTTTTGAGACAAAGATTTTCCGATTTCAAAGAAGATGTTTGTTCAGAATCCACATTCTCATACACATGGCTGACAGACACTGACTTGAGTGACTCGATTTGATTTGTGAAAAAGGCTTTTTGAATATCAAATGTTAGGCATTTTTCATCAAATTCATCTTCAAGGGAATGTATGTACCTGAGATCTTCCCTCATTTCAAGGACAAGATATCTTTCAAAGTATTCAAAACTTAAATTGATATTTTTCACATGAGGTTCAATCTCTTCTTTGAAAATCTTTTGAACTTCCCTTCTAAAGTATATGTCTGATGCAAGAAGATTATTTCGATCTTTATGGGTGGTTTGTTGTTTTAACCGAATGACCTCTAACGTAAGCTCAATGTGTTGTTTTAGATAACAAAACTGTTTTCTTGCTTTATTTTGCCATAAATTAGCATCATAAGTAGCAAGTAGAGCTTCTTTGAAAAATCTTTTCACATTTGTGTCTTTTCTTTTCAAAGGGTCTTTTGGTATATCAGTCAGTTGTGTACAGCCATACACAAAGCCATGGTACGAGAGTGAGCTTTTTGTTCGTTTGACTCTTAAACGTTTTTCCTTTTCGAATTTATCTTCTTCCTCTGACATGAACAGAGCATCCATTTTGTTTAGAAAACATGGTTGTTCATTTTGCAAGTTATTTTCAAAACCAAGTCCGGATTTTCCTTTATGAGTGTTCTCATCTTTAGGAAGCATCATTTGAAGAGTTTGAACACTTTGACCTGTTTTTTGAAGTTTTTCTTCAAGATTGTTTGCTTGTTTCAAAATCTGTTGATTCTCATTTTCAAGTTTTGAGTTAACAATCTTAATATTTGAAGTGGTTTCCTGAAGTGCTGAGTATTTAACTTTTAATTCAACGTTCTCTTTTAAAAGCTCTTGGATCCTTGTGTTAGCGGGGCCCATATTTGTATCCAGTTTTTTAATGGAAAGTTTTTCACGTGACAGGGCTTCGCTACACTCAACTTGAAGTTCTTTATTTTGTTTTAAGATTGGTGTGAGAACTTCTTCACTTAATATCCGAGCTTGATATTTAAGGTTTGAGATTTCAATGTCTTTGCTTTTTGTTATTTTTTCAAAATCTTTTTCCATTACTTTAAATCCCTCAAGCTCTTTGGACAATAAGACGTTGGTTTGCTTAGTTTTGCGATTGTCCTCTTTGCACTTTTCAAGTTCATTTTTGAAATTATCGATTAAAGAAGCAAATATGGCATGATCTTGATCATGAGAAGATCCATCCTGGGCAGGCTCACCTCCATTAGGATCCATATCTGGAGTTGTAGGAGTGATATTACTATCAAACCGATTCACCACATATGTGTCGCTGATGGACTCAGGATGCGCAGGATGTGTCTTGTCATAAGCAAACACATTATCGAACAAAACAACATTATCATTATCGTGTGAATGTTGTACCGTAGCCAATATTGCTATGTCAGATGAGGATCTGATATGGTCAGCTTCAGTATCCCAAACAGCTTCATTCCTGTGTGTACTATCAGCATCTGAATCATTCCTTGGAGTGCTGCTTTCAACATGTTGTTTTGAAGATGTGTCTGTCTCCGTGAAAACCAAGTTAGCATCAGATGTCGTACCCGCATTGACTGTCACTTCATCTTTGTTTGTCTCTTTCTCATTCACCACTGTTTCCTTTAATAGCACTTCTTTTTCAATATGCTCTTTTTCCCGTTTCTGCTTCTCCATTTCAATTCTTTTCCGTTCTATCACTTTCTTTTCTTCCCGCATCTCTCTTAGATGCAGAGATCTTCTAGTGAGTACCAATTCCAGTGTGCTCATTCGACTAAACAACTGATTTCTAAATGTTTCCACGTCCAGGTATCTGCTGACGCATTCACTCCATATTTCTCTTGTTGATTCGTAATCTGGAGAATTTCAGAAATCAAAGTCGAGAAACCATTTAAGCTGCGTCTGGAGCGCTTGATAGGCTTCTATGCAGTCACATCCTTGTTTAATTTGATTCTCTATTTGAAATATGTTGTGCAAGAGTTTCTCTCTGAAGGTTGAAAAATCCATTTTAGATCCGAAGAGTCTTCCAAAAATTCGATGGAATAAATATGGTTTTAACATTGGTGACCTTGCTTCAGAGAGTGTTACACATTGACTCTTAACACCTTTAAAGTGTATGAGATAGCGTTCCTTCGAATGAAAAACGTTTTGCACAACTGGAGACATCTGTCCCGCTTGAGAAGTCGATTCCATTTACTTGCGGTGTGCGATAAAGTTGATTCAGGATCGTTGCAACGAAATAGGAGTTGAGGTTGTTTAAGGTTAAGTTTAGTTGTAGTTGTGAGGCCTTGTTGTGTTGTTGATGATCGTTGAAATCTTTCGTAATGGTGAATTCTGGATTCCCTCCAAATTTTGAATTTGAAAAATTTCTCTACCAGAATTTGAAATACTCTATAAAATGCAATTTTAAGGTTATTAGAAAAATTTGAGTTTTGAAAATTTTTATGTCAAATTTAGCCAAAAAAATTTGAAATTTGGCCTAAAAATTTGAATTTTGGGCCAAAATTTTCACTGTTGTACCAAAATTTTCACTTTTTTTTTTTTTTTTAAATCCTTACAATTGCTATAGAGTATTTAATATTGTGTTAGAAAACTTTTGTCAATTTCGAAATGTGAAAGTCCGATGTCAATTGCGAAAATCTTCTCTAATTGCAAGAGTTTGGTCTAATTCCGAAAGACTACCCCAATTGCGAAAATATGTCCCAATTCCGAAATAATATAAGTCAGTCCAATTTCGAAAGATTGTGACAATTGCGAAAGCTATCCCAATTTCGAAGCTGAATTCCGAAATGAATTGCGAAATATGCAGGAATTGCGAAACTAATTCCGAAGTCAATGCCAATTGCGAAGCTATGTTGCAATTCCGAAGGACTGTTGCAATTCCGAAAGTCTGCTGGAATTGCGAAGATGTTTGCAATTGCGAGACACTTGCCCACTTGGCAGTTCACCAACTCTTGTCCTTTAGTGTCACTTGCCCACTTGATGCCTTATCTTTGAAGATTTTTCGTGACAACTTTCACCAACTTGTAGGACTTTCTTCTACTAACTCCTTTCAATCACATCTATCATTATCTTATCCACAAAACACAAATCTTATACAAGATTTTGAATAAAATTCGATCTAGGAGCCAAGAACAAACACAAGATTTAATCTTCCAAATCAAGTGACAAACTAATAAACCTTGATAGCCACGTCGATAGAACACAAAGCAACCACAACTTTCTGCCTTTGATTTTTGCGTATGGATCAAACTTTGGTCTTATATCTTGCGTACAATAGCCACAGAAAACACAAGTGGCTGCGTTTCACAGAAAACAAAACACAAGGATATGTATTTTTAACTAGAACCGAATACAAAGAACTCCTACCTCGAAGATGGCTGTTGATACCACTTGTTATAGCTCGAAATTACTCTTTATCACACACTATGTTGCTCGATAAGCACAAGATATGATGGGACTGTGGTGTATATGTTGGATCATATGGTTAGAGATAGATAGATGATAAGTTTGACTTCTATTATTGCTCACACATAACACACACTGAACCACCTCTCAAATGAGGTGTTGTGATGCTTTATATATTACAAGCATTTTGCCTTTAAGGCTTTTGATGGGCTTGAGGACTTATGACCAAAGAGTAGGCCTTTTACAATGGATGACAAGCCCATTTACACAAAGTTCTAACTCAAGTGAATGACCATCACTTTAAACAATAAAATTAAAGCTAACACTGCCCAACAACAATTTGGTGAAACAGACAGACGCACAGTAGATTAAAAAAAAAAATTGGCGTATGGCACAGGTGGGATCATAACTTTAAATCAGCACACAAACAAAACCAAACTGGTACCTAAACATCAAATTTTATGTTTTATTCATGTTTCGTTTGTGGGAAATAGACATCGAACTAACGATATTCAGTCAATATTTAAACATTTCAATTAACATCAATCACGTAAAACTAGACAAGTAATCAACAATCATGTTGCAATTACAAGCATCAATGACGTGTAAACCTCCTCAGGTAAAACCGTCTCTTAGCAAATAGGTTAAACAGAACCATCACTCTTTCAAGTGCACACTTGTGTTATTCATTTTTAACCTTACTTCAAATTTTTTACAGTATTTTTTACAAATTAGATGTAATAAATAAATAATAATCTTTACAGTATTAGACGAACTTGCCTTCCTAAAGCTATTAGATTGTCAAGACTCGTTTGGATTGGAGTTCCCAAACTATGATACAAATGATTATATGATGTTGTTTGAAAAGCCGAAAGCAATGGACTAGTCAAATCCTTGAGGTTTCAACTTAAAATGCTCAAATTCCGTATCCCATACCATTGAATAGGAACAGAACCAGGTGACACCCATGGATTTTTGCAGCGTGGTGTTAATTTTTGTAAAAAACACCTCTATTTTCCTATATGCACCCGGTGCACCTAGTCAATCTGTGTCAGTGTTACGCCCAACATACTAATGTAGAACAGATAATATTTGTTTTGTGTTGTTAAACAAGGTCCACAACCAATCATTCTACATACCAACATCGCACAAATTAAACCTAAACTACACTAAGGCAAATCATTCCTAGTATTAGTCTATGAGGGTAATGTTAGGCTAACAACTTAAAACGCTCAAATTTCTTATCCTATACCAATATGGGACAGATAATCTTTTGTGTTGAAAACCAAGGAAAATCGCACAAATTATAACCTATACTAAGTTAAGGAAATCGCTCCTAGTACTAGCATATGACATTAATCTAGGCTAACAACTTTAAAAAAAAAAAAAAAAAAAAAAAAAAAAAAAAAAAAAAAAAAAAAAAAAAAGATGGGTATACCTTTAAGAACATCAGATAAAGATTTAGCTTCTTCATCCAACAATCTATTTTCTTCTTGTTGTTACTTTATATTATCCTCCAACGCGAAAACCCTATCACTATCATTAGCATCATTCGGATTCTTAGATAGTTTGGAAGATTCTTGTTCTTGGATGATGAAATGTTCCAACAGGATGATGATTTGTTGTTATCATTGTTTCCACTGGAGAAATAACGATGACCCTTCTTGATTGTGCTAAAGAAGCTATTATTAGGGTTTTGGTTTTGAGATTGAGATTGAGAGTCAAACTCGGGTAAGGGAAAGAAAATATTGGGCCCATTACCGGGTAATGGGTAATCAACTTTTTTTTCTTTTTTTTTTTTTTTAATTTATTTACTTTACCCATTCCTCACCCAAAAACCTTCTATGAAGCACTCTGTGAGATAGTGATGATAAAATTGAGGACTCCTCTTCAAACATTTTCTAACCATTTGTGGACATTTTTAAAACTATTTGAACCTCTTGACCCCTTTTTGAACCTGTTGCCACACCTGGAAAGGACCATCCTATCTTTCCATCCCTTCCATAGGGTGCCAGTAAGGTGACCCGACCCAAACCTAAACCCGAACCAGATAATCCCTTGTGCCCCAAGAGTACATGCTCGGCAGCTCTATAACTACGGAGATTTCATCTTGCAAGACCTCAATAAAGTGGTCGACATCAAATACATCGGTGAAGGAACTGCACAGTAAACGTAACATCTTACCACCAGTCTGCGAGTTAACTTAAAAACACGATATAAAGTCAAATAGCGGCCATAAAAATACCTTGTATCTTGCCAGACCGGATTAACTTCAAGGTGTGGTATTACTAGCGTCGCGTTTAAGATTTTAGCAACAGCTACTGCATCACAAATCTTTAACACCGGCAAGAAATTTAGGAAAAAATTATTATTATTTACTAACTTTTTTTCTTAGGGGGTGTTTGTTTTAGCTTATATTTTTGGCGTATGGGCTTATTCAACTTTTGAAAAGCTAATAAGCTCAACCTTTTAGGCTTATGAGCTTATGAACTTAGATAAGCCACAAGCTCAAGTTGGTAAGTTCATAAGCCTTGAAATCTGAGCTTATTAGCTTTTCAAAAGTTGAATAAGCCCATACGCCAAACACCCCCTTATGTTTGTTTAAGAGATAAAATAGCGCGTACCCCCATTCTCTGTTGGTTCAATCCTCCATCCAAAAACACCTGAATGTATCCCCGTGATTTCTCTGGAATGGCTTGAAAAATAAAATCAGGATTCGATTACATTATGATGAGAGATGAAACAGAAACGGTTATATAACTCACAACATAGTACAATATGTAAAAAATGCAGGTTAAGGAACTCACATGGCACGGTACCCGCGTCTGTACAAGGTTTCCATCCTTGGTCAGGCAACGGAGACCAAATATCCGAATTTTGTTTCTCAGACTGGTTACAAAAAAAGTATGGAGTATTAGATTACATAAACGATAACTGTTGAGACGAGTTTTAGATGAACTTCATTCATATATGTTATAGCACCTACTCGCAATTTGTTGAAGCAAAGCAGCCTCTAATAAACGAACGTGCTTAGCACTTGGAGCATTCCATTCCTACAATTCAACAAAATCATCCGTAAACAAACGGAATCCGTACGCAAAGTGCTCAACAAATATTCGCATAATACATTATGAGCATAACTTTACAAAAAAGGTCATCTAAGGAGATGAAAATTTGGTAGACCACCTCGCAGCATGTAAGCATTACTTTGTGTAATGGAAAGATAGTAAAACACCTTTCATGTAATTGTTGATAAAGTTAACTTATAAGGTACCACAGCAAGCAACTAAATTGACACACATAATACTAGTAGTACGCATATGTCAAATTAGGAAATTAACATGATAAAACACATTTAGTAGGAAACGAGCAAAATAATACTATAACATCATGAAAAATTGAAAACACATTAATAGAAAATATTGAGATGAAGCTGGTTTAAATGTCAATGATCGGTTACCTATGATGTGCGCGGCCTAACCAGAATTCCTTTGAACCCTAGTCTCTTAAAATGTGATACTAGTATAACGGAACACTTTTGACTTTTTTCTAACTCAGTTATTGAAGCTAGTATTTTCGGACCATAAAAATAGATTGGTGGAATAAAACAGTGCGCTAATTGAAATGTATGAATTCAATTGATAAAATAAGACCTAATTAAAATGAAATAATAAAAATGAAGGAGCTTTGCTTGCGGAGAATAAATTAGGATAAGATCGGGTGAGAGGTTGAAAAAGATTTTTTGGGAAGAAGAAGAAATTAGGGATTATTATTATAAACGCTGACGCAAATGCTATTCTCTGCGATTGTCTTTGCTGCAAATAAATATTATTAACTCTCATTTTCATCAAATCTTGACCGACCGACTGACTGACTCAACTGGTTGGTGTCTGGAGTTAAGACTCTCCCACCCAGTTCAGACTTTCACGCTCAGTTCTCGAGTTTTGAGTGAGGGGAAATGGAAAAGAATAAGAAAGGGAAAAGAAAAAGAAAAGGAAAGTAAGTGTTAGTTGTTATGTTCTTGAGATAGAGGAAAGGAAAAAGAAAGTAATCATAATCATGTTCTTGAGTGGGAGGAAAAGAAAAATAATTTGGTCAAATTACATATATGCCCTTTAGTTGTTAATGTCAAATAATTTAAAAAGGGTATATTAGTCTTTACACTACATACGGTTCCCTTCCTTTTCCCTTACCTCCCAAAAGTGGGAGGAAGATATAATAGTTCATTACATTGAAGAAGTTGAATCTCCTTTGGTAGGTTATCAAAACCTAAATGGTGCGAGAATGGGGCAATAACAGCAATCCCATGACTGAAACATTAGAACTGCAATTGTTAGTTATAATAGTTCTGTTTGTCTCAATAATATAAACAATACTGTAACATAATGCGTTAAATTGATTAGTTATACATAATGCAATGACCTCTGTTACTATTTTATACAGTCAAATATCAACGAGAAGCACTGTATGAGCATATTCAGTGAAATATCATTTTCTGGAAGCTTACTTGTGATAGATATCAAACACATTTGGCTACTACTTAGACCTTCCCATAAATTAAGTGCCGCACGTATACTTTTGTTAAAAGGTGAAAGTATCAGATAAAGCAAACATGCTAAAACCATAATATCAGGCGAGAGATCAGATAGTGACGCATCAAGTCATCAAGTGACAGCAGAAAACTGAGAAAACCGATAACTTTGACCTGTTTATGCTAGAATTGAATTACAATGTCAAAGAAAATTGTATCACGAACCTATTTAGCATTGGCAACACATTTTCCAGATACCAATTAGCAGAAGCATGAACAGGTGCCGTGTTGATTCTAGTAGGTCGTATGCCAATACCATAGTAATCCCTTGTGTGTTACACCCCGTGCCCGCTTTGACCAAAAACTTGAACTTTACATGCGGAAACGTTTGACTTTACGGACATGCTGTCACTCTTTTGACCATTTCTAAAATCCGTAGACAATTAGACCTTGAAACTATTTTTAAATGAAAGTAGACTCAAATACCTTCAAAACGACGGGTGGCACGACCCGTAACGACTTACGGATTAAAAGATATGATTTTTCGAACATTGACAAAAATCTACCAAAACAACCTGTGTACCATACGCCCTTACGCCGAAGGTCCGGAAGGGCGTATGATCTGGTACTCAGAATGGGTGAAAAATGCATTTTAGGCAGAAGGCCTTATGCTCAGCCCATGAGGGCGTATGACCTGAACTCAGAAACTATGAATATGCAATTTTAGGCAGAAGGCCTTATGCTCAGCCCATGAAGGGCGTATGAACTGAACTCAGAAACACATAAAACCACTTTAAATTGAAGAAGGCCTTATAACCAGAAGTGGAAGGCCTTATGCTCCCATTCTCAGATTTTTACCAAAACCACAACTTTTAGAAACTTACTATAATTTCCGGAAAGACGACTTTCAAGACTCGAAACTTAATGAAACTTTCCAGAATTCATTAACACATCATAAACATCATTTCCATTCAATAACATTACCCAATTGACTCTCGGAAACGTACTTTACAAATTGACGGGTTTTGTACCCAAAACCCGTTTTGACCCATTGATGCGCGTGATGTGTCGTTGCGGTTTAGCAGTTTTAATGCCTACTCAAGTTTTAAATTTATATTTAGCCGACTTATCAATAACACACACACTTAACGAGCAGTGTACCCGGTCAGTATGAATATAATGGTAAGTAGAGTGTCGATCACTAAGAGTGGAACGTATTATCTAGTTATTCTAATCAGTATTTTAATATCCTAACGCAAGGGGGTTTCAGCCTGAGAGACTGGCACGATTTTTTTGCAATTAAATAATAAAATAAACCAATAGGCACGAATCAGCAAGTAGCACACACGTACACAGATAAATACTCGAGACAATAAGAGGGTTGTCCTTATGATTAAGTAGATTGTCACTTGTTTTATTGATAGCTTTATATGAAGTGTATGTAGTTAACCCTTTCTCGTTGGTCCTATTCTTATCGGCGAGTAAACCCTTAATGATTATTTATGTCTAAAAGTTATTCCCAAGTGATCAATTTAGTAATAACCGTGGGAGCCACATTATTTTCCGCAGTCAAATGCCCGCAAGCCACTAATAAACACAGAGGTTATCAATGCACTAACAAGTAGTAACCAAAGACATCAACATATAAACTTTAATTGATGGGAAAGCAAGTATTAAAGGGAGTGCAATCTTTCGTTGTCACATTACACAAGCCACCAATCCTGATGAATTAAAGTTTGCTAACACAATAAAACAAAACTACTTAATGAATTAAACACATGCAGCACCTTCTTACAGCTCTTGTATCTTCGTTTGGTGTGTCTTGTGCTGCCTCCTTGACTGAATTCGTCCTAGGGTTCTGCTGCTTCGGTCTTCGAATCTAATATATTGCTCTGACAAAAGCTCCGGAATTCGTCTGGTCTTGGGGTATTTATAGTTTCTGTCTCAGGGAAGATGCGGCGCATTGAGTAAGTAGATGCGGCGCATTGACTTATGATGAGGCGAAAAGTGTACCGCTTTTAAGGGGTCATTTAAGCCCGAAATCGTATTTATTTGATCAAATATTGCCCTAAATCGTTCCTTTTGTCATTTTAGGTACTTTTGAGGAGAAATCTGGAAAAGGAGGCATTTTGGACGTTTTTGGAGCATTAAAGTGAAGAAAACGGCAAAGTCTCAAGAATCGGCTAAAAGTTACTCTTGACGGCGTCACAATTAACATGGGACGGCGTCATGCCTTGGCAAGAAAAGTTGGATGTGAAATTTACTCATGACGGGCCAGTGAGTTTGCATGAGAATTCTGACGGCGTCACGCTTTAACTAAATCAAGGGCGTCACGGCTTAAATCATAAGGGGACGGCGTCACGTTCATGATCCGACGGCGTCAAGCCTTGATAAGCCAGAATGGATTTTGGTAGAGCTAAAGAGGGACGGCGTCAAGATGGTCATCCGGGAACCCTAAAAGCGGCGAGGTGACGGCGTCACAATGTATAAGGTGACGCCGTCAGATGTCAAAGTCTATATATAGTTTTCTAATTTTTTGTCATTAGAGAGAGCTTAGTGTGTGGAATTTTGGGATAAAACCCTAAGACGATTTTAGCTACTTTTTCAGGGCTTCTTGCCTTGAGATCTTCCATGTTTCATTGAAAGATAAGTTATCAATTAATCATTCAATATGTCTATGTGTTGTTTGATTCTATCTTATGCTTGTCTTTTGTTTAACATGTTAGGCTAATTTTATCTTGTGTTTGCTTAGATCTAATGAAACCTAGCTATTGATTATTGGTTGTTAGTGTGTTATTAGTTGTATTGGATGATTGTTTATCTATGTTAGGCTTAAGAAAACTGGCTAACTTCCTATTCGGTAACTTGCTTGAACGTCTTAAGAAACATGAACCAAACGCGTACTAAAGGTTTTTATGGTTGTATTTAATGCACAAGCGAATTCTAGTGATCCCATGTTAGGAGCTTCCTAGCCGGCTCGACATAGGAGTGAAGTAGGAGCTTGTAGAGTTTGGGGAAGTAAGTACGCCACCCCACGAATGGTATTAAGGAATACACCCGTCATCTACGCGACTAATACACACTAATTAACCGGTAAAAGATAGTTAGGGAGTAAGGAAATCTAAGTAAACACATTTCTCTACACATAAGTTTCTCACCACTTTTCATTTTTGTTATTTTATTTTATTTACATTTGTAGTAATTTGGGTTAGTTGACTAGCAACTAATTCCGCCCACTCCTTCAAAACCCGAGATTTTACTTGCTTTCATAAAAATTATAAAAACATAAAAAGAATCTTCCTCAACCCTTAGACCTAATTAGAGTAGCCTTTCACACCTAACGAACACTATTCCCTGTGGAGAACGATCAATCCCCCGTACTTACCACTACACTATACTACATCGGTCAGGTACACTGCCTGGTGGGGTTGTAAGCCTCTTGAGATCCCTCGAGAGGTAAAACCTGTTGTAAGGTTGCAAAACCCACGCATCAAGTTTTTGGCGCCGCTGCCGGGGAATAGTTATTGTTTAGGTTGAATTTTTATTTCTATTAGGTCTACTCACTAGATTCCTTTCTAGTGAGATTTTTATTTTATTTTTCTAGGTTTTCTTTAGTCTATCTATTTTCTTCGTGTCTTTGTTCGTAACCATTACCGTCCGACATCATGGAAGATGGTAATATCCTTAACCCACACAACCCACCACCACAACAACCACCACCACCTCCTAGAGCCCGTACTTTAGGAGAGTATTCCCGTCCTAGCCACCACGGCTATCGAAACACCATTGAGCTCACTCAAGGAGCCAATATCACACCCTTGCGATCCGACACCATCCGGTTGGTGCAAAGCGGATGCGCATTCCATGGACTTCGTTCTGAAGATCCTAATCAACATCTCAAGGACTTTCTTAAAATCGTTGATTCTATAGACCTTGATGTTGCCACTCGAGAGACGACCCGATTGCGTCTCTTCCAATTCTCTCTGCGGGACCAAGCTAGTCAGTGGCTAGAACGTCAACCCGCAGGATCCATTACCTCTTGGGATGATCTCACCACTCGTTTCCTTGCTCAGTTTTTCCCACCGGGAAGAACTACCAAGCTAAGGAATGATATCTTGATGTTCCAACAACGTCAAGGCGAAACTCTCTACGAGGCATGGACTCGATTCAAGGACTTACTCCAAAAAGTCCCTCACCATGGCATAGAACTTTGGCTCCAAGTCCAAATCTTCTATGACCATATCAATCTTTCCACAAGGCAAACCATTGACCAATCGGCCGGTGGCAAGCTACGTGATCTAAGTGCGGAACAATCATGGGCTCTCCTAGAGGATCTTGCTCTTTATGACAACGAAAGTTGGAGTGATCCCCGTGATTTGAATAAAACGGTCAAGGCAATATCTTTGCCTTTGAACAATTCAAGCACTTCCGACCGTAGGATCGTAGAACTTGAAGACCAAGTCAAGTTTCTCATGAAATCCTACGAGGCTCCTAACCCTTCAAGCCAAGTGAACAAAATCACTTCTTCATGTGAGTTATGTAGTGGTCCCCACGACACTCGTGATTGCATGGAACTCCCCGAACAAGCTTTTGTGGACTACGCATCATCGCGTACCGACGGAGCGGGAGATAAGTGGTACACTTTCAAGCCCGAGCCAAACCCTTATGGTGATTCATATAACCCCTCATGGAAAAATCACCCGAACCTTAGGTGGAAACAAAACCAAAACACACAACAACCCAATTCTTCCAACCCACCTAATCGTTTCCAATCAAGCGGTTCCAACTCGAACCGTACTTTCAACAACAATCCTTCCGGCAATGGTAGTACCAATAACTTTGAAGGATTGATGTCTCAATTTATGGCATCTCAAGAAGCTCGTTTAGCCAAGTTTGAAGCCGATTTCAAACAAAAACAAAGCGAGATGACCGACAAGATTGACACCTTGTTGAAAGCCCTCAATGACCGAGAAATGGGAGCACTCCCTAGCAACACGGTCAAGAACCCGAAACTAAATGTCAACGCTATTTCATCGGTTTCGTCCCCTAGTTCTTGTCCACAATATTATTCGGTCAATTCCATGAGCACGTGTTTCAAACAAACCCAAATCGTTCCAAATGACCAAGAAGTTATGACATCCAAATTGGTCAACAACATAGTTGAAACACCTCCCACTCAAAACCTTGACGAAGAATTCAAGGAGCTCCACCTTGAAAGTCCGGTTGTTGATGAGAAGAAGCTCAAGTTAGGCGAAAAAGGGACCGCCTTTGTTCAAAACAAGCTACCTAAGAAGTTAGATGATCCGGGCTTATTTGTTCTACCTTGCAAGATCGGTAATTCGGAGGCTTATGACACATTAGCCGATCTTGGATCAAGCCTTAACCTACTTCCGTTACCTCTCTACACCTCTCTAAAACTTGGAAAACTTGAAGAAACCGAGGTGATAATAGGCTTAGCGGATGGAAGTGTTGCTTACCCGGTTGGAGTAGTTAAGGACGTGTTAGTACACATTGGAAAACTAACCATTTTAGCCGATTTCCACGTCCTTGATATGGTTAGCGACCCTACATGCCCCTTGTTGATAGGTAGAGGATTTTTAGCGACCGCTAGTGCTATGATTGATTGTAAGGAATCCAAGATAGCGGTAGGAGAAGGAGATACTTGGTCAGTCTATGATGTTAAGAAACATGCCTATGATACTAGTGAGGAACCAACACCACATTGGCTAGAATCAAATAGGAGACCATCTAGATATGGACCTTGGATCGATAGAGACTTCATAGGACCCCAACGCCCATTTTACCTAGAAGAGGACTTTGTTAACCGAACGCATTCGGTAGAGCAACTCTTGGCTAGGGACACCGAATTGGATCCATTTGAAGACCCTCTAGTTTTTAGAAGGATGATTGATTTCCTAGGAGTTTTGCCAATTAACCTAGGAATGAATAAGTGGATTTGTGAGGAAGATGATCATAAGTGGAATTGGGATAAACCACCCAATGATGGAGATGGGTCATGGCATATCAAGATGACATTGTATGACCCGGATGGAGAGAAGTTTGAAAAGACATATCTTACTAAGCGGACCAATAGGAAACTTCAATCCAAGCTTAACCCTAAAGACGTCCTTGATGACGAGCTTACTTACATAGGGTAGCGTGACTTTGAGTCTAGCTACAAGACTCGTTAATAAAGAAAAGCGCTTCTTGGGAGGCAACCCAATCTTTATTTGTTTTATTTGCTTTGTGTGTTTATTTATTTGTTTGTTTGTTTTTATTTGTTTCCGTATGTGTGTTTAATTTTTATCATTATTGATTCATGTTCAAAAGTACTTTGTGAAAATGCTTTATGTTGTTTTTAACTTCGTCTTAACTACATATAAAGGTATTTTGCAAAAGATAAGTGTAAGGGAAATCTAAATCGGTTTATTAGAACACAAATGAACATGAATCATAATAATATTAAATTAACATACATATTCGTATTTGTTTGAGTCAAATGCTTGTATCGAGTCATAATGATGTTTTGCAGGATTTCCAGGAAGTAAGGTAAAGGTTTTTCAAGAAATTTTCCGGAAACTTAAAATGAAAATTTTTGTCAGGTCATTTCTGACGGCGTCAGGGGTTATAACCTGACGGCGTCAGATTTAATTTCCAGAAATTTTTGAAAATTTTGTTTTCATAAAAAGTTTTTATTAAAATCTCCAACTTATAATCTCCAGGAATCTGCAAAGTTATCATTCCACAAGCATTATATCCTTATATATAGATTTTATCCCGCCGATGTTATGCAGGTTTTCGTGTTTGTTTTCTCAGGTTCAACAGGTTATTTTGGACAAGGAAATGTTTTGAATCAAGCTTATGGCGATGCATTAGTCATGGAGCTTCAACATTCTCTTTGGAGGAAGATTTAACCGTGTAATTTCATTATCCAACGAGCGAATCAGGGGAGTATTTGATTTCATTCTTTTACTTTATGCTTTTACATTTGCCATTTGAACATTGGGGACAATGTTCATCTTAAGTGTAAGGGGAGGGTAAAAGTACGATTTTAGAGAATATAATTGCGCTTGATTTTTGTTTGTTTAATAGTAGATGTGTAATAAAACTGAGAGAAATACTTGTTAAGGTAATTTTAGTGCCAAATTTAAAATTTTTTACAACATATAGGAGTGAAACTTTGATCTTAATGAGCGTCTCATGGATAGGAGTTATATGACTAGCACAAAAACCGTACCACTAAAAAATTTTCCACCCCAAATATGTGAGGTTCGCCCCTAGAATTGGTAGGAAAAGCATTTATGCTATGATGTGTGTACCGGTAGCACTTAGATTCTAGAACTTGCGTTAGGACCATTCCGAGGCCACAAGTGAGACTACATTCGTGTAGTTAGATTTACTACATGATAAGAGGCATTAGGATTAACCCATTGTTTTACACCTGTGTTTTTGTTATAATTACATTGGCTACATTGGTCAAGTAATTCCCCCACACCCTTTGCGTTGTACTCATTTTTAGTACACGATACCCCTAGTACACCCCTCAGAGCCTATCTTTTCGTTTCGACCTTTAAACATTTTACTTAAAGGAAGAATTTGTTACACCCCACTAAAATGTACACCCAAATCGCCTTAGCCTACCTTGTATGCACTCATCTTTAGTGCATTATTGTTACAACATTTGTTTAAACCCAAGTTAATTATCTAGTTGATTACATGGTTGCTAAGTCGAGTCATATCCTTGTACATATTGTTTTGGGACGATTGGGACTCGTGGGTAAAGTACTAGTGTAATGGAGTAATGGGGAAGAACATCATTTATTACCCCCATATGTGTTAAATGTTTTAAAAGTACTCCAAGTTTTTCAATTATCTTAATTCGAGTCATTAGAATAGTATTTGTAAAGTTATGTAAAAGTTCAAGTGTAAGGGGATGCAATGCCCCTATGATGTATTATTTTGGATGGTAGGGTAAAAGTGTATGCAAAAAAAAAAAAAAAAAAAAAAAAAAAAAAAAAAAAAAAAATCGAAAAAATCAAGAAAAATACAAAAAAATGAGAAAAAGAAAAATAGAAAAAACATACGGACTACCATCCCGTTTCATTTTATGTTTATTTTATGTTTATGTTTATGTTATTTTGTTTCTAGCTTAAGATCGAGTCTAGTCTTGGCTTAGCAACATTGTATAGTACATGTAATTGATCAAGATCTTTAACTCGCCACCAGTAAAATATCCCGTATCCAACAAAACCGTGTTTTCCTTTTCCCTACACCTAACGTTATAACCCATGTAAAAGCCCTCTTTGATAGTTTATCTTAGGTGCTTACGCCTAGTGGAGGAGGTTTTCGATCCTTTCCCAAGCCTATGGTAATCTATTTGCTATGACAGGTAGTGAGAGATATTTTCCGTTTTCATTTATGAGATTTATTTTGATGACACTTGAGAGATGTGAGTATCTAAACACTACTTGTGAGGTGCTAGTATATAATCTCCGTGCTTATTATGATTGAAGTGGAACGATTATTTGTTGTAATTACTTTTATGTTTGCATTAAATGACCCCTAACTTGTATTTTGATTAGAATAAAAGCGCATTTGCTTGAGGACAAGCAAATCTCAAGTGTAAGGGTATTTGATGAGGCGAAAAGTGTACCGCTTTTAAGGGGTCATTTAAGCCCGAAATCGTATTTATTTGATCAAATATTGCCCTAAATCGTTCCTTTTGTCATTTTAGGTACTTTTGAGGAGAAATCTGGAAAAGGAGGCATTTTGGACGTTTTTGGAGCATTAAAGTGAAGAAAACGGCAAAGTCTCAAGAATCGGCTAAAAGTTACTCTTGACGGCGTCACAATTAACATGGGACGGCGTCATGCCTTGGCAAGAAAAGTTGGATGTGAAATTTACTCATGACGGGCCAGTGAGTTTGCATGAGAATTCTGACGGCGTCACGCTTTAACTAAATCAAGGGCGTCACGGCTTAAATCATAAGGGGACGGCGTCACGTTCATGATCCGACGGCGTCAAGCCTTGATAAGCCAGAATGGATTTTGGTAGAGCTAAAGAGGGACGGCGTCAAGATGGTCATCCGGGAACCCTAAAAGCGGCGAGGTGACGGCGTCACAATGTATAAGGTGACGCCGTCAGATGTCAAAGTCTATATATAGTTTTCTAATTTTTTGTCATTAGAGAGAGCTTAGTGTGTGGAATTTTGGGATAAAACCCTAAGACGATTTTAGCTACTTTTTCAGGGCTTCTTGCCTTGAGATCTTCCATGTTTCATTGAAAGATAAGTTATCAATTAATCATTCAATATGTCTATGTGTTGTTTGATTCTATCTTATGCTTGTCTTTTGTTTAACATGTTAGGCTAATTTTATCTTGTGTTTGCTTAGATCTAATGAAACCTAGCTATTGATTATTGGTTGTTAGTGTGTTATTAGTTGTATTGGATGATTGTTTATCTATGTTAGGCTTAAGAAAACTGGCTAACTTCCTATTCGGTAACTTGCTTGAACGTCTTAAGAAACATGAACCAAACGCGTACTAAAGGTTTTTATGGTTGTATTTAATGCACAAGCGAATTCTAGTGATCCCATGTTAGGAGCTTCCTAGCCGGCTCGACATAGGAGTGAAGTAGGAGCTTGTAGAGTTTGGGGAAGTAAGTACGCCACCCCACGAATGGTATTAAGGAATACACCCGTCATCTACGCGACTAATACACACTAATTAACCGGTAAAAGATAGTTAGGGAGTAAGGAAATCTAAGTAAACACATTTCTCTACACATAAGTTTCTCACCACTTTTCATTTTTGTTATTTTATTTTATTTACATTTGTAGTAATTTGGGTTAGTTGACTAGCAACTAATTCCGCCCACTCCTTCAAAACCCGAGATTTTACTTGCTTTCATAAAAATTATAAAAACATAAAAAGAATCTTCCTCAACCCTTAGACCTAATTAGAGTAGCCTTTCACACCTAACGAACACTATTCCCTGTGGAGAACGATCAATCCCCCGTACTTACCACTACACTATACTACATCGGTCAGGTACACTGCCTGGTGGGGTTGTAAGCCTCTTGAGATCCCTCGAGAGGTAAAACCTGTTGTAAGGTTGCAAAACCCACGCATCAACTTAACTTCGCGTGGGGTCCAAGATTATAATATTTAGGAATATTCGTACACCGCCAGAAGATGCGGCGTAACTCCATGATTAGATGCGGCGCATGTCCTCTTGTATCTTGGATCGTATCTGGTGATATCATGATAGAGATGCGCCGTATGTAATGAGTGAGATGCGGCGCATCTGGAGCAGAACAAGTTGGTTATTCTTCGTTGACCAGAGTTTCATATGCGGCGCATGGGATAAATCCATGCGGCGCATTCTTCAAAGTCAGGCAGTGGTCTTCATTCTCTTCATTCCAACAATCATTTTACTCCGTTTTTAGTCCATAATTGCTAAGTTTCACCAAATGCTTGTTTTTACCTGAGAATTACAAAAGTAAACGATTAAGTATCAATCCTCATACATAATATAATAAAACAAGTCAAATTAATAGGATAAATGATAGTAATAAAATGTACTTATTTGAGTTCATCAAATATCCCCCCACTTGAACTTTACTTGTCCCCAAGTAAACCTTAGAATTTCTCTTATGAAAATGTATCCTAAAAGATGTTAGGATTTATTTTTATATTTAAGCATGTATTCGTTTATTTCATAATCACACAACTAAACACTTAACGAATTAGAAGTAAAATAAAATAAGTTGATAAAAGCAAATCTAATCGTTTAACTGTCCAGTCGCGACGAATATTCTATCATAAGCTTGGCAAGTATACACATCTCCTCCACTAAAGCTAAGGAATAACAAGTCTAAAGCGGTAAAAAGGGTTTTTAGGCTTAAGGGCTAATTATTCTTATTTACTATCGATCTCATATTCCAGAAAAGGCGACAAAATCACAAATACATGATCGAATCCACGAACACGATACTTGCAATTGCTCAAATCCTTAACTCGAATAGGCTAAAGATAGGTCCAAACTTCACCAATAATAATATATCAAAAAGGGCGACAAAATCATAAATACATAGCCGAATCCACGACTACGATACTTAAGATTGCTCAAATCCCTAATCTCAATAAATCAAAGGTTCGGTTGAATAAAGAATAATAAAGGGTATGGATAATATTTGGGATATAAATTGGTGTAAAATGAAAAATAAACAAAACAAATAAATTAAAATCCTAAGTGTGGTTAATCACTATCCCAACCATCCCATGAATAAGACTCATATCATCGAATAACTCACGCTTTAACACTTGAAACACATGCTTTAGGTAGACACGAATTATACTCAACAAGACCTTAATCAAAGAATAAACCTTAATTGGCGTTCCCATAACTGCCAATTCCCATTCAATCCATAGATATAGTATAACAAATAGTGGTGATATTGACCACTTACATAACTTTACATAAGTTGGTTAAAACTAACTTCCAACTTTTCTTTCTTTCTTTTTCTTTTCTTATTTTTTCGATTTTTTTTTTTTTTTTTTTTTTTTTTTTTTTTTTTAACATAGACATAGATGTGTAAAATTTCACCACATCACTATAATGATAATTCTGGATAATTTTTCCATAATTTTCATACTTCAGAAATAACGGTAATAGTGAAAGTAGTAAACACACGAAAAATAAACTCAAAGATATACAATATTTACTTTCACTCCAATTGCGTTGTGCAATTTCCCGACCTAACCAAAGATAATGAATTACGCACGCGAACACAGGTAATGTAAGGAAACACACTTTGCCTATAGCAATTAACCAACCACGGATTCTAATCTACAGGGTAGGCTAAGGTGTAAGGGTGTAACGAAACATTTTAAACATAGGTGTAAGAAACGAAAGGACTGGCTCTGAGTGTTTTTCCAGGGGTATCTTACTCTAAAAATGAGAGTAACAAAGGGTTTATACGGGGGTTAACTAACCAGTGTAGTTAGCTAATAACACATAACATATAAAGGCTATTTGGGTGTAATCCTAGAATTTTACCAAGTTAGACAAGTCATTCCAATTATATAAATAATACTCATTATGGTGGTCTCGAATAGTATACAAGCCAAGTTCTAAAGTTTACAAGTCACCGGCACACTCATAGATTTGTGAAATTTGAAAAATCACAATTTTTGAAAATAACGTCATGTGTGCAGCTATGCAACTTAGATCTTAAACAAAAACATGCTAAAAATTTTTAAATTTTGATATATTAAGCACTTTTTAAGCATATTTTGAAAAGTTTAGGACAAGTAATTGTTAAGTGTTCTAATTCTCCAATCCCCCCACTTAAGTTAAACAACGTCCTCGTTGTTTGTATAAAAGGTTAAAAACTGGAAAATAAAAGAATTAGAACAGAAAAACTCCCCTGAGATTTGCTCGGTATGATCCTCCATTAGTAGTAGAGCAAAAATCATCTTTCTTGTGGATTAGAACGTTTAATCTTCATAGTAGATGTATCCACAGGAAATCCAAGAAACTATAATACCACCAACACTTTAAAACACACCTAAGATAAGAAAGGTTCAAACTTGCATAATACATTAGTGGTTAGGAAAAATAAAACTTAAAAATTAAAACTGAAAACCATCAGGTCAGTCGATGCGCCGTATCTTATGGAAGAAGATACGCCGTATCGAGCCTGGAATTAATACGGATCAGAATAAAGATGCGCCGCATCCTTAACCAGGGATGCGCCGCATTAAAATAAACTGATAAATAGTTTTAAAGTCGAAAATAAAAATGCATAAAAATAAAATAAGATATGACCATTGCAGGAGATGCGTCGCATCTCATGGTTGAGATGCGCCGTATCCTCATGCGGGCCTGACTGACTCGACACAGAAAACAGAATAATAAAAATTCTCCGGGTTGTCTCCCGGCCAGCACTTGTCTTTATTCCAGAGTCTTCAAGTTAGACTCACGTTCAGCTCTTTAATATCGATCGTTGAAGGAGTCGGAAACATCGCGCTCCTTCATCGCCAATTCAGTAATATTGACCACTCCTTGCTCGTCCTTAATTTCCACGCCGTTCTTCTTTAATATCTGCATAAACAAAGTCCTGTCCCTTTCGGGCAGAGATGACAAAATGATAGACGGGAAATTCTTATTATCATATAGGCACAAATAAGCAAGGTGGGGTGGTAGTTCAATAAACACATCATTATTCAAATTCGTTTTCTCAACTATTCTCCTACGTTTATTAATCACTACACAATCATACCACTCATCATCAGAATCATTAACAACATTGCGACTAAGTTCGGTAGGTACATTAAGGTCAATGAATTCCTCAAAGTTCTCATGATTAGGATTAGTTGAGTTGTTTTGAATCAATGTTTCTCCTATAAGTCTAGCTTCAAGATCGAGGTCCATACGCTCTCTTAATCCTAGCACATAAACACCTCTAATTATGCTTTTAACCGGATCCTGGCACTTATAGACTAGTTTATTATTCCCTACCCTTAATGAGATTTTTCTCTTAAACACATCAATCTTAGCATGGGCAGTAGACAAGAAAGGTCTTCCGAGGATTAAAGGAATCTTAACATCCTCGGGCATGTCTAGTATAACAAAGTCTACGGGAAAAATAAACTGCTCAATCTTAACTAGCACATTATTAGCAATCCCTTCAGGTCGTTTTACCGTTTTATCAGCCAATTCAATAAGTAACTTAGTTGGTGCTAATTTTCCTAGTCCTAGGGTAGCGAATGTCTTAAGAGGCATAACACTAACACTAGCTCCTAAGTCAGCTAACACATTATTGAAAGATATATTATTAATAGAACAAGGTAGAGTAAAACTTCCTGGGTCTCTTTCTTTATGAGGCAAGGCATTTGAGTCGGTTGCAGGGCTCTCTTCTTTCATTGTTGCCTTGATCTCCTCTTCAATCTTTGTCTTCTCTTTTAGTAGTCTCCTTAAGCTGATTGAAGAATTAAAGAAAAATTCGGGTCTTGCACCATCATTACCATTCATCGATCTTCTAGGTATATTAGGAGTGACTTCTTCAGTGGTGCTTATGGCCTTGACATGATCTCTTGGGTTGGTTTCAGTTGAGCTCGGTAAACTTCCATATCCCCTTTCTTGAAGAACTTTGCTCATTTGACCAATTTGTTGTTCCAATGCTTTGATCGAAGCTCCTTGATTTCTTGTAGTAGTGTCCGTTGAAGCTCGAATTTCTTTGATCATAGCAGTATTCTCTTCATGTCTTTTAGCAGCATCGGTCATAATTTGCTTTAAAGTATCATCTAAAGTCTGCCTCCTTTCTTGATAAGCGGGATTGAAGTTGTTCCCTTGATATAATCCCGGTGTAGCTTCCCTAAATCTTCCCGAAGGTCGGAATGGTTGTCAAAATTGGGTGTAATATGCTTCTTCAAACGTCTCACTTTCATTCTTATTCGGGCAATCTTTAGTGTAGTGAGGTCCTTCACACTTTTCACATCCAACTTGGGCAGCATACGCTCTTTCATCACGCTTCTTCATCTCTCTACTAATTTTATCCAATTGAGCTTGAATAGCAGCAATCCCGTCAAAATTAGTGCTACTCTTAGATCTAGTAGAGGTCCCATCGTGCCATTTTTGAGAATGATCGGCAGCTTCTTGGATCGCTTTCCTAGCATTAGTTGCACTCATTTGAGGTACAGCTCCCTTAGCATCCAAAATCTGTCTAGTAGGCACGTCCAGTCCTTGATAAAACAATATTATCTCCTGCATAGGGGTTAGATAGTGTTGAGGACATTTTACCAATAAATCTTTAAATCGTTCCCAAGCTTGATAAAGAGTTTCATCAGGCTCTTGCTTGAAACTATTGATAGCCTCCATCTTTTTAGCAGTCTTAGCAGGTGGACAATATCTCTTCAGGAATTTGCTCTTCAAATCTCCCCATGTAGTGATTGAACTCGCAGGTTCATTCCTTAGCCACTTGTTAGCAGCTCCTTTTAGTGAGAGTGGAAAGATTCTTAGCATGATTTGATCGTCAGTCACTCCTTCTGAAGTAAACAAATCTGCAATCTCCAGGACCTTTTCAACATGCTCATTAGCATCCTCATGTTCCGTCCCACTGAAAGCATTCTCTCTAAGTTCCTTGAGAAACTGACCCTTCAATTCAAATTTTGACTTATCATCAAACTTAGGTCTAGCAACTCCTGAAGCGTAATCAGCACGGGTACTGTTCATGTATTCCTCCATAGTAGTGTTTTCGCCCATTGTTTCTGTTTCAACTTCCTCTTTTTCTTCAGAAAAGTAATCAAGCTCGAGTGAACTTGAAAGATCAAAGCTTCTTGTGTTGAAAAGCCTTTTAAGCGAATGTAGGGCTCGTTCAGGATCTTCGAAAGGTTGAATCAAGTTCTTCGTAGAACTCCTGGTCATGCACTTCCTGAAATCAACACAAAAATATCAGTAGGGTATGCTCGAGAAAGTAGTATATCAGATAATTAATAACGAAAACGGAATATGAAAAACTAAAGTTACTGATATCTGCAGACGATGCGCCGTATCCAAAAAGTTGGATACGCCGTATCTAATAATCGTTAAAATTTTAATCAGACTTTATTCAGAAAATAGATACGCCGCGTGGAATTTAAGAATGCGCCGTATCGAATTAATTAATCAAAAATCGATATTTATTTAAAATTAAATACGTCGTATTAACGAAAGTTAATGCGCCGTATTTTTGTTACGCTTAAAAATACGAGATTTTTGATTCAGTAAGATGCGCCGTATCGATAGAGATCGATACGTCGTATCTGTTTAATAATTCGCAAACTGTTTTTAATTAAAATAATAGATACGCCGTATCTGCAAAAGCAGATGCGTCGTATGGCGTTAACGTTTAGAAATTTTTTTATCAAAAACAGATACGCCGTATCTGCTAAAGCAGATGCGTCGTATTACTTTATCGTTAAAAAAAATTTCTTATTAAAAACAGATACGCCGTATCTTGGGGAAAAGATGCGTCGTATCGAATTAATAAAACGCGTTGTATTTTTTTTTTTAAAAAAAATTAAACGCAATACGCCGTATCTGAGAGATCAGATGCGCCGTATCATTTGATTTAGCACAGTACAACGATAGCAGAACAGAAAAAATACGAAAACAAAAACAAAAATTAAAACACACAACGAAAATAAAACACACAAAAATAAAAGAAAACAATTAACACACAATACAACAAATATGCAAAATAGTACAATGATGCAATTAATCTAATAAAAAGAAAAACCTAATTAAAATACTAATCAAATTAACAGATAATAACAATTCACTCCCCGGCAGCGGCGCCAAAAACTTGATGCGCGTGATGTGTCGTTGCGGATTAGCAGTTTTAATGCCTACTCAAGTTTTAAATTTATATTTAGCCGACTTATCAATAACACACACACTTAACGAGCAGTGTACCCGGTCAGTATGAATATAATGGTAAGTAGAGTGTCGATCACTAAGAGTGGAACGTATTATCTAGTTATTCTAATCAGTATTTTAATATCCTAACGCAAGGGGGTTTCAGCCTGAGAGACTGGCACGATTTGTTTGCAATTAAATAATAAAATAAACCAATAGGCACGAATCAGCAAGTAGCACACACGTACACAGATAAATACTCGAGACAATAAGAGGGCTGTCCTTATGATTAAGTAGATTGTCACTTGTTTTATTGATAGCTTTATATGAAGTGTATGTAGTTAACCCTTTCTCGTTGGTCCTATTCTTATCGGCGAGTAAACCCTTAATGATTACTTATGTCTAAAAGTTATTCCCAAGTGATCAATTTAGTAATAACCGTGGGAGCCACATTATTTTCCGCAGTCAAATGCCCGCAAGCCACTAATAAACACAGAGGTTATCAATGCACTAATAAGTAGTAACCAAAGACATCAACATATAAACTTTAATTGATGGGAAAGCAAGTATTAAAGGGAGTGCAATCTTTCGTTGTCACATTACACAAGCCACCAATCCTGATGAATTAAATTTTGCTAACACAATAAAACAAAACTACTTAATGAATTAAACACATGCAGCACCTTCTTACAGCTCTTGTATCTTCGTTTGGTGTGTCTTGTGCTGCCTCCTTGACTGAATTCGTCCTAGGGTTCTGCTGCTTCGGTCTTCGAATCTAATATATTGCTCTGACAAAAGCTCCGGAATTCGTCTGGTCTTGGGGTATTTATAGTTACCGTCTGAGGGAAGATGCGGCGCATCTAGTAAGTAGATGCGGCGCATTGACTTAACTTCGCGTGGGGTCCAAGATTATAATATTTAGGAATATTCGTACACCGCCAGAAGATGCGGCGTAACTCCATGATTAGATGCGGCGCATGTCCTCTTGTATCTTGGATCGTATCTGGTGAAATAATGATAGAGATGCGCCGTATGTAATGAGTGAGATGCGGCGCATCTGGAGCAAAACAAGTTGGTTATTCTTCGTTGACCAGAGTTTCATATGCGGCGCATGGGATAAATCCATGCGGCGCATTCTTCAAAGTCAGGCAGTGGTCTTCATTCTCTTCATTCCAACAATCATTTTACTCCGTTTTTAGTCCATAATTGCTAAGTTTCACCAAATGCTTGTTTTTACCTGAGAATTACAAAAGTAAACGATTAAGTATCAATCCTCATACATAATATAATAAAACAAGTCAAATTAATAGGATAAATGATAGTAATAAAATGTACTTATTTGAGTTCATCACCCATTTCATGGCATAAGCCACATACACTTCCACAACACTTCAAACTTAACCAAAATCATTAACTAAACATATCAAACGTGTTCCATACACACTTGACCCGTTTACTATCCAAAATGGGTACGTTTACGCTTAAACCAAACGCCCCTTTAACTAGAACCATAAACACATAAACATGCTTTGACTTACCAAATGACTACCAAATTGTTATACAACTCTTGACATACAATTTAACACTTGTCTACTCATTTCAAAGCATTACTTGACTCACGGGGGTACAAACTTATACACTTGAGCTCGGTATCTACCTAAGCTCTAATTCCTTACCAATCTACCCATATCGCATAACCAAGCCTTAACCCATATATCCAAATCATCCATATAAGCACGCCAACCTACAAAACGGTTAGACAACTAAACCGTAAGCTTTCGCTTAGTAAGTAAAACGATCATAACATATCATTATACTTCAATCCACACATAGCATCTTATACATAAACACTTACTTGACGGGCTTACAACCCAAGACTCATCTAGCACATAACATCATCATATACCATAGCATCAAATCATCACATAAGCCACATTCATGGCATCACATAATCATATTCCATAGTCCATACCACTTTGTCATACAACATACATAACACATATGTTAGAAATCCATATAACTCATGTTACTAACATTTTACTTACCTCAAACCAAGCTACATCATAACAAGAACATCATCATCATCCTTACAATAATCAAAACCTAACAACATAACAATCAAATACATAAACAAGGGTTAACCTAACCCATAAAACATACTCATCTTCCATTTCATATCATCATATGATCATACCATGATCATATGATGAAATCCCACTAACTATAACTTATAATCATTACAAGGATTACTTACTTGAAGGAGAATCATAGCTAGGGTTTTATCTTCTTGATTATATTTTGACTATCGGGTTTGACCACTACACAACAAATGTTGACTGGCCAATCACATAAGGTCTTTATCCATTTTCATCTAGGGTGGGGTCCCAACACCTGGGAAACGGGTTTAACATTGTGCTCCAAGAGTACATGCTCGGCAGCTCTTTAACTATGGAGACTTCATTTTGCAAGACCTCAATAAAGTGATCCACATCAAATATATCGGTGAAAGAACTGCATAGTAAACGTAACATCTTACCACCAGTCTGCGAGTTAAGAACTTAAAAAGACGATATAAAGCCAAGTTAGTGGCCGTTAAAATAACTTGTATCTTGCCAGACCGGATTTACTTCAAGGTGCGGGATTACTATGGTCGCATTTAAGATTTTAGCAACAGCAACTGCATCACAAATCTTTAACACGGGCAAAAAATTCAGAAAAAATATTATTTACTTACGTTTTTTCTTAAAGGGTGTTTGTTTTAGCTTATACTTTTGGCGTATGGGCTTAGTGAACTTTTGAAAAGCTAATAAGCTCAATCTTTTAGGCCTATGAGCTTATGAACTTAATATAAGCCATAAGCTCAAGTTGATAAGCTCATAAGCCTTGAACTTTGAGCTTATTAGCTTTTCAAAAGTTAAATAAGCCCATAAGCCAAACACACCCTTACACTTGTTTAAGATACAAAATAGCGCGTACCCCCATTCTCTGCTGGTTCAATCCTCCATCCAGAAACACCTAAATATATCCCCATGATTTCTCTGGAATGGCTTAAAATATAAAATCGGGATTCGATTACATTATGATGAGAGATGAAACAGAAACGGTTATATAACTCAAAACATAGTACAATATGTAAAAAACGCAGGTTAAGGAACTCACATGGCACGGTACCCGCGTCTGTACAAGGTTTCCATCCTTGGTCAGGCAACGGAGACCAAATATCCGAATTTTGTTTCTCAGACTGGTTACAAAAAAAGTATGGAGTATTAGATTACATAAACGATAACTGTTGAGACGAGTTTTAGATGAACTTCATTCATATATGTTATAGCACCTACTCACAATTTGTTGAAGCAAAGCAGCCTCTAATAAACGAACGTGCTTAGCACTTGGAGCATTCCATTCCTACAATTCAACAAAATCATCCGTAAACAAACGGAATCCATACGCAAAGTGCTCAACAAATATTCGCATAATACATTATGAGCATAACTTTACAAAAAAGGTCATCTAAGGAGATGAAAATTTGGTAGACCACCTCGCAGCATGTAAGCATTACTTTGTGTAACGAAAAGATAGTAAAACTCCTTTCACGTAATTGTTGATAAAGTTAACTTATAAGGTACCACAGTAAGCAACTATAATACTAGTACTACGCAGCATATGTGATGAGGCGAAAAGTGTACCGCTTTTAAGGGGTCATTTAAGCCTTAAATCGTATTTATTTGATCAAATATTGCCCTAAATCGTTCCTTTTGCCATTTTAGGTACTTTTGAGGAGAAATCTGGAAAAGGAGGCATTTTGGACGTTTTTGGAGCGTAAAAGTGAAGAAAACGGCAAAGTCTCAAGAATCGGCTAAAAGTTACTCTTGACGGCGTCACAATTAACATGGGACGGCGTCATGCCTTGGCAAGAAAAGTTGGACGTGAAATTTACTCATGACGGGCCAGTGAAAATGGCATGGAATTCTGACGGCGTCACGCTTTAAGTTGATCAAGGGCGTCACGGCTTAATTCATAAGGGGACGGCGTCACGTTCAACATCCGACGGCGTCAAGCCTTGATAAGCCAGAATGGATTTTTGAAGAGCTAAAGAGGGACGGCGTCAAGAAGGTCATCCGGGAACCCTAAAAGCGGCGAGGTGACGGCGTCACACTCCATAAGGTGACGCCGTCAGATCCAAAAATCTATATATAGTTTTCTAATTTTTTGTCATGAAGAGGAGGGCTTAGTGTGTGGAATTTTGGGATAAAACCCTAAGACGATTTTAGCTACTTTTTCAGGGCTTTTTGCCCTGAGATCTTCCATGTTTCATTGAAAGATAAGTTATCAATTAATCATTCAATATGTCTATGTGTTGTTTGATTCTATCTTATGCTTGTCTTTTGTTTAACATGTTAGGCTAAATTTATCTTGTGTTTGCTTAGATCTAATGAAACCTAGCTATTGATTATTGGTTGTTAGTGTGTTGTTAGTTGTATTGGATGATTGTTTATCTATGTTAGGCTTAAGAAAACTGGCTAACTTCCTATTCGGTAACTTGCTTGAACGTCTTAAGAAACATGAACCAAACGCATACTAAAGGTTTTTATGGTTGTATTTAATGCACAAGCGAATTCTAGTGATCCCATGTTAGGAGCTTCCTAGCCGGCTCGACATAGGAGTGAAGTAGGAGTTTGTAGAGTTGGGGAAGTAAGTACGCCACCCCACGAATGGTATTAAGGAATACACCCGTCATCCACGCGACTAATACACACTAATTAACCGGTAAAAGATAGTTAGGGAGTAAGGAAATCTAAGTAAACACATTTCTCTACACATAAGTTTCTCACCACTTTTCATTTTTGTTATTTTATTTTAATTGCATTTGTAGTAATTTGGGTTAGTTGACTAGCAACTAATTCCGCCCACTCCTTCAAACCCGAGATTTTACTTGCTTTCATAAAAACTATAAAAACATAAAAAGAATCTTCCTCAACCCTTAGACCTAATTAGAGTAGCCTTTCACACCTAACGAACACTATTCCCTGTGGAGAACGATCAATCCCCCGTACTTACCACTACACTATACTACATCGGTCAGGTACACTGCCTGGTGGGGTTGTAAGCCTCTTGAGATCCCTCGAGAGGTAAAACCTGTTGTAAGGTTGCAAAACCCACGCATCAATATGTGATATTACTAAATTAACATGATAAAACACATTTAAGGGTGCGTTTGGTTTGAGGGGGTAGGGTTAGGATTTGGGAATGATGCCAAAAATTGTTGTTTGGTATGTTTGTGCGTGTCCCACAAGTGGGGATGAGTACCAAATATTTGTCCGTATGCTAAACTCATCCACTATGCTTCCTTTTTGTTTTATTACCATTTTAGGTGGGTCCATATTTTATATCAACCATTCATATTTGATTTTATTTTCATTTTTACAATAATACTTCATATTTTTAAATTTATAAAATATACTCATTTATGACATATATTATATATTATTTTATTATATTTTTCTCTCTCCTCATTTAATATAAACCTATACCTAAATCCTAATCCTAAACCCATCTACAAACCAAACGGGCCCTTAGCAGGAAACGAGCAAAATAATAGTACAACAATATTAAACATGAAGCTGGTTCTAATGGTCATATAAAGCTACCAAAATGTATTGCAAGGGTATGGCAGCGAGCATGAATTTTGAAGCAACTAGCAACTAGCGGTTTGCTTGTTTGGAAACAAGCAGCTAGCATTCCTCCTAACTTTTGTAAACGCTCCAAATCAAAATGATACTGTTAGTAGCAATTATTAGCATTTTCACGAAGTACTTATAGCCATACACCTATGCTACCAAACGCTTTATTAAAACAAAGTGCTTATCCTACTAGTGCTATTTTCGCCAAACATACCCTATCTGTATCAATTGCAAACAAAGCTCTAATTGAAACGTATGAATTATTCATATCAGTTAAAACTAAATTCAATTAAATGAAATGAGAGAAGGTGGTGTTTACCGAGAATAAATTAGGAAGGGATTATTATAATCAATGCTGCTGCTGCAAATAATTGTTAACCTTCTTCATTTTCATCAACTATTTGTTTGTTTGTTTTAGGGATCAATCAAATCCTGAAACCCTGACTAACTGACCCAACTGGTTGATGTTTGTTTTAAAACCGGGTTGACCCGGGTTGTTTTAAATGCGGGTGTGATTTTACCAAACACATACACTACTTTTTGGGTTTTATTTTTATTTTACACCCCTATTCTTTCAATCAAAACTTTTGTAGCAATGTGTTGTTGAGTTTTTTTTAAGGGTTAAGTCCATGGATGGGTCATAAATTTTTCAAAAATTTCAATTGTAGGTAATGAACTTTGAAAAATACCTTTTACCATCCAAACTTTTATTTCGGTCCTCTTATTGGTAATATACTTTTTATCTCGGTTCTCATATAAGTAATGTACTTTTATCTCGGTTCTCATATTGGTAATATACTTTTTATCTCGGTTCTCATATAGGTAATATTTTTTAGTACAAAAAAGTTTGGATGGTGATAATAGTATTTTTCAAAGTTCATTACCTACAATTGAAAATTTTTGAAAGTTCATGGCCAATCCGTGGACTTAACACTTTTTTTAATAAAGAAAAGTAAAGTAATGTGAAGTAAACCTTTTCACCCCACTTTTAGGGGGAAACACTTTCCTTTAAAACTTACTCAAATTACACTATTTTTCACTCATTTTCATTTTCTTTTCCTCCTTAACTGAAACTCAAGAACACAACTTTTTCTGTTTCTTTTTATTTTCTTTTCTTTCCTTCCTTATTCAATACTCGAGAACACATTGTAAATAATTTAAGAAGGAAAAGAAAAGTAATTTGATTGATTTTGAAATAAAATGTCTCCTTTAAAATTTGGGCTGGAAATATTTACTCTTTTTTTTTAACTTTTCGTTACTAAAAAAAACTTGAAAACTGAATTAAGGGCAAGGGGATGTTCGGTTAACATCACTATTTTAAAACAAACCAAAATAATTAACAACTAGATTCAATTGACATAATAAAATGAGAGAATGTGCTTGCTTACGGCGAATAAATTGGGATAAGTTCGGGTGAGAGGTTGAAAAAGATCGGGTGGGAAGAAGAAATTGGGGATTATTATTATTATCAATGCTAATGCAAATGCTATTCTCTGATGCGAATGCTATTATCTGTGATTGATTTTGTAAATAATTAATCTTCATTTTCATCAGCTTTTTATTTGCTTCAGGGTTGATCAAATCTTCAAACCCTAAGAGCATTAGGTGTGTTCACCATGGGTGAAACTTTCACTCAATGCCACGTCAGCTTTAACCTGTTCACCTTAAAAAAAAAAAAAAAAAAAAAAAAAAAAAAAAAAAAAAAAAAAACCTTATCATCACTCAACTTTAACTCAACATTTTGGGCCCCACTTTTATCATACCTCAACTAAAAAAAAATTGAGTTAAACCTTAACTCAGGGGGCGGTGTAGAAGTTAAAATTTCACTAAAAAAAATACCACCTTAACGTTGCGTTAAAGCTTTAACGTGGAGGTGAAGGTTTTAATGTGGAGGTGAAAGTTTGGCTTTAACGCAAGGACACGATATGGTTAACTTGGCTTTAACGCACACACTATTTAAAAGGGTGTTTGGATGCAAAAATCTGGAATAATTTGATACATCATATTAATACACTCTTGATACATCATATTAATACACTCTTGATACATGACTGTAATTAACATTAACTAAAAAGCAAACGTGTGTTGGTATATATATATATATATCTTCTAATGTTATAATAGCATAATTCCAACCGAACAAATATAACCACCCTTGTAAACTTTTTGTTAGAAGTCCAATAGGCCCAAGTGAAGAAAGAAAGCAAAAAATACGTTCTGCCCAAATCATAACAGTCTCGGATCTAGCCCATAAGCACGATTAAGTGATTTAGCCCAATATCACATCTTAATGTTACGGTATATTAAAACACACACTTTTGATAACCGCCTACCATCTCTCCTAAACTATCTGTTACAAATCCAAACTCATCTCACTTATAACTAAACACACACTTTTGACAAGAACAAAAACCCTTTGAATTAACGCTCCCGTCGGACGTCTGAAAAAAGTTGTTCGGTTGTGAACTTCTTGAGAAGCTACCTGAAGATATTGGCCGATCTGAATGTTTAAAAGAGCTAGATATAACAGATACAGGCATAAGTCATCTTCCGCAAAGCATATTTGAGTTGAAAGGTCTAATTATCGCCGCACGTCAAGAGCTTCTGGAGTTGTATGATTTTCCTTCAGAGATAGAAACCACAACCTCGACCTTGGATTGGTGAATAAATAACAGGCTTTTCTCTTATTTTAATATCGAATTTGATATTGGCCGACATAAATTATACTCGTATATGAACAAAATAATACATGTTATGAATATATTTATTATATTGATTGTACACATTAATCATTACATTAATCTCCTCTATTAATACCATTGATTAGTCTTGTAACATCCACTATCCTACTTAATACCATTGATGTTAAGGTCCCTATAAATAGAGGCACCTAATGTAATGTGAAGACACACCAATAATAAGTTCTATCTTTCCTTCTCATACTCTCTTATGTTCCTTTGCTTATTGTTCTTATTGTGCTACTAGGCTCGTTGTTATACAACACTTTATTAGCACGCTCAAAATCCTTTTTCTTTTTCTCGATTACCAGTGGTATGTCTTCGTCCCTAATATTTGTTTGTCGTATTCTTCTATTTGATTTGGTTATTGCTCAGTTCGTTTTCAAAGTAACATAACTATTTTAATAGTTTATGAATTATTATTTGATCTGTATTTATCTCATGTCGTAAATTTAGGAATATTATACATGGTTCTGAGTTTTTTGTTTATTCTACGTACTTTTGCTAAATATGAATTCTGATTTTCTAGTACGTGGTTCATTGTATTGTTTCTATGATGGCGTTTGTTTTATGTGGTACTCACTCGGTAAAATATAAGATACTATTGCCTATAATTGTAATATTCCACATGTTAACTGAATTTGTATAATATTTACTTATATTCATTTTCGAATCCTATTGATGTTGTGTCCTGGTTTAACAATTATATCCAAAGGAATTGCAAAGGAATTATGCAAAACCCGGCTGTTCGTTGTCCCGACGAAGATTGAATGGAATTGTGATTTCGGGAACGTGAATCGTGTAGTGAATAGTGAATAAGAGTGGGGATATTGGTTTTTTTATCACTACAGAAAGTGGAATAACAAATAAAAACAATAAACCAAGCTAAGAGAACAAGCAAATTAAGCACACGATTCCTAAAACGCAATTTAAGTTTAAAAACGTACGCTACGATTCTAAAAACGCAACTAAATAATGAAATCCTAAATTATAAGTCCTAAAATTATGAAAATAATTTTCCTAAATTCTAAATATTAAAAGAAAATTTTAGGAAAAAGAATTATATTTTTTGGATTTTTATTTTATTTTTTATGAATTTAAAACTAAAAGAAACTAATTAAATGTTTTAAAAATAGTAAACTGATTTGGAAAATTATGAAAATTTTCAGAAAAATCTAAAATTATATAAATAAGCTATGAGAAATGAAATTGGAACTTTTCTGAACCCTAATAAGCAGTTTGGGTAAAAAGCTGTTTCAAATAAGCACTTAAAATAAGCACTACAGTACCAAAAATTACCAAATGCTCAAATACAGTTCAACATACTAATTTAAGCTTAAAACAACTGATTAAGACTAAAGAAGCACTAAGGTTAAGCCAAAAATCAGTTGAACAGTTGACAATATTGGACATAACCAAATGATTAAACAGCCAACTATAAGCCACTCTATAAGCTAGATAAAAGCTAATTAGGGGAAACCAAAAGCAGATTCTAAAATCTTATACTAAAAGCTACTTGAAAACTAAAAATGCCCAATTTTATCAATCAATTACTCATCCAATTGTTGCCTAGAACAGATGCCCATAGAAACCAAAAATCTGATGCAGGCTGAGCAGTTCTAATAGGGGAAATTGCAGACCCAATTTAAGCTATTAAATAAGGTACAAAGTAAAATCCAATCTCAGAACTTAAAAGCCAGTACTACTAACAACTCAAAAACCAATAATCATGCAATAAGGCCTAGTAAATAAGCAGTTATGGATCAAGCAAAAGCTAAGAAAAACAGACTTGAGTGTGCAGGTCTGCAACTATTCTGATGCAGCAGTTGAGCAATTTGGCATCTAATTTCTTCAATACTTAAGTGATCACTACCAACTTTTGAACCTACATTTTACTCACTAGAATGCACCTAAAATCACAAAGGGTCTGGACCAAATAAGCTTCAGCTTGTTGGGAGCTTAAATGAGCAGTTAGGATTCTATAATTGCACCTATCAACTCATATCATCAAAAGCATTCAACACAACTTTAGTTCTACTGAAATCAGCTTAATTAACCTCAAATAAAATCAATCAAAACCTAACAAATGGTAAGTGAACAGTACCCTAGGTGATATAACCTAAACAACCACTATTCCAAACACTCCCTTAAAACCTGGAATTGCTATTTAGATCTAGAAACTGCAAATATAAACTATGATTACCTAAGTTACTTATCAACTAAGAAGTGAAAATCAATAAGCAAAAAGCACTTAAATAAGCTGAAACAGAATAATGCAATAATAAGCTAAAATGAACTTGTTAACTCACTTGAGTCCTCAGCTGAAAAGAGGATCCAATTAAGGCAGCTACAAGCTCCTAGCTTATCAATGATAAGCTAGGTAAAGATCCATAAGCTCTTCCATTGTAAGCTTATCATCCATAGCTTATTTGATTACACAGTTGACTTTGTTTGACTTTTTTGCACTTTTGAGACTGAATCTGATTTGAACCTAACCAGAGACTCACAAAAGCTAATCATCTTATATGAGCTTATACTAATGAGAAAACAGCTTATTGAAGCTGGGATTAAGCATTTGAAACTTATTTTTGGATTTTTGAGTGATTATCTGATTTAGAACAATAACAATGAAAGTAGATGATCAAAACCTTATACTAAGGTAAGAATAGCTTATGAAACAGTAAAATAGCTTTTAACTAACAACTTAAATGAGGATTAAGGTAAATAAGCAATATGGATTAAAACATAAAACTAAGATTGCATTAAACAAAGCTTGATTACAATATAAAAATTTAGAAATTACAATTCAGTAAACAAAATGACAGCATAACACTAACTAAAAAACTACTTAAAATCTGAGGAGAGGGATCCTCTATTTATAGCCAATTGGTGAAGCTTCTAGGGCTGCCATGTCATCGATCCACACCCCTTTGTGCTACTTTGAGTTGATTTCAGCCTTCAGAGCATCCCTTGGTCATCACTCAATCATCCTCAGCCCTTGGATCATCACACCACGTATCATCAGCCAATCAGAGACCTTCATTTGCCTTGGGATTGCTGACATGTCAGAAATCCTTCTAGAATTCCGTGCAAAGTACGAGAATGCCCTTAATTGCTGTAATTTAGGGGCGGGGTAAATTAGGGTTCATGGGAATAGTAACTAATTTGGGGGTGAAAAAGGCGGGTGAGGTTTTTTATTTTTATTTGACTGGTATTAATAGTGGGTAATACTTTGTTGATCGGGTTGAGTTAAAGGATCCGGGTAACGGATTAAGGTATGGGTCGTGGGTTATTTTTAAGAGGAAGTGGGCTCTAGTTTGTGTAATTGGACTTTTGGGTTTGTGGTATTAAGAAATGATCCGGATTGATTTCTAAGTATAGGTTTTTTTTAAGAAATAAATTTGACAAGGACCATTAGTGTAATTCTGAAATTCAAGGGACCACTTCTGCCATTTTTCAAAAGTATTATCCAAGGGCTACTTTTGTCATTTGATGAAACTTGAGGATTGATTTTGACTTTTGAGCATAGACTTTGACCATTTGCTTCCTGGCTTCGGCTATAAATATCTTTTCCAAATCTCGTGCCCGTGTTTTCCGAATTTTTCTTCGTTTTCGTCCATATTTCATGATATCCGTACCTGCATAGAAACAAACACAAAAACACAATATCTTTGGCATTTATGGTTAGTTTTTGGTCGTTTTGGTCTTAATTTGGTAAATAAAAGGTATGTGAATAAGCACATACCAAAATTCCCCCAGACTAAGATATTGCAGTGTCCACACGCAATGTTATAAAAACACGTTTTCGAAACCAAAAATTTCCAATCTCTTTTTACTAACTTTGAGAAGTAGCAAAATTTTCAAAAGAGATTAAGAAATCTTAAGTTCTAAAAACTCCACGATTTTCCTTTTTATTCTATTTTTGTATTTTTCATATCTTGTGACGGCTTTGTTGACAATCATTATCTATCAATAACTTTTAGGTTCTTCGAGTAGGAAACACGACTCATAAAGAAGTGACCATACGGATAAAATTCGTCGTTTCAAATTTTTAACGAGTCCCCAAACTAAGCTTAAAAACGAAATCATTGTCTATTTACAAGTTAGATGCCAACATTACCCATGGAAGTTACTTGTGTAATTACCTCTTGCTCCCATTTTCCTAATTTGCCTCTATTTATTTTATTTTTGGTGAGAAATGAATTGCTTCATATTTTCTCGTTACGATAATTTTTAGTCCGATAAAGATACTAAATTAAGACGCTAAGTAGTTTTCAATCTTCTTTCGAGAACCGTTGCTTTGAAAATGAGGTCCACATCAAGGTTTTTATTTATATTTTTGACTTTTTCTATTTTTCATTCATCACTTTTTTTTTTTTTTTTTTTTTTTTATATCACTAACTTTTCACTTATGTACCCTAAACGACGGAGCTTCACGGTTTAGTTCCAAGACCTTACACCTTCCGGAATAAAGGATCCAAGGGCCATTACAACGGAGTGTTCCAAAACTCTATACATTCCTGAAATGAGGATCCAAGGTGGTTAGACCAAGACCTCACGCATTCCTGAACTAGAGGTCCAAGGGCTGGTGCAAGAGGGTAACCAAGACCTAAACGCCTTTCGGAAATAAGGATCCAAGGCCCGATATCGAATCCGTAGCTTAGAGCACTTAACTTATTATTATTAAACGTATTTATTAAGTAACATTGATGTGTACCCAATTTTTAAAACAAGGATTCTTTTAAGAAGACCAAGAACTAATCATCGGTAAAACCTAACATCTTTAATTATTCTTACAGTTATATAAGGTGAAATAATTTTGTGGGAGCAAAAGGCCACAAGTAACTTCGATGAGCTCTAAAGAGAACCAACTACTCCACGCTTAGCATCTAACTTCTAAATAAACTCTATCATTTCTCGTTCTTCGCAAATTTAAAATCTTAAATAATAAGATCCGCGAATGCTTAGCCAAGAAAGGTTAAGGGGACAAGCTAGGGCTCAACACGCCCGATCAAGTCATAATTTTATTCCTACTCTCACCAGCGGAAAGTCAACAAAATGTCAAAATTTATTATATTTTTGCACAAAATTTTTAAAATTTTCTCATTTTTTTGGATTTTTTCAATTTTTTGGAGGAAAAACGAGGTTGCATGAGAAAACGGCAAAAATGCAAGGCACAAATCAAATCGAAAGATTACCCCCCAGACTAAAACGAGACATTGTCCTCAATGTCTTGAAGGGAAGGGTTTTCCTAACTAAATCTAAGGCCGTTTATTAATTATGCCAAGATAAAACGTTAGACGATAAGATTTAGGATATCGGGATGAGCAGCGAATGATGAAACTCGAGTGGAGAAAGATGAAACCACGAGCACGAGAGTCTTCATTATTCGGGCAAATCCTGGTCAAAGACAAACAACCACAAAACACGACAAATGGAAGAGGAAGCCCTCCTCACATCACTTATTAGAAAGAAAGTAGAAAGAAGATAGATGGATAAGCATGGGGTGCCTCCCACGAAGCGCTTGTTTATTTATTAAGTCGTATAGCTTAGACTCGCCCCGAATTTAATTGTTCTTGGGGGAGCATGTGGAAAAGATAATCTCCATCGGACTTTCATTCAAGATGTTTGGATAAACATTGAAGCATATGAAAGTTCCACTCCGATGAGATACCCACGGTATTTCAATAGTGAAAAGTATTAGAAACGATACCGGGGTCAAAGATAGTGTCCTCACTCCCAACGGAGTGAAGGAGAGGAGAAATCACATTATATGTGATGAAAGGGAAGAAGGTCATGATAACAATCATGATTAGGTCATCATCTTCAAAAGGAGACTTCATAATTTTCATATTATGAATCTCATCATTTAAGTTCTTTTGTTCAAGAAATGACTCGGGTGGGAGGGTCGGGATTAAATCATCAATAAGCAAATTCTCATGATTGAGAATGCCTCCCCCCGGGTCACACAAAACATCTTTTTCTAGATCAAAGTAGAAGTGATCATACTCTGGCGGAGATATGATGTGAGTGGGTTCATTGGAGAACTCCCCATGATCAAGATCAAAGGTAAACGAATCATATTCTGGAAGAGAGAAATCAGCATGAGAAGTGGTACTGCCACTACTCGTCTCTTCCGTGAAATCAAAACTAAATGATTTGTAAGTCGGGAGAGAATACTCGGGATGAGAAGTGGGATTGCCACTAATCTCCTCAAAGTTAAAGCTCTCATACTCTGGTAAAGACTCCTCGAGCTCGGGCTCCAGAGGATCTAACGGCTTATCAACATAAACATCCATTGGGGGGAGAGAAAGAGATGGTCCATCGGATATCATCTTTTCAATCAAAGGGATATCTCCCCCCAGACTACTTTCTTCATTCTCTGATGAAATTGGATCATCATTGAAGAAAACCTCGAGCTCTTCCATAGTGATATTACTTCTCTCAACCGGCATGAGAGAAGGGGAAGAGCCGGAAATGACGGATTCTGGAGATGAAATAGAATTGTTATTTGAAGAGAATTTAATTTCATTTACAGAATCAACAATCTCAATACGATAAACCGATTCTGGAGGTGGGACAAGTGGTGTGCTCTTAGAGCTAGCAATGTTCACCACTTCCGTTGTGGTCTCCGATTCTTGTTCATCATAATCAAGAACACTCTTAACTTCCGTAGCACAACTCTCAAACCAGGGGTAATTTTCATGGCTTTGAGCTCAGCACGTTTATTTTAAATACTCTTAACCGTGAATCCTGAAAGTGTCGAATCAATTCTTTTGGAAGCAATTGCGGGATCAGATTTTTGATCAACCGTAGCAATGTTGCATTTGGTGGTTTGAGATTTCGAGTTCTGATTAATGTTAAACGTAACTTTTTCATTATCAACCCGCAGTGTTATTTCTTCACCATAAACATCAATCAGAGCTCGCCCGGTCCTCAAGAATGACCTTCCAAGAATTAGAGGAACCCGGGGGTCGGCATCGAAATCAACCACCACAAAATCGACGGGGAAATGGAACTTCCCCACCTTGACAAAGACATCCTCGGCTACACCCTTAGGATGGGTTATGGTCCAGTCCGCAAGCTCGAGGGTCAGGCAAGTGGGGGTGAGTTTGGGCAGAGAAAGTTTTTTCCATACTGACAGCGGCATTAGGTTGATGCTTGCACCGAGATCGGCCAAGGCGTTGCATTCAACCATCCCCGGAAATTCACATGGAATGAGGAATTTTCCGGGATCTCCAAGCTTTTAGGGGAGCTTTTTAAGGAGAACCGCTGAGCAATTCTCATTTAGCGGAGTTTTTGCTAGTTCAAATAATTTTTCCTTATTACTCAATAAACCTTTGATGGTAGAAGCAAACTTAGGCATCAGAAGCAAAGCATCCGCGAAGCTTATATCAAAATGCAAATCTTGGAAGATTTGGAAGAATTTTTCCATTTGATTTGAAGCTTTTTCGCGGAGCTTTTGATCATTCAATCTCGAAGGATAAGGAAGTTTGGCTTTTACGGGAGCTTCTTCAGGCTCAAGCACATCCTTAGGTTTAGACTTTTGGACAACCGGAGGTTGGACGTCTTCGGTCCTTCCGTTATTAGCAGGAAGTTCCGCGTCCTTTGTCACCTCGGTCTCACGGACAACTACCTTGGGAGGAAGAGAAGAAGCGGTAGTCGAAGCCGTGGGTCCATCATATGAAACACCACTTCGGGTGGTGATTGCTTTCATATCACCCCTCGGGTTAGCAATTGTGTTGCTAGGAAGAAAAGATGTACCCGAGGTTGAGGGTTGATTCATTTGTAAAAAAACACTCATCATTTGCTTAAGCTCATTTGTTTGTTGATTCAATGTCGTATCAATCTCTTTCCGAAGTTCAACTCTCATGTTATTAATTTGATTATGCATGGCTCGTATGCTAACATCTGTTGTCTTCATATAGTTTGTGAAATCGGGAGAAGGTGCAACTTGTGCAGGAGGAGATTGATAGACTTGTTGCGGTTGAGCATGTTAATTGTTTCCACGGTTTAGGTTGTAACTTTGGTTTTGATTGTAACCTTGGTTGGTTTGATGAAAACGATTTTGGTTGTTTAGAACGGGTGGAAAACCGGGTGGTCCCATTAGGTTACTAGCATTTTGAGGACGAAATCCTTGATTCTGATTGTAGTTTGCTGCTGCTACGGTAGCATTGCAAACTTGGGTATCGGTAGCTTCACAATTGTAATAAGGATGGGGACCACCACATATAACACAAGTTTCTGTAACTGCTTTGACGGGCTCCGGTTTCTGATTCTGGAGCTTAAACTCTTTCATCATCATACGAATAGCATCGGTAAGTTCGGCCATCTCTGATGGATGAGCCGATGAAGAAGAAGGGGTGGACGAATTCACTTTCGAAACAACCGGTTTGTTTCGTGAAGTGGGAACTTTGGATTTGTTTTCGATAATCATTAAGATATCTTTCGGCATTCGACTCAAGATATTGCCACCGGCGGCTGCGTTGAGTGAATCTTGATCCGATTGAGTTAAGGCATTGTAGAACGTATTGATTTGATGTAACTCTGAGAAACCGTGATGTGGGCATTTTCGTAGGAGATCCTTAAATCGTTCCCATGCCTCACCAAAATTCTCATCAAACCGTTGTTGGAAATTTGTGATTTCATTCCTGAGATTAGTCATTCTGGACGGAGGAAAGAAATAATTCACGAATTTATGGACGAGAATGCCTCCCCCCGGGTCACACAAAACATCTTTGTCTCGATCAAAGTAGAAGTGATCATACTCTGGCGGAGATATGATGTGAGTGGGTTCATCGGAGAAATCCTCATGATCAAGATCAAAGGTAAACGAATCATATTATGGAAGAGAGAAATCAGCATGAGAAGTGGTACTGCCACTACTCGTCTCTTCCGTGAAATCAAAACTAAATGATTCGTAAGTCGGGAGAGAATACTCGAGATGAGAAGTGGGATTGCCACTAATCTCCTCAAAGTTAAAGCTCTCATACTCTGGTAAAGACTCCTCGAGCTCAGGCTCCAGAGGATCTAACGGCTTATCAACATAAACATCCATTGGGGGGAGAGAAAGAGATGGTCCATCGGATATCATCTTTTCAATCAAAGAGATATCTCCCCCCAGACTACTTTCTTCATTCTCTGATGAAATCGGATCATCATTGAAGAAAACCTCGAGCTCTTCCATAGTGATATTACTTCTCTCAACCGGCATGAGAGAAGGGGAAGAGCCGGAAATGACGGATTCTGGAGATGAAATAGAATTGTTATTTGAAGAGAATTTAATTTCATTCACAGAATCGACAATCTTAATACGATAAACCGGTTCTGGAGGTGGGACAAGTGGTGTGCTCTTAGAGCTAGCAATGTTCACCACTTCCGTTGTGGTCTCCGATTCTTGTTCATCATAATCAAGAACACTCTTAACTTCCGTAGCACAACTCTCAAACCATTTGCTCGAACCAGGGGTAATCTTCATGGCTTTGAGCTCAGCACGTTTATTTGAAATACCCTTAACCGTGAATCCTGAAAGTGTCGAATCAATTCTTTTGGAAGCAATTGCGGGATCAGATTTTTGATCAACCGTAGCAATGTTGCATATGGTGGTTTGAGATTTCGAGTTCTGATTAATGTTAAACGTGACTTTTTCATTATCAACCCGCAATGTTATTTCTTCACCATAAACATCAATCAGAGCTCGCCCGGTCCTCAAGAATGACCTTCCAAGAATTAGAGGAACCCGGGGGTCGGCATCGAAATCAACCACCACAAAATCGACGGGGAAATGGAACTTCCCCACCTTGACAAAGACATCCTCGTCCACACACTTAGGATGGGTTATGGTCCGGTCCGCAAGCTCGAGGGTCATGCAAGTGGGGGTGAGTTCGGGCAGAGAAAGTTTTTTCCATGCTGACAGTGGCATTAGGTTGATGCTTGCACCGAGATCGGCCAAGGCGTAGCATTCAACCAACCCCGAAAATTCACATGGAATGAGGAATTTTCTGGGATCACCAAGCTTTTAGGGGAGCTTTTTAAGGAGAACCGCTGAGCAATTCTCATTTAGCGGAGTTTTCGCTAGTTCAAATAATTTTTCCTTATTACTCAATAAACCTTTGATGGCAGAAGCAAACTTAGGCATCAGAAGCAAAGCATCCGCGAAGCTTATATCAAAATGCAAATCTTGGAAGATTTGGAAGAATTTTTCCATTTGATTTGAAGCTTTTTCGCGGAGCTTTTGATCATTCAATCTCGAAGGATAAGGAAGTTTGGCTTTTACGGGAGCTTCTTCAGGCTCAAGCACATCCTTAGGTTTAGACTTTTGGACAACCGGAGGTTGGACGTCTTCGGTCCTTCCGTTATTAGCAGGAAGTTCCGCGTCCTTTGTCACCTCGGTCTCACGGACAACTACCTTGGGAGGAAGAGAAGAAGCGGTAGTCGGAGCCGTGGGTCCATCATATGAAACACCACTTCGGGTGGTGATTGCTTTCATATCACCCCTCGGGTTAGCAATTGTGTTGCTAGGAAGAGAATATGTACTCGAGGTTGAGGGTTGATTCATTTGTAAAAAAACACTCATCATTTGCTTATGCTCATTTGTTTGTTGATTCAATGTCGTATCAATCTCTTTCCGAAGTTCAACTCTCATGTTATTAATTTGATTATGCATGGCTCGTATGCTAACATCTGTTGTCTTCATATAGTTTGTGAAATCGGGAGAAGGTGCAACTTGTGCAGGAGGAGATTGATAGACTTGTTGCGGTTGAGCATGATAATTGTTTCCACGGTTTTGGTTGTAACTTTGGTTTTGATTGTAACCTTGGTTGGTTTGATGAAAACGATTTTGGTTGTTTTGAACGGGTGGAAAACCGGGTGGTCCCATTAGGTTACTAGTATTTTGAGGACGAAATCCTTGATTCTGATTGTAGTTTGCTGCTGCTACGGTAGCATTGCAAACTTGGCTATCGGTAGCTTCACAATTGTAATAAGGATGGGGACCACCACATATAACACAAGTTTCTGTAACTGCTTTGACGGGCTCCGGTTTCTGATTCTGGAGCTTAAACTCTTTCATCATCATACGAATAGCATCGGTAAGCTCGGCCATCTCCGATGGATGGGCCGATGAAGAAGAAGGGGTGGAAGAATTCACTTTCGAAACAACCGGTTTGTTTCGTGAAGTGGGAACTTTGGATTTGTTTTCGATAATCATTAAGATATCTTTCGGCATTCGACTCAAGATATTGCCACCGGCGGCTGCGTTGAGTGAATCTTGATCCGATTGAGTTAAGGCATTGTAGAACGTATCGATTTGATGTAATTCTGAGAAACCGTGATGTGGGCATTTACGTAGGAGATCCTTAAATCGTTCCCATGCCTCACCAAAATTCTCATCAAACCGTTGTTGGAAATTTGTGATTTCATTCCTGAGATTAGTCATTCTGGACGGAGGAAAGAAATAATTCACGAATTTATGGACGAGATCTTCCCAAGTATGGATCGATTGAGGGGGTTCTTTTTCAAGCCAAATCCGGGCTGCCCCCTCGAGGGAAAATGGGAATAACATCAATTTCATAGTGTCATTAGTGACATCCTTATGGTGGTTTGTGGAGGTCAACTGATTAAACCATCGGATGTGTGCGTGGGGATCCTCTCTTTCAAAACCATGAAATTGATTTCCCTGAACAATTTGTATCAAACCGGTTTTAAGCTCAAAATTTGTGTTGTTAATTGGTGGTATAACAATAGCATCTCCATATCCCACGGTGGGACATTGGAGTAACTCTTGCATAGTACGTTGATCCTCGGCCATTTCGGTAATGGGAGTATCAACTTGAGGACGTAACTCGGGTACGTTAACTCTTTTGCGTCGACGAGAACGACGAGTCAGTATGAGAGAAGATTTATCAATTACGAGTGATTGGGAACGGGTGTGCATACACCAAAAATAAAAATTAAAAAGAAAAATAATTTGGAAGAGAAAATCTTTTTTGGATTTTTTAAATTAAAGGAAAAATTAATCACATTATTTTTGGTACCGATCCCTCAATCGATGTCGTTTCTCTTAAGACTACTCGCAAAGTGGCGGAGAAGCAAAGGTCCGCTCGAAAGCTGATTAAAAACCCGCCTCTTTCGGTTTGCAATTTAATGTCAAAACCATCCTTAAACCACTTGTATAGGTTGTAATCGAAAGATAATCCGAAATCAAATGATTTCACGATTGTTTTGTTGTTTTTTTGATTTTTTTGGTGTTGTTAACACTTTAGGAAAAGTGTTAGTGGTATTTTTAATTTTTTTTTTTTGGTTTTTATATTTTTGAAAATATTTACAAATAAAAACGATAACTTCCCGGGAGAAGGGTCTTCAAAACACGAACCGAAAAACGGAATCACGAATTCACGTCAACCATCCCCGGCAGCGGCGCCAAAAATTGATTTAAACAATTTAGTCCAAGGAATTGCAAAGGAATTATGCAAAACCAGGTTGTTCGTTGTCCCGACGAAGATTGAATGGAATTGTGATTTCGGGAACGTGAATCGTGTAGTGAATAGTGAATAAGAGTGGGGATATTGGTTTTTTTATCACTACGGAAAGTGGAATAACAAATAAAAACAATAAACCAAGCTAAGAGAACAAGCAAATTAAGCACACGATTCCTAAAACGCAATTTAAGTTTAAAAACGTACACTACGATTCTAAAAACGCAACTAAATAATGAAATCCTAAATTATAAGTCCTAAAATTATGAAAATAATTTTCCTAAATTCTAAATATTAAAAGAAAATTTTAGGAAAAAGAATTATATTTTTTGGATTTTTATTTTATTTTTTATGAATTTAAAACTAAAAGAAACTAATTAAATGTTTTAAAAATAGTAAACTGATTTGGAAAATTATGAAAATTTTCAGAAAAATCTAAAATTATATAAATAAGCTATGAGAAATGAAATTGGAACTTTTCTGAACCCTCATAAGCAGTTTGGGTAAAAAGTTGTTTCAAATAAGCACTTAAAATAAGCACTACAATACCAAAAATTACCAAATGCTCAAATACGGTTCAACATACTAATTTAAGCTTAAAACAACTTATTAAGACTAAAGAAGCACTCAGGTTAAGCCAAAAAGCAGTTGAACAGTTGACAATATTGGACAGAACCAAATGATTAAACAGCCAACTATAAGCCACTCTATAAGCTAGATAAAAGCTAATTGGGGGAAACCAAAAGCAGATTCTAAAAGCTTATACTAAAAGCTACTTGAAAACTAAAAATTCCCAATTTTATCAATCAATTACTCATCCGATTGTGGCCAAGAACAGATGCCCATAGAAACCAAAAATCTGATGCAGGCTGAGCAGTTCTAATAGGGGAAATTGCATACCCAATTTAAGCTATTAAATAAGCTACAAAGTGAAATCCAATCTCAGAACTTAAAAGCCAGTACTACTAACAACTCAGAAACCAATAATCATGCAATAAGGCCTAGTAAATAAGCAGTTATGGATTAAGCAAAAGCTAAGAAAAACATACTTGAGTGTGCAGGTCTGCAACTATTCTGATGCCGCAGTTGAGCAATTTGGCATCTATTTTCTTCAATACTTAAGTGATCACTACCAACTTTTGAACCTACACTTTACTCACTAGAATGCACCTAAAATCACAAAGGGTCTCGACCAAATAAGCTTCAGCTTGTTGGGAGCTTAAATGAGCAGTTAGGATTCTATAATTGCACCTATCAACTCATATCATCAAAAGCATTCAACAAAACTTTAGTTCTACTGAAATCAGCTTAATTAACCTCAAATAAGATCAATCAAAACCTAACAAATGGTAAGTGAACAGTACCCTAGCTGATATAACCTAAACAACCACTATTCCAAACACTCCCTTAAAAACTGGAATTGCTATTTAGAAATAGAAACTACAAATATAAACTATGATACTGATTAAACTATGATTACCTAAGTTACTTATCAACTAAGAAGTGAAAATCAATAAGCAAAAAGCACTTAAATAAGCTGAAACAGAATAATGCAATAATAAGCTAAAATGAACTTGTTAACTCACTTGAGTCCTCAGCTGAAAAGAGGATCCAATTAAGGCAGCTACAAGCTCCTAGCTTATCAATGATAAGCTAGGTAAAGATCCATAAGCTCTTCCATTGTAAGCTTATCATCCATAGCTTATTTGATTACACAGTTGACTTTGTTTGACTTTTTTGCACTTTTGAGACTGAATCTGATTTGAACCTAACCAGAGACTCACAATAAGCTAATCATCTTATATGAGCTTATACTAATGAGAAAACAGCTTATTGAAGCTGGGATTAAGCATTTGAAACTTATTTTTAGATTTTTGAGTGATTATCTAATTTAGAACAATAACAATGAAAGTAGATGATCAAAAACTTATACTAAGGTAAGAATAGCTTATGAAACAGTAAAATAGCTTTTAACTAACAACTTAAATGAGGATTAAGGTAAATAAGCAATATGGATTAAAACATAAAACTAAGATTGCATTAAACAAAGCTTGATTACAATATAAAAATTTAGAAATTACAATTCAGTAAACAAAATGACAGCATAACACTAACTAAAAAACTACTTAAAATCTGAGGAGAGGGATCCTCTATTTATAGCCAATTGGTGAAGCTTCTAGGGCTGCCATGTCATCGATCCACACCCTTTTGTGCTACTTTGAGTTGATTTCAGCCTTCAGATTATCCCTTGGTCATCACTCAATCATCCTCAGCCCTTGGATCATCACACCACGTATCATCAGCCAATCAGAGACCTTCATTTGCCTTGGGATTGCTGACATGTCAGCCTGACATATCAGAAATCCTTCTAGAATTCCGTGCAAAGTACGAGAATGCCCTTAATTGCTGTAATTTAGGGGCGGGGTAAATTAGGGTTCATGGGAATAGTAACTAATTTGGGGGTGAAAAAGGCGGGTGAGGTTTTTATATTTTATTTGACTGGTATTAATGGTGGGTAATACTTTGTTGACCGGATTGAGTTAAAGGATCCGGGTAAAGGATTAAGGTATGGATCGTGGGTTATTTTTAAGAGGAAGTGGGCTCTAGTTTGTGTAATTGGGCTTTTGGGTTTGTGGTATTAACAAATGATCCGGATTGATTTCTAAGTATAGGTTTTTTTTAAGAAATGAATTTGACAAGGACCATTAGTGTAATTCTGAAATTCAAGGGACCACTTCTGCCATTTTTCAAAAGTATTATCCAAGGGCTAATTTTGTCATTTGATGAAACTTGAGGATTGATTTTGACTTTTGAGCATAGACTTTGACCATTTGCTTCCCGGCTTCGGCTATAAATATCTTTTCCAAATCTCGTGCCCGTGTTTTCCGGATTTTTCTTCGTTTTTGTCCATATTTCATGATATCCGTACCTGCATAGAAACAAACATAAAAACACAATATCTTTGGCATTTATGGTTAGTTTTTGGTCGTTTTGGTCTTAATTTGGTAAATAAAAGGTATGTGAATAAGCACATACCATGTCCTAAGGATGTTTAAACTTGTATATGAATGTCTTAAAGTAATATATCATCCTATGATTGTCATAATATGTGTTTTCTAGTTTGCATACTTTCTTTTGTAGTATATCGTTTTGATGACTGTGATTACAATTGTTCTTGTTACTTGTCAAATACGATAATTAGATTAATGGGTGGATCTTATAAGCATTAATAATAGATATATATGTCACCGCCTGTGTAGAACTTTAGTTTTAATAATTTGTTCATGTAACCACAAGATAACCCAAATATGCTCTATGGTATTAATGAATAATTATATCAAATAAAAGGTTTGTTTTCTAGTTAGTATAAATTCAAAGGCTAATGGCTGGGCATGGTTGTTTACTTGTTTGTGTTGCATGGCTATACCACAATTAATGAAATTTTACTTCTAGTTATAGACAAAATTATAATTTGGCTAATATCATATGCATGCCCGAAGATTAAATGTTTTTATGGTAAATTGGTGTGTTTAATTAGAATATGAGATGATGACTATTGGTCACGAAAATTGGCCTCTTATTGTTATTTAATGAAACTATATGTTTTTGGGATACATGGTTATATGTTTAATGGTTTCATATCCCTACATCTATATAACTTAAATTTGCCATAATCACTCAGCTAAATAAATGTGATGATACATAAATACATAATGATGATATTAATTGGTATGACTAATATTCACACAACTTTGTATATCAGTAAGCAAGAGTGAACCGATGCATGTGAATTAAAGTGTGTAATTATTTGGTCAAAGTTGCTACTTCTTCTATAGTTAATGTAAATTGAAACAGTTGCATGCACATTTGATTAGAGATCATTATGGTAAAAGCTATATATATGATGACTCTTATTGTTACTTAGGTCACGTACATTATTGGTATCTAATATATATCGTCTTTAAGGTTTGCAAACTCATTGTTACTGGGGCATTTAGATATACAATATTTGTGTTTACTTGATGTTTATCCCTTATTAGTCTTAGTTTTGCTTTAAAATTATATATCTCGTTTGTGACATTATTTTTTTATTCTAATTTGTGGCTATAACATGCCCCTGTTTGCTACCTTAGAAGTTGAACTATAAGTTTTTTTACGCTCTTAGATATAATAACATTATTGAAAATAAGACAATTACAGTTATGATATATAACCATACGTTATTATTCGTATAAATGTATTTCTTGAATAGTTGTTAATCGTCAAAACATATATATAAATTATCAGTGTTAATGGATATTTATAGCTTTACAAGTAATGAGTCCCCTAAGATTGTCTATATGCTTAAATCTGCATTTTATGAGTCAAATAACATTTCGAATTTCGACTATGTGCGTAGCAAGTGAAGATATGCATCTTATAAACACATATAGGTGTGGAATTAATTATGTTCTAGTATTAAGGTGCATTAGATATCTTGAGATTGTTATGTAACCTAAACCTTAGTTATTACAATATTAATTCTTAGCACGAATAACTCTCAGTGTTTGCTCTAGTGCATTGATTTTCCATAATATCATGAAAGAAATTATAGAAAATTGAAGATGATTGCTAAAAGGCCGTTATAGATAGATCTTGATGCATACGCATGTGAGTTATATTTGGGTTGATTTCTATCAATATATAATGTACCTATAATGTGACCATCTATATGGATAGCACAACTCTTATATGTTGCGATATAGATCATGATTAATTTCCATAATTTAACGAAAGTAATCGTAAAATTTCACTATTTTACTATACCTGAGTTATTTTCTTATAATAAATTTGTATTTTTTTGAAGAACATGGATCAACTAGCTACTTTGACTACTGATGATGGAGATGTGTGTCTAGTGGATAGTGCAACTACACACACAATTCTTAAGAAGAGAAAATATTTCTCTCAAATAAATATACAAAAATTGAATGTTAACACTATATCTGGTAGTGCAAAATTGATCGAAGGATCAGGAAAAGCAAATATATTATTACCAGGAGGAACACTGTTTAAAATTGATAATGCATTATTTTCCCCGTGTCTCAAAGGAACTTGTTGAGTTTTAAAGATATCCGTAAGAAATGGATACCATATTGAGACAACAAGTGAAGGCCAAATAGAGTACCTTCACGTTACAAATATGATTATGGGTAAAAAGCGTGTATTAGAGAAATTACCCGCATTTTCTTCCGGTTTGTACTACACTAAGATTAATGTAATTGAATCAAATGCAGTCATAAACGAGAAGTTTATAGACCGAGAGAATTTTATTGTTTGGCATGACCGGTTGGGCCATCCCGGGTCAACAATGATGCGAAAAATTTCAGAAAACTCATGTGGGCATCCTTTAAGGAACAATAAATTTTTTCAAACTAAGGATATTACATGTGTTGCATGCTCTCAAGGAAAGTTGATTACACGTCCATCACCGGCTAAAGTTGGGAATGAGTCCCTTAATTTTCTTGAAAGGATACAAGGGGATATATGTGGTCCCATACATCCGCCTTGTGGACCATTTAGGTATTTTATGGTTTTGATTGATGCATCAACTAGATGGTCACATGTGTGATTACTATCAAGTCGCAATCTGGCGTTTGTGCGACTACTTGCCCAGTTAATAAGACTTAGAGCACATTTTCCGGATTATCCAATAAAGAAAATACGTTTTGACAATGCTGGTGAATTTACGTCTCAAACATTCAACGACTTTTGTATGTCGATTGGTATAAGTGTTGAACATCCAGTAGCTCATGTGCATACACAAAATGGGCTTGCTGAATCGTTTATCAAACGAATTCAGATGATTGCAAGGCCAATGATAATGAAATCAAACCTACCAGTTTCTGTCTGGGGCCATGCAATTTTACATGCAGGAACACTAATTCGCATCAGGCCAACAAGTTATCATACTTCCTCCCCATTACAATTGGTTTTTGGTCAGGAACCAAATATATCCCATTTAAGGATTTTTGGTTGTGCGGTCTATGTTCCAATTGCTCCACCACAACGCACAAAGATGGGACCTCAAAGGAGGTTGGGAATATATGTTGGGTATGATTCGCCGTCTATAATTAAGTATTTAGAACCATCAACGGGGGACGTATTTACGGCTCGATTTGCTGACTGTCATTTTGACGAGTCAGTATTCCCAACATTGGGGGGAGAGAAAAAACAGCTGGAAAGTGAAATAAGCTGGAATGAATTATCATTGTCTCATCTTGATCCTCGAACTAAACAATGTGAACTTGAAGTTCAAAAGATAATTCATTTACAAGACTTAGCAAATAAATTACCAGACGCATTTACTGACCCAAAGAGAGTGACTAAGTCACATATACCAGTTATTAATCGTCCTGTTAAAATATGTGTCCATGAAGGACAACCAACAATTGGTAGTGATTCTAAAGCACGTTTGAAGCGTGGTAGACCAGTCGGTTCCAAAGATAAAAATCCTCGAAAGAAAAAAGGAGCAAATAATCAAGATGGCAAACTCGAGGTAAAAGAAACACCAGAAGGGTCTCCAGAAGAGACACTAGACATGACGGTTCTGAAAGAGCCGCAGGTACCTGAAAATGATGAGATCTCAATAAATTATAGCATGTCTAGAAAAGTGTGGAACCGAAATGAAATCGACGTCGATGAGATATTTGCATATAATGTAGTGTTAGAAGTGATGGAAAATGATGAGGATCAAGAGCCAAAGTCTGTTCAAGAATGCAGAAACAGAAACGATTGGCCAAAATGGAAAGACGCAACTGACACAGAATTGAATTCTCTCTCAAAAAGAGAAGTTTTTGGACAAGTAGTCCGTACACCTAAAGGCGTAAAACCTGTAGGATATAAATGGGTCTTCGTGCGAAAGCGCAATTAGAAAAATGAAATTATGAGATACAAAGCGAGATTAGAGGCACAAGGATTTTCTCAAAGACCTGGAATTGATTACGAGGAGACATACTCTCCTGTGGTGGATGCAACTACTTTTCGATATCTGATTAGTCTGGTAATACAAGAAGGACTTGACTTGCGTCTAATGGATGTTGTAACTGCTTATTTATATGGTTCACTTGACACTGAAATTTACATGAAACTTCCGGAAGGATTTAAGTTGCCCGAATCAAGTGAGAAAAGTTATCGGGAACATTATGTAATAAAATTGAATAAGTCCTTGTATGGATTAAAACAATCTGGCCGCATGTGGTACAATCGCCTTAGTGAGTATTTGTTAAAAGAAGGCTACAAAAATGATTCTATTTGCCCATGCATTTTAACTAAGAGATCTGGGTCGGAGTATGTAATAATTGCTGTGTATGTTGATGACTTAAATATAATTGGAACTCTTGGGGAGCTTCCAAAGGCGATGGAATGCTTAAAGAAAGAGTTTGAGATGAAAGATCTTGGAAAAACCAAGTTTTGCCTTGGATTGCAAATTGAACATCTTAATGATGGAATTTTACTCCACCAAGAAGCATACACAAAAAAGGTTTTGAAAAGGTTTTACATGGATAAATCACACTCACTGAGCACTCCAATGGTGGTAAGGTCACTAGATGTTGAAAAAGACCCTTTTCGGCCTCCGAAAGTTGACGAAGATATTCTTGGTCCTGAAGTACCTTATTTAAGTGCCATTGGAGCATTGATGTTTCTCGCTAGTCATACACGACCGGATATATCATTTTCTTTAAATTTATTAGCAAGATATAGCTCATGTCCTACAAGGAGGCATTGGAATGGGATAAAGCAAATATTTCGATATCTTCGAGGTACAAAAGACATGGGCTTATATTTTACTAACTCATCCAAAACAAATTTATTTGGATATGCAGATGCAGGATACAGGTCTGACCCTCATATTGGCCTGTCTCAAACTGGTTATGTATTCACACATGGCGGTACTGCAATTTCATGGCGTTCCGTAAAGCAAACAATCGCAGCCACTTCATCTAATCATGCATAAATTTTGGCGATCCATGAAGCAAGCCGAGAATGTGTTTGGTTAAGAAATGTTATACTACATATTGGTGAATCTTGTGGTATTCATGCTGGAAATGAGGGACCAACAATTTTAAACGGGGACAACGCAGCATGCATTACTCAATTGAAGGAAGGATTTATTAAAGGTGATAGAACCAAGCACATTTCACCGAAGTTCTTTTTTACTCATGACTTACAAAAGAATGGCGACATTATTGTTCAAAAGATTCGTTCAAGCGACAATCTAGCAGATTTATTTACCAAGGCACTCCCTACCTCAACATTTAAGAAATTGGTATATGGCGTCGGAATGTGGCGTTTCAGTGAGCTCAAGTAAAGTGGTTATGAGGGGGTAAAATACGCACTGCACTCTTTTTCTCTTAGCTATGGTTTTTCTCCCACTGGGTTTTTTCCTAGCAAGGTTTTTAATGAGGCGGTATCCAAAGCGTATTTTTAAGGGATAATGAACCTGTGAATGTAGTGAACTATGACAAAATGTCTATGTTATGTATTGATCTAATCGGGGGTCTATGTTATGTAACGAACTTACCAAAACTGTCTAAGTAATGCATGTAACCGGCTAAATAGTTAAATAAATTGCAAAATTCGTCCCTGTGTTGCGCACGGCTTACACAAATGGTCCATGAGTCCGTTTTCCTTCCGTTTTTGACCGTTTTTCAAACGTTTTTTCCGTTTTTGTCCGTTTTTCTTACGTTTTTATCCGTTTTTGTCCGTTTTTCTTACGTTTTTTCCGTTTCTATCCGTTTTTCTTACGTTTTTGTCCGTTTTTCTTACGTTTTGTCCGTTTTTATCCATTTTTCTTATGTTTTTTATGTTTTCGTCCGTTTTTTTCTTACGTTTTTGTCCGTTTTTCTTTCGTTTTTTTTCAATTTTTATTTGTTTTTGTTACGTTTTTGTCCTTTTTTCTTACGTTTTTTACGTTTTCGTCCGTTATTCTTACGTTTTTTCCGTTTTCATACGTTTTTTTTTCTTTTTCCGTTTTTTCATATGTTTTTTTTTCCCTTTTTGTCCGTTTTTTATCCTTTTTTGTCCGTTTTTTCTTACGTTTTTTTATGTTTTCGTCCTTTTTTCTTACGTTTTTTTTCTCGTTTTTTCTTTCGTTTTTTTTCAATTTTTTTTTTTTTTTGTTACGTTTTTGTCCTTTTTTCTTACGTTTTTCGCGTTTTCATCCGTTTATTCTTACGTTTTTTTTTTTTCCGTTTTCTTACGTTTTTTCAGTTTTTATTTTTTTTTTTTCGTTTTTGTCCGTTTTTATCCTTTTTTTTGTCCGTTTTTCTTAGTTTTTGTCCGTTTTTCTTACGTTTTTTCTTTTTTCCGTTTTTTATCAGTTTTTCTTACGTTTTTTCCGTTTTTCTTCGTTTTTTCCGTTTTTCTTCCGTTTTTCTATTCCGTTTTTCTACGTTTTTTCCGTTTTTTTTTTTTTCGTTTTTTGTCCGTTTTCCTACGTTTTTTTTTCCGTTTTTTCCGTTTTCTACGTTTTTTTCCGTTTTTCCGTTTTTTCTTTGTTTTTATCCGTTTATCTTTTTGTCCTTTTATCTTTTTGTCGTTTTTCTTGTTTTTCAATTTTGTCCATTTATTGTTTGTCCGTTATTCTTACGTTTTCGGACAAAAAAGAAAAAAATGGGACAAAAAATTCGGACAAAATAAAAAAACGTAAGAAAAACGGACGAAAACAAAAAAACGTAAGAAAAACGGACAAAAACAGATAAAAACGGACAAAAACGGATAAAAATGGACAAAAACGAAAGAAAAACGGATAGAAACGGAAAAAAACGTAAGAAAAACGGACAAAAAAGGATAAAAGCAGACAAAAACGAAAAAAACGTAAGAAAAACGAACAAAAACGTAAGAAAAACGGATAGAAATGGAAAAAAACGTAAGAAAAACGGAAAAAAAGGAAAAAAACGTAAGAAAAAAAGGACAAAAACGTAACAAAAACGGATAAAAATTGAAAAAACGAAAGAAAAACGGACAAAAACGTAAGAAAAACGGACGAAAACATAAAAAACGTAAGAAAAACGGACAAAAACGTAAGAAAAACGGATAAAAACGGACAAAAACGGAAAAAAAACGTAAGAAAAACGGACAAAAACGTAAGAAAAACGGATAGAAACGGAAAAAACGTAAGAAAAACGGATAAAAATGGACAAAAACGGAAAAAAATGTAAGTAAAACGGACAAAAACGGAAGGAAAACGGACTCAAGGACCATTTGTGTAAGCCTTGCGCAACACAGGGACGAATTTTGCAATTTATTTAACTATTTAGCCGGTTACATGCATTACTTAGACAGTTTTGGTAAATTCGTTACATAACATAGACCCCCGATTAGATCAATACATAACATAGACATTTTGTCATAGTTCACTACATCCACAGGTCATTATCCCTATTTTTAATGATGTACAATCAATGGGGAATGTTATGAATATATTTATTATATTGATTGTACACATTAATCATTACATTAATCTCCTCTATTAATACCATTGATTAGTCTTGTAACATCCACTATCTTACTTAATACCATTGATGTTAAGGTCCCTATAAATAGAGGCACCTAATGTAATGTGAAGACACACCAATAATAAGTTCTATCTTTCCTTCTCATACTCTCTTATGTTCCTTTGCTTATTGTTCTTATTGTGCTACTAGGCTCGTTGTTATACAACAATACAGTAAATTTTTAAAAAGAAAAAATAAAGTAAACTACACGAATGGTCCTTACACTGGTACAGATTCTGCCTATCGTCACACTGGAAATGCGTGACTATATGCATATAGTCACACACGTTTTTTTGGGTGTGTGTGACAAAAAGTCGCGCCACCGTAGGTATCATATGGTCACATTGTTTATTTTGTGGCCGTTTTCATCGAAAAAGAGTGACCATAACCCGAATATGTGTGACTAATTAGGCACAAGTTTTGTTGGATTCATCAGTATGTGTGACTATTTCCCATCCTATGGCCACACGAAAATATAATAAATGTGACGTTTGTGATGATTTAGTCACACATCGTGTGTTGTTTTTTTCGAGTTAGTCACATACAATTTAAAAAACAGTGGCCAAAAGTGTTAATAAGTGTGACCATATGCTGTTTAAAGTGAAGAAATGTGTACTATTGATCATCCAATGGTCACATGAATTCTTAGTTTGTGTGGCCTTTTGTAATATTTAGTCACACAAAGCATGTTTGTTTTGGGTATTTAGTCACATACAATTAAGCATAAAGTGGCCAAAAGTCTTAATAAGTGTGACCATATGCTGTTTTAAGTGAAGAAATGTGTATTTTGTGTGACTATTGATCATCCAATGGTCACATGAATTCTTAGTTTGTGTGGCCTTTTGTAATATTTAGTCACACAAAGCATGTTTGTTTTGGGTATTTAGTCACATACAATTAAGCATAAAGTGGCCAAAAGTGTTAATAAGTGTGACCATATGCTGTTTTAAGTGAAGAAATGTGTATTTTGTGTGACTATTGATCATCCAATGGTCACATGAATTCTTAGTTTGTGTGGCCTTTTGTAATATTTAGTCACACAAAGCATGTTTGTTTTGGGTATTTAGTCACATACAATTAAGCATAAAGTGGCCAAAAGTGTTAATAAGTGTGACCATATGCTGTTTTAAGTGAAGAAATGTGTATTTTGTGTGACTATTGATCATCCAATGGTCACATGAATTCTTAGTTTGTGTGGCCTTTTGTAATATTTAGTCACACAAAGCATGTTTGTTTTGGGTATTTAGTCACATACAATTAAGCATAAAGTGGCCAAAAGTGTTAATAAGTGTGACCATATGTTGTTTTAAGTGAAGAAATGTGTATTTTGTGTGACTATTGATCATCCAATGGTCACATGAATTCTTAGTTTGTGTGGCCTTTTGTAATATTTAGTCACACAAAGCATGTTTGTTTTGGGTATTTAGTCACATACAATTAAGCATAAAGTGGCCAAAGTTGTTAATAAGTGTGACCATATGCTGTTTAAAGTGAAGAAATGTGTATTTTGCGTGACCATTGTTCTTCCAATGGTCACATGAATTTTTATTTTGTGTGGCCTTTGGTACTATTTAGTCACACATCGAATTAAACAAAGAGTGACCAATAATGTTGGAGCAGAGTTGCTACTGCTAGCAGTACTAAGGTAGTCCAAGGTAGTCCTGCTGAAGCAGAGTTACTGCTGCTAGTACTATGCTAGTGCTGCTGGAATGTGTATATATATTATATATAAAACAATATTAAAAAACACAAGAAATTTCAAATTGAATTAAACTCTAATGTATATAACTGGACAAAATATACAATTGTAATGTCGTACTTAATTAATCAAATATCTAAAGACTTTTGAACCTTCACCCCCTTAGCAGTTTGCCTTAAGTCGTTAGCAGATATATATTGTTTCTTCGTTGGTGCCTGTGGTACACATTTAGTCACATGGTTTGTTGGTGTAACCTGTAGTAAACAAAAGACGCTTCTATCAAACATTGAATTACATATGAATAATTATATATGTAGGTTGAAAAAACACATGTACGTACCACCTCTCAAAAATATATCCCTTGATCCTTTGGCCATGCAACGAAACTACCTTCGACTTCCTTAACTGTATTTGAACCCATTAATTTGTACGTCCGGTATGCATGCTGCATCAACTAACGATGAATCAATTGACACTCTGTACAATCATTTGGCGAGTGGTAGGTTATGCAGCATTTTGCTTTCCATGAACTGGTATACGGTACCAAAAGCAACGATATTTGATTTCTTTGTGTGCCAGAATTTGCACTTAAGTGTCTACAAAAAAAAAAAAAATTGCATGTATATATCAGAAATTATTTAAACAAAAGAATAACAAGAAACATGTTGAAATACATACTGTTGGCAGTGCTTGTGTTAGAGACACATCTTGTTGCGATTGGGAATCTGGAGACCCGTTTCGTCGCTTCTTTTGCTTTGGCTTATTGGGTCCGACAGTTTTAGCAAGTTCCTATATGTATATATAAAACACGTTACATTATTTAAACAAAAGAGTAACAAGAAACATGTTGAAATACATACTGTTGGCAGTGGTTGTGTTGGAGACGACACATTTTGTAGCGATTGGGAATCTGGAGACCCGTTTCGTCGTGACTTAAGGTTATGCTTAGGCCTGACAGTTTTAGCAGCAGGTTCCTATACGTATATATAAAACACGGTACATTAGTCGATCATGTATGTAAAATTCAAAAATCAAAGGGCGATCTTTTATTACTATACTTACCATTGTTTCCGTTACCTTTTTAGAAGTTTCAAGGCCATTGGATTTCTCCTCAATTCCCGCATCTTTAGGACTTACAACACCACTTGTCTGAGTGCCATTGGAGTCACCTGCAATATTGTCAATGGCCATTGGAGTCACCTGCAATATAAATTAAGAAATACAGTCACTCATCAGTTTATGTTCAATGCCTAGTATCATTAGCATCAGTGGTGTTAGCATTAGAAAATGAAATTGTTAACAACATAAAAAATGGCTTACAACTGAGGCTATTGGCGATGGTTGAGTTGGCAGAGTTATATTCATCCCTTTATCATTCAACTGTTGCAGAATTTGAGAAAGCATTACATTTGTGTTTTCCACCTCACCGGATAATTTATTGACCTGCACATCTTTTTCGGTCATCTCGGCGGACAATTTTTTGATCAATTTATCTTTTTCTTCACGCTCGCGTCTCTCATTATCCAGTTGAGTTTGAAGTAAGGCAATTTTTTCATTGGCTTCTTGTTTTCTTCGAGGAAGGCCAAAATACTCTTTGTATGTTACTGCACCTCCCACTCCCCTGGCATAACCGCCCTTTTCCTTACCAAATACAAATGTCATGGCATCAGTGCCATCATCAAAACCCGATGTTCCTTCCTTGATCTTGTCATCAGCTTCTTTCTGCACAAAAAATATAGGAAATGTTGGGATTAAAAGTCTTCTTGATGCTGTTACTACTGCTAGTACACAAGCTACTACTGCTAGTACACAGTTAAATGTTGCTGCTTATATAAGCATAACAATAGAATTAGCAGTCAAACTTACAAGTTCATCTCCCTTTGATTTAATATCATCATTTGGGTATTCGCCGTCTTTGTTTACCCTTCCTTTCACCCACATTACATCACGGGGGGGTTCTTCATCCGCTTCAATCTCTTTATTTTCGATCTAATAAACATCAAATGCATACCCATGTAAAGTTAAACCAAGATAAACGAAAATATGTGGATGCTTACACATGTACAGTTAAACCAAGATAATCGAAAATATGAGGGTATTAATGCAAATGTGCAAATTGGGCAATGTAAACGGATTCATTTCTCATACTGATCGTCTCTTAATTGGTAAAACAAACATTGTGTAATCTTACCATTTTCTCTTTGACATAAGCATATCCACCTCGTCCCATTTTATGCTGATAAATATTTTGGGAACGCGCCATTTTACCTTTCTCAGATTTCTCCTAAAAAACACAAATCATAAGGCGTTTAGATGCGGTAATGCTGCAAACTGAAAATAACAAAATGACATATACACTTAATTAAAGATGACTAATTAAAACCTTGTATGCTTCGGTGGTCGTGTATTTAACATACTCGACCCAGTCTTCTGATTTCATTATTGTATTATACAAGTCCGGGACTTCATTCAGTTTGGAAGGTGTATTTAGGTTGGGCAAAATGTAGTTGACTTTGAGCTTCCTTCTGTAATTCCTTAGCATTTTACCAAGACTAATCATTATCAATTTTCTGTATTGGACGTCAACAACAAAAAATTTCTGAAAAGATTAACACAATGTTGTTAATTAGTTGCACATAATGTAACTGCATACATAAACTTATGTAGTATTGGGTTACAAAATAGTATATATGTACCAAGATTTCATCCCATAGTTTATCTCTTGCTTCTTTATTCACCTTCTTCCAGTGTAGAATCTTCACACCTATCTGCTCACGAGCCACATCTCCTAAAAAACTCACAAACACTGCTCTGTTTTCCCCTGTTACCCTACCGAGTGCATCGAAGGTTACCTTGAGCTTTGTTGCACCAGGTTTGTCATGCTTCGCGCGAAACTTTACTAGCCTGGTTGAGCCCCTCTTAGCTACTATGTCAGGTGTTTGGTTGGTTAAAGGCTCATCTATATCTTCTTCATCAGAAGACTTTTCGGATTCATATTCTAAGGCGTTATCATCATGTACAATATGATCAAGAGGAAGCAAAGTATGGTTATCAACAATGGGTTCAGTTTCCATGACTCTTGAGCAACAAAGGGTAAAAGAAAATGATTATGGCTTAGCTTGGAGAGTAATGGTGAGAGAAGATTTGATTTTTGTTTTTTATTTGCAGTCTTTTTTTTAGGAGAGAAAAGAGGCTATACACCAAGAATATGAATCGTTTGTGATTCAAAAAATTTCGATCCAAAAATTTGCCTCCAAGTTGTAATTTGAAATTAACAATTGAATTATTTGAAAATTTTCCCTTTGAACCTGTTAATTAAAGCATAAACTTGATTTTTGTTTTTTATTTACTATCTTAATAATCGCAAATAATGTATCATACTGTGCAACCATCACATCAACAGTACAAACGTAATTACTACATATTGTACCCTTACCAATTACATTTACAAAACACAAATTACTAATTACCTTTTTGTTATTTGGTTTCATTGTTTGCGTGCTTGTGTTTGCCATAAGAATGTGTGTGTTGATTAGGGTTTATTGATTTTTGTGTGTGTTTACAAATGACCGGGTAAAGGGATTAATTGCTGGTTGAATATTGAATTTGTGGTTTGGTTTAACTATAGCTGACGTGGCAAGATTTGTTTAAAAAAAAAAAAAAAAAAAAAAACTAATGGTGATGAGGTGGCGGTGAAATCCGGCTATAGCCGGTAAATAGGGATGGCAACGGTTCGGGTTCGGGGCGGGTTTTAGTATACCCATAACCGAACCCGTTTATAATATACCCGTACCCGCCCCATATCCCACCGGATACCCGATTAATATTATCCATCGGTTTTTCGGGTTTCCCCGCGGGTATTAGTTATCCGTACGTAGTTGAATATTATATGGACAAAATTGGCGGTATTAAGATTAAGTCACGCTAAAATCCACCGAAAAAACAAAAGAAAATACTCTAACCACTCCCAACAATAACTCAGCTTTAAACTTTAACACAATGCCACGTCAGCTTTAACACACTCACCCTTAATTAACTGAGCTTTAGTTATACACAAGATGTTTAACGAATGAGCCGAGATGATATGGTTGTATACGAGATGTTTAACGAATGAGCCGAGATGATATGGTTGTATATATACGAGATGTTTAACGAATGAGCCGAGATAATATGGTTGTATACGAGATGTTTAACGAATGAGCCGAGATGATATGATTATACACGAGATGTTTAACGAATGAGCCGAGATGATATATATGGTTGTACACGAGATGTTTAACGAATGAGCCGAGATGATATGGTTGTATACGAGATGTTTAACGAATGAGCCGAGATGATATGGTTATACACGAGATGTTTAACGAATTGAATGAGCCGAGATGATATGGTTGTATACGAGATGTTTAGCGAATGAGCCGAGATTATATGTTTGTACATGAGCAACACACCCAACAATAACTCACGCAACCTTTCGACCCTGTTTCATCATTTCTTAAAAGAGTTTAATTTCTAGACCAACCCTGATAGCTGGATGGTCTTGAGGCAACTCACGCAACCTTTCGACCTCTGGATCAGCACGATTATGCATCTGTAGCATAATACGAGTTATCTCACCTAGCAAATTGTTAATCAATTTGAGTTCTTTTTCTTGTTCATTGTGTAATCGGGTGAGGATAGCCTTTTGCACCTCTGCTAGTTAATTTGTTAGCCACAATGTTTGTGTTAAAATTAGTGATACTTGCGAGAGAGTTTTATAAGAAGTTGTGTGAGAAAACGAAGTGTTGTGAAAGTGGCTTTGATAGTGGAAAGCCGTTAAACTAGCCGTTGGAGGCTATTTTAAAAATCAGATTGAAAGTAAAAGTAACCGTACGAGTATTATTCAAATTCAAACGTAAAGTAACAGTACAACATATTAATAACGAGCGGGATATTTAAATTTTAAAATTTCAAATTCAAATTAAACAAAAAGGCGGGATATATTTAAAATTTATCAATTCAATTCAAATTCAATTCAATTTATAAATTGAAAATAAAGTATCAAATACAAATACATTAAACATGAAATAGAAATACATTAAACATGAAATAGAAATACATTAAATGTCAAATAAAAACTACGTTAACATAAACAATGATTGATTAACATAAACAACATACGATTAACATAAACAACGGACGATTAATAAAAACTATCATCTGAATCTGGGTAACCATCTTCAGAGGATTCGGAAGGTGTGAAAAAACCAGACTCCCACCTTTGCCTACGTTCTTCATCCTCCCTGGCTTGCCGCTCCAAACGATCAGCTTCCTCTTCTCTTTCAAGTGCTTCCATTTCCAGGAGGACTTGCATATCTGCTTCCTCTTGCCTAAGTTGTTCCTCAGTTAACCCAAACGGATTTGGGTCTTGGTTATGAACTGGTTCATTTTCAGGTTGATTATTCACCGGAAAATTTTCCGGTTGGAAAACCGGAAAGATATGCTCGGGTGGAGTATGGAATTTTTCATTTTCGCTAGGTGGGCTTGGAAACTGTTGGCCAAAATCCTTTTGGCGAGGTGGGCTTGGAAATTGTTGGCCAAAATCCTTTTGGCGAGGTGGGCTTGGAAATTGTTGCCCGAAATCTTTTCTGGAAGACATCTTGAATTTGAGATGCTTGGATCTTGAGTATTTGAGAAGTTTGGAATGTGTTTCTGTGTGACTTGTGCTTCAGAAGCATTGGTATTTATAGGGTACAAATGCACACGTTTTATTAACGTGACTTTGAATTTTAATTGTTGGTGCTAACCTGCGTTAACGCAGCGTTAATATGTTGTACTTTATCTTACGTTTGAATTTGAATTTTAATTTTAATTTGTTAAGGCTGAGTTATTGTTGGAAGTGGCCTAAATATACCCATACTTCTCAAACACATTCAGACTGCGATAGATATTAAAGCATGTATTTACATTAAACATGTACTAGAAAATATCAATTACCCTAATGAAAAAGTCAATTAGTCATTAAAGTTAGCACACAAATTACATTAAACATCATTAATATAATATAGAAAATATCAATTACCCTAATGAAAAAGTCAATTAGTCAATCCAACACCAAACACACTTCTAGATCAACTACACTAGTCAAATCCAAACCAAACACAAACCAAATCCGATCAATATTATCCATCTGTTTACTTTTGGCGCCTCTCGATGGTCCCTCTTCCCGCCTAAAGTATTGGGAACCGTTCGTATACCTCTCTAGCCTATTTGTACAACTCGACATGGAAAACCGTTCATAATTAATCAACCGTACCATATACAACTCCTTTGATATTTTCATTAGAAAATAAATTTCAAATTTCAATGGCCGACTCCTCTTCAACTCCTTCTTCCAACAAAAACAAACGCCCAAGGGATGATTCTCCTCCACCAATGCCTGAAAATTATAAAAAAATGGGCATATCCCAAAATATTTGGGAGAAATGTAATAAAGGCACGTATGGTGTTGAAAACGCATTGTTAGAAATTCACAACAAGCGTATAAATATGTATGAAGAAAGGAACAAGAAAGATTTAGAGGTCATTGAGGAGCATCAGAAGAAAATTGAGGAGAGGAACAAAAAAATAGAAGAAGAAAGAGAGAAAATAGTTGATGTTTACAGAAGTATTGAAGCTAGTAAATATGTGTCTTAATGTATCTTTTCTTTATATATTTTGCCTATGTATATTTTGCCTATGTAAATGTAAACTTATTTTGACTTGGTTTAATATATGAATGCAGTTATTATGTACAAGTTTATGATATTTGAATACAGCTATTATTATTGTACTGCTAGGTAAACAATTGTACTGCTATCGAAACGTTGTACTGCTGGGTATCCTTTTAGCAGTGGTTGGGAGTGCAGGGTAGTTTGTATCACTTTTTTCTTAAAGTGTATAAACCCCCAATTGCTGCACACAATCACATTCACGCACACATTACTCTCTCTCTTCCACTCCCTAATCGAATTTTAATTGTCAAATTGCAAAACCCCCAAATCAAATCATAATGTCGAACCTAACTTTTACCGAACCTCATAATAATGTTGCCTTTTTAGAAAAATCCAATAAGTCTGTAGATTTTACTGAGATCATTGATTTCCTTAATGCAAGCTATATTAAGTTTGCATTAACAGTAAAACCTACTATATATACTTCCAACATTATCCAGTTTTGGTCGTCTGCTAAGGTCAAAACTATTAATGGGGAAGCACAAATCCATGCCCTTGTAGATGGGCAGATGATTATCATTACAGAGGCGTCTATTCGAAGAGATCTTCTCCTAGATGATGCTAACGGAGTTGAGAATCTTCCAAATACTACAATCTTTGAAAAACTTGCACTGATGGGCTATGAGAGATATACAGATGCTTTAAAGTTCCAAAAAGGTAATTTTTCTCCTCAGTGGAAATTCTTAATTCATACTGTCTTAGTGTGTCTAAGTCCAAAGACCACTGCATGGAATGAATTTAGCAGTAATTTAGCTTCTGCTATAATTTGTTTGGCTGAAAATACTCAAAGATTTAATTTCTCAAAATTAATTTTTGATAATATGGTTAAGAACTTGGATGGTTCTTTGGCTAAATATTTTCTATATCCAAGGTTTTTGCAACTCTTTTTGGACAACCAATTTAAAAAAAAGAAAAGTCACAAAAATGTTTATCCCACTCCCTGCCTTACCAAAAAGGTTTTTGCTAATATGAGTAGGGTTGGAAAAGATTTTTCAGGGAGAGTGACACCTTTGTTTCCAACAATGTTGGCACTAGCCCAAACCCAAATGGGTGAAGGTTCAGCAATCCCAGCTGGTACCCATCACACACCCACAGAACAACAACAAAAGACCTATAAACGTAGGACTAACACCAAGAACACTGAGCTACCTCAGGCTAGTGGTTCTATACCAACTGTTGCAGATGAGGATGTCACTGGGGGGGAGAGTGACATGTTGGCAAGGGCTGCCACTACTGTGTCTAGCTTAGCAGCAGCACAGGACAGTGGTAACATCATTAAGACCCGAACCAAGACAACTTCTAATGAAGAAAGTTCCTCTGGAACTGATTCAGGTGAAGGTCCCAGTCACATGGAAACAATGGGGGGTTCGGATGTTCATCCTAGGGGTGAGACTGAACTTAACTTTTCCAGTGATCCACCTCTCGGGCTAGGTAACACAAGCCGAAGTGGTGAGGATAGTATGCAACTTTTGAATGAATTGAAGGATACCTGTGCCAAGCTGTCTGCACAAATTGGTGATCTGCGAGCAATAGCTTCTTCCCAAGATGGAGTCATCAAAGCTCAAGGTGGGGAGATAAAGGCTTTGAAGAGAAGGGTTAGGTATTTAGAAGGAGTCAAAGGATCAAGAATTCCCAAACAAAAGGTTAAATCTTCTGAAGCTTCTAAGGATGCTCCCAAACAGGGAGGGAATGAAGGCAAAGTTTCAGGGGAGGATAACCAAGGGAATCAAGTGGTGATTGATCATCGTCTGGGCAAGGTTACAAATGCTGATAGTGCTACTGAGCCAATTACAGTTGGTACTACAAAAGCTAGTACTGCTACACCAGAGGTTTTTGCAAATGCTGTTAGTGTACTTGCTGAGCTGAAGACAGCAAAACCAGTAACCAAAGGTGTTGTGATACAAGAGCCATCATCCTCTCCAAAAGCTAAACAATCAACTCCACAGGTACAAGGCAAAGGTAAAGGGATTCTTACTGAAGAGCCTGTGGAAAAAACCATTATCAAAAGAAGAGCAATTAAAAGTTGATGCTGAACTTGCTATGAAATTCTCAGAAAAGTATGATGCAGAACATCAGACAATTTTGGAACAAAGGAGAATACAAGAAGAAAAAGATGCAGAGTTAATAGCTTCATGGGATGAGCAAAGGGCTCAGGTTGCAGCTGATTCTGAGCTTGCTAAGAAACTACATAATCAAGAGCAAGATAAGTACTCAGTAGATGAAAAAGCCAGGATGCTGAAAGAATTTTTTGATGAAAAAAAGAAGTTGTATGCAGAACAAAGATATGCAGCTAAGAAGAACAAGCCACCCACTCAAAAACAAAGAAGAGATCTCATGTGCAGGTAGTTTTTTTTTTTTTTTTTTTTTTTTTTTTTTTTTTTTTTTTGCAAAGGTATTTATATTAATATCAACAATACCCAATATGTACATCATATCATAAACATCTACTCATGTGCAGGTATTTGAAGAATGTGGACAGATGGAAACTAAAGGATTTGAAATTCTTGGATGATAAAAGAATTGAAGAATTATATGCAATTGCCAAGAGAAACAATGATCTCTTCTTGAATGACAGTTCAAAGAGAGCAGGTGAACAGTTGGAAATAGAAAGCAGTAAAAAGAGAAAACAAGAACAAACTGAGCAAGCTGTTGCTGAAGAACAAATGCAAGCTCACACTGAACTTGCAGTTGCCTCTGTAGGAGAAGCCATGGATGCACAACCTTTAACTGTCAAACATCCCATTGTTGATTATAAGTCTGGATCTTTTGGGGAAACAGTTTATTACGATATTAAGAGGCATGATGGTTCTTCTAGAAGGTATGTAAGCTTTCTTCACATGGTTCATGATTTTGATAGACAAGATATGATAGCTCTATGGAAATTACTCAAACAAAGATTTGGTAATAAGACACCAGAACAAGCTAATTATGATAGAGAAGTCTGGAATTATTTAAAGGTAATGTTTGAACCAAATCATGAAGATGAATGTTGGAGAAGACTAACGCACAATACTGTTAAAGAATGGAAAATTTTTCAACGATGTGGAGTACATGCTTTAACTGTGAATGAGTTGGTGATCTACATGCTTGTAGAAAAGGATTACCCTTTAAAGTTTCACAAAGACATTCTACATCAGATGTTGCGTGTGAAGAAAACACTCAAGCTTCAGCTTAATTATGATGGCATGGCATATGAACTGCTCAGGAAGATGGAAGAGTATCTAGGACCCAAGGACAAGAAATAGAATGTATAGTTATTACTGCCACAATGTATAGTTTGACTTAAACATGTATAGTTATTACTGCTAGTATGTATAGTTATTACTGCTAGAATGTATAGTTATTACTGCTAGAATGTATAGTCTGACATTTATCATGTATATGTCCACTTGCAGTCAAGCTTTATTGTATTTGCAGTTTCCATTTATCATGTATATGCACTTGCAGGCACTTAGTAACATGTTACTTCATTATAAAGTTGAAAATTGACTTTAGAAAGTCAAGTAATCTGGTTCCAGCTAGGGGCAAGTAACATACTTACATACTACTGCATTAAACTAGATAGACTATAAAATCCCAGCATTGTAATGGGGCAAATTAAATGAAGAGTCATGACTAACAGTCTGAACTCAAAATATGACTCTATGATTTAGACACCTAAATAAATACTTCATGTGACCATATGTAACATCTTGAATTTAGTCACACAAACACTCAATGTGACTAATATCAAGGTTAATGATAACTGAGTTCACATTTTGCTATACATATTAGTCACATGAATATTTCAGTGTGACTATTTTCAATGTATTGGTCACATATAATACCCTTATAATGTGGCCATAAACATAATTTAGATGCACATTTGTGGTATGGTGTTACTATTGTATAGCCTATAGTCACATGATTGTGCTACAATTAAATGTGACCATACACATTAGGAATTGGCAGGCAAACACACACTTAACTTTAGACACACATATTAACTTACGTGACTATTTGTATCGAATTTTGGTCACACTTAATCATGTATGCCTATGGTTTAGTGTGACCATATATGACATTTGGTCACACATCTCAAGTGTGTGACATATATTTGTCACTTTTAAATGCATATCGTGACTATGCTTCAAACTTACTTTTCAGTTGTCACACATTTCAAATTCATATGTGGCTAAATTTTCAACAAAAACTAGCAGTCACGCTTAAATAATGTGTGACAAACTTGAGCATATGATTTAGCCACATACACAATTACTTCGTGTGACCATATATGGATTTTGGTCACACTTTTCAATTGCGTGACATATATTTGTCACATATGTATATATATAGTGTGACTAATGTTTCAACCTTATTTGTATCCGTCACACGTCCCAAATTATAAGTGACTAAAAAATCAAAAAAAAAAATTACCAGATACGTATAGTCACGAAAATATTCAAATGTGTGGCTATAGCCTCGGATGTAATTCCGAAATGGTCACACAAGTCGGATCAAGTGTGGCTGTTTATTTTATTCTGGTACATTTAGTCACATAAAAAGGCGACTGTGTGGCTGTTCGAAAAACAGCATGTGTGACTAAATCCCATTTTTGTACTAGTGTTATAGTTTATACAAAATTACATATTTGGTTTCTGAAAATATCAACATTTACATGAGTAGTCTCTATTTTAAAACTTGTTACACTTTTGGTCCCTTATTGTGTTAAAGAGAGTTTCAAAAGGATGCTAGACGGTACATAGATACGATAAAATATGGATTTTCTTAACTGTGTAACTATTGTACATGTTTTCATAAATTATCCATTTTGTCGATTGCATTTTATTTTCATACTAATGGCGCAATTCCATATAAGCTAAAGTAGTTTCTTGGTTTTCCAAGGACTAAAACATAAACTCAGGATCAAGATCAAGTTGAGGTCATACCGTGTACAAATGCAAAGACAATGGGCCCAGTTCTGTTACCCACCAAGAAGAGAATCTAGTGTGTTGAAATCCCCACATGTTCACAAAGACACGAGATTCCATTTTAAAATAAGGACGCATCAAAGGCTCATTGATATCCTACACCCAACTGCACAAACCATTGACTCTTTGATGCAGCTTGATCTACCTCTGCAGGATGTCGAGGTTAAGCTTTAGAAATGTATTTCAAGTACTCTTTTTGTTACTTGTATCATTGTTGATTAAAGGAATGGTGTTTAGTAAAATATTTTGTAATGTCATAACCTTGAAATGATAGTTCTGCAAGTCACAAATGGTTCTGGTTATTGTTTGCAATTGATACATAATCATGTCTTTGCATTATATTCTTATAGTCCACTACATTATATGTAAAAACTAAAGTCAACAAACAAAACGTATGATTTTATTTAAGGAAAATGGTAACAACAGCCCTCACGGCCATCAAGATATTGAGATATGCATTATTTTTACTAGTACATTTAATAATAACCATGCACCTTTCAATTTAACTTTTCTCATGCATAAAACTACTTTTTGTTCATAACAACCATGTTCTTATAGCAAAAGATAAAAGAAAAGGCTTGCATTGTACACTACTATTACTTTTGTATATCACTCTGAAGAGGATGAGTAGACATTGCATCCACAAACATTCCGTCAAGCATACATTTTCAAGAGGTCGAACCAGCTAGAACTAATCAATTTCTGAAATAAAATGCAAAGATAACGAACAAGTTATTATTACGTAACAGAATTCGAGACTCGGCCACTTCTACTCATGAATCACTATAAAAATCCAACAATATTATTAATTTCATGGTTTCATGACTTCCGTTGTAACTTGAAAAAGCAAAAAGTCCATCAACTACTATATTGGTTCTACTCTAACATTATCAGGCTCTAAAAAAAGACAACAAACTAAGCTTTGCAAGGCCAAGTCCAGAATGGTGATGATTTAAATATTTCAAGTAAGATCCCAAACGTGAAACAAAATATTTGCCCCGAGACATTCGAATTGTTTCCATAAATAGATGTCTGGCAAATCAAAAAGTGTCTAACGCTTGACCCATTGGAAGCTCTTTCTTGCTTTCGCCTTACCAGGTTTCTTCCGCTCCACAATTCTCGAGTCTCTTGTCAAGAAACCAGCTGTCAAAAAAGACAAATTACACATTACAATACAAGTTCAAATATCAACGAGCTACATAACTTCTACAGCTGGAACTTTGGTCATTTTAGAGGTGTAAATTTGAATCTCATAGGATTATCAACTCTTGCTAGAAGGCATAAAGTTTGTCCTAGAAGTGGCAATTTTGACCCAATATACTTATGAATGGTCAATATGGGCTATCTTTAAAATCTAATGAGCCACACGGATAAAATGAAAACATAGATACAAAAAGCAAACAGGTCAGACGGTTAAACGGATTGAAAGTCGCCAAAGTGCAACTTTTATTGAATAAAACCTACTAAATCAATCTTTATCACATACAGAGTATTAGATTTAAACAAACAATCAAATTTAAAACTTTAATTGACCCACTCATTTTGCAATCTCTAGTTGTCGGTCCATATAGGGTGGGGTGGGGCTAGTACATCACTATATCTAGCATGGAACAATATAGTGAAAAGAAATATACAATACATGTAAGATCCTCAAAAGGCCTAATACAATCCAATCACACGTTACTGTAACAATGCCTTTCACATGGATATATGTTTAGATTCTTTCCACAGAGATACATTGTGCAACTAAATTCACTGAAACTATGATATTAGACAAGACAATTCAGGTTAAGGTTCCTCTAGAACAGGAAGGGCCAAAAACTATAGCATGCGTGATCCCTATTTTGACTAGAGGTGGCAGATTATGCCATTTGCCTATAGGTCAATTCGGGTTTCAATCTATCTCCAAAGGCTTTAAGCCTTTAACAGTACATTTTCTACAGTTGGTTAAAATGGAAACAGGCCAAACGCGTTTTCAACTGCTAAAACCTCCTAAATGAATTTTAATATTATTTTAATAGCATGGTAGTACCTACAATCTGCCCATTAGCCACCTCTACCGTATCCCCCTTCAAATGAGAAATCCATCTGGTAGATCATTCATATTAATTGAAAAGATAAAGAAAGATGAAACCACACAGCGTCTCCCACACAAACGAACAAATGAGCACCTATAAGAAATAAAGAGCCTGACTAGCACTAGATTAGGCCCAAACAATCTCATATATTAATAACTCCTTTTATTTTTATATTTTAAAGAGATGACTAACTAATATCATACCAAGTGGTCCTTCCATCTCGTAAAAACTGTAATGATCAACTTTCAAAAGCACAAGTGACTCATTTGTTAAGCAACTATAACAACAAACTAAAGGAACCGTGTGGAATTTTATCAATAACTCGAGTTTCAAGCATATGCAAAAGAATGAAGGGTAAATGAAAGCTATAGTTACCTTCTTTCAGAGGAGGACGGAACTGACCTGGTGCCCAGTTTTGCAGTGCCCTACTCATACCAAGACGAAATGCGCCTACTTGACCTGTTCATGCACTTATAAAGTTCAGATTGGTGTCCCCAAACAATTGAAAGAACAAAAAATAATAATTCCCATAATCAACCGAACTTGAGTGAAGTTGGAGAAAATATTAATGGAATTTGCGGAAAAAAGGTGACATAAGATACAATATTTGCCAATATGAGAAAGAAGGATTGCCGAGAACATTACAATCGAGTAACAACTAACATTATAAGCACACTTTGCGTATGTAAGGGTAGCTTAAAGATAAAAAAAGAAATGGCGCAGCATAAAAATTAACTGGTATAATAGTAAGCATGACGTTCATTTTCAAAAGTCAAGGAAAGCAATTTTGAAAGTACAGTTGCATTACCTAAGAAGAATAAACAACGTAAATTTATTGCTTCAAACCTGATACACCACCGCCTTTGACAGTGCAATTAACATCCAGAAGACCCAACGTTTTTGTCTCAGTAAGAGGACAAAGAAGAGCAGCTCATTGATCAAGCATCGGGGAATAGACATCAAACTGATTGTCATTTATGAGAAATTTACCCTCACCAGGTTCAATCCAGATACGGGCAATACTACATTTCCTTTTTCCAGTCCCATAAGCCCTACCCTAACTATCAACTTGTCTAACGCGTGCATTGGCAATTTCCTCTTGCTTCTGCCGCTCTATGTCAGCTCTTGTGGACTTACGGGTGTTCTTTTCATAACGCATATCCTCAATTGTGCTTAGCGGGGGCAATCCTGGAACATCATCCAAGTCCTTGAGGGCCATTAAACTGTCAAGCATGTCATCTGTGATTCCCGAGGCAGCAATTAAGTCGCCAAATGCATGATCTGGGCCTGTGGTCAAGCATTATGATTATGCACCATATATAGACAGTAGTTAAAGAGCATTATACTGCAACAGCAAAAAAAAAAAAAAAAAAAAAAAAACACTAGAGCTAGCCGGAATGAACTTTGGCCACTCACTAAGTAAGGCTTTTGAGGTGAGCGGACATGTTTCCGAGATGGAAACTAGGAAAATGTATTGCTCGGTGCCTCGGTTCACTTATTTTTCTTTCAATTCAACAGAAAAGGGTCCTTGGTTATGTGTTGATGTACTAACATCACGAGGCTGACAATACCTAATAGTTTTAGGCATTATCCATTTGGGTGTTACCTAAAACTTACTTGTTTAGTATTTTGCATTCCGAATCTTAAGTATGGAAAGCTGACATAGATAGAACTCTTAACTTTTAGAGCCATTATAAACTAAGAGAATCTTAAATGTTCAAGTCTCACGCATATGAATCTAACAGTAGCATACGTATATATAATTCACATGTTGCAGAAGCCTAGTTAGTGAGCTGCCTAACAACAATTTGGTGAAGCAGACAGACGCACAGTAGATTAAAAAAAAATCAGCGTATGGCACAGGTGGGATCATAACTTTAAATCAGCACACAAACAAAACCAAACCGGTACCTAAACGTCAAATTTTATGTTTTATTCATGTTTCGTTTGTGGGAAATAGACATCGAACTAACGATATTCAGTCAATATTTAAACATTTCAATTAACATCAATCGCGTAAAACTAGACAAGTAATCAACAATCATGTTGCAATTACAAGCATCAATGACGTGTAAACCTCCTCAGGTAAAACCGTCTCTTAGCAAATAGGTTAAACAGAACCATCACTCTTTCAAGTGCACACTTGTGTTATTCATTTTTAACCTTACTTCAAATTTTTCAGTATTTTTTACAAATTAGATGTAATAAATAAATAATAATCTTTACAGTATTAGACGAACTTGCCTTCCTAAAGCTATTAGATTGTCAAGACTCGTTTGGATTGGAGTTCCCAAACTATGATACAAATGATTATATGATGTTGTTTGAAAAGCCGAAAGCAATGGACTAGTCAAATCCTTGAGGTTTCAACTTAAAATGCTCAAATTCCGTATCCCATACCATTGAATAGGAACAGAACCAGGTGGGTCCCACGTCAGCAGACACCCATGGATTTTTGCAGCGTGGTGTTAATTTTTGTAAGAAAACCTCTATTTTCCTATATGCACCCGGTGCACCTAGTCAATCTGTGTCAGTGTTACGCCCAACATACTAATGTAGAACAGATAATATTTGTTTTGTGTTGTTAAACAAGGTCCACAACCAATCATTCTACATACCAACATCGCACAAATTAAACCTAAACTACACTAAGGCAAATCATTCCTAGTATTAGTCTATGAGGGTAATGTTAGGCTAACAACTTAAAACGCTCAAATTTCTTATCCTATACCAATATGGGACAGATAATCTTTTGTGTTGAAAACCAAGGAAAATCGCACAAATTATAACCTATACTAGCATATGACATTAATCTAGGCTAACAACTTAAAAAAAAAAGATGGGTATACCTTTAAGAACATCAGATAAAGATTTAGCTTCTTCATCCAACAATCTATTTTCTTCTTGTTGTTTCTTTATATTATCCTCCAACGCGAAAACCCCATCATTATCATTAGCATCATTCGGATTCTTAGATAGTTTGGAAGATTCTTGTTCTTGGATGATAGTATTAAACGAAAATAGAGATTCGATACTTTCTTCTCCTCCTAATGATGATTTGTTGTTATCATTGTTTCCACTGGAGAAATAACGATGACCCTTCTTGATTGTGCTAAAGAAGCTCGGTAATGGGATTGAGATTGAGGGTCAAACTCGGTAATGGGTAAGGAAAAGACAATATTGGGCCATTACCCGGTAATGGGTAATTAGATTATAGTCACTCAACCAATCACCTTTTTTCATTACCTTATCCATTCCTCACCCCAAAACCTTATACCAAGCACTCCCTGAGATAGTGATGATAAAATTGAGGACTCCTCTTCGAACATTTTCTAACCATTTGTGGACCTTTTTAAAACTATTTGAACCTCTTGACCCCCTTTTGAACCTGTTGCCACACCTGGAAAGGACCATCCATATTTCCACCCCTTCCATAGGGTGCCAGTAAGGTGATTCGACCTGAACCTAAACCCGAACCAGATAAGGCTTATCGGGTCGGGTTGAATCGGGATAAAAAAACTAATCGGGTTGTATTACCCGAACCCGATAACCCGATATAGTTATCAAGTCGGGTTAGGGTTAAGTTATTTGTATTTCTGGTCAACCCAATAAGACCCGAAATATAATTTTTAAAAGTTATTTTCCTAAAATTGTATAAGCCAACTAGCTTATGGTCAACCTAATAATACCCGAAATATAATTTTTAAAAGTTATTTTCCTAAAATTGTACTCTCTCCGTCCCTAAATAAATGTCCAGTGTTGACTGTTAAAGTATTTTAGGGTGTTACTTAATATTTAATGATTAATGAAAATACATTTAAAAGTCAATCTATTCATATATTCTGCATTAAGTGTTACATAATACAATTAAAATAATTTAAAGTCAAAGTTAAAAAGGAAATACTTTAAAAGTCAATAGTGGACACTTATTTAGGGACGGAGGGAGTATAAGCCAACTAGCTTTTTACAATTAGACAGGACATGACCGTTAACATACTACTCCATCCGTCCTAAAATTATAGTCCTCGTTTGACTTTTTTGGTCTTTCTTTTTCAACTTTGACCTTAAATATTTTTGTTTGTGTTATACCATAGTCGATGAAAATTAGAGCTGGCAAATAATACCCAAAAGTCAAAATTCGGGTCAAATAGACCCTTTTTTTAAGTATAATGGTCATAATGGGCTCAATGTTTTATTCCTTATGGGCTAAATGGTCGGCCTGAAAATTTATAACACAAAAAAGCGGGTATAATGGTCGGCCTGAAAATAGAACGGGTATTTTGGGTATTTTTTTTGCCCTAAGAGCAATCTACTCAATTTCATGTTACCACTCTCAATTGAACTCCAAAAAATGGCAATCGTACTCAATCCCATCATTTAATCGTACTCAATCCCATCATCTCAATTGATTCAGGTATTATACTTTTTTTTTTTTTTTTTTTTTTTTTTTTTTTTTTTTTGGGGATTTTTAATTTTTATCTACTAGTTGATATTTACTAAATATGCATGTGTTTGGGACTGTGTTTTATTGCCGAATCAAAGGGGTGTTTGGGCTTTTTTTTTTTTTTTTTTTTTTTTTGAATAATTTAGTTATTAAGGGTTGTTTGGAACTGTGTTTATTGCTGAAATAAAGGGCCGTTTGGGATGTTTTTTTTGTTTAGGTAGATTGCTTTGCTGAGGCAAATAAAAGGAAATGAGTTATTTTTAGGCTTGTTGTTTGCTGGTCAAATCTGCACTAATAATTAAAACATTCATGATATTTTTAGGCTTAGTATTATTAGGAGATTATTTGTAGAAGAATACCATGTTCACTAATCAACGAGCTTATTTGTGTAAGTTAATAATAGCATTGAATGACACTTGATTCACTTCATTACAAGTTAAAAGGGTGTTTCTCTATTCAACGAGCTTGTTTCATGGTCAAATCAGTACTGCACTATTTTTCATGGTCAAATATTGTAAGTTAATATCAGTACATTCATGGTCAAATATTGTAAGTTAAAAGGGTGTTTCTCTATTCAACGAGCTTGTTTCATGGTCAAATCAGTATTGCACTATTTTTCATGGTCAAATATTGTAAGTTAATATCAGTACATTCATGGCCTGTACAACATGTTAAATGTTTTTATAAAATGTTTTTGATCCTAATTTGTGTTGTTTCTTTTGTTAAACAGATAATGCTGGTGTTATTGTTAACCCCAAAGGAGAAATGAAAGGTACACGATATCACATTCTCTTTGTGCTGTCTACAAACTTGATTTTCCTAGTATTGGTTGCTAACTTTGTTCTTGCTTATCCAGGATCTGCGATCACTGGACCAATTGGAAAGGAATGTGCTGACTTATGGCCAACAATTGCAAGTGCAGCAAACGCAATTGTTTAAGTTGTTTTCTCTTTAAGAAAAACTTTGTAAAACTCTAGTTGCCTGAGTTTATTTTGATATGTGCAAACTTTGTTACGTTAATGGGATTTGGATCTATTTATATATACCCGATATCTTTTGTTGTTACCGAGTTTTTCGCTGCTCTGATTCTATTCTATGCGATGTTAGTACTTGGAATGATGATTTGTTATTACTTATGTTGAAGGTTCATTTAACATGAATCCAGATTTGAGAACCCTTTTGAGCTTGTGGCATGAAACCCATGATCTTTGCCTAATCAGGCAGTGCTTTGCCATCCCAAACTGCAAACACAATGCAACATATTCTTTTTTGGTTGTCTCGTACAAAAAAGTTAAAATTTTGATTTTTGTAATATCTAATCTTACAAATTTTAGTCTTTTGATGTCTTTTTTTGCCCGTTTGGTCCGCGCCCGTTTGGCCCGCGCCCGTTTGACCCTAATTTTAGAAGTCGCCCGTTTGGCCCGTGCCCGTTTGGCCCGCGCCCGTTTGGCCCGTTGCCCGAACCCGCCCGGCCCGCCCGTTTTGCCACCCTTAATGAAAATTATAACAATGAAAATTCACTTAAAACCTAATCCATTCATATATTTCGTATCAAGTATCATATAACACAAATAATAATACTTAGAGTCAAAGTTGTAAAAGAAATACCGAAAAAGTCAAACGAAGACTATAATTTTGGGACGGAGGGAGTAATAGTTTGTTTAGTTCAATTGCTTTAGACATGGCATATCATTTAACTGTTAACATACTAATAGTTTGTGTAGTTCAATTAACTTTTAACATACTAATAGTTTGTTTAGTTTAGTTGTACTCTACCAATTATTGCCTATTGTTAGCTTTGCAATTTTGTGAAGACAACGTCTTACACGTGAATTGGACTACATACGTAAGATAGTTATGCCCGTAGGGACTAAAAATATACACGAGGCAAACTAAAGATGTAATGAGCCTATAAATAGTGAGGGATTCCTGCTAGAGGAAGTGTTTCCCAAGGTGAACCTCTACGCTATTACGCTAAGAACGACTTTTTGAAAACCACATGTCTGTTGTAATGGTCTGGTTGGCAAAAGCCCAAAAGTCATGAATCATGTTGGGCCACTACTCACAACAGAATAGGCCAACAAATCTACTTGATAGAACCCCATAAAACTAGCCCATAAACCCATTTGACAAAACATTTGGGAACATTAGGTTTAAAAAGTTTTTCTACAATAAATATTTAACTATTATACAAATATTCACATTAGCATTTATGTTGTTTATATAAATATGTATAATAAAAATATTTATGTACATGAAGGCTTGAAAAGCTCGATAAAAGCTTGAACTTGAGCTATTGAAAGTTTGAACTCGAGATATAATTTTAGCTAACTATGTCAAAATATTTCTTTTATCTTCATAGATACGTCGAACTATGGTTTTCATGATATTTCTTTTGTCATTACAAATTTTGACTTAACTATAACTAGAAATTATTATGATGTTTCTTTATTGTAAAAGACAAGAAAATTTCGAGTAACAAACTATTGGTGTAAGAATCGAATGTTAAAAAGTAGTCATCAAAAGACAAGGAAATTTCCAATAGATAAAAGTCATTATTCCTTTACGAAAATTTAATAACTAAAGCTCCGTCTAATTAAGTTGTATAATAAGTATAAAGGTTGGCTTCAGATTTTAACAAAAAAATCGCCGCAACACGCGGGCTTCCCTACTCGCTGTAAAAGACAAGAAATAACGATGAAATGTTCCATGATGATTTATTATCATTGTTTCCACTAAAGAAATAACGATGACCCCCATTGATTGTGCTAAAGAAGCTATTATTAGGGTTTTTGTTTTGAGATTGAGATTGAGATAGTGATAGTGATGATAATAAAATTTGGGGACTTAAATTGTGGACTCCTCTTCGAACCCCCTGTAAACCCCAATTATTATTTTTAATTATTTTTTAAACCTTTTGTGGAATTTTTAAAAACTATTTTAACCTCTTGACCCTTCATTTGAACCTACTGCCAAACCTAAAAAGACCATCCATCTTTCCACCCACGATGGACTAATAAAACGTCTATAATTTAGGACGAAACGTAAAGATGACATTAGTTGACATTGAGTTTTCTAATATTGTGTGTCGCATCAGTAGTAGTTGACTCTTGTTATTATAAGACGAAAAGATTTTTAAAAATTAAAGATTTGGACAATATATAAAAAGAATAATAATAATGAAAAAATAATAATAATAAACGTTTTTGCGGCTTTATTTTCAAGAGATGGAACATGCATTTTATTATTATTATTATTATTATTATTATTATTATTATTATTATTATTATTATTATTATTATTATTATTATTATTATTATTATTGTAATACCCCAACCCGGCAAGGGCAAAGGCGTCACAAGTACATGGTTTCATATCAGATACAAGCATTCAAGAATTAAAGTAGCGGAAGTCTTAATAAAAAATCCAAAGGAAAATAAGTCAACAAGACTAATGAAGTACGAAACAGAATCCAAAATGCCCAAACAATGGCATAACAGGAATAATATCTAAATGGTCACACTAGAATGACAAGGTCTAAACTTCACACAAGTTGCTCTCATCCCAAGCTAAACCCAGCTCCTAGCTTAAATGTACCTGCCGCAGGAAAAGAAATGCGGCTGAGCTACGAGAGCTCAGTGAACAGATATAACAGAAACAAGCAATAATACAGAATAATGAATAAGAAAGAAATACGAACCGGTCAGGAATAATGTGCAAGTATAATGTAACAGTAATGAAAGATAAGTGATATCAAGGTCATGTAAATATGTCAAAGTTAAGGAAAGTAATACGGGTAAGTGTAAGGGTAACAGAAATCCACTACGAGCCCAGAAAACAGAAATCATATCAAGTCCAGTAATCAGGGTGTACGGAGGGGAGACCTCGGTACCAAATACAGGGTGAGGGTTACCTCTCAGGGTTGGAGTCATGAGCTCCCAGGGGTTGTGAAAGACGTGCATCGCACACACCATCAGTCACCAGAGATAACAAGTCATATATCATATACAGAAAACAGAACAAGTCTAGGATGCATCCATACGCCCCAGGTGGCCAGAGTCTACCAATACACACCATATAATCAAGTCAGGGACGGGATAGGACATCTCTCTCCTACCCTAGAGTCAAGTCATCGGTGCATCAATGACAAGGACATGAACACCTCATGCCTGGTGGGTGGCTCGTAATATCAAACTGTGGGTCAGGGTCAAGTGTCAAGTATCAAGTGTCAAGTGTCAAGTATCAGGTGTCAAGTATCAAGTATCAGGTGTCAAGTATCAAGTATCAGGTGTCAAGTATCAGGTTGTTCAGAATCAAGTTCCATATCAGGGTTCAAGACAGGATATCAGAAGGTTCATATCAGAGGGTTCCATATCAGGTAGTCCAAAGGTTCAATATCAGGGAGGTCAATATCAGGAAGGTCGATATCAGTTTGTTTAAAAGTTCATTTTAACAGTTTATATTACAAGTCCATATCATAGGTGTTGAAAAGAAATCCTTTAATAATGACTTTCATAAAAGTGATCTTTAAAACAGTTTCATAAAGAAGGTCTTTTAAAAATGGTTTCTATAAAGATAGCCTTACGAATAGTTTCTTAAAACATTTCCATAAATCATTTAAAAAGGTTTTCTCATCCAGTTATAATATCACAAGTATCAAGGTTCAAGTCAAGGTTTTATGGCAGGGTTCAGAACAAGGTGTAAACCAAAGATCAAGACAGGGTTTAAACAAAGGTTCAAGAACAAGTACAACAGATCAAGGTTCACAAGCAGGGAAAACATAGCAATGGCATCGGGAAATCCTAATACGAATCAAGATCAATAATCAAAAGAGAACGAAGGCACCTTACTAAAAAGGGCAGAATATCTGTACCTTATTTCAATGCAAGCACACAAAATAGAAAAGGCTGACAGGAAATCAAATCACTCCCTCCTCGAACCTAAGGAGTAGAAAACAGAAATACGAAAGGGGTTTTCAGTTATCTTCCCATTATAAGTAACTTCTATTTTTAGTAGGTTTCCAGAATTTAGTAAGTTTCCATAATTATCAGGTTTCCAGAATTAACAGATATTATCATTTCAGATTAGGTTGAACCTTTATTCAAAGATTATTATGGAATACAGTACATTTTATCAAGTTACAGAAGTTTAGGGTTAATTATGACAATTATACAATGTTTAGGGTTTTAAATGTAACTTCATTAATTTCCAAGGTCATTAGTGAAAATTACTTTAAGTTACAGAATTATACACTCACTTTATTCAGAATTACATTTTATTCCCTTAAGTTTCACAATTTACAGATTACACCTCTTTAGTTACATAATTTACAAAACCAACCTTATAATTACATATTTTACAAATTAAACCCTACAATATCCATAATTACCAACCAAGCATATTATATTTCAAATTTACAAAATATACCATCATAATTTAGTACTTTACAGGTTAGACCCCTCAGAATTCAGAATTTACATATTTAGTCCTTTAAGTTTACAAAACATATATATTAAGTCATAATTCATAACAATTACATAATTAGCCCATAAATCCTCAAAATTACACAACAACCTTTTTATATCAGTATTAACTCAAAACAACCTCAATATTTCAGATTTACACTTTTGGTCCCTCCTTTTTAATTAATTTCAAATCGTAACCCTAATATGCCATTAATTCATTATAATGCAATATTTACACTTAGGACCCCAAAGTTATATTTTTCCCACATTCCTACAGATGTATATGATCTTACAAAAATGTCCCAGAAGTTTCAAAGTTGACAAAACAGGTCCTTATACTTTTTATGTTTAATCGGCTAGACTTTTACAAACAATTACAAACCCTACTATTCACCAATCATTGAACCATCATTAATTCATCCTTAAAACACATTTAATGACCAGAATTTCATCCAAGAACCCAAACCCTAGTAACCCCGATTTTTATTTTATTTGCTTTCTTTATTTTCATGAAATCCGGTTTTAACAATAATTCACCACGTTAAATCTAGGCTTCCAAAAATCAAACTCATATTTTTCCCAGATCATATGACTTATAAAGAACCCACGAAAAATAATTAGCATGCCCAGAAAAATTGTTTAACATATATTTGATATTTACGTACGTTTTAGACATCAAAATTACCACGACTTGATTTAGGCTACCATAATTCGATCTATCATTTTTCCCAGGTCTATTACATCATATGAGGTCTAAATAAAATAGCTATCATGTCCAGAAATTCGGATTACATATTTTTGTGATTTACGTGTGTTTAAACCCATAAAATTCAAAGCGACTTAAAAACTGTGCATGATTCGATTCATATAATTTTTCTGAGTCTTATATGTTATAAAGATCATAAGAAAAATATTAGATTAATTTTAGAACGTATGGAATCAAGGATCACGAATTATACCTATCGTATGGAATAAAGGAGGAAAATTTCGACACCACCTAGACCAGGCCCTTATAAATCGAATGGCTATTTTTCTTGGCTTCCTAGCAATGTATTGAACTCAAGAAAAATACTCTTAGCTCTCCAGAAAATCGCAGGAATGAATGACAATTTGTTTTGTGGTTTTTGTGTTTCTCGGTATACTGAATTTGGGAGAAAATAAGTATATATAAAATATATAAGATGATAAGTACCGGTTTTAGGGAGGGTTAACTCAAGTTTCAATCTAAATTAGTTAATAAAATCAGAGTTTTAATTTGCTTGATCATTATCTTAATTTGGTTGCACTTATCTTCTCTGTTTAACTTAATTTAATATATACCGAAATAAAATAAATGTATATATTCGGTTTTTATAATATTGTATGGTACAAGATAATTATTTTGGACATGCAAAATTATTACAAGACTTGACTTAACTTTGTTTTAATTTATATGTATTTTATTTCATAAGGTTTATATTATTTTGGCTTATTAATAGCTTCTAATTAAATTTTAAAGTCATGAGGGCATTATGGTCATTTTGCATGTTTTAAATTTTGGGGTTTTACAATTATTATTATTATTATTATTATTATTATTATTATTATTATTATTATTTTTATTTTTATTTTATATTTTTATTATAATCATCACTTTATTATAAACTCATAGGATTTCCAAGAAGTTAGTGGGAAGCTAAGATACTAACTGGGCTCTCACTCCTCTAACTATAGAAAAGCAAATCATACTAAAGATATGAGTAGCAGCACGTGCTCTAATGTCTTGGGTGAGTGTGTTTTGTGAGCGATATGTGTTGGAGTATTTTTAAATGACAAATAATAATAATAATAATAATAATAATAATAATAATAATAATAATAATAATAATAATAATAATAATAATAATAATAATAATAATAATAATAGTGTTGAGAAACTTAATTTCTTCTAACCGCATTATTTTCTGGTCTTTATCCTTCGCCATCTCATACGTCGATTGAGCAACTTCCTGTTTGAGTCTAAATTCAATATGTAAAGTATCCTCAAAATCTTGCGGGGTTACTCCCGATGGTGCCCGATGTAACCACTGGTAAATTTCACCTTGTACTAAGTTAATATAATATTTTTAAATAAAGAATACTTATTCATTTTCTACGTCTAAATTTTTTTTAAAGATTAAACGTTATCAGTTTATCTGATCACAACAACCAACTAATGTGACGTAACTCACATTCTCAATAAACGTGCTCACACGCGGACCGACACCAACATGCTTTAATGTTTATTTCACATAAACATCCTTATATGTCAAGTATAAAAGTTTTCAACGTTTATTTGCCACTTTACGTTATTTCGTTAACGTACGATTATTAAACGTTCAAACTAAACGTTTGTTATCTATTAGAGTTTTCACGAAACCCTAATTTACTATAAGTATGATTTTACATAACTAAATCATAAACCCTAAAGTACAACACTCCAATGCTAATGTACAAGCTCTTAAAGCACGAAAACCTAACTTTACCTTATTTCCCGTTACTAGCCCTAATTTACAATTCTATGATTTTATTTAAATAAAATCACAAAATTTAATTAATATGTACATGACTTTGATAAAAATAGAAATGTACAAGCATTTCATGCACATGTACAAGTCCTTATTGCATAGAAACTTAATATTAATATAAATCCTACTATAAACCTTAGTTTACCTACCTTAAAGCACACAATACAAGTCCTTAATGCACAAATCATAAATTGGATATTCTTATACTTTATAAACTCAAAGTACGACCCTCTAATGCTTGTGGTACAAGTGTTTAATGCAAGGAACCTAAAAACTACACTTTTATTATTCTAAACCTAAACTTAACTAATCCTAACCAAAAGACCTAAACTAAGTTTCTACCATTCTTAAACTACGAGTACTACTCTATCTAGCTCTATGTACAAGTGATCAAAGCCAAAAACTTGACCTTTTATTTTTCTAGGGCTCGACATAAACAAAAACAAGCCAAACTAAGTCCTAACCTAGTTCTAATCTAACTTGATCCCCAACTAACCATGTATGAACATAAATTAGCCACATCATCTCCTCTTCCTCTACCCTTGGTCAAAAATTGCGACACATGGTTTCTTTTAAAACCATTCGAACCAAATGGCTATGAATCAAACAAGTATTCAACATGTTACCTTACCATATCTTTTTAAACAAGTGTTACAAGTTGCAACCATTCATTGAATGAAGCCCTAAATCATTTCCTATATAAATCGACATTCATTTCACTCTTTCACCTCATACCTCGATTACAAACTTAAACCTTACACACATACTCTTAATTGTAGAGATGAAATAGAGTTAATTTCAAAAATAGTCCCTGTGGTCTACCAGGTTTAACGCTTTTAGTCCCTATACTTTTTTTTAACGGATCCTCTCCCTGTGGTTGCGACCCATAACGGGTTTGGTCCCTTGACCAAATTTTCCGTTTGTTTGACTGTTTAAAAGGATGAAATGACCAAAATACCCTCATATTATTATTATTATTATTATTATTATTATTATTTTTTTTTTTTTTTGTTTATTATTATTATTATTATTATTATTATTATTATTATTATTATTATTATTATTATTATTTATTATTATTATTATTATTATTATTATTATTATTATTATTATTATTATTATTATTATTATTATTATTATTATTATTATTATTATTATTATTATTATTATTATTATTATTATTATATCGATAACATGTAAAAGAGATCCTCAGTTCCTCACACACATTTGCAAAACAAAATCTTTGTGTTTATTTTCCATCTACCAGATGCTAGAAACACAAAACACTAAACAAAATCAAACCATACATGTAACCACTCGTAATTTTACAAATATTATTTTAATAATAAAAATTAATTTATTCTTATTTGGTAATTTATTTGAGCATTTTTGAGCTTACATGATTATTTCGGAAAGTTATATCGCACACTGTAGCATAAAGTAACCCTCCAAGCTACTTAATTTTATCAAGAAAAGTGAAGTAATCACTTCCTGACACTTCCTGACTATTTATTTACAAAAACAATAAGTCATCTCGCTTTTCTAAAAAACGTACCGACACCACAAAAGAAATGACTTAAATTTTATAATTAAATTTCAGAGTCAATGACCCTGTTTTTAAATCATTTTTATGAAAACGTTTCCAGAAATATATTTCCCGTATTTTTACCAGACCGAGGGATCACGTTTAAAATTTAACTCAACAGGACACGGGATACACCGAGTAATAATAAAACAAAACTTATCCATTTAATAACCCCAACCGCCCCCGACTTTCTTTTCTTATCTTCTTCCCTTTTCCTTAAATGTTTTCTTCTTTCACTGTGCCCTCCTCGATAACACAGAAGTATGATCAATCACCATTACCTTCTCTTTTTTTCCGCTTCTCTATTATCTTCTTCCTCAAAATATGAGCACGCGGATGGTGACTAATGCTCAACACAACCTCCCCAAAAATTGAGAGCAAGAAAGGGAGTCAAACTTTTACTCTCCTTCTTTTTACTACCCTCTCACTGATTGCTAGTAGCAATAAACACCCTCCTTCGGGGTCGTACCCTGAACTTGATAAACTCCCCATTCGGCAGAGATTCTGCGCCCGACAGAAACCTTAAGACCCTAAGGAATAACCTGAACCGCGTTCCTTGGGACAATCACCTAATCCCCCTCTCGTCTCTCGGGGATATCAGTTATTTTTACTACCCTCTAATAAGATAATAAACCATGCCGCTGATACTATGCAAACTATTTTCGATTATTCTACAGACTATATTGTAGTCACTCTACAAATGTTTTGCTGCTACTTTATGAAATCAAAATTTCAACCTTACAACCATTTTGTAAACAACGAATGACTCTCGTTCTATAAACTGTCGTACAACCGGTGTTGTAAACTATTTTGCAATCACCCGGTGAACTATCCACCCACCTGGAAAGCATTTATATTACTACCTCTTGGTACCGTTAAAGTAAATTGAATACTTATGTTTATGAAATATGTCGTGTTATCTTTCTAAAACACTCACGTGGATGCGTGAAAATTTTCCGCTCAAGAAATGTCAAACGCCAACTTTTGTGGAAATTATCCCATCCACACCGTGATTAGGAACCGTTTTACGAAATTTTGAATCTTTTGAAACCATGTCACCCTACGTATCTATTGATCTCTAACAAAGGAATGTGTATTAGCTGGAAAATTATTTTGGTCAAATTCGTATAAAGACCTACTCGAATCAAGTTTTCGAACAAGATTTCTATCCAACCCTATGAGGAGGAAGAACACACAACTCAAGATCACACCAGTCATCATGCCCTTCTATCATTCTAAATCAGAACTTGTTAAAAACCTTGTGCCACTAAGGAATAGATCATAACTGAGAATAGAACAGAAATTGAGGTGCCCACACTAACAAGGTTGTGAAAACATCGTGAAGCCATGACTAGTACTGCATCCTATTAAACTTACTTCCGGAATCGTTATAACTCACCAAATCTCAAAAAGGGGAAAACTAATGGCAGACAACCTGGGTACCCTCTCACAAAACAAAGAGAAACCTCTAAACAGCCTGGTGAGACTCAAATGTGTTGTGAGTACCAGCGTCTCTTCCCAAACACCAATTTATCGGATAACATAAACTGAAATCCGGGACGGATTTCGCGTAAGGAGGGTAGACAGTAACCACCCATAATTTTCCAAACATTATTTTAATGATAAAAATTAATTTATTCTTATTTGGCAATTTATTTGAGCATTTTTTAGCTTACGTGATTATTTCGGGAAGTTATATCGCACACTGTAATATACAGTAACCCTCCAAGCTACTTAATTTTATCAAGAAAAGTGAAGTAATCACTTCCTGACACTTGCTGACTATTTATTTACAAAACCAATAAGTCATCTCGCTTTTCTGAAAAATGTACCGACACCACCAAAGAAATGACTTAAATTTTGGAGTCAATGACCCTGTTTTTAAATCATTTTTATGAAAAAGTTTTCGGAAATATATTTCCCGTATTTTTACCTGACCGAGGGATCACGTTTAAAATTTAACTCAACGGGACACGGGATACACCGAGTAATAGTAAAAAAAACTTATCCATTTAATAACCCCAACCGCCCCTACTTTCTTTCTTATCTTCTTCCATTTTCCTTAAATGCTTTCTCCTTTCACTGTGCCCTCCTCGATAACACAGAAGTATGATCAATCAACATCACCTTCTCTCTTTTTTTCGCTTCTCTATTATCTTCTTCCTCAAAATATGAGCACGCGGATGGTGACTAATTCTCAACACAACCTCCCCAAAAATTAAGAGCAAGAAAGGGAGTCAAACTTTTACTCTCCTTCTTCTTTTTACTACCCTCTCACTGATTGCTAGTAGCAATAAACACCCTCCTTCGGGGTCGTACCCAGAACTTGATAAACTCCCCATTCGGCTGATATTCTGCGCCCGACAGAAACCTTAAGACCCTAAGGAATAACCTGAACCGCGTTCCTTGGGACAATCACCTAATCCCCCTCTCGTCTCTCGGGGATATCAGTTATTTTTACTACCCTCTCATAAGATAATAAACCATGCCGCTGATACTATACAAACTATTTTCGATTATTCTGCAGACTATATTGCAGTCACTCTACAAATGTTTTGCTGCTACTTTGTGAAATCAAAATTTCAACCTTACAACCATTTTGTAAACAACGAATGACTCTCGTTCTATAAACTGTCGTACAACCGGTGTTGTAAACTATTTTGCGATCACCCGGTGAAATATCCACCAACCTGGAAAGCATTTATATTACTACCTCTTGGTACCGCTAAAGTAAATTGAATACTTATGTTTATGAAATCTGTAGTGTTATCTTTCTAAAACACTCACGTGGATGCGTAAAAATTTTCCGCTCAAACTTTATCAAACTCTTGTTAAGAAATGTCAAACGCCAACTTTTGTGGAAATTATCCCATCCACACCATGACTAAGAACCGTTTTACGAAATTTTGAATCTTTTGAAACCGTGTCACCCTACGTATCTATTGATCTCTAACAAAGGAATGTGTAGTAGCTGGAAAGTTATTTTGGTCAAATTCGTATCAAGACCTACTCGAATCAAATTTTCGAACACGATTTCTATCCAACCCTATGAGGAGGAAGAACACACAACTCAAGATCAAACCAGTCATCATGCCCTTCTATCATTCTAAATCAGAACTTGTTAAAAACCTTGTGCCACTAAGGAATAGATCATAACTGGAAATAGAACAGAAATTGAGATGCCAACACTAACAAGGTTGTGAAAACATCATGAAGCCATGACTAGTACTGCCATCCTATTAAACTTACTCCCGGAATCGTTATAACTCACCAAATCTCAAAAAGGGGAAAACCAATGGCAGACAACCTGGGTACCCTCTCACAAACAAAAAGAAACCTCTAAACAGCCTGGTGAGACTCAAATGTGTTGTGAGTACCAGCGTCTCTTCCCAAACACCAATTTATCGGATAACATAAACTGAAATCCGAGATGGATTTCGCGTAAGGAGGGTAGACAGTAACCACCCATAATTTTCCAAACATTATTTTAATGATAAAAATTAATTTATTCTTATTTGGCAATTTATTTGAGCATTTTTTAGCTTACGTGATTATTTCGGGAAGTTATATCGCACACTGTAGTATACAGTAACCCTCCAAGCTACTTAATTTTATCAAGAAAAGTGAAGTAATCACTTCCTGACACTTGCTGACTATTTATTTACAAAACCAATAAGTCATCTCGCTTTTCTGAAAAACGCGACACCACCCGCATACCGACACCACCAAAGAAATGACTTAAATTTTATAATTAAATTTTGTAGTCAATGACCCTGTTTTTAAATCATTTTTATGAAAAAGTTTCCAGAAATATATTTCCCGTATTTTTACCAGACCGAGGGATCACGTTTAAAATTTAACTCGACGGGACATAAAAATAAAACAAAACTTATCCGTTTAATAACCCCAACCGCCCCCTACTTTCTTTTCTTATCTTCTTCCCTTTTCCTTAACTGTCTTTGCTCCTCCTCCTCGATAATACAGAAGTATGATCAATCACCATTACCTTCTCTTCTTTTTTTTCGCTTCTCTATTATCTTCTTCCTCAAAATATGATCACGCGGATGGTGACTAATGCTCAACACAACCTCCCCAAAAATCGAGAGCAAGAAAGGGAGTCAAACTTTTCCTCTCCTTCTTCTTTTTAAACTAGCCCGCGATTTAAGGGAACACCACAACTTAAAATTGATATCAAAAATCATAAGGGATAATTGTGGTGGTCTCTTGCTTGATCGGAGTGGTCTTGTTCCGTGTTCAACATCTTTTGGTCTCTTCTGTGATTCGGTCGATCTATATCACTGTAAGGGTTATTCGACCTCCTCCTTGATTCTTTGTTATTGATTTTATTTATATAGTAGAAACTTGAGTTTGGTTTTCATGGGAAAAACGGATTTAATCTTGATCAATTTCGTGGATATAAAACTCGACTAAATCTATTTTTGATAAAGTCTTCGTGTGGTAAGATTGGTACTGAAGTGGTGTTTGTGTGATTGTTTTGGATTCGGGTCGAGTATAAACCCGTTTAGGATCGGGTCAAACCCGTTTGGGTCTCGAATTGTATATGAATGTTTCTAGTCTTAATTGCGTTTGAATGTGCTTAAAAATTGATTATATAAACTCTTGTTGCAAGATAAAGATTGAGGGTGCTTGTTTGTTATTGTATCGAGTCGACTCACTGAGTCAACTCAGTGAGTGAGCCAACTCGCAAATTGTCCTTGTTCTGTGTCTCGCCATTTTTGGCTGTTGTTAATGTTGTCGAGTTGGTTTAGTCTCGGCCGTGTTTGGGTCTAGCTTATCTTCTTGATATCAGTTGCATTTGGGTTTAGCTCATTTTCTGGATCTCGAAATAGAATTGGAACTGTTTTCTTGGCGCGTTTGACTTGTGCCTCGGCTCAAAAACATTGCATAGATGCTGTTTGGTTAACGACACACAAAGGGGTGTTGTCGCTTGTTTTGGTTGTCTCGGTCTAAGCGTAACGCCACAAGGGTAGTCTTGCCTTGTGTCTCGACTCAACAAACAACACCAGGGGTGTTGGTTTGGTTCGGTTGCTCAAAAGCACAAGGGTGCATTTTACTTATGTTTTCTTTGGTTTTCATATGTGTGCTTAGTCGAACTCATTGTTCCAGCTTATTTCCAACCTGTAAGGTGTCCATTTGATCGCTGTTTATTTGAGGCGCGTATGTTGTCTCGGTGTCGAGTCATAAGAGAGAGACCAATTTGGACTTATGCTTTGCAACCTCATATATCGCCAGCTATGATTTTTAAAAACTGACAATGTTTTACAAATGTTAAGAACTGTAGGAAGCGTTGGGTTGCTAGATTCTTAGACTAAAAAATCCACCAAACTTAATTGTAGAGAAATAATAGAATAAAATAGTGTTTTTGTAATAACAAACACCAACAACAAGATCGGGATAATATTATCTTAATATTGTTTTGAAGGTTTTGCTAAGCTTACTGTAATTATAGTCACAACCATCAGTTAACGCAAAATTAGTATGTTTAACAATACCTTTCATGTTCATAATCATAATTATGTGTACATATGTATTGGGCTATGTGTGGGCCGAAGCCCATTAAATTTGTTAAGGATATGTCTAGCTTAATATTTGACGACTAAGCCCACTTATAAATATAAAGAAGTGGTTGTTTAGTAAGAAATGTGTCGGGTTACAAATTGTGGAGTCAAAATACATTTGGCTAAGCTAAATGAATCATTTAGCTTTAGTGACCTTTTGGTACGTTCCAAATGTGGGGATTTACGAGTGATATTGAATATTATGGATGACACAAAACAGACTAATTAAACATAATGGGCTACAATAAATTCGGCATAATTAGAATTCCACGTGAGTTTTATAACAAAACGCCTTAATTTATAAACCACTTTGGTTGTCGTAGCACATACAATGAAAAACATATATATTTTTTTTTCATATCTAACGACATATAAACAAGGTGAAAAACGAAACTTGTAAACATAAACTAGTTCATTGATTTGTTTGCATACAACTCGATGTGTTTTATCAAAACTTATAAAAGTCGTTAGATTATGAAACGATTATTTTCAAACACAAGTCTTACAATTTTTGTTAACACGAGGAGTACTTATTACCCAAGAGCTCATATACACGAATTATTAACTTATCCTTAAGTGACATAAACAATGATGAGAAGTTTTCAAATGTAACATTCCTTTACAAAAACTATATGTATGTACAAGTATATATATACACACACCATCATTCTCATACACACACTTCCACTTGTAATATACATACACGCACTTGGTAAGATATACTCACCTAACGACAACGCTTCCATATGTCGTCAACGTTTGACATGCGATGGTCATTGTCTTCCTTACTTTTCTCGACTGTGACGATTTTTCTATTCCTATTTGGCGTGAGTATTCTTGAGTCTATGCTGTCTTACCACCACACGAAACGTTAACACTAAACTTTTTACAAACTTTGATACGAGTAATCCACGAAAACTAAGACGCTTGTCTGTTGAAAACTCTTTTACTTTACGAGACGTATTCTGAGACAACTATACATATATTAGGTTGTGCCGATCCAGCACCGTTGCGCCCGTACTCTCGACATCGTGTGTTTAACTCTTGATGCCAGTTGTGACCACTATGATAATTTACGTTGCTACAAGCCAAGGTGAGTTCATGGCCCCTACTTTTACTTGTTTTTAAATTGTTCTAGGGGAAGAATGCATGCTCATTTTTAACTAAATTCAATGACTGTTTATTTGGAATATGCAAACTGTTTGCTTAATATTGGACTATTTGACTGAAATATTTGAGAGTTTATAGCCCCATTCTATTTAAACTTGTTTTACAATTAGGGCGAGAAACATATAAAACTAAATTATGGACCAACATTATTTTTATCAAACTATTGCGTAGTTAGCCTACCCCCCCCCCCACCCGTATTTTACATGCTTTCTAGCATGCCTTAACGTGCTTTCTAGCACGCATTTAACATGCTTTCTAGCATACCTTAACGTGCTTTCTAGCACGCATTTAACATGCTCTCTAGCATGCCTAAACGTGCTTTCTAGCACGCATTTAACATGCTCTCTAGCATGCCTTTACATGCTTTCTAGCATGCCTCAACGTGCTTTCTAGCACGCCTTTAACTTAGAGCTAGCGTAATAGACTATTTTATTTTGGGTTGCATACCTTACTCTTGGTTCACGACTCTAATTTTGCTATAAGGTAAATTGTGTTTTTATGACATTGTGAGTGACACAATGGTCACAAAACTCTTATTGAACTCACATTATCTTTACTGCTTTATCATAAACCTATGAACTCACAACCTCGTATTGACACTTTAGCATGTATTTTCAGGTATAGAGCGATAACACACTATTGGAGGCTTTTGGCATGGCATGGTCATAGAAGACTCTGATATATTTGGGACCACTTGAAATCTTTTATGGGCTTATATTTTCGCACCATTTTTGAAATGTTGTAAACAAATCACTTTTGAATATGAAATCTATTTTAAATGGTTAAGTAAAACCATTCTTTAAACTTGGTGTTGTGATACCAATTTAGTAGCACCCAAACATGTATGCTTCCACTAAACCAGATTTTGGGGGTGTTACAATACAAATCACACCCCTTTGGTTCGTGATGTGTAACATCAACAATTTCAACCACAAACCCACCACCACCAAATCCCATCACCATCACCACCAACAAATCACACCTTTGGTTCGTGATGTGTAAGATTTGGGGGTTTTGGGTTTTTGTTTAAGTTGAAATACTAGTGTTCTGGGTTTTTGATTTTCTTGAAATAGACAAGGGTATGTGATGTTCTCGAAACAGATTTAGATAGGTGGTGGTGCCGCAGATTTAGACGAGGGTTTGCCTTTTCGGCGAGGTCTTTTTTCCAGCGATGTGTAAGATTTGGGGGTTTTGGGTTTTGGGGAGTCTTGTAATGGGTATTTATGAACTTTGGTGGGAAATTGGGAGAAATGGTGAAGGGAGTGAGGAAGTATCAAACTGTTGAAGCAAGTAAGTAAGGATGTTGAAGCTTATAAGAGTTAGAGTGCTGTTAACGATTTCTTCAGCTTTCTGAACCGCTCCTTTCATGCCCTTTGAGGAGTCGGTTAGAACAAGGTCAGCTCCAAATGCTTTAAGAAGAACCCTTCTCTCGAGACTCATGGAAGCTGGCATAGTCAAGATGAGCTTGTACCCTTTTGAAGCAGCTATGAATGCAAGGCCGATGCCAGTGTTCCCACTTGTAGGCTCAACCAATATACTCTGGAAACAAGAAGAAGAATAATAAGATAAAACATTTGAGGTAGTAGTCATTATGGGTTAATATAGTGAAGTGAAAAGGAAGAAGTGTGTGGGATGTGCAGAATGATAGTTCAGGATGGAAAACAATTTTCAACCTTAGAGAGATGGTCAGAAAACATAAATCCAATACAAAGTGGGAGATGATTGGTGGAATAACCAAAAACCACCTATATCTAGTATTATAAGCAGGAGAGAGTGCAAAGTAGTTTAAGAATGATGAAAAACTTAGCACTGTGATTGAAAATAAAAACTGGAATAGAATGGATGACTAAGTATCCTGAGCTTATTGTTCCAACTGCAGTCAAATATGAAAGATAGTGCTGCTTATTGGTGTACTAGGATGAATGTTGGACAAGTTTGGAGGGATATAAGACCAACCTAATGGTGATAAAGTGCACTGTTGTAAGCTTGTTTAGTTTTGTTATGAAGTGGTATCTAGAGTATGTGGTTTATCAGTTTATGTAATGAAGAGCCACGAGCACTTATTCTTGTTCAATTGGAAATTGGGAGAAATGGTGGGAAATTGTAATGGGTTTTTATGTGAGGTGAATGTTTGATTGGGTTGTTATTTGTGAATCTGGGTAAGTATTTTCTGGGTAAGAACACCATGTGTTTATGTTTTTGTATGTGTTTGTGTTTTTGAATGTTTATGTTTTTGAATGTTTGATGGAGAAAGAACACCATGTGTTTATGTTTTTGAACACCATGTGTTTATGTTTTTGTAGTATTTTCTGGGTAAGAACCCATTTTCTGGGTAAGAACACCATGTGTTTAAGTTTTTGTAGTATTTTCTGGGTAAGAACACCATGTGTTTATGTTTTTGAATGTTTGATGGAGAAAGAACACCACTAAATCTCACACACACACACATGTGTTTATGTTTTTGTATGTGTTTGTTTGTTTATTGGTGTAAATGACACAATTACCCTCCCATGTGCACGTCACTTGACCAATTTAACGGTCAAACTAACGAAAAATTTGGTCAAGGGACCAAACCCGTTATGGGTCGCAACCACAGGGAGAGGATCCGTTAAAAAAGAAGTATATGGACTAAAAGCGTTAAACCCGACAGACCACAGGGACCATTTTTGAAATTAACTCGATGAAATAAGGTACACATGATAGAACATAATAATCGTGTATAATAGTAAAAGATGAAATAAAACGTCCACAATTGTCACTTATAATAGGACCAAAGAATTTACAAAACGTAAGGATGACATTTGTTGACATCGAGTTTTATGTGTGTCGCACCTATAGCTGACTCGCTAATGACAACTTAAAAAAAGACGGGTATACCATTAAGTAGATGAGATACAAATTGGACTTCTTCATCCAATAGTCTATCTATTTTCTTCTTCCTCCAAGGTTACTACTTTCTCTCATCTCGGACCGAAGACATGGCGAAAATGCCATGATTATTATAATTATTATAGCATTTCCATCCCCAGTCAAAAGATCCCAAGACTTGCTGACGTCACCATCATCATCTTGATTTTTAACATCACCAAATACAGATTCAATACTTTGTTCTTCTCCTCCTAATTATGATGATTTGTTGTTGTCGTTGTTTTCACTATTTGAGAAATAACGATGACCCTTGATATGATTGTGCTAATTAACAGGGTTTTGACTTTTGAGATTGAGATGATGATGATGATGAAATTGTGAACTAAAATTGTGGACTACTTCGAACCCCATGAAAACCCCATTTTCTAACCTTTTGTGGACCTTTTTATAACTATTTGAACCTCTTGACCCCTTCCATCTTTCCACCCCCTTCCTCCATCTTTTCGATCTTTGGGTGAACTCGGGTCAGGTTCATTCGGGTTCGGAACAACCCAATAGTCTAATTGAACTAGTTTAAATAGATAATTTATACAAATTTTACCAAAAAAAAATTACAAACAAAAACCCTAATTTGGGTCGATCGGGCCGACCTGAACCAAATTAGCCTAACACTTTCAACATGATAGTCGACCCTGTTTTGTATTCAGGTTACTCAGGTTGACCCGAATAACCCGAATACAATTATTGACCCAAGTAACCCGCCCCGAATAAGCTTAATCGGGTTCGGGTAGGGTCGAGTTTTTTGACACCCCTAGTTGCAAGAGTTGAAGGAAAGCTAAATAAAATGTTTTGGAGAGAGAAAAAATTGAGATGAGCTGATGTGGTGTTGATGTAGCAAAGGAAAACTCGTTACCACACACCCACCCTTACACTCTGTTCTCGAGTTTTTTTTAGATGGAAAGGTAAGAGATGGGAAGGGAAATAACAAATATTGGTGTTCTTGAGTTTTTTTTAGGTGGAAAGATAGGGGACGGGAATGAGGGAGGGAAATTATTGTTTTTTTGTGTAGATTTGTTCCTTCCAAAATTGGAGGGATTAGGAAGGAAAGTGGGTTACTAACATCATGGGCTTGTGGTAAATTACAATTATATCCTCTCTTTTTTTCAATGCACTGCATAACTTCGACCTAGAAATCACATTTCGCATTAACTTTCTGCAGCCACTTTTTATTCATATTAGTATAAAGTGATTATTATCCGAAGGTAACGTCTTTTTTTATTCATATTAGTATAAAGTGATTATTATGCAGTTTCATTAGTGTACATCAGACCATGAGTACATGTTATTCATCAAATCCCAACGAGCTTTTGTATAAAGTGATGTCACCAACCTATAATTGATAATCAAGTATTCTGGTTATCGAAATAAACTTGTACACAATTAATTAAGTAAATTATTGAAATTTAACGAAAGTGAGTATCTTTTTTAAAGTTGGACCTTGCTATAGCCTATATGGTTAGAAGTTAGAACATGCTGGCAAGTTTCCAATTTGCGTAAAAATGATGATTTGTAACTTTCTTGTTTTTTTATTCACTACAAAGAAACAACCAATGTATATAGTTTTGAGGGTAAATTGGTATTTTGTTAGTTTCCTTATCCTTTCCTTGCTACTTAAAAATACAAACTCAAGAAAACAACTTTCAATAACCACTTTCTTCACAGTGTCATTCCTTACTTTGCCCTTCCCATACCATCCCCTTCCATTCTTTAAAATTTGGACTCGAGAACATAGCGTTAGGAGCACCAGGTATGGTGACTCAAGCTAAATGAAAAAATGTGTGGCACGTAATGCTACCTCAACATTTTCCCTTATCACTCACAAACCAAAATACATTCTCACTAGTCACTCAAGCCAAAACCCCATTTTTGGGACCTACTATTATTTTTCCTCCATGTTTTTCAAACAAACTAATTTTTCATTTATTAAAATAACAAATACAAATTAGAATACGAATAATACATATCACGTCTATATTTCTTAACTATAAAATGAATGTTTTTGCAATCGTTGCAATGCACAGACGAAAAATATCTCGCGTTTAAAAATCGAGTCAAAAAGTTTATGAATATGACAAGTAAATAATGACTTTTTAATGAGAGAGTTTTTATTTTGATACTGATACGGAGTACTAGGGATAATTGCATGTGATTAAACATACAAGATATTCAAATATGATCTCAAACATAGTTGATAAGTATTTTTGTTTTATATGTTGGTTTAGCGCATTTTTTTATATATGTGGGCAGTGTAATGTCATAGATTTGTACTTGGTTAATTTGTGCAATGTTGAATGATTATCTATATATTGCCGCCGGTGCATCTATGCATTTGAAACTCATATTTGTCCGTTGGATCAATCCCACATTAAATCTTGACCAGTTAAATTCACTAATTATCATTTAGTAACAATATTGAGGAAATAATGGTAAATTCAAAACACTTCTTTTCCCACATGGCGGTTCCATAGTATGAGTCAAACAAAATTTTATCTTATCTTTATAAATTTAACTTTTGAAACAAACAATTTGGCGCCTATACTCTAACCTTGCTTGAACCTTATAAATAGACATCGACTCTTCTTCATTTCACAGTCATTCACAGTTCCTAGCCTAACAAAAACAATACCTTTTCACTCAACTAAGATGGGGGTGTGAATCAAATGCTTTCTTTTTCATCCATTATAGATCAAAGTAGTAATTCTATGTAGTAACTTTAACATTTGATTTTTTGCGCATTTATAGAGATTAACAAATCAAACAATGTGTCAACTATCGTAGCAATAAAAAATGAGTTCGGTATTGCGAAAATGACAATCAACGAAGGAATTCAGGTAAAGTTATTTTACAACATCTCACGTCAAACTTTTTTTTATCGATACGTGACATTTTATTCTTCCTTTGAACAGCAAGCCGGGAACGATAATGTCGATCTTCATGATCATGAGGTAACACTCCTTTCTACACTTTTTCGGTTTCGTTTCTGATATTCATTTATTCGTATAAGGCGTAATGTTGTTTTCCGACTTTAAACAACAGCTTGACGACAACGTGAAAGTTGATACCTAACCGTTGGTTGATGAGGTGATTCGCGAATCTAAGAAAAGAAAAGGGAAGCAAACTTGGCGACATGGAAATGGAACGATGTTATTCAAATCGAAAGTTCGGACGATGAGTGCATTTTCGATGGGGATGATGATACTCTTGATCAGGGTTTTCAAGATCGGGATCCTACCCAGGATCGTTTTCGTCTTTGCAAGATCGTGATCGTAAGATCGGATCGGGATCTTAAGATCCTACTCTAATGTTATTTCTTAATAGTTTTTGTAATATTATATAAATCTATAAATTATTATACATTATAAACACAAAATATTATGAATGTTTAATAGAAATATTGTCCTAAATTATGATTATGAAATGTTTAAAAAGATTAACATGTTGTTTTTTGAATTCTACAAAAAAACAACCCATAAATTTATAGTTTTTTAGTTTGTAATCCGAGAAAAGTAAGATCGGACCGGATTAGATCTTAAAATCGTATGGTCAAGATCGGGATCATATAAGATCTTAAGCTTGCAAAGATCCTATGTAGGATCCGGATCGTTTTTGCTTTGCAGTATCGTAAAATACTAAAATCCTAAGATCAGGATCCTGACAACTATTCTCTTGATGATGTTTTGTCAATGTCCAATATCAAGAGGAATTTAATGAATAGAAACTAAAAAGTCAAACATGTGTGAAGTAAGTTGTAAATGATTTCAGATTGTGTATATGATACAATTTAATGAATTGATAAAAAAGATCAAGAGCTGTAAATGACAAGTATGCAATAATATAAATCCTACTAAAGTGACTTATAAGTAAGTTGTAAATGTTTTCAGATTGTGTATATGGAAGAAAAAAAACATAACTAAGACTTGAATCAATAATAGGATAGTAAATTTTTAATATTATCCAACTCAAGGGAAAATTACATTCTCAACTAACCACCAGTTAGTGGTTTTGAGCTGAAGTGCAGCTTTATGCTAATGCTCGTAGATAAGCTAAAATTTGTAATGTAATGTGACATATTCTCACTCAAGTCACAATAATAAATCTGCAAATTCGGCTATTGCATTAAATAATTTTTTTAGTACTTTGGTGTGTTTTAGATTTAATATTTATCATTAAATAAGAATGATTGTGCACTTTTTTTTTTTTTTTTTTTTAATATACTGACAACAAGTTTATAATCTTTTTTTCTTCTAAATTATTGAATCGTTATACCCGAGCAACGCACATGTATTGTACTAGTTGGTTGTGGTGGACCTTGTTTAACGAAACAAAAGATTATCCAACTCATATTGGTAACACTAGGGACGGAACCATGCGCATTTAAGAAGAGAGAAAAAAAAAAAAAAAAAAAAAAAAAAAAAAAAAAAAAAAACTAACTAAACAAGAATAAAAACATAATTTTTTTGGACCATGTACATTTAGGGAAAATAGAAAAGTCTTTTACAAAAATTAACGCTACGCTGCAAATATCCATGAGAGTTCCATTCTTGTAATGGTATGGGATAAGAAGTTTCTAGCGTTTTTAGTTGAAACCTCATGAAATTGGCTAGTTCATTGCTTTATGTTGATATTAAGACATGATATGACTTTTTCTTCTTTTTTTTGAACTCGAGATATAATTTTAGTTAATTATGTCAAGATATTTCTTTTATCATGACATATATGTTTATCTAGGAGTTTCTATGATGTTTCTTTTGCTATTACAAATTTGAAGCCCGGCCACGCGCCTCCACGCGCCGGCGTTAGTTTCCGGCTACAAATTTTCTTTCTTATTTTTTCCGGCGAATTGGATATCACCTCCGGCGAGTGAAGCTTCCCTACACTTTTCTGAGGCAGATTCAGGTTTTCATTGACGGAAACCGCCCCCACTTGTGACCGGAATTTATTTTCCGGCAGTATCTCACTTATAACTATACACACACTTTTGATAAGAAGAAAAACCCTTTGAATAACCAAAAGGTATGATTTTAAATGTCTAATTTGTTGATTTTATTCCAAGGGCTTTTAGTTATATGTCACAAGTGTTTGTAATTTCACTGTTGATTGTGTTGATTTCTAGCGTTGACTATAGAAATTATTGGCAAGTTATGTGATATTGGTTAATAAGTTTCATGGAGTACGTAATAGTGATATTATTAGTTTTGATTATGATTCATATTAACACTGCTATTACTACATATTATCAGGTATGATTTTAAATGTCTAATTTGTTGATTTTATTCCAAGGGTTTTAAAAGTTAAATTAATTAAAATATATAATTGTTTGATTTTAAATGTCTAATTTGTTGATTTTGAGAATATTTTAATTAATTGTTTGTTTCAAAAGTTAAATTAAAAGCAGTGTTTCTGGTTGGTTGTTTTTTAGGACAACAACTGACTATCCGAGGGCCACGTTAGTGGATCTGCGACATCCTGAAACAAATGTCTGAATATTAGCACTGCAGTTCTAAATTTATGATTAAAATGTCATTCAAGGTTTTATGAATACTTTTCTAAAACACCTTTTACAGATGACGTCACATTAATTAAAAGAGAAAATTCTTTATTTGCCCCAAAAGTACAAAGGTGTATACCCTATATACCCCAAAAATTTTCAATTTCCCCAAATACCCCAAGGGCGACTAGATCCCAAGAAATTTTGGGCAACTCCTCCAGAATTTTGACATGTGTACCTTAGGTTGTCCCCACCTTGTACTTCAAAAGTACAACTAACCCCACTTATTTCTTGGGCAACTGGGACCTACTTTCTTGGGCAACTTCACTATTTTGTCTTTTAGCAAAAAAATATGATATTTTTATATTAATTTATGGTACAAATTTCTTGGGCAACTTGGTCCACTATTGTACCTTCTTGGGTATAAATCTTTATTCAACTTCATTACCACAAATAGCAAGAATTAAACAAACACATTTCACCCAACACTCCCATCATTCAAAATCCCTCATTTTCACACACAAAACACACACATATTCCCAATGGCACCAAAGGCAGCAGCAGGAAAGAAACCAATGGCAGAAAAATCCCCAGCAGCCCCGAAACCCAAAGCCGAAAAGAAGATCCCAAAGGACGCATCATCACAAGACAAGAAAAAGAAGAAACACAAGAAGTCAGTGGAAACCTACAAGATCTACATCTTCAAAGTGTTGAAACAAGTTCATCCAGATATCGGAGTCTCGAGCAAGGCGATGGGGATAATGAACAGTTTTACAATCAATATCTATATCTAAGCCAAGTATATGTTGTTATATCTAAACCCACATCACCAACATCCTTTTTCTTGTTATTTACAATCAATATCTATATAAATTCTTTGAAATTTAAGCCAAGTATATGTTGATGTATGACTGCTCAATTGATCATCAATGGTTTATATTCCTTTAATTGCTACTGTGATCTATAGGCGGCGGCGAGCTGTGGTGGGGGTTTAAGCGGCGGCGGTGAGCTGTGGTGGGGGTTTAGGTGGAGAGGCTATTAATGTTGTTGTTGTTGTTGTTGTTGTTGTGTTTGAGTTAAGATTTCTTCTACTGGTTGTGGTGGCTTCTAATTTTTCAAAAGATGAAGATGATGTGTTGATGCCTGTGTTTTTGTATTAGATTTGTTGGTGTTTGTGTTTGTGGGACCAAGTTGCCCAAAAAATTTGTACCATAAATTAATATAAAAATATCATATTTTTTTGCTAAAAGACAAAATAGTGAAGTTGCCCAAGAAAGTAGGTCCCAGTTGCCCAAGAAATAAGTGGGGTTAGTTGTACTTTTGAAGTACAAGGTGGGGACAACCTAAGGTACACATGTCAAAATTCTGGAGGAGTTGCCCAAAATTTCTTGGGATCTAGTCGCCTTTGGGGTATTTGGGGAAATTGAAAATTTTTGGGGTATATAGGGTATACACCTTTTACTTTTGGGGCAAATAAAGAATTTTCTCTAATTAAAATATATAAAACATCTAGAATCCTATACCTTGTGGTGCACTCCACAGCTGCAACTGTGTCCTGCTCACTTTTTGCCACTTTTTCTTGTTAACCTCAACCACCCCACTTTGCTTCACCCCTTGTGTAATTCAGCTGTCTTCTTCCTTTTCAAAACAAAAGTGTGTCAGTACACCTGAAATGAAAACATGAGAACGATTTTATAGGGACATGTGATACTAAAACAATATTTATTAGATTAGTCTAGCTTTGAGTGCATACCAATCCGGAGGTCGTCTCCCAACTTTAGGATCCTGACCATAGTATTTTAACATAGGTACTCTTACACTATTAGTTACCGAGATGCAATTGTGCAAAACTATTTCCAGTCCGTCTGTCTTGCAATGGCCTCAAACCATATGTCAATGGAGAGTGAGTTTACGTAACACGAAGAAGAAACAATTTTTAAGTTATCAGATATAGAAAGCCGTCAACGATAATTGTATACAGGTATTTGGTAATGTGTTTTGAGAGCAGATCACATAATTATGGAAATTGTCATTTTCAGAGATACATGTCATTGGAAGATTGTGTAACTATTGTTGTCCAAAATTCAGGCTGGAAAACCGCAAATATTTTAAGTCGTCCGCATTATGTGTTCCCAAATGATCGCCATCGACATCCGTTACAGGTAGATGTCTATTATCACACAAACAATAGATACCTGTAACAAATAGTTTTTAAACTCGTAAATAAAATTTCGACATAAGTACATGAAATGAAAATTGTATTTTAAAATGAACTGAACGGAGTATGAGGAAACATTTTTTTTACCATAAACATCAACATAAAGCAACTTCACATCGAGAGTTTCAGTATTATTAGTCGTTCTACCACCGAAGAATAATTTTACTCCAGTTCAGCCTATGATGCCATTAAAAAATCATTAAATGTTAATTATGACCTAATTGTAGTAAACCTTATATCCCACGTTAAATTGTAGCATATCCCTTTAAGTAGGTTTCTGAAACTACTGAATCGTATACAAAATAAGAATATAACAATTTTGGAGTCAAAGCTTTATGTGGCATTATAAGGACCCCCAAAGTTTAGTTGCGTCTGCCAAGTGAAACCCACGCGTGTACAAACAATTATTAGACATCAACACTACTTTTAATTTAAGGCCGTAAAACATATAAAATGCAAGAACACGACATAACACAATCAGAATAGAGATCATCATATTTTTTTTTATCACTTTTCATCTAGTAGTTTCATACATTTTACCCTTAGAAACAGTCACACAAACCAACTTATTGAGGATCAAGTTTCAGCATTAAGTTTTGAAACCGCATCTACTAATTTAGTAGGCTTGTTAATATCAGTCAGTTATAGATAATGGTTTCATGAATTAGATGAAACAATGGTAATCAACCATACCTTGGTCTAAACATCTCACAATTCGAGTAATGTCCCCTGACCAGGCATCAATACTCTGCTGCTTCTTTACCGGATCCTCTTCATTTTCCAACAACAACTACAAACAAAACAAACTTAAACTCTCACTACAATTTTTACTTAAGACATTTCCTCAAACATTTGGTGTGCAACCAAACAAAACCCAAGTTTCCTATTTAAAAAAAAAAGTTAAAGCTAGTTGGTTTATCACTTCTTTCTTTGTACCAAGGTTTATATTCCTGCTGTGACGCCGCTGATGTTCCCGCCGGTAAAGTGATTCACGGGTGTTCGGATTTGCGCTGATGTTCCGTAATCCAAGATTTCGATTGATTCACGGGTGTTTGGATTTGCGCTGCCGTGGCGATGGTTCTGGGTTTTGATGATGAACATGGCAAAGATAATTCATAAACCATCGATGATGGTGGTCACCTGTGATTATGATTTATGGTAGTGAGAAGAAGTGTTTTTGCTTAGTGTGTGTGTGTTTGTGAAAGATATATATATATATATATATTTTTTATAATTACGCCTAAACAGAACGTTTATGTTTATTAATTTGTAACGAGCTGGGGCACCCGCGCGTTGCTGCGGGAATGTTGTGTTTAATTCAAACTCGAAATAGAACGATCAATTTTTATTTTTTATTTTTTTTAGGGACTAAATTTGCAAAAGATCGCTAACGGGGGACTAACGGTGCAATTTATAGCTAAACTGAGGGACTAAAAGCGTAAAATCCTTAGCTACAGTACACGTACTATTACAAATTGGTTTTTACTGTAGCAGCAACTGTTATGCACTGTAGCAACGTGATTTTCGCTTTTAGTCCCTTAACGTGGCGTTCTTTGCAAAGTTAGTCCTTAAGGACTAACGGTGAAAAAAAGTTAACCTTTGGGGCTGTTTTTGTTTGTTATTTGCACAGAAAAATCCCCTGAAGTTACTGTTCCGTTTCAAATTTAATCCACGTCTGTTAGATAACGGTCGTTAAGGACTAACTTCACAATTGATCACTAACCTCAGGGGCTAAAATTGGCAAACATGAAACTTGCGTGGGTACTGTTGCTACAGTAAACCTCACGACTTTTAGAATATATTATAATTAGGCCTAAACAGTAAAACTCCCGCAACATTTCCACCAATCACAAAGTGTTATGTTATTGTTCATGGGGTATAATTATTTTGGCAACCAATAGCGGGAAGAATTAGTTGAAAACGGAGGGGTTAAGATTTTACTAATGACCCCGTTTTATTTTGGGTGTTGGTATATATTATAATAATTATTAGCTCTAGTCTTAGCAATTGTTTTTATTTCTTTAAACAACATCTAAGAATAGAACCAACAACATAATACTAATCGCAACTTATTTAGACATATTTACTAGAGCATATAAGTAAGCTAAACTTTCTCTCTTTACCCCATGTGGGATTGCAATTTAAAACAAGTTTCACAAGAGTAACTTCATAGAAAATGTAACTTTTAATTTATTGACGTAATCAAATCTTATTTGTCTTCCTATCACACATTGATTTTCTTTCTTATGAAGCTAGAGAAAATTGATACCAAACTCAAGTTCGGTTATTTAGTGACAACGTAATCAAAGTTCACCATTCACTATCAGTGTGGCGAAGCATAATTTATCTTACTTGATCTTCCACAAGTGTCATGTTTGAATATGTTTACACTTTAAACCATTATATTAGTCAACAATTTGTAATAAGATAACCCATCACCATCATATACGCCCTAAACATAAACGTTGTATAGCCATCTAATTTGATATAAACAATCAAAATTACAAATTAAGCAAAAAGATGAATAAGTCAATTACAAAAATTAGGATTTTTTTTCAAAGTCGGTTACACGTTATTGTAATTTAAATTGCATTTTTTTTCTTTTGAAGCTATTAGACATTTGATGCCAACTCAAACAAGGTTACTTAGTGTCACATAAAAGTAATATATCTAAAACTACTATAACGTTGTAGAAAACAAAAATTGCAATTTCTAAGTTCAAATATTTATAAGTATTACCTATTGTAGTCATTGAGATATTCACTATGTTGATTGCTAATAGGAAATAAAGGATAAAGTGACTTACTAATTGCATATGAAAGAGACTACAAAAAATTTAGATGTTGTACGAATTGTTGCTCCACGCATTCAAAGTTGTTTTTTTTCTCTGTAAACAACATTGAACATGTGAAACCAACAACATAATACTAATCTCAGTTTATTCAAACCACATTCACGATCATATATAAGTAAGCAAAGCTTCTTCTCTTTACTCCATGTAGGAAGTTTCACCAAAGTAAAAGATAGGCAATGCAACTGGAGTTGAATATCCTCGTTAGCTTGGCTAAAATGTCAAAAATATCTTGTGTAATGTAATAATAAAAAAAGGGGAATCTATACACACCCTTTTATGCATAGTGGGGTTATACTATGTGCATAGCGGTTTTGTACTGTGTACTCTAGGGGGTGTTGCTATAGCAACTCCCAATAAAAAATGGCATATTGTGGTAACTGTAAAGTTAAACTGATTTATGCATGGCTCACCAAATGGCTCAATCTATAGACGATTGGTACACGCTGTTCGAGTTAGACCTCGTCATCGGATTTACACCAAGAGTTATGATGAGTTTTATTTTGTTATTATCATGTGTCTCTAAACAATCACACTACTAATCTCATTCGTAAGATCCTTTTCCATTTCTACACATTTTTTATATGCACTAGGGCCGAGCATAAAATATCGCGGGCCAGACTGAACCGAGAAACTGGACCGAACGTACTTTGGTCCGGTCCTTGGTGTTAGGTTTGTGGACAAAATATTAATATGTGTATGTCTAGAATCGAACTCGAGACCACGGGATTGCACACATTACGTATGAAGAATTAATGGATAATAATTAATATATAAACCGTTATGTATTTAATTATTAAAGCACAAAATAATGACTAACGGACGTTAAGTAGTTAACGACAATTGACTAACGATCGTTAGAGAATAAGAGAAGGACTATAGATGAAATTAGAGGAACAAGAAGCTTCCAGAATCCCTATAGGATCCTTAGGCCAATCGGCATGGGCTTAGGGAAACCCAAACCCATTCCAACTTGTTCTCCAAGATTGTCATGCTATATATACAAGGCTAAGGGTTATTGATTCAATACCTCTTGTGCACTTGCTATAACCCCAAGTCTTTTCTCTTCCTTTTCTTGCTTAGGCCGATCGATCAAACACCCATTAGGGCCGATCGGTTTTGGTTTTTCCAAAACAAAATTGTTTGGTTTAATTTGTGTTTAATTACTAGCATAAACATTAATTCGGTTATAGTATATGTGTACAAGAATGTGGTGTAAACACACTATTGCTTACATCTTGGATTGAATTACAAAACGGTAAGGGGTAATTAGTTAATCCAATTATAAACCCTAATTAGGGTTCTTGATCTTAATTGAAGGATTATTGAAGTTGATTCTTGTTTAGCTAGAATCAAAGGTACGTTTACTTTATTATTCGGTTAATTCTTTATATGTTAAAATAGATCCTACGCTTCCGCATGTGTATGATGATTATATGTTTAATATATGAACTTGTCATGTTTATTAAATTCCATCAGTGGCATCAGGAGTCGTTTTAACATGTAATAAATTGCCGAAACACATAAAAAATGAATCTTGGATTAGGTTTTGATGTTAGTCGATTTTTTAGGGTTTAAAAAATCGAAAACCCTAATTTTGGGGGGGGGGGGGGCGACGCCCTTATTGTATAAAAAATTAGTTTTGTAGTTTTGAAACCCTAATTGTAACATGTTTATGTGTTTAAAGTTGCGTATCTTGTGACTTGTGTTAATTCATGATGAAACATGCGTGTTTTTCATAGATTATGTTTGATTAATTGTTAAGTTGATTTACACATGTAATATATGATAGACCTAAAATTGGGGAAGACCTCAATTAATTATATTAATGAATCTATTATGTGCAATTTGATATATATTTGCTAAGACTAACGCAATCGATACGTCGATGCATGTGGCTCACTTACCATTGTAAGTGATAGTCTTAGTTAAATATATGCATAATTAACATAGAAAGATTATTAATAGGTTTTATCAAACAAGTTTGCATGTGGCTATTTGTTTACATAAATTAATTGTTAAGATTATGTGCGTTATTTAGTTGTTTATTTTTATTATTACTTGTTTTTTGTTTAAATTGTATGACACGTTGTAAGCAAAAAAGAGTCATTTTTGAATAGAAAATAAATGGTGAAATTTATTTTAATAAATTATGAATCTTGCAAAGTCTTATGTGCCGATAGTGGTTCGCTTCGCACGGTAATTTGCTCCCAGGCGAGACTAGCAAGATTATAATTTATAACATTTTTTTTAAGACTTAAAGTCATAAACTTTTAATTGAGTGATGAGTTTTGTACCAATAGTGTGAACGGCTCACCCAGTTTTGACAAACTATAAGAGGGGTATAAGGAGGATTGACATTAAATTGTCAAACCAAAAGAGATAGCGTTTTTAATTGGCACTTGTGCTGATGTTTGTCTCTCCGCTCCTTTCAACACCAAAGAAATTTCATTTCACTTACCAGGGAAAATACTTCGGGAAAGATGCTTGGGAATGCCCATGGATAGTGTCCCTGCAACAATAATCCTAAGTTGTCAACATATAAAAAAAATTATCGATTTGATTCTAAAAGATGACCAATTGGACGATATAAGAAATCCCCAACTACACCAAGTCTAATAAGGAGTTTCATAGCATCCTGAAAGAGAGCTGTAACGGTATTCTACTATTGAGAGCAAATCACTGTATATAGATTACAAAGGATATGTTAGTTTTAGTTTATTTTTAGGCTCATGAGCTTATTTTATTCGGCTTCATTTCATAAGCCTATATTTTTCGGTTTATTTTCCTGCTTATGAGCTGGACATTTAGACCTACAAACTGATTACATACTTCCAGATTGGGATTATGCCATTGACAGATATTATTTCATTCCAATTATAGGTATATCACTCGTGAAATGTAGCAAAAAATGCTAAAGCAAGCAACATGCTAAATAGCTCACCCTGACTCATATATACCGGTCCATAATGTTTTGTATGTGTCATTCAAAGATGTGATTGCTTCCTGTTTCCCATACCAATCAGTGCCAATAAATGCAAACCTCAACTCGGTACCTGAAAAGACGCAAGGAATTAAGAGTAAAGAATGTCAGTTGCACGAATGAAACTATTTTGAACTTATTATGCAGGATCAATAAGAAAGCACGCACTACATAATATTTATTTTTGGCATGCGACAGGGGGTAATTTTTTAAGCTTTTCATAACCACATATCAAAGATATAACCTTTTTTAGTAACTAGGAAAAAACCTTTTAGAATTTGATCATTATGTCACATTTTTCAAGGTTAAAAAGTCCAATTTACCCTTACATGTGAGCAGTTGGTAGCATACCTATTTTTGATATTTTAATAAGTATCGTGAGAACAAAAGAATTAAAAAGAATGACTATAACCTGAAGGGCATTCAACATTTTCAGCTTGTAATGTATCCTCCATAAGTACACGAATCTTCAACATTGTCATCCCAGCCTGCAAAAATTTACGGTACACCAATGAGTAAGAAGATACACATAAGCTTTTCAGAGGCGGTTGAAAACTGAAATTAAACTTGGTATGTGTTGGTTGTTTTGGAGGATCTGATGTGTGTATTCCCAGAACATGGTAAAGATAATCAATGGTACCGGATATTCACTTGAAATCGTGTTATCACTTTCCAATAGAAACTATTCGACCCTATGCCTGGGTTACACGAATATCTCTATGGGATAAGACCAAGTGATGTTCTTGTTTTAGGCACAAATCAAGAACCGAATTGCTTTCAAGTGTTTAGGTTTTCTGTGTCTCTCTTCATGCTGATGTGATGATCTCTATTTAAAGTAGAGATTACTCAAACCTAGTCAAAAGGAATTATGAAAATTAATTGGCAATTAATCTCCTCATGACTTTCCTCTATTCTAGCCATAGTGGTCACAAGACCAGATAATTATGGTCTTAATTACGAATTTGAAACTTCCCATAAATAGGTCAAAGTTGTTACAAACTCTTTCCTGCATTACCAGCAGTAGAATCTCTGACTAGCAGCAGAATCTCTGCCTAGCAGCCTAGCAGTACTATTATAGTACTAGCAGTAGAAACTTCTGCTTCAGTAGTAGAATGTTAATACTAGCAGTAGAACCACAAACTACTATTTGAGTCAGGGTAAATAGGACCTGATGGGTGTACACTCCGTACCTCCAAGCCCATTACCAGGTATGAATTGATCTCTCAAGTGCACTAAATTTTCCAACAGTATGGACTTACGTGATGATACCAATGAGATTTGATATACAGTATATCCTCAATTCCCCACTGCAATCTAAAGGGTTCTTCATCATCATCATCTAAAAACGAGCCCTCTATTTTGATGCAACTGCTAGTGAAGGTTAGGACACCATCTATGCAATATTTATCTTGGTACACCATATGATCAGGAGAGAAGACAACTGTTGTTACTTATTCATCGCCCTATAATTATTAAAGAGATGTAAAATTAAAAGACAGCCCACAATAGAAGCAATAGGCCAAACTGTAATTTTTGTGTTTTAGGATGACAAATACACAAAGTGATACTCATAAGTTGTATGGAGATTATTATTGTTCACTTGTTTTTGTTTATTGAGATTTGCGTAGAGTAATGATGAAGCGAAAAGTGTACCGCTTTTAAGGGGTCATTTAAGCCCTAAATCGTATTTATTTGATCAAATATCGCCCTAAATCGTTCCTTTTGTCATTTTAGGTACTTTTGAGGAGAAATCTGGAAAAGGAGGCATTTTGGACGTTTTTGGAGCATAAAAGTGAAGAAAACGACAAAGTCTCAAAAAATCGGCCAAAAGTTACCTTTGACGGCGTCACAATTTACTCTGGACGGCGTCATGCCTTGGCAAGAAAAGGTGGACGTGAAATTTACTCATGATAAGCCAGTGAAAATAGCATGTGAATTCTGACGGCGTCACGCTTTAACTTGATCGAGGGCGTCACGGCTTAAATCAAAAGGGGACGGCGTCACGTTCAAAGTCTGAGGGCGTCAAGCCTTGATAGGCCAGAACGGATTTTGGAGAATTAAAGAGGGACGGCGTCAAGATGGTCATCCGAGAACCCTAAAAGCGGCGAGGTGACGGCGTCACAATCCATAAGGTGACGCCGTCAGATGCAAAATTCTATATATAGTTTTCTAATTTTTTGTCATTAAAGAGAGCTTAGTGTGTGGAATTTTGGGATAAAACCCTAGGACGATTTTAGCCTCTTTTTCAAGGCTTTTTGCCTTGAGATCTTCCATGTTACATTGAAGATAAGTTATCAATTAATCATTCAATATGTCTATGGGTTGTTTGATTTTATCTTATTCTTGTCTTTTGATTAACATGTTAGGCTAAATTTATCTTGTGTTTGCTTAGATCTATTGAAACCTAGCTATTGATTATTGGTTGTTAGTGTGTTATTAGTTGTATTGGATGATTGTTTATCTATGTTAGGCTTAAGAAAACTGGCTAACTTCCTATTCGGTAACTTGCTTGAACGTCTTAAGAAACATGAACCAAATGCGTACTAAAGGTTTTTATGGTTGTATTTAATGCACAAGCGAATTCTAGTGATCCCATGTTAGGAGCTTCCTAGCCGGCTCGACATAGGAGTGAAGTAGGAGCTTGTAGAGTTGGGGAAGTAAGTACGCCACCCCACGAATGGTATTAAGGAATACACCCGTCATCCACGCGACTAATACACACTAATTAACCGGTAAAAGATAGTTAGGGAGTAAGGAAATCTAAGTAAACACATTTCTCTACACATAAGTTTCTCACCACATTTTCATTTTTGTTATTTTATTTTATTGCATTCGTAGTAAATTGGGTTAGTTGACTAGCAACTAATTCCGCCCACTCTTTCAAACCCGAGATTTTACTTGCTTTCCATAAAATATAAAAATACAAAAAAGAATCTTCCTCAACCCTTAGACCTAATTAGAGTAGCCTTTCATACCTAACGAACACTATTCCCTGTGGAGAACGATCAATCCCCCGTACTTACCACTACACTATACTACATCGGTCAGGTACACTGCCTGGTGGGGTTGTAAGCCTCTTGAGATCCCTCGAGAGGTAAAACCTGTTGTAAGGTTACAAAACCACGCATCAAGTTTTTGGCGCCGCTGCCGGGGAATAGTTATTGTTTAGGTTGAATTTTATTTCTATTAGGTCTACTCACTAGATTCCTTTCTAGTGAGATTGTTATTTTTTTTTTCTAGGTTTTCTTTAGTCTATCTATTTTCTTCGTGCTTTTGTTCGTAACCATACCATCCGACATCATGGAAGATGGTAATATCCTTAACCCCCACAACCCACCACCACAACAACCACCACCACCTCCTAGAGCCCGTACTTTAGGAGAGTATTCCCGTCCTAGCCACCATGGCTATCGAAACACCATTGAGCTCACTCAAGGAGCCAATATCACACCCTTGCGATCCGACACCATCCGGTTGGTGCAAAGCGGATGCGCATTCCATGGACTTCGTTCTGAAGATCCTAATCAACATCTCAAGGACTTTCTTAAAATCGTTGATTCTATAGACCTTGATGTTGCCACTCGAGAGACGACCCGATTGCGTCTCTTCCAATTCTCTCTGCGGGACCAAGCTAGTCAGTGGCTAGAACGTCAACCCGCAGGATCCATTACCTCATGGGATGATCTCACCACTCGTTTCCTTGCTCAGTTTTTCCCACCGGGAAGAACTACCAAGCTAAGGAATGATATCTTGATGTTTCAACAACGTTAAGGCGAAACTCTCTACGAGGCATGGACTCGATTCAAGGACTTACTCCGAAAAGTCCCTCACCATGGCATGGATCCTTGGCTACAAATCCAAATCTTCTATGATGGTGTCAATCATCAAACTAGAAGAGCCATAGATTACGCCGCCAATGGGAGATTGAGCAGGCTCAGTGTCGATAAGTGCTGGGAAGTCATTGAGGACTTAGCACAATACGAAGAGGAAGAATGGGATGACTCAACGTTCTCGGAAGAAGGGATTTTAAATTGCATGAGTGCAACCCAAGAACAGCTGTTCGAAAACATAAAAAGGCAGGTTGAGAGCTTAATGAAAGCTGAGACACCTACGGCTGATGAAAATCCCGATGAGTGCGTGAACACAATTGGTAAACATACGTTTCATCAATTCTCACGACAAGATGAGTTTGAAGGGATAATGCTAACTTTCGTGAACAACCAAGAAAGGCGGATCCAGGAATTAGAGACTCACTTGAAAAATACCCAAGATATGTTCATGGAACTAGCAGAAAAATTCATCTCGAGAATAAAAGAGAAAATTAGGGAAGCAGCCTCACACAAAAAGATCGAGAAGATCTTTGAACTCCCGGTCCCTAATGAACCATACAACGAATGGGATGATGAAACCCCTCTCCCCGAGCCTTCACTTTTAAAACCCTCTTATCTATTTGGATCCTCTCGCGAGAAAAAGAATTCTCAAGATCGTAGCATTTTCGTGGGGAGCATGGTTGTCACGCTCCCTAACTTTCATGAAGCTAGGAAACGATCTTTTGGCTTTAAGCCAGGTGTGAGAAGAACTCAATTAAAACACACCATCATTTCGAAAACCCCCTGGAAAAGTTCCTCTCACTCCCTGAATACTTGCCTTGATGGAAATTGGAACCTGAATAAGACGTCAACCGACTCTTTTCAACATTTTACTACACCCCGTGACAGTAACAAAACATTTGACCCAGGAGGAACTTGTTAACGAGACTAGCTATCAGGATTATTGATCCTGACTAGCTGCTCTCTTAAAGTACGAGGGGCTCATTTGTAAACTGGCACAAAGTAGTAAAATACGCTAATCTGACGGCGTCAGAATTTAAACGTGACGCCGTCACCCCATCTGCACAGCAATAATAACTTACTTTCCATCACTTTCATCACACACCCCACAAACCATATCCACTCCAACCCCACCTCCGATTTTCCCAGGACAAATTCGCCAATTCCCGCTTCCAATCTTCACGTGGTAAGTAATTTTTACTCATTCTTTTCGCTTCAATTACTCATAGGATTTGTAAATTTCGAAAATCCCCAACTCGTGAAACCCTAGGATTGATTCATGCTTAGAACTCATAATGTGTTTTAATTAGTGTTATTTAACAATAATTAAAGCATTTGATGGTTGACAATCAATTGGGTCTATTCACTAATGGGGAGGCCACGAATTTGAACCATAATCTATGATCCAATCACCCATTTTGCTGTAAAAAAGGGCGTTTGGTTTATAAGCTTAAAGTTTGAATATTGATTTTTCCCTCGTAATTTCGGATTTAAACTTGGTTGAACCTGACGGCGTCACCTATCAAAGGGTGACGGCGTCAGACCTGTCTGATGCGCCACCAAGTCTTTAATTCACATATTAACACTTTTTGTTCCTCCTGCTTTGTTCCAGATAATGAGTAAGCGTCAAAGACCCAGCCGAGGAAGTTCCTCCCGATCTCAACAAGAAAACTTTGGGGATACGGTCCTCAGTTGGGGTGTCTTTGACAACGTTGCTGCTACAAGCAAGTACGCACAATTGCTACTACACAAGGTCGAGAATGGAGCCGTGGTTGACTGGAACTTTCTGAGGAGAGAAGGTCTTGAGCAGACCTTTCTCCAAAGTTTTCAGACGGATGGGTTTACCGGCCCCCAGTGGGAAAGACTGTTTAAAATTCAGGAGCCGGTATATGAGGAATTGGTAAGGGAATTCTTTGCCACCTTTCATTTTGACATGGCTGAGGCCAGGACCGATGTGGGCAGTACCACGATCTATTTCAGACTGGGGGGTGAGCTAAGGACGTGTTCGGTTGCTGAGTTTGGGTGGAGACTTGGGTTGTATGATCAGCATGATACCATTCAGGCAGGGTTCATGCAGAGGTTGTTGCATGGGGAGTCGATGAAGAATGATTTTAGATGCTCCATTTTCTGGCAGACTATTGGGGATGGGGTGTATACCTCGACCACTGTAGCATCCCAAATCAGGGATCCTAGGGTTCGGTTGACTCATCGTTGCCTCACCTACAGCTTGACAGGGCGTCACAGCTCTCACCACCGTGTCACAGCTTCTGATCTCTTCTACCTGTACACCATCTACTCTAATGATGTTTACTGCAACATCCCGTTTTGGGTTGCTAGCTTTATGCATGGTGGAGTTGGGGAGAGGGAAGGTGACAGGATTTATGGTGGGATGTTCATCACCCGACTGGCCCAGTCTTATGGAGTCCTCAGGCCCGAGGTCATGAGGTATTTGAGTGGTGATAAATGCAGGACGGTGAAGGAGAGGTCCCTGAAGCAGATGGAGGTGATTATGGAGATGCATGACGGGTCCTTTATGTGGTATCACCCAGTTGGAGCTGAGGATGATGATGATGAGGATGATGAGGAGGAGGAGGAGCCCCAGCAGCAGCAGCATGAGGGGTATGAGGCTGGTACAGCTGATTACTACCGGCATATGAGTAGGGGGGACTGGCAGGCTCACCAGGGGACCTGGATGGGCCAGGTTGATGCTTGGAGGACCAGGGCGGACGAGAGGTTCGACTGGATGTATGATCACACGGTTCGTCAGATGCAGCATCTATCCACATGTGATCAGTTGGACCCGCATCTGCAGATTGACCCTTTCCCGGGTCGTGAGCAGGATTACCCTCCTTATGGGTACCACGGGCATCTTCCTCCTGGCTATGACTATCGCCAAGGACCCCCACACCAGTGATGATGTGATTTGATGTTTTGATGTTTGAACAATTTGATATTTGGTTGTATGTGTTGAAACAATATGGTCTGTAATAATTTAGGGAAGGCATCTGTTTGCCTTAAAACATTTGTTACATTGATTTTAGTTATCGCATGCTAGTCTCATTTGATGGTTTATTTATTTGCTTTGTGTGTTTGTTTATTTATTTGTTTGTTTGATTTTATTTGTTTCCGTATGTGTGTTTAATTTTTATCATTATTGATTCATGTTCAAAACTAAATTGTGAAAATGCTTTATTTTGTTTTTAACTTCGTCTTAACTACATATAAAGGTATTTTGCAAAAGATAAGTGTAAGGGAAATCTAAATCGGTTTATTAGAACACAAATGAACATGAATCATAATAATAATAAATTAACATACATATTCGCATTTGTTTGAGTCAAATGCTTGTATCGAGTCATAATGATGTTTTGCAGGATTTCCAGGAAGTAAGGTAAAGGTTTTTCCAAAAATTTTCCGGAAACTTAAAACGAAAATTTTTGTCAGGTCATTTCTGACGGCGTCAGGGTTTATAACCTGACGGCGTCAGATTTAATTTCCAGAAATTTTTGAAAGTTTTGTTTTCATAAAAAGTTTTTTATTAAATCTCCAACTTATAATCTCCAGGAATCTGCAAAGTTATCATTCCACAAGCATTATATCCTTATATATAGATTTTTCCCGCCGTTGTTATGCAGGTTTTCGTGTTTGTTTTCTCAGGTTTAACAGGTTATTTTGGACAAGGAAATGTCTTGGAATCAAGCTTATGGCGATGCATTAGTCATGGAGCTTCAACATTCTCTTTGGAGGAAGATTTAACCGTGTAATTTCATTATCCACCGAGCGAATCAGGGGAGTATTTGATTTCATTCTTTTACTTTTTTTTCTTTTACATCTTGTTATTTGAACATTGGGGACAATGTTCATCTTAAGTGTAAGGGGGGGTAAAAGTACGATTTTAGAGAATGCCATTGCACTTGATTTTTGTTTGTTTAATAGTAGATGTGTAATAAAACTGAGATAAATACCTGTTAGGGCAATTTTAGTGCCAATTTTAAAATTTTTTACAACATATAGGAGTGAAACTTTGATCTTAATGAGCGTTTCATGGATAGGAGTTATATGACTAGCACAAAAGCCGTACCACTAAAAAAATTTTCCACCCCAAATATGTGAGGTTCGCCCCTAGAATTGGTAGGAAAAGCATTTATGCTATGATGTGTGTACCGGTAGCACTTAGATTCTAGAACTTGCGTTAGGACCATTCCAAGACCACAAGTGAGACTACATTCGTGTAGTTAGATTTACTACGTGATAAGAGGCATTAGGATTAACCCATTGTTTTACACCTGTGTTTTTGTTATAATTACATTGGCTACATTGGTCAAGTAATTCTCCCACACCCTTTGCGTTGTACTCATTTTTAGTACACGATACCCCTAGTACACCCCTCAGAGCCTATCTTTTCGTTTCGACCTTTAAGCATTTTACTTAAAGGAAGAATTTGTTACACCCCACTAAAATGTACACCCAAATCGCCTTAGCCTACCTTGTATGCACTCATTTTTAGTGCATTATTGTTACAACATTTGTTTAAACCCAAGTTAATTATCTAGTTGATTACATGGTTGCTAAGTCGAGTCATATCCTTGTACATATTGTTTTGGGACGATTGGGACTCATGGGTAAAGTACTAGTGTAATGGAGTAATGGGGAAGAACATCATTTATTACCCCCATATGTGCTAAATATTTTAAAAGTACTCCAAGTGTTTTAATTATCTTAATTCGAGTCATTAGATTAGTATTTGTAAAGTTATGTAAAAGTTCAAGTGTAAGGGGGATGCAATGCCCCTATGATGTATTATTTTGGATGGTAGGGCAAAAGTGTATGTCAAAAAAAAAAAAAAAAAAATGAGAAAATGAAAAATAGAAAAAACATACGGACTACCATCCCGTTTCATTTTATGTTTGTTTTATGTTTTTTTTTGTTATTTTGTTATTTCGTTTCTAGCTTAAGATCGAGTCTAGTCTTGGCTTAGCAACATTGTATAGTACATGTAATTGATCAAGATCTTTAACTCGCCACCAGTAAAATATCCCTTATCCAACAAAACCGTGTTTTCCTTTTCCCTACACCTAACGTTATAACCCATTTAAAAGCCCTCTTTGATAGTTTATCTTTGGTGCTTACGCCTAGTGGAGGAGGTTTTCGATCCTTTCCCAAGCCTATGGTAATCTATTTGCTATGACAGGTAGTGAGAGATATTATCCGTTTTCATTTATGAGATTTATTTTGATGACACTTGAGAGATGTGAGTATCTAAACACTACTTGTGAGGTGCTAGTTTATAATCTCCGTGCTTATTATGATTGAAGTGGAACGATTATTTGTTGTAATTACTTTTATATTAGTATTAAATGACCCCTAGCTTGTATTTTGATTAGAATAAAAGCGCATTTGCTTGAGGACAAGCAAATCTCAAGTGTAAGGGTATTTGATGAAGCGAAAAGTGTACCGCTTTTAAGGGGTCATTTAAGCCCTAAATCGTATTTATTTGATCAAATATCGCCCTAAATCGTTCCTTTTGTCATTTTAGGTACTTTTGAGGAGAAATCTGGAAAAGGAGGCATTTTGGACGTTTTTGGAGCATAAAAGTGAAGAAAACGACAAAGTCTCAAAAATCGGCTAAAAGTTACCTTTGACGGCGTCACAATTTACTATGGACGGCGTCATGCCTTGGCAAGAAAAGGTGGACGTGAAATTTACTCATGATAAGCCAGTGAAAATAGCATGTGAATTCTGACGGCGTCACGCTTTAACTTGATCGAGGGCGTCACGGCTTAAATCAAAAGGGGACGGCGTCACGTTCAAAGTCTGAGGGCGTCAAGCCTTGATAGGCCAGAACGGATTTTGGAGAATTAAAGAGGGACGGCGTCAAGATGGTCATCCGAGAACCCTAAAAGCGGCGAGGTGACGGCGTCACAATCCATAAGGTGACGCCGTCAGATGCAAAATTCTATATATAGTTTTCTAATTTTTTGTCATTAAAGAGAGCTTAGTGTGTGGAATTTTGGGATAAAACCCTAGGACGATTTTAGCCTCTTTTTCAAGGCTTTTTGCCTTGAGATCTTCCATGTTACATTGAAGATAAGTTATCAATTAATCATTCAATATGTCTATGTGTTGTTTGATTTTATCTTATTCTTGTCTTTTGATTAACATGTTAGGCTAAATTTATCTTGTGTTTGCTTAGATCTAATGAAACCTAGCTATTTATTATTGGTTGTTAGTGTGTTATTAGTTGTATTGGATGATTGTTTATCTATGTTAGGCTTAAGAAAACTGGCTAACTTCCTATTCGGTAACTTGCTTGAACGTCTTAAGAAACATGAACCAAATGCGTACTAAAGGTTTTTATGGTTGTATTTAATGCACAAGCGAATTCTAGTGATCCCATGTTAGGAGCTTCCTAGCCGGCTCGACATAGGAGTGAAGTAGGAGCTTGTAGAGTTGGGGAAGTAAGTACGCCACCCCACGAATGGTATTAAGGAATACACCCGTCATCCACGCGACTAATACACACTAATTAACCGGTAAAAGATAGTTAGGGAGTAAGGAAATCTAAGTAAACACATTTCTCTACACATAAGTTTCTCACCACATTTTCATTTTTGTTATTTTATTTTATTGCATTCGTAGTAAATTGGGTTAGTTGACTAGCAACTAATTCCGCCCACTCTTTCAAACCCGAGATTTTACTTGCTTTCCATAAAATATAAAAATACAAAAAAGAATCTTCCTCAACCCTTAGACCTAATTAGAGTAGCCTTTCATACCTAACGAACACTATTCCCTGTGGAGAACGATCAATCCCCCGTACTTACCACTACACTATACTACATCGGTCAGGTACACTGCCTGGTGGGGTTGTAAGCCTCTTGAGATCCCTCGAGAGGTAAAACCTGTTGTAAGGTTACAAAACCACGCATCAAGTAAAATGTGCATACTTGTACTAGATCATGTGTCAGATATGGAACTGCAATTTGTGATGAAAAACAGAACATATTCTATTGGGAATAAGACCATATTTGAGTCGGATTAGCAAATATGCATGAACTAACCATTTCGAACTCGCTTGTGCAATGATCTGAAGATGGTCCACATAAGACACCTGACATAAAAAAAAACATTTTAGTAACATATGGACCCAAAAGATTGTCACTATTACAGAGACTAACACACTCTTCAACATTTCATCAAGTAGAAATTAAGTTCTGTAATAGAAATGATTCTGAAACAGTACCGCATTGATACAAAAGTTGCAAAAATTACCATCCTCGTTGGCAGTGTCGGAACAAGTTCTCTGATACAGCCTCGGGTCTTCATGTGAATCAGCTAATGTTAGCAAGCTCTAAAATTTCTATATTATCAACATAATCATCTTGTGATGAACTTAAATTGCTGTTGGTAGGCGAAGCTGATGCAGCGGCTACAAATTAGGTGATGGTGAGGTATATATAGTACAAGTTGAGTAACCCTTATGGGCTTTCTATGGGCCGAGTTCATCATGGACTATGGATTGGACAATTACAAAGTTGTAAATGACCATCACTTTTATTAATGCTAACAGTAACCTTATAGAAAAATGTAACTTTTATTGACGTAATCAAATCTTATTTATCTTCCTATCACACATTGATTTTCTTTCTTATGAAGCTAGAGAAAATTAATACCAAACTCAAGTTCGGTTATTTAGTGACAACGTAATCAAAGTTCACCATTCACTATCAGTGTGGCGAAGCATAATTGATCTTACTTGATCTTCCACAAGTGTCATGTTTGAATATGTTTACACTTTAAACCATTATATTAGTCAACAATTTGTAATAAGATAACCCATCACCATCATATACGCACTATACATAAACGTTGTAGAAAACAAAAATTGCAATTTCTAAGTTCAAATATTTATAAGTATTACCTATTGTAGTCATTGAGATATTCACTATGTTGATTGCTAATAGGAAATAAAGGATAAAGTGACTTACTAATTGCATATGAAAGAGACTACAAAAAATTTAGATGTTGTACGAATTGTTGCTCCACGCATTCAAAGTTGTTTTTTTTCTCTGTAAACAACATTGAACATGTGAAACCAACAACATAATACTAATCTCAGTTTCACACCCAAAAATGGCGCAGCGGAATAGCATTCACGGGGTATGACTTCTTAGTAAAGAACACAAAGTGTCACAATAGAGAAATACTAAATGTAATACATTGAACTGATAATAGCCACAAACTCCTACAACAGGGATGAATACAAAATACAAAACCACATGAGTCTCAAAGATACACAACATCATTATTTAATATCAGGATGCAACTCCACGAGATATAATCCGGGAGGGTCTAGACTAAGTCGGGCCAATACTCAACCTTCTATGGTATCTTCATTCTTAACACCTGAAAATGGATACTCGAAAACGTCAACATAAAGTTGGTGAGCTCGTAGGTTTAGATGTTAAACCACGAAGCTGTGAATGATAGCGTAGGACAATAGTAAGCAAGATATACAAATATGAGCACATAGCAAAGATTACAAACTAGCAACCACTGAACCTCATACTACAAACACGCATAATTGATCCACACAAAGACTGGGTGTCACTTCCCAAATGAGATACTGGGTGCACTTCCCAAAATGATATACTGGGTGCACTTCCCAAAATGTATATACTGGGTGCACTTCCCCAAAATGATATACTAGGTGCACTTCGCAAAATTTATATACTGGGTGCACTTCCCCAAAATGGTACCAACAATGCATCACAAAACAAGTACGCACGTTCCAGCTAAGTCACACAATCTGAATTTACACAGTAAGGCACATATTGCAATCAAAACACACATCTTATCCAAAACTATGAAAAAGTTGATCACAACATGAAAACAGTTAAATTATCATTTGAGTACCATTTTCCCCAAGGAAAAATATAATGAAAAAGGGGCTACGAGAACTCACCTCGGAAGTAATCATCTGAAGTGAACAAATTAAGTAACAATAGTGTACGGCACCGACACACGACCTAAATTAGTAAGGCATGTTTTAGTTCACAGACCAAGTTCAAGACTCCACGAATTTAATTCAAAAGTTTTAAAGTGTTTACGTTGTTGTTGCTGGTGTGGCAGCATTTAAGTTTAAAATGATTTTCTAGGCATTGTAGGCATTGGCTCTTGGAAGTGCATAAATGTATGACAATAAAACTATCAAGGACGATTAAGGATCTGATTGGACAATAACCGAAAGACGATGAACGAAGAGTGATTATGAATCATACTAGACGCGGTTGAGATATCGGGACATTATTGTTAAGCGAGTACATATATCACTAAATGGGTGTATATACGTATAAGTGTGTATATGAGAAAGATAGCGTGTTTGTATATATATATATATATATATATATATATATATATATATATATATATATATATATATATATATATATATATATATATATATATATATATATATATATATATATATAGTATTTATAAAAGAAATGATAAGTTTAGATTTTTCTCATAATTGGGTATTACATTTAATAAAATATTAGTAGGTTAAGTATACACTTTTTGATAATTCTTGTGTTAACAAAAGTTATAAGATTGACGTTAAAATAATCATTTCGTAATCTATAAATCTATATGAGTTTTTATAAAACACTTCAAATTTATATGTATTCGAATTAAAGAAACGAGTTTAAATTCATAAGTCGCGTTTTTCACTTTATTTTCATAGTCGTTAAATATATATAGAAATTTTCTAGTCATTTGTATAGAGAAAATCAAGTTGATCCTTTATATGAAAAATATATCGCGTCGGGTTTACTTAAAGACGTTGTATAGTTTGGATATAAAAGTATATATATATATATAGCGAGACTCCTTGTAGTGTAACGAATTTGATATTAAGTCGGATTGTTTTTAAATTGTGAAATATAAAATGTGAATTAGTCATGTCTTAGTAATTAAACGATCGTGACGACATCTTTTATATATAAACCGAATATTCAACACAATCTTGTGTTGTGGAGTGGGCTGGCCCAACACGTACTAATAACTCAAGATAGACTGAATTTAAAACCAAACGGACTCTATTATTACTAGACTTTGGGCTTGGCCTGTTAAGGCAAGAGAAGGAAATCACAAAGTAACCACTGGTGGGCTTCGGCCCACTTAAAACAAGTTAAGAATAATTCCCAGTATTGCAAAAGCTGGTCCAGTGCTCTATTTGAAGTAAGAAAAGAAACGCAACACAATTTTTTTTATCCCTTTCCTGAACTGAAATGGTTTGTACGAACCAGAGAACTCGACACCCAATTTTGGCTAAACCGTGTCCTTTTTACGATGGTCTTTGAGACCTCTTGACCGAGCAAACGAGCACAAACATGAACACAAACATATACGAGTACAAAGCCAACCAGTTTCGAACACAACCACAATCCTAACCGAATACCAGCATACTTACTAAGCCCACTTGTAATCTCTATGTAAACAGACTATACAAAACATAGGCCAACTTTCGAAAGAAGAAAAAAAATAAACTAAACAGATGTGTTTCTGGGAAGAAAACAGGACACCCTACGCGGGGGTTTGTGTAGCCAAGACCAAGACCACAACGAGCACACCCATCGTGGGTGACTCGTTACTTCCAATCCACAAGGGTCACAATGACAACAACACGACACCACCATAACTAAATACAAAACCTGAATCCTCATCGAGACGAAACCCAATTGAATCAGTACTTTTAAGGCACTAAGGGTCAAGACCTGAAATCCGAAATGGGTTTTAAATCCGACTCGTTAACAACATAACACCTCGAATAATTTGGACAGTCTAAGCGAAACAAACTGAATAACCAATCCAGACCTAAACATGACCAAAAGATGAACACCAAAAACGGTCGAGATGTGAACTTAACACAAACACAGGAATTCGAGTGTAGAACAAGCGCACCCTTCGGGGTGGCTGTGACTCGCAAAAGCAAACAAACAAACACCCCTTAAACTCGCAACTAAATAAGCTAATAAGTCCTAAAATAAGCACTAAACCATGAGCCAATTTATTCTTTGTTTTAATTCTCGGTTTTAATCAATACCACACCATAGTAATGATGCGTGCGTGCGTATGCTCTAATTTATACCCACGGTATGTCGTTGTGGTTTTAGCAGTATTCAAGTTTTAAATTTATATTTAGCCGACTTATCAATAACACACACACTTTAACGAGCAGTGTACCCTATCAGTATGAATATAATGGTAAGTAGAGTGTCGATCACTAAGAGTGGAACGTATTATCTAGTTATTCCAATCAGTATTTTAATATCTTATGTTAGCTATACAACCTAATCTAACGCAAGGGGGTTTCAACCTGAGAGACTGGCACGGTTTGGTTGCAATTAAATAATAAACTAAACTAATAGGCACAAATCAGCGAGTAGCACACACGTACACAGATAAATACTTGAGACAATAAGAAGGCCTGTCCTGATAGTTAAGTAGCTTGTCACTTGTTTTATTGCTAGTTTTATATGAAGTGTATAGTTCGATGCAACGCACCGAGATTAAGTCCTTTCTCGTTGGTTCTAATCTTATCGGCGAGTAAACCCTTAATGATTACTTATGACTATCCTATTTATCTTTCTTCCTACTTTTCTACAGACGATAGAATGCATAGGCGATCTAATAAATAGGCGAGGGCAGAGGCATGGCGACCCGATCAACGCTCAGCTAGACACAGAGGTTATCAATGCACTAATAAAAGTCACCAAAGACATCAACATATAAACTTTATTTAATGGGAAAGCAGTTTTAAGGGAGTGCAACCTTTCCGTTGTCACATTACACAAGCCACCAATCCTGATGAATTAAAGTTTACTAATACAATAAAACAAAACTACTTAATGAATTAAATACATGCAGGACCTTCTTACAGCTCTTGTATCTTCGTTCAAGGTGTGTCTTGTGCTGCTACTTCGACTGAATTCGGCCTAGGGTTTCTGTGGTCTTCGGTCTTCTAAAACTAGGGCTCTTGAAATTCGTCTGTCTTTGGGGTATTTATAGTTTCTGTCTGAGGGTAAGATGCGGCGCATCTAATAAGTAGATGCGGCGCATTGACTTAACTTCGCGTGGGGTCCAAGATTAATATATTCAGGAATATTCGTACACCGCCAGAAGATGCGGCGTAACTCCATACTTAGATGCGGCGCATGTCCTTTGCCGTCTTGGATAATATCTTGTGAAATCTTGATAGTGATGCGCCGTATGTAATAAGCAAGATGCGGCGTATCTGGAGCAGAATGTCTTGATCTTGTACATTTCAGTAGACTCTTATCTTCATGCTTGTTTTGCTCCATAATTAGTCCAAAATCGCCAAGTTTCACATAATACTTGTTTTTACCTGAGAATTACAAAAGTAAACATTAACGTATCAATTCTCACAGATAATATAATAAAACAAGTCAAATAAATAGGATAAATGATGGTGATAAAATGTACTTATTTGAGTTCATCAAATATCCCCCCACTTGAACTTTACTTGTCCCCAAGTAAACCTTAGAATTAATCTTATGAAAATGTATCCTAAAAGATATTAGGATTTATTTTTATATTTAAGCATGTATTCATTTTTGTCATAATCACACAACCAAACACTTAACGAATTAGAAGTAAAATAAAATATTTCGATAAAAGCAAATCTAATCGTTTAACTGTCCAGTCGTGACGAATATTCTATCATAAGCTTGGAAAGTATACACATCTCCCCCACTAAAGCCAAGGAATAACAAGTCTAAAGCGGTAAAAAGGGTTTGTAGTTTAAGGGTTAATCATTCTCCTTAATCTCTATCGATCTCAAATTCCAGAAAAGGCGACAAAATCACAAATACATGATCGAATCCACGAACACGATACTTGCAATTGCTCAAATCCTTAACTCGAATAGGCTAAAGATAGGACCAAGTAATCTTCACCAATAATATTATATCAAAAAGGGCGACAAAATCATAAATACATAGCCGAATCCACGACTACGATACTTAAGATTGCTCAAATCCCTAATCTCAATAAATCAAAGGTTTGGATAAAGAATAATATAGGGTATGGATAATATTTGGGATACAAATTGGTGTAAAATGAAAAATAAACAAAACAAATAAATTAAAATCCTAAGTGTGGTTAATCACTATCCCAACCATCCCATGAATAAGACTCATATCATAGAATAACTCACGCTTTAACACTTGAAACACACGCTTTAGGTAGACACGAATTATACTCAACAAGATCTCAATCAAAGAATAACCTTTAGTTGGCGTTCCCATAACGTTCAACTCCCATTCAATCCATAAATATAATATACAACAAATAGTGGTGATATCGACCACTTAATACAAAACTTTACATAAGTTGGTTAAAACAAACTTCCAACTTTTCCTTTTTCTTTTTCTTTTCTATTTTTTTCGATTTTTTTTTTTTTTTTTTTTTTTTTTTTTTTTTTTTTTTTTTTTTTTTTTTTTTTTTAACTTGAAACATAGATGTGTAAAATTTCACCACATCACTATAACGATAACTCTGGATAATTTTTCCATACTTTTCATGACTTCAGAAATAACGGTAATAGTGAAAGTAGTAAACACACGAAAAATAAACTCAAAGATATACAATATTTACTTTCACTCCAATTGCATTGTGCAATTTCCCGACCTAACCATAGATAATGAATTACGCACGCGAACACAGGTAATGTAAGGAAACACACTTTGCCTAAAGCAATTAACCAACCACGGATTTTAATCTACAGGGTAGGCTAAGGTGTAAGGGTGTAACGAAACATTATAACAAAGGTGTAAGAAACGAAAGGAATGGCTCTGAGTGGTCTTCTAGGGGTATCTTACTCTAAAAGTGAGAGTAACAAAAGGGTTATACGGGGGTTAACTAACCAGTGTAGTTAGCTAATAACACAAAACATATAATAGGCTATTTGGGTGTAATCCTAGAAATTTACCAAGTTAGACAAGTCATTCCAATTATAAAAATAATACTTATTATGGTGGTCTCGAATAGTATACAAGCCAAGTTCTAAAGTTTACAAGTCACCGGCACACTCATAGATTTGTGAATTTTGAAAAATCACAATTTTTGAAAATAACGTTATGTGTGCAGCTATGCAACTTAGACTTTAAACAAAAACATGCTAAAAATTTTAAATTTTGATATATTAAGCACATTTTAAGCATATTTTGAAAAAGTTTAGGACAAGTAAGTGTTCTAATTCTCCAATCCCCCCACTTAAGTTAAACAACGTCCTCGTTGTTTGTATCAAAGGTTAAAAACTGGAAAATAAAAGAATTAGAACAGAAAAACTCCCCTGAGATTTGCTCGGTATGATCCTCCATTATTTGTATAAGAGCAAAAATCAACTTCCTTGTGGATGAGAACGTTTAAGCTTCATAATTGATGTATCCACAGGAAATGCAGGAATCTATAATACCACCAAGACTTTAACACACCTAAATTAAGAAGGTTCAAACTTGCATAATACATTAGTAGTTAGTAAAAATAAAACATAAAAATTAAAATGAAAATCATCAGGTCAGTCGATGCGCCGTATCTTATGGAAGAAGATACGCCGTATCGAGCCTGGAATAAATACGAATCAGAATAGAAGATGCGCCGCATCCTTAACCAGGGATGCGCCGCATTAAAATAAACTGACAAAAAGTTTTAAAGTCAAAAGTAAAAATGCAGAAAAATAAAGTAAGATATGACCAGTGCAGGAGATGCGTCGTATCCTCTGCGGGCCTGACTGACTCGACACAGAACAGAATAGTAAAAATTTCTCCGGGTTGTCTCCCGGTCAGCACTTGTCTTTATTCCAGAGTCTTCAAGTTAGACTCACGTTCAGCTCTTTAATATCGATCATTGAAGGAGTCGGAAACATCGCGCTCCCTCATCGCCAATTCAGTAATATTGAACACTCCTTGCTCGTCCTTAATTTCCACGCCATTCTTCTTTAATATCTGTATAAACAAAGTTCTGTCCCTTTCGGGCAGAGATGACAAAATGATAGACGGGAAATTCTTATTATCATAAAGGCATAAATAAGCAAGGTGGGGTGGTAGTTCAATAAACACATCATTATTCAAATTCATATGCTCAACTATTCTCCTACGTTTATTAATCACAACGTAATCATACCACTCATCATCAGAATCATCAATAATATCGCGCCTAAGTTCGGTAGGTACATTAAGGTCAATAAATTCCTCAAAGTTCTCATAATTAGGATTAGTTGAGTTGTTTTGAATCAATGTTTCTCCCATAAGCCTAGCTTCAAGATCGAGGTCCATACGCTCTCTTAATCCTAGTACATAGACGCCTCTAATTATGCTTTTAACAGGATCTTGACACTTATAGACTAGTTTATTATTCCCTACCCTTAATGAGATTTTTCTTTTAAACACATCAATCTTAGCATGGGCAGTAGACAAGAAAGGTCTTCCAAGGATTAAAGGAATCTTAACATCCTCGGGCATATCTAATATAACAAAGTCTACAGGGAAAATAAACTTCTCAATCTTAACTAGCACATTATTAGCAATCCCTTCAGGTCGTTTTACTGTTTTATCAGCCAATTCAATAAGTAACTTAGTTGGTGCTAATTTTCCTAGTCCTAGGGTAGTGAATGTCTTAAGAGGCATAACACTAACACTAACTCCTAAGTCAGCTAACACATTATTGAAAGATATATCATTAATGGAACAAGGTAAAGTAAAACTTCCTGGGTCTTTTTCTTTATGAGGCAAGGCATTTAAGTCGGTTGCAGAGCTCTCTTCTTTCATTGTAGCCTTGATCTCCTATTCAATCTTTGTCTTCTCTTTTAGTAGTCTCCTTAAACTGATTGAAGAATTAAAGAAAAATTCGGGTCTTGCACCATCATTACCATTCATCAGTCTTCTAGGAAAAGGAATGTTAGGAGTGACTTCTTCAGTGGTGCTTATGGCCTTGACATGATCTCTTGGGTTGGTTTCAGTTGAGCTAGGTAAACTTCCATATCCCCTTTCTTGAAGAACTTTGCTCATTTGCCCAATTTGTTGTTCCAATGCTTTGATCGAAGCTCCTTGATTTCTTGTAATAGTGTCCGTTGAAGCTCGGATTTCTTTGATCATAGCAGTATTCTCTTCATGTCTTTTAGCAGCATCGGCCATAATCTGCTTTAGAGTGTCATCTAAAGTCTGCCTCCTTTCTTGATAAGCGGGATTAAAGTTGTTCTTTTGATAGAATCCCGGGGTGGCTTCCCTAAATCTTCCTGAAGGTCGGAATGGTTGTCCAAATTGGGTGTAATATGCTTCTTCAAACGTCTCACTTTCATTCTTATTCAGGCAATCTTTAGTGTAGTGAGGTCCTTCGCATTTTTCACATCCAACTTAGGCAGCATACACTTTTTCATCACGCTTCTTCATCTCTCTACTAATTTTATCCAATTGAGCTTGAATAGCAGCAAACTCGTCAAAATTAGTGCTGCTCTTAGATCTAGTAGAGGTCCCATCGTGCCATTTTTGAGAATGATCAGCAGCTTCTTGGATAGCTTTCCAAGCATTGGCTGCACTCATTTGAGGCACAGCTCCCTTAGCGTCCAAGATTTGTCTAGTAGGCACGTCCAATCCTTGATAAAACAATATTATCTCCTGCATAGGGGTTAGATAGTGTTGAGGACATTTTACCAGTAAATCTTTAAATCCTTCCCAAGCTTGATAAAGAGTTTCATCAGGCTCTTGCTTGAAACTGTTGATAGCCTCCATCTTTTTAGCGGTCTTAGCAGGTGGACAATATCTTTTCAGGAATTTGCTCTTCAAATCTTCCCATGTTGTGATTGAACTAGCAGGTTCATTCCTTAGCCACTTATTAGCAGCTCCTTTAAGTGAAATTGGAAAGATTCTAAGCATAAGTTGATCGTCAGTGACTCCTTCTGAAGTAAACAAATCCGCAATCTCGAGGACCTTTTCAACATGCTCATTAGCATCCTCATGTTCCGATCCACTGAAAGCATTTTCTCTTAGCTCCTTGAGAAACTGACCCTTCAATTCAAACTTTGACTTATCATCAAACTTTGGTCTAGCAACTCCTGAAGTGTAATCAGCACGGGTTTTGTTCATGTATTCCTCCATAGTTGTGTTTTCGCCCATTGTTTCTGTTTCTTCTTCCTCTTTCTCTTCAGAAAAATAATCAAGCTCGAATGAACTTGAGATATCAAAGCTTTTTGTGTTGAAAAGCCTTTTAAGCAAATGAAAGGCTCGTTCAGGATCGTCGAAAGGTTGAATCAAGTTCTTCGTAGAACTCCTGGTCATGCACTTCCTGAAACTATCACAAAAGCATCAGTAGGGTATGTTCAAGAAAGTAATATATCAGAAAATCAACAACGAAAACGGAATACGAAAAATTAAAGTTACTGATATCTGCAGACGATGCGCCGTATCCAAAAAGATGGATACGCCGTATCTTATAATCGTTAAAATTTAATCAGACTTTATTCAGAAAATAGATACGCCGCTTATAAAGTAGAATGCGCCGTATCAGTTTTAATTACCAAAAATTGATATTTATTTAAAATTAAATGCTTCGTATTAACAAAAGTTAATGCGTCGTATTTTTGTTACGTTTCAAAATACAAGATTTTTGATTAAGAAGATACGCCGTATCGATAAAAATCGATACGTCGTATCTGTTTAATAATTCGAAAACTGTTTTTAATTAAAATAATAGATACGCCGTATCTACAAAACAGATGCGTCGTATGGCGTTATCGCTTAGAAAAAAAAATTTCTTATTAAAAACAGATACGCCGTATCTTGGGGAAAGATGCGTCGTATCGAATTAATTAAACGCGTTGTATATATTTTTTTTAAATTAAAAGCAATACGCCGTATCTAAGAAAATAGATGCGCCGTATCGTTTATATTAGCTCAGTACAACGATAGCAGAATACAGAAAATACGAAAAATAAAAACAAATAAAAACAAACGAAAATAAACAAAAATTAAACACACAAAAATAGAAAATATGCAAAATAATACAATGAATGCAAATTTAACCTAATACACAACACGGTTAGCGGTTAGAATTAAAAATTAAAAAGAAAAACCTAATAAAAATACTAATCAAATTAACAGATAATAACAATTCACTCCCCGGCAACGGCGCCAAAAACTTGATGCGTGCGTGCGTATGCTCTAATTTATACCCACGGTATGTCGTTGTGGTTTTAGCAGTATTCAAGTTTTAAATTTATATTTAGCCGACTTATCAATAACACACACACTTTAACGAGCAATGTACCCGGTCAGTATGAATATAATGGTAAGTAGAGTGTCGATCACTAAGAGTGGAACGTATTATCTAGTTATTCCAATCAGTATTTTAATATCTTAAGTTAGCTATACAACCTAATCTAACGCAAGGGGGTTTCAGCCTGAGCGACTGGCACGGTTTGGTTACAATTAAATAATAAACTAAACTAATAGGCACAAATCAGCGAGTAGCACACACGTACACAGATAAATACTCGAGACAATAAGAAGGCCTGTCCTGATAGTTAAGTAGCTTGTCACTTGTTTTATTGCTAGTTTTATATGAAGTGTATAGTTCGATGCAACGCACCGAGATTAAGTCCTTTCTCGTTGGTTCTAATCTTATCGGCGAGTAAACCCTTAATGATTACTTATGACTATCCTATTTATCTTTCTTCCTACTTTTCTACAGACGATAGAATGCATAGGCGATCTAATAAATAGGCGAGGGCAGAGGCATGGCGACCCGATCAACGCTCAGCTAGACACAGAGGTTATCAATGCACTAATAAAAGTCACCAAAGACATCAATATATAAACTTTAATTAATGGGAAAGCAGTTTTAAGGGAGTGCAACCTTTCCGTTGTCACATTACACAAGCCACCAATCCTGATGAATTAAAGTTTACTAATACAATAAAACAAAACTACTTAATGAATTAAATACATGCAGGACCTTCTTACAGCTCTTGTATCTTCGTTCAAGGTGTGTCTTGTGCTGCTACTTCGACTGAATTCGGCCTAGGGTTTCTGTGGTCTTCGGTCTTCTAAAACTAGGGCTCTTGAAATTCGTCTGTCTTTGGGGTATTTATAGTTTCTGTCTGAGGGTAAGATGCGGCACATCTAATAAGTAGATGCGGCGCATTGACTTAACTTTGCGTGGGGTCCAAGATTAATATATTCAGGAATATTCGTACACCGCCAGAAGATGCAGCGTAACTCCATACTTAGATGCGGCGCATGTCCTTTGCCGTCTTGGATAATATCTTGTGAAATCTTGATAGTGATGCGCCGTATGTAATAAGCAAGATGCGGCGTATTTGGAGCAGAATGTCTTGATCTTGTACATTTCAGTAGACTCTTATCTTCATGCTTGTTTTGCTCCATAATTAGTCCAAAATCGCCAAGTTTCACATAATACTTGTTTTTACCTGAGAATTACAAAAGTAAACATTAACGTATCAATTCTCACAGATAATATAATAAAACAAGTCAAATAAATAGGATAAATGATGGTGATAAAATGTACTTATTTGAGTTCATCAAGTAACAACACAAAAATCATTCTTAAATTCAAATAGACACTTCCTTTAACCACAATATTATATAACAGTGTTTTTTTTCATTGATCGAATAAATAAACATCAGAGGTCGAACAAAATAAAAATTTAAGAGCTTACAATACCAAAGGAGAGACACTGATTTGACACGGATTGGACCTGATTCCAAGCAAACCCACACACTTCAATGATTTGTAGATTGATATCCCCAAATCCGCAGATCTTGAAAAGCTCTTATGAACGAGAGATTGTGTGTGGATTCACTGAGAATCGAATGAAAATAAAAAGAACACATTAAGGAAATTATTGGTTACGCTTTAGAATATAGGGGGATTGTAGATCGGCGGATCTCTATAATAGTGACATGTGTCCCTATATATGTCCCCACCAAAGTACTAATATGTACCACTTGTAGTATGTACTTCTTGGGCAACTAGGACCCACATATCTTGGGCGACTTTGGATTTTTTGTCTTTTTGTAAAAATGTATAGTCTTATTTTATTATATGATAGTACATAAGTGTTGGGCGACTGGGTCCCACTATTCTTTATTCTTGGACGACTTGTTAGGTAGATGATACACTTTTATATTAATCTATTGTATAGAAATACATTTATACTACTTTTAATATTTTTAATTTTTATACTGTTAATTCAAAATACATAATACAAAGTGTATGAAATGTTAGGTTTTGTGTATAATGAATTAATATATGTATGTCCGGTTTCGAACCCGAGACTCAGGATTGCACACAATACGTGAGAGTTCCAATGGTTTGAATAAATTAAATATATTTTATATATATATTTATTTATTTCACAATAAAACACTTAATGGTCGTTAGGACTTAACGGGTTTTGGATAACGCTCGTTAAAGGACTAATTATGCAATAAGAGGAAAGAAGGATATGGAAACCTTGTTGTGGGTTAAGATCCAGCCGATCCAACCCAACCCATGGGTATGGCGGTTTGGGTTTCTTTGGGAGCAAGTTTGGGGATTTTAGGGTTAGCCTATAAATACAATTCATTATGTTTTAGGTTTTCACCTAATCTTGAATCCCTAACTTGCCAACTTCTTTCTCCTCTTCTTCTCCTAGCTCTAAATAGTCGATCCTCTTTTTAAGTTCACTAGAACTTGGTCGATCTATATTGCTTGCAAGTGTTGGTGTTGTTTTGTGATTCTTGAACCTAGCTTTCCCATTGGAACGCTACTATCGCGTGTGTACAAGAACGAGTGACAAGCTTATTTTAGCTTGTGATTCTTGGTGTTTTCCCTTGTGTTGTTCGATCCACATCACAACCCAAATTAGGGTTCTTGTTGTTCTTAGTGATTACGCGATTAAGGTACGTGTTTATTTAGTTTAATTAATTACATGTTCATTAGATCTTTCCGCTGCGTGTTCTTGATGTAAATATATGTTTATAGTATTTATATGATTCATATATTCCAACAGTGGCATCATGAGCCTCGTTTAAGAACTTGTAATTAATTACTAAAACCTAAAAATTGGATCTTTATTAGATACATGCAATTAATTTTTGTTTAGGGTTTTTAAACCCTAATTGTTTTACATAAGTAGGTCGACACCTACATGATGATTAGGGTTTTATGGTTGATTTAAAATCTTGATAGAAACCCTAGGATTGCATGAAATTTTTAGGGATTAATTTGTGAATACCGTGTGTGATGTCACTAAATTAATTAAACACGTACAAATAAATATTGATTAATAATATGGGATTAACATGATTATGTGATCAATATGTTATTCATGACAAGATCTTGCATATTTTGTCATGATTGATTTGTATGGATTTGTATTGTTTTGAATTTATTTGTCACATGATTTAAATAAATCTAAAATTGGGGAAGACCTCAATATATATTAATTAAAAGGTTATGTGCAATGTGGTATCTAACTAACTAAAACTTACGCGGCCAAATTTATTTGGTGCTGTGGTCCATTGGGTACAATGAGCTCGAAAACCAATGGGAGTTTTGTTAGTTACATACATTAAGAATTAAACATATAATTAATATTAGGATTTATTGAAAAAGGTTTGCATGTGGCTATATGATATCGTGGATGATCATATATTTGTTATTATGTGTTTATTTATTTTTGTGAATTACTTGATCTTTTGTGTTTTATATTATGATGGATTGTAAACTACAAAAGAGGGTAATTTTTCATAAAAAATAATAAATAAATAAGACTAATAACTATGAAACCTTTGTAGTAATTTTATTTATTGCCAAGTCTTATGTGCCGACAGTGGTTCGCTTCGCACGGTAATTTGCTCCCAGGCGAGACTAGCAATAATTAAATTACTACATTAATTGTTTTTAGCAAGAAAATCATAATTTTTTAGTTGATTGATTGCGACTGTATTAAGTGGTCGAAGCGGCGGACCTAAAATTGACAAACTAATAAAGTGGGTTCTAGTTGGTACGCATTAAATTGTGACCTTAGAGGGGCACGGTTTTAACCAGCTTCGGCGGCTGTCGTCCCTACGCCCACCTGTGCGTCAATTTTAGACTTACCAAGTACACCACGATAAATACGAAGCATCTTAAGGCAATGTTGTAATTTGTTCAACGCCTCAATTAAAAGATTTGATGATTTGAGCTACGAATGAGTAAACGGTTCTGTTTTTGAAAACATATATGATACAAAGATGAATGCATGACATCTTTGTACATATTTTTGATTTAACACATCAAAATTTATTACCCTGATAAATTTAAGTAATATGCCACCCAACTACAAAAAGAAACACCTAAGGTTTCATCCTACATCACTAGCAGCCAAAGCTGAATGTTGATGTTCAAAGGGTGGTCATCTAAGGGTAAATTGAGTACTTTATTGCTAGCAGCCAAAGCTGAATGCAATAAACCGACGTCAATTTACTGTTTCTTAAGTTGGTTAAACTTAATTGGGCACTTTCATCACTAGCAGCCAAAGCTGAATGTGATGGGACGGCGTCAAGGCATAAAGATTTGGGGATGAAACATGCTTAAATTTGCAACTGATGTTGGCAAAATAATGTAAGTCCCATGATTCTAGGAATTGCAATTGTATATTGGCAATTGAGTGTAGCTCTACCTTATTGAGTACTTTCATTGCTAGCAGCCAAAGCTGATGTGATGAAACGACGTCAATTTGGATCCTAATTTTCAATGAAAATTAAATGGTGAAATGTTATTTACCATGGGTGTTTAATTTTCTTGAAAAGTTATTATCAAAATACTAAATTGAATTTTGAAAATTCTTTTAATGTATTTAAGGCAACATTAAAACCGTAAACATGGGATATTCTTTTAGTAGTAAATTGATCTACACCTGTAGGGGTTTGGATATAGTCAATTTTTTGCTGAAAAGAATAAACCGAGTCCACTTTCCGTGTGAAGAGTGAGACTTAATCCTATTCCTTTTCATGAGTGAGAAAGGTATAATAGGATAATTAGAATTGTCTAAATTCTAAGAAATAACTCATGGCGAATTTCTTACGAAATTGCATGATTAGGAGTTATTAAATTAGAAACTAGACTAATTACCGCAAAGATTGGGAAAAGGTAAAACTAGAATGTTTGATCTAGTTGTTATGCTTTAACCATTTAAAGGTGCTACATACCATTATGGGAACGGTAGACCTAACTAAGGAAGAAATTGCATACCCAATTCTTTCAAGTTAATTGCATTGATGGATATTCCATCATTTACAAAGTAGAATACATTCCTTGAGTACCTTAGTAGTATTACGTAAGGAATTCATCAAGGGTGTAGGAAAGTAAACAGCACGCTATTTGCTTTTACTGGTAATGCAACACTTACAATGTTGTCAAAGCCAGTGGGAGCATAGTGCTGAAATTACTGAATAATGAGTTCATGCAGTGATCTTAAATTCAGTGGGAGCTACAAGTCTTGGTAGTTACCCGAATTATCTCTAGAATCTCTTGAGATGACTACTTTCCAATTATAGACACTTGTGGTATTAAGGATAGTCGTGAACAGTTCCTTACTAGACGAGGTGATTCTATATCTACTTATATCTATGACACAAATCATATTGATCAAGATAAGCAAACTATTGACGTGTTGTTTATCTGTTACGTAATGTTGTTCCATGCACAAGGGGGAGAAATCTTATTGTGTGCAAGCAACAACATAAAGAAATATGATTTAAAGGGATCTCTTGACTGCAAGGTCAGAGATTGATGTTCTAATGTGTTTTATACACATTCTAATTTATAGAACACTTGGAGTTAATATCTACTTTCATTACTAGATATTAATGACAAGGTAAATTACATACTTTCATCATTGCAGCCTCAGCTGATGTGATTAAACTATGTTAATTTACAAGTTCCTAAATTAGATAATTATTAGAACAAGTGTCAATATGATAATAAGACTACTTCAAATGTAAATATTTATGTATTGATGTAATGACATAAATAAATGAAGTAATCTTATACTACTTCATATTTAGATGTTTATGTACTCTTGGAAGACATAAATATCTGAAGTAAATAAATTAACTTGAAATACTATTGAAACCAAGTTGTGGATTTCATAATTACTTTAGTTATACATGTTTATACTGTAGATATAAATATGAAGTCTTTTATTGCTATAAGACTTATACTGAAGTAAGACGTTAACTTGTTATGTTTTTTTTATTAAGACATATACAAGAAGTCATGGAGTTGATTAATGACTTATAACGTAGATTGGGATTATAACAGTTTATGTCTTTTTGGTAAGACATAGAAATTAAGTGGCTTGGGCTAAAAGGCACTTATGTTATAAAATATGCAATTGGCTTTGAAAATCTATTGTACCATTAAAGTGATTTAGTTGGTAAATAGGTAAGCCAATACTATATGTATATTTATCTTATATATTGTAAGATTAACTTACAATATTAATCCTAATGAAATACATAGTGTTTATGGTATGTTCAGTTAGGAGAATCAAACTCTTGAAACATTGTTTGATTAAAGATAACTATATCTTCTAATCTTCCTAAAGATATCAAGGTTAGAAAATTGAGTATGAATTGGATATACTCAATTAGACTCCAACCTAGAAGATTAATAAGACACCATTGATTATGGAATGTATTGAATCACATTAAGTCTTAAAATTGAAGTTCAGAATTTGTTGAACTACTTGTTGGGTAGGTTATTAACAAATTAAGGTTAGGAACTATCAATTTGTATCTGTAAATTCCCAAAAGAGAACAAGTTGTGCTGCTCTATTTGCTAAGCATTTATAGGTAATCTATAAATTGCAAAAGGCAAGTGGGAGTTTTATCTTTATAAGATAAAATTACAAGATACGTGATCTTCTAGAATACACTAGCAAAACCATAATGAGGATTTAACATGTTAGTGTTAAATCTCAAAGATGATGGGATTCTTATTCATAGATCCGCAAGGGTATCTCAAATATTTGTAGAATATGTTGAGAGTTATGAGTTACAGGATAGTGATATGCCTGTTAATAAATTGCAAATGTTTATTTGGCAAATTACTCATACTATGAATAATTAGATGCAGTCCAAGAAGATAACTAGTTTGGAAACGTAGTTGATCTTAAACTCTATAGTTACACTATAGAATGAAAATGAATTTTTACAAAGGAAATAAAAATCCTAGAGATTTTAATTCTTGTGTAGAAATCATAATGGACAAATTTGTATACATATTTAATATGTGAAAAGATTATCAATCGCAATTAAGCAATTAAATGTGATTGAGATTCTTTCTATACACATTAAATATATAAAGATTATGATTGTCATTATTAGTTTCATTTATATGAAATTAATAATGGAATGTCAAAACTCTTTCTTGGATAATTACTTGAGCGAGGACGAAAAGTAATTGAAAGGAGTGTTTTGAATTCAAATAATCTTTAATAGTATACAAAAGTGCAAATCATTTGTAAATGGATTAATGCATGCATCTAAAAGATATACTTATATTTTAGTTATTAAATCTAGTTTTGATTTATAATTAAAATAAGATATTTCTTAATATTCCTGAAAGCTAGTGGGAGTGATGTATTTATTTTCTTATTTCATGTATGTTGAATAACATATGGGAAGTAACATTCCATTAACATTAACATTATATGTTAAGACTAAGTTTGGAATGAAACTTCATATAGAAAATAAAACCTTGAAATATATGTTTATTTGATTATAAACATAAGCGGTAAATAACTGATTCTAAAAGAACATGATATTCTATTAGAAGATCTAGATAGAAACATATCTTGAAAAAGATATGACATGAATAAATCTAAGGCTGACGAAATGATTATTCATGTACATCATGTTGCTTGTTGTATCATGCTTGGATGCAAGATGATTGACAACGTTAGTATCTAAATTATTAGATAACTAAGTGTAATGGATATGTTTTAGAATTTACATCCTTAGCCTGGATTTGCTCCAAAATTCTAAATATGAACCATATGGCAAGTTATTGCTTGATTGATATTGTGCTCAAATCTTGAAGGATTTGAAGATATCAAAACATTACACGATGGATATTAAAGTTTACGGAACTTTAAAAGAGCATATTGTTGTTTGATACAATGATGCTAGTAAGATTGAGATGACACTCAATACTAGTCATGGTGGGAGCTCATTCTTATTAGGAGACCATGTATACTAGTTGTGCTCAATATGAGCATAGTTGCATTATACATAAAGAATTAGAATGCTTTAACTACAAGGTTTGGTAGTTTAATTGTCATAAATTCGTGCATGAGGATGTCACGTATTTTATGAAGTATGTGTCAATATCTAGATAGATGAATGAACACATACAAGAATTTCATTATTGAAATAAGTATTCTCAAAATTCCGATAGATCAAATTAATTGATTTATGCCTTGTCAACAAGTATGGTGGTCATGACTTGTGGCATAATTCATTAATGGAAATTATCATGCTTGATCTGGTTAGTATTTGGATAAGGGACATGTAAACAATTATTATTTTAATGAAATAAAGTGCGGATAACGTTTATTCTCATTATTAATATTTGTGTCCTATATTTGCATGTTTAAATCCATGAATAACTAATGTTATTCTAAATGGTCCGTTGTCAATTAATAATATGGGAATATTATTGAATTAAGACAAATGTGAAGATTGGTAGAATGTACTGTAAGGTTGAGACACCAATGTCACATGATATTCAATGTTGGAAAAATTGAATGTAGGACTTATCCTAAACACATGATTATACTTTATGGATCGTCGTCATCAAGTATATCATGAATATTTATCCTCAGACTTGAGATACCAGGTGACTGCCGAGGATGTAGCTCATTTTCTGTAAGGTAGTCTAACGCTATCCGTAAAAGGTAGTTATAAGGGCTATTTTCGGAGGTGATGCGAAGTTCGAGGGTTACGCTCGTAGTCAACAAAGGATTTGTTCCTTCAACTTTGTGTTGAAGTTTAATACTGCTCGGCCACTCGTAGGATTGACAAGATGTTTGTGTGGCCACACCCAAAGTCTATCTGGAAGACGTTCAGATGATTTGGTAATCTTGTTCAATTATGTATAAACGAGAAACTATTGTTAATTATGGAATGACCAAGATCCATATCCATATTAACGCGGTATTAGTAACAAAAGGATAAGTATGATGATTTAATCATCACGTGGTTTTTTCCAGGAGAACCACAACTCGGATCAAGCTGGGGGCATTGGGATCTGTTAAAGCTAGACTAGCCCATGTCATTACAATATTAATCATTATCCAAGTGGGAGCTGTTAGGTTTTGTGTATAATGAATTAATATATGTATGTCCGGTTTCGAACCCGAGACTCGGGATTGCACACAATACGTGAGAGTTCCAATGGTTTGAATAAATTAAATATATTTTATATTTATATTTATTTATTTCACAATAAAACACTTAATGGTCGTTAGGACTTAACGGGTTTTGGATAACGCTCGTTAAAGGACTAATTATGCAATAAGAGGAAAGAAGGATATGGAAACCTTGTTGTGGGTTAAGATCCAGCCGATCCAACCCAACCCATGGGTATGGCGGTTTGGGTTTCTTTGGGAGCAAGTTTGGGGATTTTAGGGTTAGCCTATAAATACAATTCATTGTGTTTTAGGTTTTCACCTAATCTTGAATCCCTAACTTGCCAACTTCTTTCTCCTCTTCTTCTCCTAGCTCTAAATAGTCGATCCTCTTTTTAAGTTCACTAGAACTTGGTCGATCTATATTGCTTGCAAGTGTTGGTGTTGTTTTGTGATTCTTGAACCTAGCTTTCCCATTGGAACGCTACTATCGCGTGTGTACAAGAACGAGTGACAAGCTTATTTTAGCTTGTGATTCTTGGTGTTTTCCCTTGTGTTGTTCGATCCACATCACAACCCAAATTAGGGTTCTTGTTGTTCTTAGTGATTACGCGATTAAGGTACGTGTTTATTTAGTTTAATTAATTACATGTTCATTAGATCTTTCCGCTGCGTGTTCTTGATGTAAATATATGTTTATAGTATTTATATGATTCATATATTCCAACATGAAACACTTCTTTTAAATTTCTTTCTCTCACAGATCTGAAGCAATTAGAAAATACATAGATGAACACATTTAGAGTTAAGCTTCTTCCCAATCAATTACACCTTCCTCCTAATTTAATAAATCCCATGGCTGCCTTCTTCCCAATCAATTACACCTTCCTCCTAATTTAGGGTTACTCTACCCAATCAAGTTACTCTTTCTCTCACACACAAAATACAAAATACACAGATCTGAAGCAATTAGACACGTTGACAAGTGATAACCCAAAGTCATAAACAAAAGAGAGGGCTTTTTCATTGTTTTAACGGTTAATGATTTGCAGTCGTCTCTACCGGCGCCGCTGATCGGAAAAAAGAAATAAAGAAAGATGATCTGTAACGTATGTGAAGAAGCTAAATCTAAATACAAGTGTCCGGCATGTTTCACTCCTTAGTAAGTTTCATACTTCTATTTTTTTTATATTTTTTTAAGGTTTCTTGATTCTTATTATTTATTTATTATTGCAGTTAGCTCAAATGTTTTAGGAAACACAAAGGTATTTTTTTTTATACCTTTTTTAATAATTATAAAGTTATAATCTTTTTAGTTGTGTAAGAAAAACAAATGAGGTTTTCATGTTCAGCAGTTCAGGTTACTCTAATTTAGGGTTAGGGTTTGTTGGTTTATCTGATTTTTTTTTTTGTTTGCTGGTTTATCTGATTATTTAGTTGTTAGTTTAATTGTTCAAGGATTATTTAATTTTTTTTTTGGTTTATCTGATTATTTTATTGTTTGTGTTTCTTTAATTAGGGTTTTTTAGTGTTAGGGTTTATGTATATGTATGTCATTTTTTTTATTGTTAGCTTTTTCTTTATTATAACCTGAAGATTGTATATAAAGTTGTGATTTCATTGCTAGTGATTTGAGTAAATTGTTACATAGTTAGATGGCTGTTTTGGGAGTTGTATATTGTGGTTGTTACATTGTTAGATGGCTTGTATATTGTGCCTAAGTGTGACAGATGATGTCTGTTTTGGGAGTTGTATATTGTGGTGGTTGTTGTTAATTTGCCTAAGTGTGCCCAATGTGTTCTTGGAAAATCAAACTTCACACAATTTTACAAAACAATTTTCAAGTGCGAGCGTTGGAAACCTTTGTTTTTGTCTTTGCGATCGATCTAAGTGTTGTATCACCACGGTGGTAATCGTCTATTCTATGGGAAACAACTAGGGTAAACGGATCAAGGGGTGATTCCGGGCGACCTTGAACCACAGATGGTCGGTTTACTTAACCCTGTAGAGTTGGGCTCAGATATCATGCCTCAGATTATTCATCCTGCTTGTGATTAAGACACGGCGGAGGTAGTCTGTACTCCCGATCAGGTTCAAACTACACGGGCAACTGTTTTGACAGCTTGTGATCTTGCGAACCCTAATTAAAGTTCACAAAATTTTGCAAGATCACAAGCTGTCAAAACAGTTGCCCGTGTAGTTTGAACCTGATCGGGAGTATAGACTACCTCCGCCGTGTCTTAATCACAAGCAGGATGAATAATCTAAGGCCCGATATCTGAGCCCAACTCTACAGGGTTAAGTAAACCGACCATCTATGGTTCAAGGTCGCCCGGAATCACCCCTTGATCCGTTTACCCTAGTTGTTTCCCATAGAATAGCCGATTACCACCGTGGTGATACAACACTTAGATCGATCGCAAAGACAAAAACAAAGGTTTCCAACACTAGCACTTGAAAATTGTTTTGTAAAATTATGTGAAGTTTGATTTTCCAATATATAACTCCCTAAACATTCATCATCTGTCACACTTAGGCGCAATATAAAAGCCATCTAACTATCTAACTATGTAACAACCACAGTTTACCGTACAATCTCGCCGCGCGGTAATCTTCTAGTATTATTTTAACAAAAAAGAAGAGGCTACATCAGAGGCTAAAGCCATCTAACTATCTAACTATAAACACACTTGAACCACCTACATCAGAGGCTAATAAACAACCCTCAAGCCTATGAGATGCAGGCAAAAGGGACCAAAAACAACACTCAAGCCTATTAGATGCAGATGAGTATCTGCATCATTTCCTATAATTAAGAAAAAGATGAGTAAGAGGATACTCAAATCAGTAGCAATGAAATCACAACTTTATAAGAAAAAGCTAACAATAATAATTAAGAAAAATGGAAGACTTGCAACACAACCTGCCGCATACCCCACAATCTAGGCAAACAAAGGCGTTTGCGGGTTTTCATTTCTTGATATATATAAAACGGGCTCCAACTACGCCGACCTAACCCTTCACCTCTCCTCCTAAGTGAATTCGACCCGCTAGATGAAGACCTAACCAATTGAGAAGTGGAGTCCCTAGGGCTACGATCCATCATCACTTGTACTCTCTAAATCAATTACATGTTGGGCTTTAGATCTGTGAGTGTATTTTGTGTGTCTGTGGAGATTAACCCTAGAACTGTGAGTGTATTTTTTGTGTGTGTGGAAATGAAAGGGTAAAGTGAGAGTGAGAGAAACAAGTACCGGAGTGTATTTGTAGTTTGTATACTGAAGTAATTTTTAGTATAGAACCTAAAAATATTAAAAGTATAAAAATTATACAAAATATTAAAAGTATTAAAGTACTGGAGTGTATTTTGTATATAAAAAGTATGACACAAGTTTCAATACAATAAAGTAATATAAAAGTGTACCATCTACCTGACAAGTCGCCCAATAAAAAAAATAGTGGGACCCAGTCGCCCAAGATGTATGTACTATTCCCTCCGTCATATAATAAAAAAAGAATATATTTTTTTACAAAAAGACAAAAAACCCCAAGTCGCCCAAAATATGTGGGTCTCAGTCGCCCAAGATATGTGGGTCCCAGTCGCCCAAGAAGTACATACTGCAAGTGGTACATTTTAGTACTTCGGTGGGGACATATATAGGGACACATGTCACTATATTATGAGATCCGCTCAAGATCTTTGAGCGACCAGATCCCCTGAGATATTTGAGGAAAAAAAATTTTTTTAGGGTATTTAGTGTAAACACCCTTGTACCTTTGGGGTACATGAAGATTTTTCCCCTCTCTCAATCCTCGTCATGTGACTGTGTACTTCTAGGGAGTGAGGCTAGTGAGAATGACAACACCATGAGAATAGCAGCATGTTGATTCCGAAATTTTTTTTGATAGTGATTGATCAGAATCGATTTTTGGGGAGTTGGGGAAAAGAACCAGGGAAGATAGAATGAATATGGACGGATTGTATGGTGATATTAGGAGAGAGATAAGATAAGGTTATGTGTGAGTGGGTGTATTTTATAATATTAAGTGTATTTTGTGTACCCCGTGTTCTGTTGAGTTGAGGTGAAATCGTGGTACCCCGGTTTCACATAAATGTGGAAAACATAAATTTGGAGTCGTTTTTATAAAACTGACCTCAAGTAAAATTTACTGACTTCGAAAGTGAATTAAAAATTTGAACCATTACTAATCTGGTGTCGGTACGCGTGTGGTATCGTTCTCTCAGTTCGTGTAGTTTAGTTACAAGTTATACGCAAGAGAAATATGTAACTTCTAAAATAAATTATATTGAGTTTTAACTGTTGAGTAACGACCTGGAAAATTCGCGGTTGCTACAACATAATACTAATCTCAGTTTATTCAAACCACATTCACGACCATATGTAAGTAAGAAAAGCTTCTTCTCTTTACTCCATGTAGGAAGTTTCACCAAAGTAAAAGATAGGCAATGCAACTGGAGTTGAATATCCTCGATAGCTTGGCTAAAATATCAAAAATATCTTGTGTAATGTAATAATAAAAAAAGGGGGAATCTATACACACACCCCAAACCTCATATGTACACACCCTTTTATGCATAGCGAGGTTGTACTGTGTGCATAGCGGTATTGTACTGTGTACAATAAGGGGTGTTGCTATAGCAACTCCCAATAAAAAATGACATATTGTGGTAAGTGGTAACTGTAAAGTTAAACTGATTTATGCACGGCTCACCAAATGGCTCAATCTATAGATGATTGGTACACGTCGTTCGAGTAAGACCTCGTCATCGGATCTGAAAATTACACCAAGAGTTATGATGAGTTTTATTTTGTTATTATCATGTGTCCCTAAACAATCACACTACTAATCTCATTCGTAAGATCCTTTTTCATTTCTACACATTTTTACTATGCACTAGGGCCGAACATAAAATATCGCGGGCCAGACTGAACCGAGAAACTGGACCGAACGTATTTTGGTCCGGTCCTTGGTTCACCCTTTTCTTCATATTCGGTCTTTGGTCTGGTCCGGTTCAGTCTTACGTAAAATCGGCAATTATGCTTTGTTTGACCAGACCGAACCGATGAACCGGACTGACCCGCATCTCGACCGAACATTTCGGTTCGGTCCTCGGTCCAAATTGGTTTTCGGACCGTGCACAGCCTTACTATGCACTATGTATGTAGACATACAAGTATACAACACACGTATACCGAATTCCGACTTCTCTGTCATAGGGTATACTTCGACTTTAACTTCAGATCCTCTTCTAAGCTATCACCTCTCACTTTTGACTTTTTTGAAAAATGTTTTAGGATAGAAAGTGTAAGAATATAAGATTTTTTGGTGGTATTTGAGTTAATAGAGAAATATTGAATCGCAAGGTCGCAACTAAAATTATTCGACGCTACACAAATAAATGATTAAAAGAGAAGCACACGTATCACACCAGATCGACATAATTAAATTTTGGCGAACACCACATATCGATGCTGCTATGCGTGAGTAATCGTCTAGTTATAGTAAAAATTACAAAAGTTCGAATTTTGTTTCGGTAAAAATTACAAAAAGTTCAAATTTTATAAAAGTTGAGAGATATACTTCGGAAGTTGTTTTTAATTACTAAAACAACATCCAAAAAAAAACTTCTCATCTTTACCCATGTGGGATCAAGTACTTGAAACAAGTTTCTCAAATTAACCCCAATAAAAAGGTTGTCCAGAGACATGAGATTTTGTGTTGACGCAATCAAATGTTATGCATCTTCTTTTTACGCATGGTTTTTCTTTTCTTATCAAGCTACTGATATTTGATGCCAAACTCAAGTATGGTTATTTTGGTTGCCTAGGTTTTCAACTCGACATTGCGAGCCGACGAATCTGAGAGTAACTATCCTTTTTAATAGCTCGGAATTAGCGCAGGTGAACCCCCGTAGCCACAAGAGGATTAACCATTTTTTCTTTTGAGGCTATTAGACATTTAATGCCAACTCAAACAAGGTTAATTATTTAGTGGAGTAAATTACACGGATTGTCCCTGTGGTTTGTCAAAAATTTCATGTATAGTCCCTTAAAGTTTAAAGTTGCATGTATCGTCCCTCTGACTGCAAAAGAATAACATCTATGGTCCCTGTGTTGGATGGCCGTCTATTTCTCCGTTAAACATCATCCACGTGATAAACACGTGAGGGTAATAACGTCTTTTTCCCTCAAGTACATGACTGATAATTAAATAATGGTTTTCTTTTCCAATAAAGTATGCCTTCTACCCCATAAACCATTACTTCAGCTTTTTTATTTCTCTTCTCTTTATTGAAAGCATTAACAATCTCTATCTCCACAACTTTACTACTTCAAGCAGATTCGAACCAGCAAGAATCCAATAACAGATTTGAACCAACAACAACTAGCACTTCCAACTTTAAAACAAAATTTAAAACACAATCTACCTCATATCCACAATAACACTTCCAACAGATTCAAACCAAAAAGAAGAAAAACAAAACAAAAAGATCTCGGGTTTCGATAACTAAAAACCTTACAGTTCTTTCAAGAGTTTCAAAACAAAACCCTTCATTGATCTTTTTTAACAAAGAAACAAAACAAACTGATACCTACCTGGTTCGATTCAAGCAAGAATAGAGGGTTCGTTTTCGAGAGTAAAGAAACAAGAACCACAAAACAACAAACTTATAGGTGCGTTTGTGTTTTGGTTACTATCAAAGAAACCGAAAATCAAGAGTCTGATTTGTGGTTTGTGATAATCGGTTGTCATAAGGTAAGAATCAAAGGAACTTGGTGTAGTTAGTGTTTGTTCTGTGTAATGCAAATGTTGGCTGCATATGAATGAAAATAAGTACTATATCATTTATGGTAAGAGGATTTGCAAGTGTTGGGTCGGGTATTAGCTAAACATTTTTGGCTGATTTGATTTGATATGGTGGACTGGGTGCTATACTAATATGATCGGTTATTATTATACTAATTTCATAAAAACGATTTGGAAAGAAAAAAAAGTGACCGGAATATGGGTTTGTAGTCGAAAAAGGTCGCCGGAACTGGGTTTAAACATGAGTAAGATGAAGATGAATGGAGATAACCGGTTAAACAAGCTACATGTCAAAACATTACTTATATGGGGATTAATTTGAATGTACATTGCTGGTAATGGGAAAATAGTGAGTCTAATATCTACAATCGGACTAAAAATGTGGTAGAAGGCATACTTTATTGGAAAAGAAAACCATTATTTAATTATCAGTCATGTATTTGGGGGAAAAAGACGTTATTACTCTCACGTGTTTATCATGTGGATGATGTTTAACGGAGAAATAGACGGCCATCCAACACAGGGACCATAGATGTTATTCTTTTGCAGTCAGAGGGACGATACATGCAACTTTAAACTTTGAGGGACTATACATAAAATTTTTGACAAACCAGAGAGACCATCCGTGTAATTTACTCTTATTTAGTGTCACATAAAGGTATTATTTTGAAAATTACTACAACGTTATAAGAAACTAAAACTGTGCAGTTTCTTAGTTCCAATATTTATATGTATTAATTATTGTAGTCATTGGGATGCAGCTCTGATAGACATTCACTATGGTAATTGCTAATAGAAAATTAAGGATAAGGTGACTTGCTAATTACATTTAGAAGATAGACTTCTCAATAAGATGACAAAAAATTTAGATGTTGTATGAATTGTTGGTTTATACATATCAAGGTTATTTCTTTTCTCCATAAACAACATCGAACATGTGAAACGAACAACATAATACTAATCTCAATTTATTCAAACCATATTCACCACAATATATAAAGCTTATTCTCTTTGCTCCATGTGGGAAGTTTCACAAAAGTAACCCCATATAAAAAGTTTGCTTTGAGACATACGAAGGGTATGTTTCTTTTTTCTCTTAATTCCACTTATTGGGATGGTGTGGGCCCAAAATTATTAATTCCTCTTATTTAAAAGACCCACTCAAGTCTCTCTCTCTTTAGAGGCTAATTAAATTAAGTGGTATGGAGTGGTGTGGGCCCTTGTCTATATAAGTCACTTATTCAAGAGAGTCATTTTTGTGAGTCTTCCCATGGGCCCACTCATTAAATGACAATAAAGAAAAAAAAGAAACACCCCTTAAGACCTTCATCCAGAAGTCACTTAATTCATTTAAAAAAAAAAAAAAAAAAACTTCTTTGCATATAAAAGATAGACAATGCAATTAGAGTTGAATATCCACACAGATTGGCTAAAATGTCTGGTGTAATGTAATTAAAAAAATGGAATATTGTGATAATTGTATAGTTAAAATGATTTATGCATGCATGGCTCACCAAATGGCCTAATCTATAGACGACAGGTCGTTCGAGTAAGACCACGTCATCGGATCTGAACATTACACCAAGAGTTATGATGAGTTATATATTGTTATTATCGTGTCTCTAAACAATCACACTACAAAATTCATACGTAAGATCCTTTTCATCTCCACACATTTTTACTATGCACTTTGTTTGTAACTTTGTACACATACAAGTATACAATACACGTATACAAACTGAATTCTGACTTGCTCGTCAGATGATAAACTTCGGCTTTACCCTTCAGACCTTCTTCTAACATGTCATCTTTTACTTTTGATTTTTTGAAAATTGTTTTAGGATAAAAAGTGTAAGAATATTATATTATTTTGTGGCATTTACGTAAATAGGGAAACATCAAATTGCAAGAAAAATTATTCGAGGCTACACAAATAAACGATAGAAACACACGTATCACACCATATCGACACAATTGAATTTTTTCGAGCACTATACATCAACACCACTATGCGCAAGTAGTGAAATGACAAAAAGTGTGCGAGTAGTGAAAATGACTAAAAGTTTGGAATTTGTATGAGTTGATAGATATTATTGGTGGCAATCGAGTCGTGTTCGTGTTAACCTATTCGGGTTCGCGTGTTGGCGGGTTAGTATAACCTCTACCTAACCACGACCCATTTATTAATCGTGTCAAGAAACTGAACCCTAACCCCGACCTACATAACACGTATAACCCGTTTGTGACCTGTTTAACCTGTTTAAGTAAATAGGTCAAGTACTTAATAAGGTTGGTGGTTTGTTGATTTAACTAGTTTAAATGCAAAGATGATATAAGGATCTAAAATATGATAAAAATACCATACAAATAACTATACGACAATTTTATGAGTTATAAGAGTCAATTTCAATGATATCTGAGGTATAATCGCAACTCACTCATATTAAGTACATAACAAAATACATTTAATCCACATCAAACATAAAAATCAGGTTATATATTTTATTTTTAGAGCCTTATATACTTAAATGGGTTTACGGGTTGACCTGTTTAATACTTACTCAACCTAAACATGACCCGTTTATTAAACGGGTTAGATTGGTTGACCTGTTTTTGACCCAAACCTGTTTATCCTCAACCCAAACCTGTTTAACATTGTGTCGGTTTCGTGTCGTTTATCGTGTCGTATCGAGAATTGCCACCCCTAATAGATATCACCATAGAAGTTGTTTTTATTTCTTTAAACAACATACAACATAGAGCCAACAACATAATACTAATCTCAACTTGTTTACACTCATTTACAACACTATATAAATAAGAAAAACTCATTTTCTTTTTACCCATGTGAGATCAAGTACATAAAACAAGTTTCTCAAATTAACCCATATAAAAGGTTGTTCTAGAGACATAAGATTTTTTGTTGACACAATCAAATGTTTTGCATCTTCTTTTTACGCATGGATTTTATTTTCTTATCAAGCTACTGATATTTGATACAAACTCAAGTATGGTTATTTAGTGACGATGCAATAGGAGTCGGATATCCTTATAGATTTTGCATAATGTCAAGAACATGTAGTGTAATGCAACAATTGGCATGTTGCAGTAAAGTGCAAAACTAAACTAATTTATGTACGGCCCACCATATAGCGGCTCGGGCTGGAGACGATTGGTACAAGTTCTCTGAGTTAGACCTCACAATTGAATCCGAGCACACATTACCCCAAAGGTATGATGAGGTTTATACTTTTTTTATTGCCAAGTGTTATTACCTAATGACGCACCTATACAAAAGGGTAGACTTTGATTTTAACTTTTGACCATCTTCTAACCTGTCAATGTCATCTATCACTTTTCACTTTTTTGAAAAATGTTTTATGATAAAAAGTTTAAGAATATAAGATTCTTTGATGGTATTTAAGTAAGGGATTGTCTAACCAATGCCCTAAGAGCATAAGGTATCTTAACACAAGGTGAAACTTTCACCACTGCCACGTCAGCGCCATATCAGCTTTAACCTTTTCACCTTTAAAAGTGCTGGGTACCCTCGTGCCATGGCTTCAAGCCATGGACAAAAAAGTGATGCCACATCAGCAAAAGTCTCTATAACACCAGAAATCCCATGGCACCACATTCTGGCCGTTACCGTTGGCACTAGAAAATGTGGTGCCGTCATCCATTTTTTTTTTCTTCATTTACATAATTTAGAGATATATAAAATTAAAATTAAAACAAATTAGATTAACTAGTAAAAAAAAATAATAAATAAAATAACTTAGGGATTAACATTGCAAACATATTAAGGACTAGCGATGTAAAAAAAGTGTTAAATGGACTTAAAATGTAAATACTAAAAACAAAAGGCTATAAGATGAAAAATAAATAAATAAATAAATAAAATAACTTTTCTTCTTTTTTTTCCCTTTTTTTCTTTTTCCTTCCTGCCTGCCACCTGCAAAAAAAAAAAAAAAAAAAAAAAAATACAAATACAAACACAACAAACAAACCCACCAAAAAAAAAAAAAAAAAAAAAAAAAAAGAAGGAAAATCCACGGCGTGGGCTGGCCACCATGGCACGAGCAGCCATGACGCCACCCTGGTAACCGTGCACCATCGGTGGTTTTGGGCTGGTGGCCATGGCGCCACCTACCAGCCAACCATACCTCCCACTCTAACTAAAAAAAACACCCATTATCATCAATCAACCTTAACTCAACATTTTGGGCCCCACTTTTATCATAACTCAACTCAAAAAACCTGAGTTAAACCTTAACACACCACATGGTATGGGAGTTAAACTTTAACTCACAAAAAAACAACACTTTAACGCACGTTAAAGCTTTAACGTGGAGGTGAAAGTTTGCCTTTAATGCATGGACACGGTATGGTTAACTTGGGTTTAACTCGAAAATGTAAAACATATATAATTCCATAATTTCACCTTCACTTCTCTCTTTCTATCTCTGTAACACCCCCTAATTTGTTTAGTGGCAGCGGAAAAGTAATTAGGGTGTTATGGTGAGGATCGAGTTAAAATTTCAGAAAAACGGCCCAGAATAGGCGTTTTGAAAGTTATATGTCATTCAAAATAATAGTTTTGGTATAAAGGTGAAATATTTGGTTCGAAAATCCCATGAAAAGATATGATAATTTGGAAAGAATGACATATTTGATTTTACACCATTTTATTTATCAGAGTATAAGATGCCCGCTCCGTGCCTTGTCCTGCTCCGTTAATTACCTGAGATAAACATGCTTAAAACGTCAACACAATGGTTGGTGAGTTCGTGGAGTTTAATAGAAAATAACTTTCTTTCAATGAATTTAAGAGATGTACAGTGATAGTTGAAATAAATAATAGTACATCCTGAAGTAAATAGTAAGTTGCGTTGGGTCAAAATCCACAGGTAAATCATGTATGAACTCAAGTGATCATAAGTTTCAAGTTTTAATTGAAAATGAGCTACGTTGTTATACGCTCAAAATGAAGTGCTGAGTCAACTTTTAAAAGTAATGATATATCAAGCAATTTGGACTGTCTTTATTAGAAGTCACAACTAAGTCACAAATGATAACAATTAAGTTTCAAATACAGGATCCATAATCCTAACACATAGTGAAAACATTAATCTAGTGTCTGAAATCTATCAGTGTGGAGTGGTGTTTACTAAATACAGCTGTATCCTAATATATATGAAACATTCATATATTCATAAAGTTATATTGCCCTAAGCCTCATGACACGCAAAACGTTAACAGTGTACCGTAAAACGGAGGTGTTCATCAAATTAATGATGAAGGTTTTGCCCTCATGTAATAGGTGATTTGCCAATTCCTATTTTTCTCAAATATAGTGGATCACGACTAAATACGACTAACCATATAGGCATTCCGTCCAAGTATTTAGTGGGATAGGTTGTCAGCCTCTAACAGGTTTCGACGCTGTTCACTATATTCGCACTCACCGCAGTGATTAATGGCTCATGATCGAGGGACTTTATGGCAATAAAGTAAACTTAGGCAATATAGGTTTATGGGTTCATGTAATATGCGTATTTTATTCTTGGCAATTATTTCTATTGAAATGTAGAAATATCATAGTGAAGTTAACTGTACATCCAATTGCTATATCAATGCATATAATGAGTCTCAATATCATGTTACAACGAGTAGTTGAAATGTTATCTTCCAAACACAGTGTTTCAGCTAAGCAAGCAATTTGCAAGTATAACGAGCATATATTCCTTCCAAAGGGTGATTCAAAACATGTAAAACATAGTTGATGATTTTGAGTAAATCATGAGAGTTTCAAAGTATAAAAGTAAACTTAAAATAGTTAAAGCATGTATCTCCCCCAAAAGAGTTATTAAAACAATTATTAAAAGAGTAGGGGCCACGACTCACCTGGAGTGTATCTGACAAGATGGAATTATAAGATCAAGTAAGGCTTATGGAAACGATCACGGAAACGCCTTCGATACGAAACCTGAATATGAGGGAAGTCTAAGATTCTGACTTACTACTAACAGTGAGTGTGAAAGTGAGAAATCTTATAACGATTTGATGATATGAGTGTGATATGCTTAAAATGCCTCAAGTTAAAAATATATATATACTATTATCTTGACTCTTATACCAATCGACTCAAAATATTATCCCCTCAAATATGCTGAAATGATATGCAAAGTGAAATCGTTAAATTTCTAGTAAATAACAAAAAAATAATACATAACTAAAATGTATAAAAATGCATATGCACTGATGGGTGAAAATGGAAAATAAAATAAGAATGTCAAGTAGAATCAGTTAGTCCTTGTTCTTTCTAGATTTTATACTTTTTACCCTAACTGTGCTTGCGTTACGTCGTTAGTCCTTCGTTAAGTCCAAAGTCCATAATAGTCCAAATCTTGTCCATATAAGGCTTGGAGTTCAATGATATGTCAATTTAAGTCCTCTATAAACTGTTTTCACAGCTTCAGTCCACAAGTTTCTCGGTTTGGCAATTTTAGTCCTTCCAGTTAGATCGCGTTACACTTTTAGTCCAAAAATGTCAAAGTGGTGAGGAAAAAGTGGGCGAGTTTTTCTGAGTTATATTTAAGGCGAAAGAAGCTTATTTTAACAGTTTATTCAGCTAGTAGCTTAATTTTCACATAAATGGGCCCTTAACGAGCCATAACACTAAGCCCATTTGCTATTTTTAACCGTGGGTCTTTGAGCGAGTTGGGTATATTAAGAATGCTTATTTTTATCATCTTGTTTCATTTCTAAAAGTGCCAAATAATCAGCTTATTACCATAGCTTAAAATCTGCTCAACGGGTTATAAAGCCCATGCGTGGTTTTTAGTTGTGTTTAAATATGATTTTTGCGATTTACTTTGGCTGTGATTAAGGGTCGTAACATGATCATTTTTATGTGATGTTTATACGAAAAGTGTAGCTTGTTGAGGTGTCCATGGGGTTGTATAAAAAATAGAACATGGGAATTCAGTTAGATCGTGAGTTAAGGTGTCACTTAATAGGCTACTTGGGACTGTTTCGAATGTGTATAACACTTAGAATATATTTATGTGTTTTCCAGTTAAGTCATAATGTGTGATATAAAGTTGGTACCTGTTCGAATGATGCATGTAACTGAAAATAAATGTGACAAGAGTGTGGTTAGTGGCTTCCATAATGGGGGCTCGTCATTTCTCGTGGTTTATTCTAGTGATATGTACGTAAAATGTATAATGAGCATATATTAATATATACGTTTGAGTGCAATGTTTAAATGATGCATGTATGATAACTATTATGAAAGTGGTGTGTGTGATTGTTAAGACTTCACAAGCTTGAGTTCGACATTTTACATGGTTCGAAATATGTTACTGTGTGCAGTGTGCTCAAAGATGTGTTATACGTTTGAGTGGGAAACAAAGAATGATGCATGACAATAACTAACGTGTAAGATGGAATGAAGATAAGTTAGGAGCAACTTACTACACCTTTTGAAGGTGGTGGAGACTTGCATGGGATCGACTGAACACAAGGGTGAGCAACCCACTCGTTGGAATTCGATTGTACACGTTATCTTTGTAACCCATTTGAGTTTAAATGGTGCAAAAAGGCTGAGGGTGTGTAAGAGAGGTGAGGGTGAGAGATGGTAAAATGGCAGTGGTGTTCGAATGATAATACAAGGACGAAGGCAGTGGGCTTAATGAGTTAGAATATGTTTTTACGTATTGGTTTTCTCTACTGTTATGCTTCACAACTAGACCAGGGATATCTTCTATGAGATTATGGCGTATAGAAAGTTGGAAATGAGTGGAGGATAAGTGAGTTGGATGGTGGCATTATATAAGCATGATACTATCCTTATTTGTTGACTAATTGACTTTAACCCAATCATTTGTGGTTACTGTGGAGTAACAGTATTTGAGGGCCATACTAACATGCTACTGACATCCAAAAGATCATATAGAAGATATTTGAAGGTAGGTAGGGCTTGTCCTTAGTTGTTAGATTATATATACACACGTTTTGATTTTAGTGAGCTTAAAACATGAAACCAACGTACCACTTTCGTCTTCTGTTGTTCCAGCCTCGTTCCACACGTTCATTTATGCTAAAATAAACATTAGAGAGTTGTAGGAAAAATCGGGGAATGATTTGGTTGAGTTTTGCGATTTTTATTTCTATACGCATAGGTAGTTTTGGGACGAAAGACTTGGCCTTGAAATTCATATGAATAATTGATATCTAGTCCTGAGATTCAACATATGTATTGTCTAGTGGGTCGTGATCAAGATGATGTAAAAATACTCATAGGTTGCGTTTAGTATTTTGGAGTACGAATTGTGTTTTGGAGGAGGTGTGAAATTGTATAGCGTATGGGTAGAAATGGGACAAACAATTGGGTCTTCAAAGTCATAAGAATATTCGACATATAGGGCTGTGGTTTGGCACAATCATGGTCTAGTGGGTAGTGATCATTAGGGTGTAAAAATATGCATAGATCACGTTTGAATATGTGGAGTACACGACTTGTTTTGGGGAGAGTGTGAACCGGTCGAGTAGTAAAGAAAGAAGGAGCAAATAAAAGGGGTTATGGGCTTGTGGGTGTTGGACTAGGGTGATGGGCTGGGAAAATGGGGATCCGAATTGGGTTTGTAGTTTATATTAGTGAATTGGATTAAGTGTAGTTATTTGGAAACAATTAAAGGTAATTAGGAAAAATGTATATATTTTTGTGTAGGAATTTTATTATCATTCATTATCATTTTGTGAAATTCTGGATGTGGTGAGAATGGGGTTTCGTGATTTATTTGTGTGTCTAGTACGTGTCGCTATTTAATATATGTCACGAAAACATAACGTCCTAACGATAACAATAATAGAAAATTTTAAATTTCCCCGTAAAAATGGTTTTTATTAAACGGTAATCACCAGATTATTATTAATCACTGAGATTTATCACAGTGGATTTTTACGGTATCTTACAGTATCCACCCCTAAATTTTGAACTTCGTCCCGAAGTTCAGTCTGTGATAGCTGTTGACAAAATGTTGTGTTCAGGGGTGAGGAAAAATGTTGTCGAGAGATTTTTATTCGAAAGTCTTAGGAAACGAGATCCATTTAGATGCTAAATGGAATAAATTTAAATTTTTGGTCAATTAATGATCCTAAAGAATGTGAATAATGAGAATAACGGTCAGGAACTGTGGGAATTTAACGGCTAGTGATCAGTGAATACCAACGGTCGTGAATAGTGCATGTAACGGCTAGTTTTCAATTCTAACGGCTATATTTTAGCCTATAATTACTCCACTTAATTTCCAATCTTCCACCAAACACATATCTCTCATTCCACATCTCAAAAATGCCGCACTTCATTACCATGCTAGCGATTGTGTTTGTCATTCTTGTGGTTATTTACTCGATGTACGCTCCGGGCGAAGACTACCAATATTTGGTCGTGATTTTAGCGTTTGTCGTTCCGCTGGTGATCGTAGCCCTTATCGTGGATAAGGCGTGGGGAAAATAGATAGTAGGAAGGTTGAAATAAATAGTTGTAACTTAGCATTATCGTTGCTAATTTTATCGTTATGTACTAATTTCCGTGTATTCTAATAAAATTTATGCTATTTGTGTTTTCCATATATCTTTGTGAATTCTTAGAGTCTTCTATTGCTTGTACTTTTGTCAGTTTCTTATCATAAGAATGGTGGGTAATATGTGTAGGTATTTATTTGTAGTTGGTCAAAAGTGACGTTTATAAGCAATTTATTTTGTCTCAAGATTTTGTTTTTGAATGGAAGTTGTTATTAGGAAATCTGAAAGATGACTGTTTCATTCATGACATGATTCTTCCTAAATTAGACATAGTTGATCAGGCTATGTATAATTTGAGGACCAAATAATGTAATGCTTGGCTCAGTCACCATGATATTTATGCTTTTTCAAAGAGTTTTATATGGTTCAATTATAATGGTTCCGTCACAAAGTCGGACACCCTCTGATTATTTTCAAAAGAATTATAAAGTTTTTGTTCATATTCCGAGGATAAGTCAGGAATTTCTAAAGTGCTACTAGGATATCTTTGGTATAGACTTAAGTTTTAGGTGAGGATTTCTTACAAGGTGGTAATAATTTCTTGTTTGGTCAGAAATGGTGTTGAATCAAATTTCTAAAGTGATATCAGGGTATGGTTATGTAACGATTATGAATGGGAAAATGGAATGGAAATTGAAATAGACGTGGATTATGATTATTTCGGAAATATTACAAGGTAGAGTCTTCATACGGTAGAATGATAGTTGTTACACTTAGGTTACATCCATCGTACCTAAGGTAAAGTATATAAGGAAATACAACTTAGAAAGTTTTAAACTAGGGTTTACTTATCCACAACAGGAATTTCTCTTCTTGTTTAAGCATTGGTGTCATCCTTTGTCATTGTTAAGGTTCTAAAGAGTTTCCATTCTCTTCCACTGGTCTTTTTTTTTTGTCCTAAGTGATATTCTGGGTCGGGCATTGATTCTTGTAGTGTCTCGTTTAACTTCTTGGTCTAGAAATCCTTGGGTAATGGTGATGGTAGGTTCAGTTACTCTTATTGTTCCTTTAAGGTGCGTTGGTCTACAACCCGTGAAACTTTCATGGATATGCTTATAAGACTTAGCCGTCTTCTTTTCTTCTCTTGCTATATTGTTGCTACTTGGACAAGCTACTGTAGTTACCTCGAGTACCACAGCAACGATATTGGTTACTAACTTTTGGATAACCTCAGGAGTCAAGGTTGTGGTTGGTGCTAGTGGAGTATTTGTAATGCTCATGCCGGCCATATTCTATCAATATCCCAAGAAACACGGATTTAAATCCACCTAATGGCCATGTCAGAATAATTCAAGTAACAAGGTATTTGTATACTAGTCTTAATAATGTGGTCACAATGCGAAGTTATAACCAATTGAGAATCATAACATTACGATATGTCTGGGTAATATCGTAGATGAATAATCAACTCTTGGTATGGGGTTGCTAAGGAATAAATGATTCATTTACAAAAGTTGAAGTTCATCAACTTTCTCTTCATTCATCAAGTTTTCTTCCGAAAATTTTGTCTTAGGGAATTCTATGGTCATAGCCTAGTCAGGGCTGGTATGAGGAATCATAACAATCGTATGTAATATCATGGTAGGTTTGGGTATAATTACTGTAGACATCATAATATTAATAACTTGATCGATTGCTTTTACAAAATCAACGATACAAGGTCCTTTATTAATGCTCGATAAGGTAAGTTTAGGTATCTCTGTCCACTACGTTCAGGAGTGTATTGATTTGTTCCTCATGACGCTCCAGTTGCGTCATGATGGTGGGAGTAGTAGATGTATGGGCAACTGCTGTCCTGAAGCTCTCTCCAGTCTCGAGGACTCGGCTAGAGGAGTGAAAGCAGGTGGGAAATAGTAATGGTGAGGGAGACCTGAGAGGGTAAATTCTCTCTAGGAGTCAGCTCCCGTTGGTGAGGTGTAAACAGGTAAGTCTGGGTGAGTAGTCTTAACTAGTAGTCGGGTCCAACCGACGGTAGAGGGGATGATGATAGTAGTGGTGGTAAGGTATGGTGACGTTATCCTGATCATGTCTAGAGGTGTAGTAAGGTGGAAATGGTAGTATAATTGATACTAAGCGTAGGTGTATCCTCTTAATAGGTCCATTGAGGTGGCTCCGAAATGGTGTCATAAAAGGTTCGGGCTCATAAGGTGCTAAAATCCTGACTTTTCTGCGCCGGCTACCGGGGCAAGTGGGAGTGGTAGTGTAGGTAAAGGAGAATTTGGCTCAACATCTTTCCAAATAGTTTCTTGGTGTGAATTCTGTCCAACTTCGAATGTTGTCAGACAACCAATCAACTCTTCATCTGAATAAGATTCAGCAGTTCTCCTAAGTTTCTGACGTGGAGGCGAGTGGGTAGGTGATGATGGTAGTGGTTATTGAGTAAGTTTCCGTATCAGTCTAGGGTTGAGAAATTAGTATGTAGGGGTTTTCAGCATCCGGAGTGACTTGATAAGTAGGTGATGTACGAGTAGTACGGAGGGCAAGTTTGGTAATATCGACTGGTTTGGTAGATGATCCGTGCTAAAACGTATATATAAATATTATGCAACGATGGATACACGTGAATAAATACAAATCACCCCTTTGTGAAAAAGGATACTTGCAAAAACTCACGTTCGTGTGTAGTGTGAAACCAGGTAAGTGATTACCCGGATCGTTTCCCAACGAGGTGCGAATGGGCAAATTGCTTCAAGCTTCGGATTAGAGTGACTGATGATTAGATATTTTGGATTTTGCTTTTTATATCTAAATAACAAATGAGAAATAAATATACAAAAGAAAATTAAACTATTATTAATTATTTATTATTTAATTACTTTTTAAACTATTTTAATTTATAATAAATACTAAATGAACAAAGAAAAATCTAAAACTTTTTCTATAAATATTATGAGGTGAAAAGAAGCTAAGAAAATTATAAAAATGAAAAGTGCTTAATTAAAAATTTAAAAAGATAAAATCTATTAAATAGAAACTATCACTTATTTTATATTTTATTTTTCTTAAGGTCTACAGATATGATTATATTTTTCTTAGATTCTACTTAATAAAAGAAAATTTTGAAAATTAAAATTATATTTTTCTGATTATTATTCTATTTATTATGATTTAATTACTATTATAAACTAATTAAAAAGATTAAAAATATCAAATGACTTAGGAAAAATCTGAAAAATTCAGGATAAGTCTAAATTAATATTCTTAATATAGGAAAATTAAAATCAAAAGTTTAATAAACCCTAATAAGCAGTTGGGCAGATAAGCAGTTTCAAAATAAGCTAAAAAATAAGCTAATAAGCTCAAAACTTTACCAAAGGCTCAGGACAAGTTTAATATACTATTAGAAGCTTAAAACAACTTAAAAACACAAATAAGCACAATGAATAAGAAAGATAAGCACTAGAACAGTTGCACTAGTTTATGCAGAAAAATCAGGAAAGTAGCCAACTTGCAGAGCAGATTAAGCACTTCTAATAAGCTAATTTGTGGAATTTTAAGGGGGCAAAATCTAGCTGATACTACTAGCTATACTAAAAACCAAAAAGCCCCATCTCTAACTGACCAATTGAACTCCAATTGGACACAAGATCAGGTGGGAAAAAAAACTATGCAAGGTACTGCTAGAGTGAACAAGGTACTGCTAGGGAAAAGGGAAATTTGCATGCTTATTTTAAGCTATGAAATAAGCTAGGAAATGGAATCCAAGCACAGAATCTTAAAGCCTACTAGGTGAACTACTTATAAACCAAAAGCAGGGTCTCAGCTTATCTAGATAAGCTACAAATGAGCTGAGAAAAAGGGCTAGTCTGCTCAGTGCTACTCAGTATATACTGAGTATGCAGAGTTGGTGTGCAGAAGTGCACAAGCCAAAGGATCTTAAACCAACTCTTGTGTTATCACTATATGGACCAAAAGAACTCAGAAAATGCCAAGGTTGAGGTCAGAATAAGCTCATAGCTTAATATGGCTTATTTTGGTCTTTTGAGGTTCTAAAAATTGCACAGAGGGCTCAAAACTATGAAATCATTCTAATATGCTAATGTGAACTTAAAAATAGCTTATTATGACTTATTTAAGCTAGGTCCAAGTTTAGCAAATGGTCAATGAACAGTACAAGCTAGTTTGACCTAGTTGACTGCATAAACCAAACACCCCTTTGTAATGGTCTGTGATGATTTTTTAAATGAAACAAACTATTTTAAACTAGAAGTTCTGATTTTACTGATTGACTAACTTAATTAAACTCTAATAAGTAACTTTTAACAGGAAAATAAGCAATAGATTAAGCTATGCTATATTTAGCTATTTTTGGCTTTTTTAACTGATTTTAAGAGAAGTAAAGAAAAAACTATATAAATACTGATAAAACAGATCAAATATGATTAGAAACTATTAATAAGCAGTAAAACAACACAATAAGCTAAAGATAAGCACTAGTACAGTGAAAATAGAATTTAAGCTAAAATTGATAAAAAGCTTACAACTGAAAAAGCTTATGGAACAAGAGAACAAGGACAGAACCAAACCTAGCTTGTTCACACAAGCTAGAAAACCCAAGAAAAGCCTTCCTAGATAGCTTATCTCTTCTGAATAGCTTATTGTGAGCTTATGTTGACTTATGTTGACTTTTCTTCATTTCTTGAATTAGAACTGATTTAATCTAAAATAAACTTACAACAAGCTATTATAAGCTTGCATAAGCTTATAGAAACAACTAAGAAGCTATTTCAATTACTACTTAACTTGGTTCGAATTCTCAGTACACATGGAATTTAAGAAATTTGGAATTATCATTAGCTAATGGAATTTGAACAAAGATTAACAACAAACAAACTTATCTTAACTTATATTGATTACTGAAACTTGAGATTACAAATTGTAGCTACTGAAAATGAAAATACGATTATGCTAAATTATCTACTTGCCATTTAAGGCTTACATTTCTTCCTATTTATACAAAAAACTAAGTGGGATATATCCTATCTTCTTCTCTGATCCTTTCTGAGCCCTTGGATAGTCTTCAAACGATCTCAGCCTTTGATATGGATTTTTGGCGCCAAAATTAAGTGAGTGGGAAATACCACTAGTACTGATAACTTGGGAGGATGAAGAAGCAATTAATGCCTTTTGGCATGTTAGGTAAGGTGGATAGGTGGAAGGTGGTGGGTTTGTCAGAGAGGCGGTGGAAATGGTGGTGGTATTGGTGGTATGGTTTTGGCGCGTTGATGGTTTAGAAGAAGAGTTTGACTGAGTCAAACTCTGGGTTAAATAAGGGTCGGGTTTGGGCTTTGTTTTGGGATTGGGCTGGGTATGTAGTTGGGTTTATTATTTAGTTAGGATCCGGTTTGGATTTAGTTAAACACAAGGACCATTTTTGTAATTTCTGAATTTTTGAAGGGTTGAAGGTGTAATTTCCATTAAGTTATAAAAAGGGCTAAATTGTAACATGTGAATAGTACAAGGGTATTATTTGATAAATTACACTTTTTAAATACCCGAGGACTAAATTTGCCAATTTTGAAACTTGAGGGGTAAAAGTTGCCATTTTTAGAAAACTTTCATCCAGGGACTAAAAGTGAACATGTTTGATATCCCAAGGACTAAAGTTGACTTTTCTTTCATTTTAAACCTTCAGGGACTAATTCTGCCAATTTGTGAAACTTCAGGGACTGAAAATGACAATTTTGTGAACTTTGCATGTTTTTCACTTGTTTTCAATCTTTTTGTTCCTGAATCATATAAAAACACATTTTATGATATTTTCTGTATTTTGAAGCATTTCTGAGTGTTTTTAAATGTTTTTGCAGTTCAGATGGGAATAAAATGATGAGTATTTAGACACTCATCAATCCCCCACACTAAACTATTGCTAGTCCCTAGCAATCATTTATGAAAATTTAATGGATTTTATGTCTCTTTACCAAAAGCCATTACTTCTGGGGTAGCCAATGTTTTAGTATGTGATACTTTGGTACAATGATAACCAAATGATTTTGAGCAAACTATCAGCTGTCAACGGATTTGATTTGTCTTTACCAAAAGCCGTTTGCTTCTGGACTAGCCAACTCTTAGATAAAATACAGTTATTATCTTTGGTGAGCTGATTACCAATCATGGTTTTCCCATGCCTTTACCACAAGCCATAACCTTGCGGGCTAGCCAACTCTTCACTTTAAAAGATATGGTGAGTCGAATACCATACAATTTTTGGCAAATTGTCAGCCATAAACGGATTTGATATATCTTTACCAAGAGCCGTTTTCTCTCGGATTAGCCAATCCTTATGTGGGTTAGACATGGCGGACTGAAAACCATTTATTGCGTTCTAAGTGAGAAAAAATTTAAAAATTTTGGCCAAAATGGGGGTACTAGATGGTACATATGATCAAATTCGCTAGAATTCCCCCCCACACTTAGAACTGAATATTGCCCTCAATATTCAAAGCATCGGCTATTATGCCGACACTTAGAACGTGAAAAGGAAATACCACTAGCCATTATTTTATATAAACACATACATTTTTTTTTTTTTTTTTTTTTTTTTTTTTTTTTTTTTGGTGAAAATGTACATATATACAACATGTGGGGCATCTCCCCCACACTTGGGTGAGACATGGGTGAAAACCCATGTTTTACTACTGTTTTTATTAACCGAGTCGCTAGCTTGACTCGACCCCGAATTCATTGGTTCATGGGGAAGTAAGTGGAAGATACCATCTCAATCGGACTTTCATTCAAAATGTTTTGAATAATCATTGAAGTAAATGAAAGGTCCACACCGATGAGATATATCCGGCTTTAAACCAATGTTAGATGGAAAATGCCGGGGTCAAAGGTAATATCCTCACTCCCGAATGAGTAAAGGATAGGGGAAATCACCGGGTAGGTGAAGGGAAGAAGAGAGATCTGAATAGCAATTAAGATAAGAACTTCCTCCTCAAGAATTGTATATTCAAGTGGAGGAGGCAAGTCCTTAAACTTGATCTCAGGAAATTTATCAGTTTTCTCAAATGACTTGATTTCCTCATTATGAAGTTCAACGGGAGGGAGAGGAGGAGAATTGTCCTGATTCAACAATTTCTCAAGAAGAAGAATATCTCCCTCCAGATCAATCTCAGCGTTATCAATTCCTTCTAGAAATGAATCACACTTGAGAAAAGCCTCGATCTCTTACAAATTGGAATTACTTCCCTCAAACGGAGTGAGAGAAGGGGAAGAGTCGGAAATGATAGGTAGAGAAGATGTGGTGGGAACCCCACTCACAGAATTATGAGAATAACCAAGAAACTCATGAGAGTACTCCTCTGAAGCAATATCAATGACATCGATTCGGTTGACCGATTCAGAATCATAATTTGAGGAGTACCTCGAAGTTTGATCATGGTTAAAGGTAACATCTTCATTACCCACACGCAATGTGATCTCATGCTTAAATACATCAATAAGAGCATGGCCCGTTTTTAGGAATCCTCTTCCAAGAATGAGAGGAACCTTTTGATTTGCGTCGAAGTCAACAACCACAAAGTCAGCTGGAAAATGGAACTTTCCTACTTTCACAAATACATCCTCAGCAATGCCGCGTGGATGAGATATGGTACGATCTGCAAGCTCAAGAGTCATGCAGGTAGGAGTAAGAGCCGGAAGAGAAAGTTTCTTCCATACTGAATGAGGCATCAGGTTGATGCTTGCACCAAGATCAGCCAAGGCATAGCATTCAACCATTCCCGGAAATACACATGGTATTAGAAACTTTCCAGGATCTCCAAGCTTCTCGGGAAGCTTTTTTAAGATAACTGCTGAGCAGTTCTCATTTAATGGAGTTTTAGCCATTTCAATCAGTTTTTCCTTGTTGCTTAACAAGTGTTTGATTGTTGATGCAAATTTAGGCATCAGAATGATAGCATCCGCAAAACTTATGTCAAAATGTAATTCTTTAAAGATTTGAAAGAATTTGTCCATTTGTTGACTAGCCTTTTCCCGGAGCTTTTGCTCATTTAAGCGCGATGGGTAAGGAATATAAGGTTTGGATTTAGGAGCAGCAACTTCAGGAGTCTCAACAGATTTAAAGACAACTCCTGGTTTGGATTTCTTTTTCGGGACAACCGGAGGATGGACTTGTGCTGTACTTTGTGGGCTTGGAATTTGCACTTTGTCCGTTGTATCCTCCGTCTCTTTTTCCATTTCAAACAACGGAGGAGGAATAGGACCAGACGGTCCCTCATATGCAGTACCACTCCGAGTGGTGATAGCTTTGATGAAAGTGGTATTTTCATCATCATCACTGTCATCAAACACACTGATAGGAGCAGCATTGAGCATATTGGAATAAGCTCTGGTTGTTCGTTGCTGATGAGTGTCTAAATACTCATCATTTCTGTCACATTTAGACTATAAAAACATTTAAAAACATGCAGATATGCTTCAAAACACAGAAAATATCATTTGATTGTGTTTTTATGTGTTTCATGTGCAAAAGGATTAAATACAGTTGAAAAACGAACATAGTTTGCATAATTGTCAATTTCAGTCCTTTAACTTTTAGAAATTGGCAAAAATAGTCCCTGGTGTTAAAAATGTTGAAAATTATCATTCAAGGTCCCTAAATTATTTAACTTTTACAATATTGGTCCTTGGATTAAAGTTTTAAAGAAATGGCAGTTTTGGTCCCTGAAGTTTCAAAAATGGCAAAACAAATTCCCCCGGGTTTTAAATATTGAAATTTAACATCTTAAGTCCTTGGGAATTGAAACTTGGCATAAATGGTCCTTTTGATACTTTGGAGAAATTACAGCTTCAGCCCCCTAAAAATCCAAAAGTTACACTAATGGTCCTTGGGCTTTAAACCAAATAAAACAACCTAACCCTTTAAATAAATAACCCAGCCCAATCCCTTTATATATAAAACCGGGGTCAAACCCCTCGGTCAAACCCAATCCCTCCCAAACCATCTTCCCTGTACCTCTCCCTCTCCCTCACCTGCATCCCAAAACCAGGTGGTTTTTCCACCACCTCACCACCTTTCCACCTCACCTATCTACTCCACCACCTCATCCCTACCTCCGTACACCAAACCACTATGCATTTAATACTTCCCCACCACTTTTCCTCAAAACCATCTCACACTCCCTGGTTTCACTTCCACCTCACCACCCAGCTGTCTACCCACTCCCCTCCACCTCCACAACCTCCCAAGGGGCATTTATTGCACCCCAAACCCAATACGCAACCACAAATATCACTCAAGGTATTTTGGCGCCTAAAGGTGATTTCAATGGTCAGGATGACTTTGACCAATCCAAGGGCTAGGAATTGATGGGAAAGTCTCACAAAGCTGCTAGGAACTCAAAACATCATCTATAAAGAAAGAAAGAAGCAGAAGTGAAGAGTAGTAGTTAAAGTAGTTGTAGTTTAGTTTAGTTTTATCATTTTAATGTATTTTTAAATTTCAGTTTAACTTTCAGCTTTCAAGTGTTTTGTTAAGTCAATTCAGTGTATTTTGAACCTCTTTCAATCTTTAATTTCAGTGTTAAGTTTAAATTTCAGTTTATGCATTTTTGAGTGAATTTGACAAATTCACTTAATATTGTTAACTGTTGTTATTCTAGGTTCCTTCAAGCTCAGTTAGGCTTATTTACAAGTTTTTAAAAGGTTTTAAAGCTTTGCAACCAGTTATACTCAATAATCATAAAAACCTCAAAAATAGTTGAAAAATAGTTCATAAATAAAAAATTCAGTGTTAAAGAAGATGATGCAAGGAGCAAGGCAAAACCTGGATGGCCTTGGGTTAGTTGCTTTGTGGAAAGTATTAGGAAAGGGTTAGAGTACTTAGTCCTTTGTTCTCAGTCTATAATCACTTGTGAGCCCATTTTTCTCATTTTTTACTTTTTACTGTGCTATAGTTTTTTATCTGCTTATATCTGGTTCTATGTGTTTCTTGGGTATATTCTAGTGATATTATTGCTAAAAATTTAGTGCTTATTAACTGTATTTTCTTGCTTATTCATGCTTATTAATTGTTTTGAGATTTGCTCATTTACTGTTTTTTTTTAGCTCATATTGCATCTGTCTGTTCTTGTTGATTTCATTGTGATAACTTTGCATATCTAGCTTCTACTTAGTGTACTAAATCTGTTTAAGCTTAAATAGTAGTGGTTATAGTCTAAAATTCATAAGTTGTAGTTTAAATCAACACTTTAAAGGGTGTTTGGGATAAGTCTTGTTTTTGACCAAACACCAATTGTACTGTTCATTTGCCTTTTCTTAAATTTAGTTTGTGCTTATTGAAAGCTATATAAGCTGTTGTTGTAAAGAGTTAAGTGTTTTTAAAGCTTTTTGATGATTTGAGTTTGTGAGTTCAATATTAGAGTCTCTACTGCCTCATTAAGCTTTCCTATAAGCTGAGCTTATTGAAGCCCAACTTTTGGCAATATTAGGTGTAATATAGTTGTTGGAGTAAGTTTCCAAGAGTTGAGTTCATTTCAGTTAGTCTAGTAGAAGTTTGAATCAAGTCTGCTCATCAGATTAAAAATTCTGCATTTTTCGTATTTACCAAGTTTCAGCCGATTTTCTTTTATTTTTCATTTCTTCATCTTAAGTAGTTATTAGCTAAAATTTGGCACGCATAGAGTTGGCCAGCTTTTGTACTTACTCATATTTTTAGTTTATTTTTTAGAATTTTTTATACCAGCTTTTCAGCAGCTTAAAGTTGCCTCAGTGGGCTGTTTTGAGGCACCAATTCAGCAGCCCCTTTTGGCTTATTTAAGCTTTGTTCAGTCCTTATTTGGTCTCTTAAGTGCTTAATTCTTTTCATTCTAGGTAGTTTGCTTGTTAATCTTGGCTTATTTCCAAATCCCAGACCTTTTCTTAGCTTATTGGAGCTTTAAAATAAGCTCAAAAAGTTCCTCATCCATACAAGCATGTACTGAGAAATCAGTACATACTTGTTGTGAATAGCGACTTTCTCAGCTTATTCTTAAGCCCCAAATAAGCTCAACTTGGACTGATTTTTGGATTTTAGTGTAGCCTATAGTACTAGCAAGCTTTTGCCCCCATAAGTTCCCACTTTACTGCTTATTTCAGTGCTTAAAAATAAGCTAGAAATAGGGCCTTTAGCTTTCTTTTAGTAAACTGTATAATTACTCGATTTGGCTGACGGCCTGGGCATATTTTAGTTTTTTAAGTTGAATTAGGTTTGTTTAGGCCTATTACACTATACCTGAGCTTTTGGTGTATTATAGTGCTTATTTGCTTATTTTTGTGCTTATTTTCAAACTGCTTATTAGCCCATTCAGCTTATTAGTGGGCTTATCTAACTTTTTATATTTTTCCTAGTATTCTGCTATCATATAGTATTTACCTTGAATTTTTCAGATTTTTCCCAAGTCATTTACTATTTTTAATCCTTTTAATTAGTTTCTAATAGTTTTTAATTCATAATAAAAAATATAAAAGTCAGAAAAATATAAATCTTTTTTTCTAAAATTTTCTTTTATTATTTAGGATTTAAGAAAAATAATTTTGCACTTGTAAGATTAGATTTCCATATATCTCAGTTTTTAGCCCGTTTTTCACTTTATTCTACTTTTTTCGGTGCTTATTTTAAGTTTTCAAAAATATCGTCTTTTATAAAAAGTGCTTATAATTAAGTACTTTAGCAATTTCGAAAATCAAAAATCCAAAATTATCCCGTTTTTATATTTCCCGTTTAGCTTATTTAAGCTATTTTCTTTTATTCCTTAGTATAAATCACTCAAAACCTTATTCGTTCAATCATCACCCGATCACACATTCGTTCTATTACAGATTACACACCTCGTTGGGACTTAACGACCCGGGGATACACTCTGTACTCCTTTGGTAAATTGTATTGTGCCCTAGATTGTTTGACTCTTGTTGACCATTAACGTGGTCAATATTAGTTGACCGTTTGGGGCCGATCAGGCTGTTCTTTGCTCACTAAGTTTGTTTGACAAACTTTTAACCGTAAATCGTGAAAGAGTAGGATCTATTCTTGACGGTTGAGGAGCAATTGTGGGTGTAGAGTTTTGGACAACCATAGGTTGGACGTATTTAGCACTTCTATTGTTAGTGGGAAGTACCGGGTCCTTTTTCACCTTGAGTCCAACATGAGCTTTACCACTACGTGTAGTGACAGCTTTGAGTTCACCCCTTGGGTTGAAAACAGTGTTACTTGGGAGACCTCCCGAGGTAGAAGGTAGATCATTTAAATACTTTTTTATATCATTTATTTGGGTAACCAATAACCGGTTTGTCTCATATTGGGTCCTATTTGTCTCCTCTTGGGATTTTATGAATTGCTTAAGCAACTCATCTGAGGACGTCTGATTTTGGTTTTGGACATTCCATGGCTTTTGGTTAAAATTACCCTGATTCTGACCTCGGTTTTGATTGAAATTTTGGGAATTGTTGAAATTTTGTCCCTGATTTTGAACAAAGCGGTTTTGATTATTTTGATTTGGCACGGGTGGAAAACCAGGTGGTACCATAGCATTTGGTGCTCGGTACTGAGTTTCAGCATGCGGTCGGTATTGATTTTGGTTTACTGCAGCTACGGGAGCTGTGTAAAGAGAAGCATCGGTTGCTTGACAATCATAATACGCATGCGGGCCACCACAAGTTTCACACACTTTGTTTATGGCTTTGATTTGTTCCGGTTTATGAATTTCACTCTTCAATTCTTTCATTTCTTTCATCATGCAACGCATTGAGTCCGTTAGAAAGGCTAACTCTGATGAGTTACCGGATGAAGAAGCAGGAGTGACAGGAACATTCACTTTGTTTCGAGAAATAGGAACTTTTGATTTATTTTCACAAATTTCAACCACCTCTTTAGGTTTACGATTCAAGATATTGCCACCGGCGGCTGCGTTAAGTAAATCTTGATCGTTTTGGTTCAACCCATTATAAAACGTATTGATCTGTTGTAACTCCGTGAAATCATGATGCGGGCATTTTCTTAGGAGATCTTTAAATCTGTCCCATGCCTCTCCGAAGTTTTCATCAAAACCTTGACGAAATCCAGAAATTTCATTTTTTAGATTAGTCGTCTTTGATGGAGGGAAGAAATAATTGACAAATTTCTTTACGAGATCTTTCCAGGTTTCAATGGATCGAGGGGGTTCTTTATCCAGCCAAATCCGGGCTGCCCCTTCTAGTGAGAATGGAAATAGCATCAATTTGATAACTGTTTGCGGCACATTCTTGTAATTGATTGTAGAGGTCAATTTGTTGAACCAACGAATGTGTGCATATGGATCTTCTCGTTCAAACCCTTGGAATTGGTTTGTGGACACGAGCTGAATCAAATGTGTTTTCAGTTCAAAATGATCAGAATCGATGGGTGGTAAAACGATGGCATCTCCGTAACCCTTGGTGGTTGCTTGGAGCATCTCAGCCATTGTGCGTTCATCTGCCATATTATCAGTGGGAACAGTACGAATCTCGGGTTCAACTATTTGGGCAGCACGTCTACGATTACGTCTTCTCGGAATATCTACGAGTTCACGTAAAGGGCTTGATGACGTGGAAGAACGAGTGCGCATGCACTAAATAAAATATTTCAATTAAAACAAGATCGAAGCAAAACACAAGTGAACTTAAACCAACAATCAACAAGCGTACGGTAGCTCTCTAAAAGATAAACGCACAGAGTGGCGGAGAAGCAAAGGTGGGCAATTAATGCTCCTTAAAAACCCGCTTCTTTCAGTTCGACAATTTAATGTCAAACTATCCTTAAACCTCCGTTATAGTTTGTTTATCAATCAAAGGTGAGCCGATATTCGCAAGTGATACAGAGGCAAGTTTTAAATCTGATGTTTGGGAATCTTATTATGATAATACCCAAGTTGAGGAATATTATTTCAATTTTGCTTTTAATCTTTTATTTTACAAATAAAACGGAAAATGTTTTTGGGTTTTTATTTTTTTATATGATATTATATATATAAAAGAAAAGAAAAATATTTTTGTATTTTATATTGGTTTATGGGAAATAGGAACTTCACGAGGAAGGATCTCAAGTCACTAATCGCTTAAACTCTAAACAATATTGTCGCAACACACCTCCCCGGCAGCGGCGCCAAAATTTGATCCGTGCTAAAACGTATATATAAATATTATGCAACGACGGATACACGTGAATAAATACAAATCACCCCTTTGTGAAAAAGGATACTTGCAAAAACTCACGTTCGTGTGTAGTGTGAAACCAGGTAAGTGATTACCCGGATCGTTTCCCAACGAGGTGCGAATGGGCAAATTGCTTCAAGCTTCGGATTAGAGTGACTGATGATTAGATATTTTGGATTTTGCTTTTTATATCTAAATAACAAATGAGAAATAAATATACAAAAGAAAATTAAACTATTATTAATTATTTATTATTTAATTACTTTTTAAACTATTTTAATTTATAATAAATACTAAATGAACAAAGAAAAATCTAAAACTTTTTCTATAAATATTATGAGGTGAAAAGAAGCTAAGAAAATTATAAAAATGAAAAGTGCTTAATTAAAAATTTAAAAAGATAAAATCTATTAAATAGAAACTATCACTTATTTTATATTTTATTTTTCTTAAGGTCTACAGATATGATTATATTTTTCCTAGATTCTAATTAATAAAAAAATTTTGAAAATTAAAATTATATTTTTATGATTATTATTCTATTTATTATGATTTAATTACTATTATAAACTAATTAAAAAGATTAAAAATATCAAATGACTTAGGAAAAATCTGAAAAATTCAGGATAAGTCTAAATTAATATTCTTAATATAGGAAAATTAAAATCAAAAGTTTAATAAACCCTAATAAGCAGTTGGGCAGATAAGCAGTTTCAAAATAAGCTCAAAAATAAGCTAATAAGCTCAAAACTTTACCAAAGGCTCAGGACAAGTTTAATATACTATTAGAAGCTTAAAACAACTTAAAAACACAAATAAGCACAACGAATAAGCAAGATAAGCACTAGAACAGTTGCACTAGTTTATGCAGAAAAATCAGGAAAGTAGCCAACTTGCAGAGCAGATTAAGCACTTCTAATAAGCTAATTTGTGGAATTTTAAGGGGGCAAAATCTAGCTGATACTACTGGCTATCCTAAAAACCAAAAAGCCCCATCTCTAACTGACCAATTGAACTCCAATTGGACACAAGATCAAATGGGAAAAAACTATGCAAGGTACTGCTAGAGTGAACAAGGTACTGCTAGGGAAAAGGGAAATTTGCATGCTTATTTTAAGCTATGAAATAAGCTAGGAAATGGAATCCAAGTACAGAATCTTAAAGCCTACTAGGTGAACTACTTATAAACCAAAAAGCAGGGTCTCAGCTTATCTAGATAAGCTACAAATGAGCTGAGAAAAAGGGCTAGTCTTCTCAGTGCTACTCAGTATATACTGAGTATGCAGAGTTGGTGTGCAGAAGTGCACAAGCCAAAGGATCTTAAACCAACTCTTGTGTTATCACTATATGGACCAAAAGAACTCAGAAAATGCCAAGGTTGATGTCAGAATAAGCTCATAGCTTAATATGGCTTATTTTGGTCTTTTGAGGTTCTAAAAATTGCACAGAGGGCTCAAAACAATGAAATCATTCTAATATGCTAATGTGAACTTAAAAACAGCTTATTATGACTTATTTAAGCTAGGTCCAAGTTTAGCAAATGGTCAATGAACAGTACAAGCTAGTTTGACCTAGTTGACTGCATAAACCAAATACCCCTTTGTAATGGTCTGTGATGATTTTTTAAATGAAACAAACTATTTTAAACTAGAAGTTCTGATTTTACTGATTGACTAACTTAATTAAACTCTAATAAGTAACTTTTAACAGGAAAATAAGCAATAGATTAAGTTATGCTATATTTAGCTATTTTTGGCTTTTTTAACTGATTTTAAGAGAAGTAAAGAAAAAACTATATAACTACTGATAAAACAGATCAAATATGATTAGAAACTATTAATAAGCAGTAAAACAACACAATAAGCTAAAGATAAGCACTAGTACAGTGAAAATAGAATTTAAGCTAAAATTGATAAAAAGCTTACAACTGAAAAAGCTTATGGAACAAGAGAACAAGGACAGAACCAAACCTAGCTTGTTCACACAAGCTAGAAAACCCAAGAAAAGCCTTCCTAGATAGCTTATCTCTTCTGAATAGCTTATTGTGAGCTTATGTTGACTTTTCTTCATTTCTTGAATTAGAACTGATTTAATCTAAAATAAACTTACAACAAGCTATTATAAGCTTGCATAAGCTTATAGAAACAACTAAGAAGCTAATTCAATTACTACTTAACTTGGTTCGAATTCTCAGTACACATGGAATTTAAGAAATTTGGAATAATCATTAGCTAATGGAATTTGAACAAAGATTAACAACAAACAAACTTATCTTAACTTATATTGATTACTGAAACTTGAGATTACAAATTGTAGCTACTGAAAATGAAAATACGATTATGCTAAATTATCTACTTGCCATTTAAGGCTTACATTGCTTCCTATTTATACAAAAAACTAAGTGGGATATATCCTATCTTCTTCTCTGATCCTTTCTGAGCCCTTGGATAGTCTTCAAACGATCTCAGCCTTTGATATGGATTTTTGGCGCCAAAATTGAGTGAGTGGGAAATACCACTAGTACTGATAACTTGGGAGGATGAAGAAGCAATTAATGCCTTTTGGCATGTTAGGTAAGGTGGATAGGTGGAAGGTGGTGGGTTTGTCAGAGAGGCGGTGGAAATGGTGGTGTTATTGGTGGTATGGTTTTGGCGCGTTGATGGTTTAGAAGAAGAGTTTGACTGAGTCAAACTCTGGGTTAAATAAAGGTCGGGTTTGGGCTTTGTTTTGGGATTGGGCTGGGTATGTAGTTGGGTTTATTATTTAGTTAGGATCCGGTTTGGATTTAGTTAAACACAAGGACCATTTTTGTAATTTCTGAATTTTTGAAGGGTTGAAGGTGTAATTTCCATTAAGTTATAAAAAGGGCTAAATTGTAACATGTGAATAGTACAAGGGTATTATTTGATAAATTACATTTTTTAAATACCCGAGGACTAAATTTGCCAATTTTGAAACTTAAGGGGTAAAAGTTGCCATTTTTAGAAAAAATTCATCCAGGGACTAAAAGTGAACATGTTTGATATCCCAAGGACTAAAGTTGACTTTCCTTTCATTTTAAACCTTCAGGGACTAATTCTGCCAATTTGTGAAACTTCAGGGACTGAAAATGACAATTTTGTGAACTTTGCATGTTTTTCACTTGTTTTCAGTCTTTTTGTTCCTGAATCATATAAAAACACATTTTATGATATTTTCTGTATTTTGAAGCATTTCTGAGTGTTTTTAAATGTTTTTGCAGTTCAGATGGGAATAAAATGATGAGTATTTAGACACTCATCAGTAGACATAGTACTGTAGTAACCGAAAGTAGTAATTATAAGTATTTCGTACGTTCGAGGTGTAACATTGAGTGTGAAATAATACGGTGTGTAATGTGTGAAGAGTAAGCATCAAGCATGTAAAGATTAGTGCAAAATAATCTTAATAGGTAATGTATTGAGCACGGCAGTCTGCAGTCACGGAGGGCGTAAAATGGTATGGTGTAAAATCATTTATTTTGAAAGTGTAGTTATAGTTCAATGTTTGAAAACATTTGGTTCTCTATAACCATAGGCTCTGATACCAATCTGTAACACCCCCTAATTTGTTTAGTGGCAGCGGAAAAGTAATTAGGGTGTTACGGTGAGGATCGAGTTAAAATTTCAGAAAAAGGGCCCAGAATAGGCGTTTTGAAAGTTATATGTCATTCAAAATAATAGTTTTGGTATAAAGGTGAAATATTTGGTTCGAAAATCCTATGAAAAGATATGATAATTTGGAAAGAATGACATATTTGATTTTACACCATTTTATTTATCAGAGTATAAGATGCCCGCTCCGTGCCTTGTCCTGCTCCGTTAATTACCTGAGATAAACATGCTTAAAACGTCAACACAATGGTTGGTGAGTTCGTGGAGTTTAATAGAAAATAACTTTCTTTCAATGAATTTAAGAGATGTACAGTGATAGTTGAAATAAATAATAGTACATCCTGAAGTAAATAGTAAGTTGCGTTGGGTCAAAATCCACAGGTAAATCATGTATGAACTCAAGTGATCATAAGTCTCAAGTTTTAATTGAAAATGAGCTACGTTGTTATACGCTCAAAATGAAGTGCTGAGTCAACTTTTAAAAGTAATGATATATCAAGCAATTTGGACTGTCTTTATTAGAAGTCACAACTAAGTCACAAATGATAACAATTAAGTTTCAAATACAGGATCCATAATCCTAACACATAGTGAAAACATTAATCTAGTTTCTGAAATCTATCAGTGTGGAGTGGTGTTTACTAAATACAGTTGTATCCTAATATATATGAAACATTCATATATTCATAAAGTTATATTGCCCTAAGCCTCATGACACGCAAAACGTTAACAGTGTACCGTAAAACGGAGGTGTTCATCAAATTAATGATGAAGGTTTTGCCCTCATGTAATAGGTGATTTGCCAATTCCTATTTTTCTCAAATATAGTGGATCACGACTAAATACGACTAACCATATAGGCATTCCGTCCAAGAATTTAGTGGGATAGGTTGTCAGCCTCTAACAGGTTTCAACGTTGTTCACTATATTCGCGTTCACCGCAGTGATTAATGGCTCATGATCGAGGGACTTTATGGCAATAAAGTAAACTTAGGCAATATAGGTTTCTGGGTTCATGTAATATGCGTATTTTATTCTTGGCAATTATTTCTATTGAAATGTAGAAATATCATAGTGAAGTTAACTGTACATCCAATTGCTATATGAATGCATATAATGAGTCTCAATATCATGTTACAACGAGTAGTTGAAATGTTATCTTCCAAACATAGTGTTTCAGCTAAGCAAGCAATTTGCAAATATAACGAGCATATATTCCTTCCAAAGGGTGATTCAAAACATGTAAAGCATAGTTGATGATTTTGACTAAATCATGAGAGTTTCAAAGTATAAAAGTAAACTTAAAATAGTTAAAGCATGTATCTCCCCCAAAAGAGTTATTAAAACAATTATTAAAAGAGTAGGGGCCACGACTCACCTGGAGTGTATCTGACAAGATGGAATTATAAGATCAAGTAAGGCTTATGGAAACGATCACGGAAACGCCTTCGATACGAAACCTGAATATGAGGGAAGTCTAAGATTCTGAATTACTACTAACATTGAGTGTGAAAGTGAGAAATCGTATAACGATTTGATGATATGAGTGTGATATGCTTAAAATGCCTCAAGTTAAAAATATATATATACTATTATCTTGACTCTTATACCAATCGACTCAAAATATTATCCCCTCAAATATGCTGAAATGATATGCAAAGTGAAATCGTTAAATTTCTAATAAATAACAAAAAAATAATACATAACTAAAATGTATAAAAATGCATATGCACTGATGGGTGAAAAATGGAAAATAAAATAAGAATGTCAAGTAGAATCAGTTGGTCCTTGTTCTTTCTAGATTTTATACTTTTTACCCTAACTGTGCTTGCGTTACGTCGTTAGTCCTTCGTTAAGTCCAAAGTCCATAATAGTCCAAATCTTGTCCATATGTCCATATAAGGCTTGGAGTTCAATGATATGTCAATTTAAGTCCTCTATAAACTGTTTTCACAGCTTCAGTCCACAAGTTTCTCGGTTTGGCAGTTTTAGTCCTTCCAGTTAGATCGCGTTACACTTTTAGTCCAAAAATGTCAAAATGGTGAGGAAAAAGTGGGCGAGTTTTTCTGAGTTATATTTAAGGTGAAAGAAGCTTATTTTAACAGTTTATTCGGCTAGTAGCTTAATTTTCACATAAATGGGCCCTTAACGAGCCATAACACTAAGCCCATTTGCTATTTTTAACCGTGGGTCTTTGAGCGAGTTGGGTATATTAAGAATGCTTATTTTTATCATCTTGTTTCATTTCTAAAAGTGCCAAATAATCAGCTTATTACCATAGCTTAAAATCTGCTCAACGGGTTATAAAGCCCATGCGTGGTTTTTAGTTGTGTTTAAATATGATTTTTGCGATTTAGTTTGGCTGTGATTAAGGGTCGTAACATGATCATTTTTATGTGATGTTTATACGAAAAGTGTAGCTTGTTGGGGTGTCCATGGGGTCGTATAAAAAATAGAACATGGTCGTTCAGTTAGATCGTGAGTTAATGTGTCACTTAATAGGCTACTTGGGACTGTTTCGAATGTGTATAACACTTAGAATATATTTATGTGTTTTCCTGTTGAACCTTAGACCTTGATAGATCTTTGTGAGCTCGTGGATCGTTAGTAATGTTTATGTAATCACAAACACACTAAAAGAAAGTCTAAGTTACTTGTATTCTATAGCGGAAAACAAACACAAGTAAGAACACGATTACTAAGAACGATTTGATCCTCTATGGATATTTTGATTAATACTAAAAGTGTTTTTCTAAACTCGTACATAATACATAATGATGCGTTCCTTTTATAGACAAGGAACCCTAAACAACCCTAAACCGTTTCACAAGAAACGTATATTCTAAAAACTATCTAAGATATGCAATATCACTTTCTAAATAAACTCATGCATATCCTAACTAATAACATAATACGCGGAAACTATCAATCAGCAGAAACACATTCCGCACAATCTATACTTCGGTAGAAACAATCTTCAGCAGAATCTTTACTTCCGCAGAAACCATTATTCAGCAGAATCCAATACTTCAGCATATTCATCAGCAGTAACCATCAGTAGAATTCTTCCTTAGCAGAATTCCCAACAATCCTCCCCTAATCTTGAATTTGACATGGTTAAGTTCAAGATTCTTGATAGATCTTTAACACTGCATAATAAGAGGATTGACTTCGAACATCAGCAGCAAAGAATCAAATGAACCACATCTCTATGAATGGCAAAACTTTAAACTTCAGGTCTTTGCAGCAACAAATGACAGATTGTACATCAAAACATATTAGTTTCATACTATTCTCATCACATCCAAGTGTGTTAACACCTGTGAGAGGTGAATCATTGAAAATAATGGATTTGATGTCTCTTTACCAATAGCCATCACTACTGGAGTAGCCAAATGTTTTAGTTCGAAAACTATGGTACACTGATAACCATCTGATTTATTAGCAAATCAGCAACTATAAACGGATTTGAGATGTCTTTACCTGTAGCCGTTTGCTCAGGACTAGCCAATTCTTTGGTTTCAACTGAACCTTGGTAAATTGAGAACCAAATATGGATACCAATTGTCTTTACCACAAACCATACTTTTGTGGACTAGCCAATTCTTTGGATCCCAGAAAGGGTTACATCCATGGTGAATTGATGACCATTTCAACTCTCAGCAATGAAGCATGGGTGAGTTGATTACCCTATAGCTTTGAGCAAGCTATTACAGCTATCAACAGATTTGATGTGTCTTTACCAAAGTTGTACCCTTTGGACTAGCCAACTCTTTGATGGACACAAGTCACATCTGGTGAGTTGATAACCATCAACAGAGTAATACAACAAACCTGCATTAAAGTTAGTACACAAAGATTTTTTTTTTATTTTTTATTTTTTTATTTATTATTTTTTTTTTTACTAAGAACGAAATAAGAAAGAAATGAAATAAAGAAATAGAAAATATACAAATAATACATAATACCAGAATCAAGAAAAAGCTTGTTGTTGCAGAAGCTTGGACTTGATGAACCCGACCAATTGTTCAGCATGTGTCCTATCATTAGCAACTGGATTTGGAGGAATTTCCAACTTCCTTTGGAGCATTCGATTCATCAGTGTCATGGACAATGGATATTGTTGATCAGAAAACATACATACTCTTATCCCAGACTCAGTCTCCACCACATGGACATTGGGAATGGGATAAAATCTCCAAGTATCCCCTTTCCACCTATAGGAATTCTTCCAAATCGAATAGCCTTTCTCCTGTGGAGTTTGGGAGTCAAAGAGAACTTGAAGATCTCCCAATAGATATAGGCCAGCACCTTGTGGAGTATGGATATTGATGCGCGTGATGTGTCGTTGCGGTTTAGCAGTTTTAATGCCTACTCAAGTTTTAAATTTATATTTAGCCGACTTATCAATAACACACACACTTAACGAGCAGTGTACCCGGTCAGTATGAAGATAATGGTAAGTAGAGTGTCGATCACTAAGAGTGGAACGTATAATCTCGTTAATCTAATCAGTATTTTAATATCCTAACGCAAGGGGGTTTCAGCCTGAGAGACTGGCACAGTTTTGTTTGCAATTAAATAGTAAAATAAACAATAGGCACGAATCAGCAAGTAGCACACACGTACACAGATAGATACTTGAGACAATAAGAGGGCTGTCCTTATGATTAAGTAGATTGTCACTTGTTTTATTGATAGCTTTATATGAAGTGTATGTAATTAACCCTTTCTCGTTGGTCCTATTCTTATCGGCGAGTAAACCCTTAATGACGACTTATGTCTAAAAGTTATTCCTAAGTGATCAATTTAGAAACAACCGTGGGAGCCACACCTTGTCCCGCAGTCGGGTGCCCGCAAGCCACTAATAAACACAGAGGTGGTCAATGCACTAATAAGTAGTAACCAAAGACATCAACATATAAACTTTAATTGATGGGAAAGCAAGTATTAAAGGGAGTGCAATCTTTCCGTTGTCACATTACACAAGCCACCAATCCTGATGAATTAAAGTTTGCTAAAACAATAAAACAAAACTACTTAATGAATTAAATACATGCAGCACCTTCTTACAGCTCTTGTATCTTCGATTTGGGTGTGTCTTGTGCTGCCTCTTGACTGAATTCGTCCTTCTCTTCTGTTGTCCGAACTTCGGTTTTAGGGTTTCGAACTCTTTTCTTCGTCTGGTCTACGGGGTATTTATAGTTTCTGTCTGAGGGAAGATGCGGCGCATCTACTAAGTAGATGCGGCGTATGTACGTAACTTCGCGTGGGGTCCAAGATTATAATATTCAGGAATATTCGTACACCGCCAGAAGATGCGGCGTAACTCTTGATTAGATGCGGCGCATGTCCTCTTGTATCTTGGATCGTATCTGGTGACATCTTGATAGAGATGCGGCGCATGTTGATAGTGAGATGCGGCGCATCTGGAGCAGATTAGTCTTGATCTTCTTCATTTCAGTAGACTCTTCACTTTATGCACGTTTTGCTCCATTATTAGTCCAAAATCGCCAAGTTTCACCAAATGCTTGTTTTTACCTGAGAATTACAAAAGTAAACGATTAAGTATCAATCCTCATACATAATATAGTAAAACAAGTCAAATTAATAGGATAAATGATAGTAATAAAATGTACTTATTTGAGTTCATCAGATATCATAATACTCAGTGACCAACTTGTAAAGTGTCTGCAGATCTTGCCTATCCACCAAATGAAGAATTTCTTGCAAGAAAGTGAAATTCTTATAGGATTGATCTTGCCTATAGATAGTATTAAGTTGTCCATCTGTGATAGTCCATCTGATCAACACATTGTATGATCCTTCAGGAAACGTTTCAGAAGATCCTTCCTGAATAAATGAATCATCAGCAGCTTCTAGATTCACTTGCTTCGAAGAACTACCCATGTGAGCTCTGAGAACCTGCTTAGCCAATCTAATGGATCTTCTACTTGCAATATGCTTGCCTATATGTGCCATTCTCTTCTTCCTTCGACCAGGGATGTAAATTCCCATAGAAACATCTCCAGTAGCAATAGAAGAAGTCTCTTCAGTAGGAATAGGAGAACGTGGAACAGAAACCCCTGTTACATGTAATCTCTCAGCCATTTCCCTGGCTTGTTTACCCTTAGCAGCTGCCTGTGCAGCTTGTTTAACCTTTTCTGCATTATAATTTGACAATGATGAATCTTCATGATCAGCAGATGTTGCAGCAAAAGGTTCAGCAGAATTGGGCGGAGCTTCAGAAGAAATAGGAATCCCAGAGGATTGTCTCTCAGAAGCTTCATCAGCAGAAATGGTAAGAGTAACAATAGGCTCAGCAGATTGTAAGTCTTCAGGAGTATCTTCAGCAATATCAGTAGAAGGACTCAGATGTACTTGATCTCCAGAAGATGAAGTACCTTTCTCCACTTGCTTCAGTCTTTTGGTACATGGAGCTTCCATACTATCAGTAGTCCTCTTAGGTTGAGTAGCAGAAGAGTGAATAGACTTCATAATCTGATCATAAATTCTATTCAACTCAGAATCAGATAAAGCCCAAACTTGCTTCTTTGTCAAACCATAACTGTACACAGAAGTATACTGATTATAGACCACATTCCTCCTATATTGTTTCTTTTCTGCTTCAGTCTGAGGTCTATCTCTCTTAGCTTGTGCTTTCTGAGCAGCAATAGCCTTTCTTCTCTCTGCTGCAGCTTTCTTCCTCTGTTGCCCAAGAGCTACCATTTGTTCAGCAAAGTTATTACTATCAAAGTTAGCTCCTAAGATACTTTGAGCCAAAGTAGAATTGGATGCAGCTTGTTGAGTGTAAGAGTCCCATTGTGCATCAGTGAATTGAGCTGATTGCTCATCTAGCTCTCTTTGCCTTTCTGGAGGCAAATCTGAAGCAAATTGATCTGTCATCTGCTTTGCTAAAGCTTGACTCTTAACAAGATCCTCATATTCTTTAAACAACCTATCTTGCTCCTTCCTTTCTTCTTCACTAACAAGAGCTGTACCAATATCTTCTTCAACCATCCTTCCTTGCTCATTTCCAGAAGTATCCACACTAGTAACTCTGTCAATATCTTCAGTAGAAACTCCAATAGAAGCATCAGCAGAAACATGTTGAGTTGAAGATTCAACATGTGGAGCATAAACTTCATCAGTAGTATCTAAGGCAAAGGATCTTCCAGCAATAAACACTTCAGCAGACACCTTGGAAGATGTAACATCAGCAGAAGCCACATGATCATCATCAATATGTTCTTGAGCAACATACAAATTTGGCATTGTAGCTTCCTTGCTCAAGTATTGTCTTCTCCTCTTTCTGTAGAACTTAATCTGATCCCTTTGTTGAGAGGATTCAGCAGCTTTAGGTGAATGAGTAGAAGTCTGCTGAGCAGCTTCAGCCAATAAATCAAGATGATCCCAATAACTATCCTCCTGCTCATCATCAGATGCAAACACAAACTTCCTCTTCTTTTTCTGCCCAAGTTTATCCTCTAATTCTTGAACCCTTCTTTTCAGCACCACAATCTCATCACCAAGTGAGGATTTAGTATCTGCAAGTTCCTTCTTCAACTTCTCAATTTCTTGAACATTCCTGTTGAGTAAAGTATACAAAGAAGTGAGAGTAATAGGGTCCTCAGCTCCACCAGCAGATGTCTCAGTGGTAAAGGGAGCTTCATTGGGCCTTTCAGAAGAAACATGTAAATACTCAAAATTAGAAGTGTTCTCATCTATTGGGTCTCTAAAGGGGCTAGGTGTGGACAGTCTTGGAATCTCATCTTCAAGAGGTGTAGGAGTATGAGTATCAAGAGACTGAATTGTCTCCTCAACCTCAGGAGCAAGCTCTACAGGAGCTTCATGAGATTGTGATGGAACAGGTGAAGGTGTAGGTTGGTCAGTAGAAACAATAGGTACTTCAGCAGTTAAGGATGGGCCCTCATCCCTTTCTACTGATGGAGTACCATCAGCAGTATTGGGAGCTGGTGGAGCATCAGCAGCATTGCCCTCATCAGCATCATCATTGCCATGTGGCAACATAGCTGGTAGCAGAGGGTGATGGTCCCCAACATAATGAGTTTTCATAGAAGCAAACAACTTGGCACTAAGGGCTCCTATGGGATAATGTCCTCTATCCTGGGTATTTATGTCTAAAATTATCTATAGAAACCTAGGGTACATTAAAAACTTATGCTTTTTATTTTGAATATTTTCTACCAAATTATCAAAAATAAACTTAGAAAAATTATAAGTTAAACCCTGTGAAAGACACACTATACCACAACCCATTTGAGTAGAAAATTGATCCCATCCTCCGGATTTGTTGCTGATACATTGAAGTAATGTGTGTACCAAAAATCTCCACTTGGGACAAAACTTGTTCTTCAGCCACATAGTCGTATCCACACTTTGATAACCCGCTGCTCTTAGACCAGTAAGAATCTCTTCAGAGTTGGTGTGATAAACCCCATTTTCATCATCCAACTGCAATCTTTCCCTAATCAAAGCTTCAGTCACAACATACTCAGTTCCATCAATCTTTGCTACTATCTCTGTATCAGACCGCTTCTCAGCAGATGCCCAAAATTGTTTTACCAAAGATTCATGTACTATATCCGGATAATGAGTCAAAGCAAAATGAATCTTTGATCGCTTTAAGAAATCAACCATAGGGTCATAAATGTCCTGTCCCTTCGCTTTTCCCAGAAAAGCAACTTTATTGTGATCCTTCTTGAATTGTAGGGCCTCCATTGAAGAAATTATGAGAGAATGGAGAATAGGTTTAGATTGCTTTGAAGAGGGAATTAGTTGTTTTGGGCGAAGATTATATGAATAGGTTATAAATAGAAGTTACCCAATTATGGTCAAAATTTATCGGAACTAATGGTTGACCTTATCTGACGTGTAAAGTAACTTCACCATTCAAAATCAACCCTTCAGCAGAAAAGATGGTCAATCTGCTGAAGTGAAGAGTCAATCAGCAGAAACAACTCAAGAGAATAATATCTTCAGTAAAGATCTTGAGTTTTACTTTACTACCCAACTCGCATTTATTACCATGAATCCTTGACTTCGCCTATAAAATATCCCCAATTCACAATCCGCACCTACCAATTAACCCTAACTAACCATCAAACCTTTTGTTAACCTAAACCATTCATCAGCACAATGGCAAATCAACCAGAAGTAGTTGATCTGACATCTGAATCATCAGCAGATTCAGCAGACAACCTTCCTCAATCATCCACCCAACCTTCCCATAGAAGGTATTGTATCACCAAAGAACAAGCCCGCAAGAAAAAGCATGATGTGGGTGCTTCAAGCAGACCACACAATCCACCCAAATCTCCATCATCATCATCATCAGAGGATAATCGTCCTCTATTTCGATATCCCTACCAAGACGAGCCACCTACAAGGAAGTCCCCTTTTCTTCCATCTTCAGAAGATGATAGTGTGGTGGATCCAGATGATTCACCTAGGGGCTCTGATGATTCTACTGAACGTCTGGAGCCCATCTTCAACAGATTGGCAAGAGAAGAAGAGAAGAAGAAAGCAGCATCAACCAGGGAAGAGAATCCCCAACCTTCACAACCCCAACCAAGACCACACACCAGAAATCCACCACTCCCAGTGACAAGGGAGGTGGTTATTGGTCTTCCTGCTCCAAGAACTGGTGTTTCATACCATAGAGACACAGGAAAGGGAAAGGGTAAAGTGGAGTAGGTGATGATGAGATGTTGCCAAGGACCAAAAAATATAAAATTAGGTTCTTGGTATTTTTGGTCTCTCAATCATGTCTGTTAGTCTTCCTGGTGTTGCAATGGATGATAGGAACTTGTGTCTGTGTAGGTTATCTTGTATAGGATTGGTCTTTATGAAATGTAACTTCTTTGAATGAATGAATGAACAATTTGCCCTATGTTTTGCAATGATAAGCTCTTGAATTGTTCTTCAGCACTTCCATTCAGTAGAAACAATGACCAAATCCCACTAATGTAAACTTGATTAACCTTAACTAAGAATCAGCAATCTTAAGGCAACCTGCAAAACAAACACATAACAGCAAAGAAACCAAACCAAACAAACTAAAATGACATTAGTTGATTAGAGTTAGCAAACATAATCAATAATCTACAAAATATTACAAGATATACAAAATTTTACAACAAACAATCCTCCCCTGAGGCATATGCCTCCCCTGAGGCCTATGCCTCCCCTCAAACATTGCATTTAAGGGTTAACCATCCCAATATGGACCACTAAGTGTTGAAACCTAGGTCCATCAAAAGCTTTAGTCAGTAAATCTGCCACATTATCATCTGTGTGTATTTTAAGCACCTTAATCAAATGTTTTTCATATGCATCTCTTATAAAATGGTGCCTAATCTCAATATGCTTAGTTCTATTATGAAAAACTGGATTTTTAACTATGCATATGGTACTTTGGTTATCAATAAAAATTGTGGTGTTCATGAAATTAAACCCATAATCCAACAATTGATTTTGTATCCAAAGAACCTGTCCACAACAATTGGCAGCAGCAACATACTCTGCTTCAGTAGATGAGGTAGCAACAATGGTTTGTTTCTTGCATTGCCAAGAAATCAACCTTCTTCCAAGAAATTGGCAACCTCCAGTTGTGGATCTCCTATCCAGATTAGCACCAGCATAGTCACTATCACTATAAGCTTCCAACTTGAAAGGAGACTCTTTTGGGTACCAAAGACCTAGCTTGGGTTGGCCTTTGAGATACTTAAAAATCTTCTTGACTGCATTCAGGTGGGAAGTGAGTGGTGTGACCTGATGTCTAGAACAAGCACTCACAGCAAATGTGATGTCTGGCCTTGAAGCTGTCAAGTACATTAATGAACCAATCATGGACCTGTATAGGTGAACATTCACTGCAGGATCTGGTTCAAGGTTATTCTTTGGTTTGGGAGCTTCATAGGGTGTAGTGGCAGGTCTAACATTCTCCATATCAAACTTCTTCAACATATCTTTAACATACTTATCCTGACTAATAAAGATACCATCTGGTTTCTGCTGAACTTGGAGACCCAAAAAGAAAATGAGCTCCCCCATAGCACTCATCTGAAACTCTCCCTTCATTAATTCCTCAAACTCCCTGCACCAAGCTTCTTTAGTGGAGCCAAAGATAATGTCATCCACATAAACTTGAACAAGTATGATATCCCTGGAATTCTTCTTAATGAAGAGTGCTTTGTCTATAGCACCTCTTCTGTATCCATGCTTCAGCAGAAATGATGAAAGCCTAGCATACCAAGCTCTTGGTGCCTGATAAAGGCCATAGAGAGCTTTGACAACCCTGTAAACATGCTTTGGATTATCTGGGTCTTCAAAACCTTTAGGTTGAGATACATAAACCTCCTCATCAATTTCTCCATATAGAAAAGCACCTTTGACATCCATCTGATACACCATGAAACCCATATAAGATGCATAGGCCAAGAAGATTCTGATGGCCTCAACCCTAGCTACAGGAGCAAATACTTCAGTATAATCAATGCCCTCCTCTTGTCTGAATCCTTGTGCCACCAATCTTGCTTTGTTTTTAACCACAATACCCCTGGCATCTCTTTTATTTTTCAAAATCCACTTGGTACCAATGGCAATCTTCCCTTCAGGTAGTGGTACCAATAGCCAAACTTTCTGATTCTTGAATTGTAGCATCTCTTCCTGCATTGCTTCAAGCCAGCTGGAGTCTTCAAGAGCTTGACTTACACTTGTTGGTTCCACTTGAGAAAGATAACAAGCAAACAGACAATGCTTAAAGTCTGTGTGATTGTCCCTTTGCTGAGATGAGACATAAGAAAGAAAAGCCACTTGACCATACTTAGAACCTTTTACAGAACTTCTAGTTCTAACAGGTGCTTGAGGATCACCAAGAATATTGGATGGAGGATGAGCAGTATGTATCCTTTTGGTTGCATTGGGGTTGACTTCAGTTGTAGTGTCAAGATTGGTCATATTTGGTCCAAATTCACTGTCATAGGAGGCTGAGTTGAAGATACCAGCTTTGGGTGAGTGATTTCCAAGATCAGAAGGACTTGGAAAGCGTGTATAAGGTTCCTCAAAGTCTGTGGACACACTATTAGACATGGGAGAACCTTCAGAAGACCCATCAGCAGATTTGGCAACATCAGCAGAAACATGTGAAGGGTCAGCAGAATCCTGGTTTCCACTGAAGGGTTGTGCTGACTCCTCACTAAGTCTTTCAGCTTCTTGATTGGCTGCAAATTCTTGCTTCTTGAGTCTAGCAAGGTCCTCTGCATAGTGTGACAAATCTTCAATCTCCCCAGAAGTATCTCCTTCAACATGGGTAGGAGGAAAAGAAGGTACAACAATAGTATGTTCATCATTCTCAGACTCACTTCCTGAGTCCTCTTCCAGGGTCCCTGCATTGTTAGTAGGAGACTCTTTTGTACCTGTAGATTGTTCAGCAACATATCTAGTATAGCCCAAATAATCAGTTAGGTAATCCAAGTCAAAATACCAAGGATGACCTTGTCCTTGAACATGAGGCTTATTTTCTAGGTATCTCAGATTAAGGGTCTCCTCTATCTTTTTAGAACTTAAATTATATACCCTATAAGCCTTACTATGAGCTGAATATCCCACAATAAACCCCTCATCTGCCTTCTCATCAAACTTTCCTAGGGGGTCACTAGTGTTCAAAATGGTCACCTGACAACCAAAAGGTTTAAGGTAATGAATATCAGGAACTTTTCCAGTGAGAAGTTCATAAGGTGTCTTGATATGAGGTCTAGTGATGGATACCCTGTTCAAAACATAACAAGCAGTGCTTACTGCTTCAGTCCAGAACATAGTGGGTAATTTAGAGTCTGCAAGCATGGATCTTGCTGCCTCTATTAAGGTCATATTCTTTCTTTCTGCAACCCCATTTTGCTGTGGGGTTCTTGGAGTGCTATAGTCCCTTTTTATCCCCTTAGACCGACAAAGTTCTATTAAAACAGCATTTTTGAACTCTGTCCCATTATCACACCTAATCCCTTTAACCTTTTTATTTAGCTGGTTTTCAACAAGGGTAATGTACTCTTTTAAGATTGGATATGTTTCATCTTTAGTTCTCAAAAAGAATACCCAACAAAACCTGCTATAGTCATCAGTGATCACCAGGCAGAAGGATTTGTGATCAATACTCCTGACTTGAGCTGGACCAAAAAGATCCATGTGCAGCAACTGAAGAGGTTCTGAGATAGTGCTCACAGCTGTAATGGCTTTGTATGAAGCTCTGTGTTGCTTCCCCTTGTTGCAGGCAACACAATTGTGTTCATTGGTGAAGATTTTGGAGGGAAGCCCATGAACCAGACCAAGCTTAGAGAGTTTGTTAATGGTCTTGAAATTAACATGAGCCATCCTTCTATGCCACTTAGTTGACTCATCCAGGGATGCTTTAGCCACCAAGCATGTCAGATCACCTTCAGGTTGGACTTCATTTAAGTTGAATGTGTATAAATTGTATTTTCTGGGAACTCTCAGCAGAATTGTGGTATCTTCTGGAAGCTTGAAGTCTTTAGATAGTACAAGACATTCATCCTCTGAGAAGAAGACCTTGTTCTTGGTATCACATAATTGAGATACTGAGAACAAGTTGAAGTGTTGTAGTTCCTTCACATAGAGCACATTTGCAAAGTCCAAGTGAGGTGTTCTGATAGTTCCATACCCAGTGATTTTGCCATCTCCTCCACCAAAGGTCACATTGCCTCCTCCTTGAATGGGTACAAAATCATGCATCATGTCCCTGTTTCCTGACATACTCCTGGAACAACCACTATCTATAATGCCAACATCTTTACTTTTCAAAGGATGATCCTACATATACAACAAAATTATACAAATGTTAGTACACATTTGGAGACTCAAGTCATTACTGACTTGAGCCTGCCTTGTGGATCATAAGAAGTAGGCCATGTAGATTAATAAGATCCACCATTGTTCCTGGACCTTCTATAAAGATGAGGTCCCTTGTTAGTCCAGAAACAACCTGCTGAGGGCTTAACAGCAGTATCCCAATATCCCATACCCATATACATTGGGTCAATATAGTTAGACCAATAACCATTCTGAAAATAGGAACTAATGGGTTGCACAAATGGTCTAGCAACATTTCTTCTCCTAGTAGACTTAGAATGTCTATCAGCAGAATGTCTATTAGCAGAATTGCTGGCCCTATGAGTTGCTTGTGGAACATTGATGAAGCGAAAAGTGTACCGCTTTTAAGGGGTCATTTAAGCCCTAAATCGTATTTATTTGATCAAATATTGCCCTAAATCGTTCCTTTTGTCATTTTAGGTACTTTTGAGGAGAAATCTGGAAAAGGAAGCATTTTGGACGTTTTTGGAGCATAAAAGTGAAGAAACGACAAAGTCTCAAAATCATGCTGGAAACTACCTTTGACGGCGTCAGGATTATCTCCAGACGGCGTCATGGCTTGGCAAAAGTGGTGGATATGAAATTTACTCATGATAAGCCAGTGAAAATTGCATGGGAATTCTGACGGCGTCACGCTTTAATCTGATCAAGGTCGTCACGTTATAATTCAAAGAGGGACGGCGTCACGTTCATAATCTGACGGCGTCAAGCCTTGATAAGCCAGAACGGATTTTGGAGAGCTAAAGAGGGATGGCGTCAAGAAGGTCATCCGGGAACCCTAAAAGCGGCGAGGTGACGGCGTCACACTCCATAACGTGACGCCGTCAGATCTGAAAGTCTATATATAGTTTTCTAATTTTTTGTCATTAGTGTGGAACTTATTGAGGAATTTTGTGTGTGAAAACCCTAGGACGAATTTGGCAGCTCTTTCAAGGCTTTTTGCCTTGAGATCTTCCATGTTACATTGAAGATAAGTTATCAATTAATCATTCAATATGTCTATGTGCTGTTTGATTCTATCTTATTCTTGTCTTTTGTTTAACATGTTAGGCTAGATTTATCTTGTGTTTGCTTAGATCTAATGAAACCTAGCTATTGATTATTGGTTATTAGTGTGTTATTAGTTGTATTGGATGATTGTTTATCTATGTTAGGCTTAAGAAAACTGGCTAACTTCCTATTCGGTAACTTGCTTGAACGTCTTAAGAAACATGAACCAATGCGTACTAAAGGTTTTTATGGTTGTATTTAATGCACAAGCGAATTCTAGTGATCCCATGTTAGGAGCTTCCTAGCCGGCTCGACATAGGAGTGAAGTAGGAGCTTGTAAAGTTGGGGAAGTACGTACGCCACCCCACGAATGGTATTAAGGAATACACCCGTCATCCACACAACTAATACACACTAATCAACCGGTAAAAGATAGTTAGGGAGTAAGGAAATCTAAGTAAACACATTTCTCTCCACATAAGTTTCCACCAACATTTTCATTTTTGTTATTTTATTTTATTTGCATTCGTAGTAATTTGGGTTAGTTGATTAGCAACTAATTCCGCCCACTCTTTCAAACCCGAGATTTTACTTGCTTTCATAAAATTATAAAAACATAAAAAGAATCTTCTCTCACCCTTAGACCTATTAGAGTAATTTTTCATACCTAACGAACACTATTCCCTGTGGAGAACGATCAATCCCCCGTACTTACCACTACACTATACTACATCGGTCAGGTACACTGCCTGGTGGGGTTGTAAGCCTCTTGAGATCCCTCGAGAGGTAAAACCTGTTGTAAGGTTGCAAAACCACGCATCAAGTTTTTGGCGCCGCTGCCGGGGAATAGTTATTGTTTAGGTTTAATTTTTATTTTATAGGTCTACTCACTAGATTCCTTTCTAGTGAGATTTTTATTTTATTTTTCTAGGTTTTCTTTAGTCTATCTTATTTCTTTGTACTTTTGTTTGTGATACCTTCCACTTACCTCATGAGTAACATTGATCATTTGATCCCTGTTATTCGTATTTTTCGCCGTGCAAAGTTTCAAATACCCGTTCCCGCCCCCATCGTAGAAAACAACAACCTTTCACCCGACCACCACTTTGGTAACAATTCTAAGATGGAGGAGTCTGACCATGAGAATGACTATGTTAGTCCATTTTACTACTCAGACTCCGATGAGGATGCCGGTAATGGAGAAGTAGTTAACGAGGAATGGGGAAAAGAGGAAATTGATCCCTTTAAGTATGTTGACCCTAGGACTAAGATCGAAAAGGATAGCCTCTTTAACATGCAATTTCCATGTAAGATTGGTTATCATAGTTTCCATGCCTATCTTAACTCATCTTTGCCTATGAACATTATCTCTCGCGCTAATTATAATAAAATCATGGTAGATGAGCTAGAATATCAAGGGGATAACATTGTTGCTAGGATTGAGCCACTGCACGTATTCGTTGGAAGTTTTGTGTATTTGGTGGATTTTATGGTTATGGAGAACTTAGGAGAATTTATTGATGACAAATTAACTCAAGTCATTTTTGGAGAACCCTTCAAAAGGTTGACCAACCTTGACGAAAAACTTGTGGACGGGTTAATTACATTCTCGGATGGGGATGAAGATTTTACTTACCAAATGCCCCGAGCACATCCTAGGTTTAAAAACTTCTCCATTGAATCTTGCAATAGACTTGTACCTCTTGATTTGTTAAGTGAGAATGATAAGAGGAAGGGGCTCAAATATCCACATGAGAAAAATAAGAGATACTATCATGGATGTTTGGAGCTGAATGATGAATACAAGAAAGATGAGGCAACAATTAGATGGCTCACACTCGGATACGTGAGCATAAGCGACACTAGATGAGCCACGGACTTTGAGTCTAGCTACAAGACTCGTTAATAAAGAAAAGCGCTTCTTGGGAGGCAACCCAAGTTTTATTTGCTTTGTGTGTTTATTTATTTGTTTGTTTGATTTTATTTGTTTCCGTATATGTGTTTAATTTTTATTCTTATTGATTCATGTTCAAAAGTAATTTGTGAAAATGCTTTATTTTGTTTTTAACTTCGTCTTAACTACATATAAAGGTATTTTGCAAAAGTTAAGTGTAAGGGAAATCTAAATCGGTTTATTAGAACACAAATGAACATGAATCACAATAATAATAAATTAGCATACATATTAGTATTTGTTTGAGTCAAATGCTTGTATCGAGTCATAATGATGTTTTGCAGGATTTCCAGGAAGTAAGGTAGAGGTTTTTCCAGAAATTTTCCGGAAACTTAACATGAGAATTCTGTCAGATCATATCTGACGGCGTCAGGCTTTACAACCTGACGGCGTCAGGTTTAATTTTCTGAAAATTTTTGAAAGTTTTGTTTTCATAAAAAGTTTTTATTAAATCTATAACTTATAATCTCCAGGAATCTGCAAAATTATCATTCCACAAGCATTATATCCTTATATATAGACTTTATCCCGCCGATGTTATGCAGGTTTTCGTGTTTGTTTTCTCAGGTTTAACAGGTTATTTTGGACAAGGAAATGTTTTTTTGATCAAGCTTATGGCGATGCATTAGTCATGGAGCTTCAACATTACTTTGGAAGAAGATTTAACCGTGTAACTTCATTATCCACCGAGCGAATCAGGGGAGTATTTGATTTCATTCTTTTACTTTATGCTTTTACATCTTGTTATTTGAACATTGGGGACAATGTTCATCCTAAGTGTAAGGGGGGGGTAAAAGTACGATTTTAGAGAATGCTCTTACGCTTGATTTTTGTTTGTTTAAAAGTAGATGTGTAATAAAACTGAGAGAAATACTAGTTAAGGTAATTTTAGTGCCAAATTTAAAATTTTTTACAACATATAGGAGTGAAACTTTGATCTTAATGAGCGTCTCACGGATAGGAGTTATATGACTAGCACAAAAAACCGTACCACTAAAAAATTTTCCACCCCCAAATATGTGAGCTTCGCCCCTAGAATTGGTAGGAAAAGCATTTATGCTATGATGTGTGTACCGGTAGCACTTAGATTCTAGAACTTGCGTTAGGACCATTCCGAGGCCACAAGTGAGACTACATTCGTGTAGTTAGATTTACTACATGATAAGAGGCATTAGGATTAACCCATTGTTTTACACCTGTGTTTTTGTTATAATTACATTGGCTACATTGGTCAAGTAATTCTCCCACACCCTTTGCGTTGTACTCATTTTTAGTACACGATACCCCTAGTACACCCCTCAGAGCCTATCTTTTCGTTTCGACCTTTAAGCATTTTACTTAAAGGAAGAATTTGTTTACACCCCACTTAAATGTACACCCAAATCGCCTTAGCCTACCTTGTATGCACTCATTTTTTGTGCATTATTGTTACAACATTTGTTTAAACCCCAAGTTAATTATCTAATTGATTACATGGTTGCTAAGTCGAGTCATATCCTTGTACATATTGTTTTGGGACGATTGGGACTCATGGGTAAAGTACTAGTGTAATGGAGTAATGGGGAAGAACATCATTTATTACCCTCATATGTGCTAAATATTTTAAAAGTACTCCAAGTTTTTCAATTATCTTAATTCGAGTCATTAGAATAGTTTTTTGTAAAGTTATGTAAAGTTCAAGTGTAAGGGGATGCAACGCCCCTATGATGTATTATTTTGGATGGTAGGGCAAAAGTGTATGCAAAAAAAAAAAAAAAAAAAAAAAAAAAAAAAAAAAAAAAAAAAAAAAAAAAATCGAAAAGTCAAGAAAAATACAAAAAAATGAGAAAAAGAAAAATAGAAAAAAACATACGGACTACCATCCCGTTTTATTTTATGTTTATTTTATGTTTTTGTTATTTTCTTTAATTAGTTTAAATCGAGTCGAGTCTTGGCTTAGCAACATTGTATAGTACATGTAATTGATCAAGATCTTTAACTCGCCACCAGTAAAATATCCTTTATCCAACAAAACCGTGTTTTCCTTTTCCCTACACCTAACGTTATAACCCATTTAAAAGCCCTCTTTGATAGTTTATCTTTGGTGCTTACGCCTAGTGGAGGAGGTTTTCGATCCTTTCCCAAGCCTATTGTAATCTATTTGCTATGACAGGTAGTGAGAGATATTATCCGTTTTCATTTATGAGATTTATTTTGATGACACTTGAGAGATGTGAGTATCTAAACACTACTTGTGAGGTGCTAGTTTATAATCTCCGTGGCTTTTATGATTAAAGTGGAACGAATATTTGTTGTAATTACTTTTATGTTAGCATTAAATGACCCCTAACTTGTATTTTGATTAGAATAAAAGCGCATTTGCTTGAGGACAAGCAAATCTCAAGTGTAAGGGTATTTGATGAAGCGAAAAGTGTACCGCTTTTAAGGGGTCATTTAAGCCCTAAATCGTATTTATTTGATCAAATATTGCCCTAAATCGTTCCTTTTGTCATTTTAGGTACTTTTGAGGAGAAATCTGGAAAAGGAAGCATTTTGGACGTTTTTGGAGCATAAAAGTGAAGAAAACGACAAAGTCTCAAAATCATGCTGGAAACTACCTTTGACGGCGTCAGGATTATCTCCAGACGGCGTCATGGCTTGGCAAAAGTGGTGGATGTGAAATTTACTCATGATAAGCCAGTGAAAATTGCATGGGAATTCTGACGGCGTCACGCTTTAATCTGATCAAGGTCGTCACGTTATAATTCAAAGAGGGACGGCGTCACGTTCATAATCTGACGGCGTCAAGCCTTGATAAGCCAGAACGGATTTTGGAGAGCTAAAGAGGGACGGCGTCAAGAAGGTCATCCGGGAACCCTAAAAGCGGCGAGGTGACGGCGTCACACTCCATAACGTGACGCCGTCAGATCTAAAAGTCTATATATAGTTTTCTAATTTTTTGTCATTAGTGTGGAACTTATTGAGGAATTTTGTGTGTGAAAACCCTAGGACGAATTTGGCAGCTCTTTCAAGGCTTTTTGCCTTGAGATCTTCCATGTTACATTGAAGATAAGTTATCAATTAATCATTCAATATGTCTATGTGTTGTTTGATTCTATCTTATTCTTGTCTTTTGTTTAACATGTTAGGCTAGATTTATCTTGTGTTTGCTTAGATCTAATGAAACCTAGCTATTGATTATTGGTTATTAGTGTGTTATTAGTTGTATTGGATGATTGTTTATCTATGTTAGGCTTAAGAAAACTGGCTAACTTCCTATTTGGTAACTTGCTTGAACGTCTTAAGAAACATGAACCAATGCGTACTAAAGGTTTTTATGGTTGTATTTAATACACAAGCGAATTCTAGTGATCCATGTTAGGAGCTTCCTAGCCGGCTCGACATAGGAGTGAAGTAGGAGCTTGTAGAGTTGGGGAAGTACGTACGCCACCCCACGAATGGTATTAAGGAATACACCCGTCATCCACGCAACTAATACACACTAATCAACCGGTAAAAGATAGTTAGGGAGTAAGGAAATCTAAGTAAACACATTTCTCTCCACATAAGTTTCCACCAACATTTTCATTTTTGTTATTTTATTTTATTTGCATTCGTAGTAATTTGGGTTAGTTGATTAGCAACTAATTCCGCCCACTCTTTCAAACCCGAGATTTTACTTGCTTTCATAAAATTATAAAAACATAAAAAGAATCTTCTCTCACCCTTAGACCTATTAGAGTAATTTTTCATACCTAACGAACACTATTCCCTGTGGAGAACGATCAATCCCCCGTACTTACCACTACACTATACTACATCGGTCAGGTACACTGCCTGGTGGGGTTGTAAGCCTCTTGAGATCCCTCGAGAGGTAAAACCTGTTGTAAGGTTGCAAAACCACGCATCAAATGCCTGTGGGACATATGGTGGAATATTCTGAACATTTGTCCACATTGGTCTTGGTTTAGTCTGACCAACACCCATTCTTTGCTCATGAAAATTACAATCCTTGATTAGATGAGATTTACTTCCACACACAAAACATTTCTTCTTTTTAGAAGATTTATTAAAAGAAAAAGATGTTCCATTACAAGTAGAATTATTCAAATCACTAACAGAAACAGGATTGTTTTTGACACAATAAGAAACATTATTTTGCAAAGAATTAAAAGACAAGTCTTCAGAAGAAACTGTCTTGGACTTGACATCCTCAGCAGCAATTCTAACAGACTTGTAGGGTGTCTTGGGTGAAGGCTTGGGAGAGGTCTTTGTAGGGTCTGACTTTTCACTTGAATCACAACTGGTATAGGTGGTAGACCCTTGGTCAGAGGACTTGTCACTGTCAGAACAAGAGACAAAGTCAGCAGAATTAGAGTTAGGGTCTGGCAAGTCACTTGACTTTTTGCCATAAAGATGGTGTGATCCATCAAAGTCAGAGGTGGTGGTGCTAGATGGCATGTGTTCTCCCCTAATAGGTCCAGGCACATCATGTAAGTATCCTTTACTAACAAACTTAAAAGGGGCTTGATAGTCTACTGGTTCTGGGTCAAAGACACTATACTCATTAGGGTCATATAATTGATCTTTCCCTATGTAGTCACCAAACCCTAAACCAATCTTAGTTTTTACAGACATAGAACTATTAACTAACCTGTTTAGATTTTTAGATGAATCTTTCCATTTATCAAACCTAGCCAAGCTATTGTCTAGTTTAGTCTGCACTTCCTGTTTTTCTAACACTACCTCTGCTTTTTCTTTCTCAGTACGCTTTAAATCAATTTTAGTACAATGAAAATCTCTCTCTAACACCCCTATCTTTTCATCATAAGCGACCTCATTCTTCTGAAACCAAACTTTTTGTCTTTCTAGAGTTTTTAAAGAGTGTTTATAAGCCTTAACATCTATATAACATTCATTATATTTAAGTTTCAATTCATCATATTCCTTTTTAAGTTCATTATACCTTTCACTACAACCAAATATACAATTTTGTACCTGAGATATGCCCATAAAGGCAGTGTGACTATGCTTATCCTCTGAAGAATAGCTAGCCAGCAATCCATTCACATCTGTATTATCATCATTCTCAGGTTCATGCACCTTCCAGTTGATATGATCATCCAGAGTGACCAAGGCTTTTGGGTTTTCAGCATTCACTTGATTCTTCTGATAGCTTGAATACCGAACTTCATCACCAGTCTTTCTATCCTTGCACTCTCTAGAGAAGTGACCCAACTGACCACATGAATAGCACTTGATCTTCCTTCTATCAAACCTAGCTGGTTCTCGTCCCTGAAACCCGAACTTTCTTCCAGACTTCTTTTCAAACCTCTTGACATTTAAAGTAAGCATGGCCACCTGCCATTTTAGATTCATCTCTTCCAAATCAAGAGGATCCACCTTATCAAAATCCTCAAAAGCAAGATGTTGCTGATGTTCATAATCAGCAACAAAAGAATGAAGAACATCCTCCATTACACCACTGGACTGAGGTTGAGAATAAGAAGATGTTCCTGAGGAGCTTGAACTTGAAGCCTGAGTCTGCTTGTTGGAGGTGGTGCTCACAAAAGCTGAATAAGTAGGGTTTGATGAACGAATGGGGCTTCTAACATCAGGCTCAAGAGTTTTAAGCTTGTTGTAGAGATCATCAAAAGAAAGCATATCAAGAACACCTTTAGTTTTGAGTGCAATGCTCACTTGTAGCCATGAGGGAGGTAAAGATCGCAGGAACTTTGCATTGCAGTCCTCATTATCTGGTCTAGCCTTCAGCTGATTCATCTGGCTCAAAATTTTATGGAACCTATCATACCCCTTGTGAATACCTTCCTCTTCAGTTATTTGGAACTCTTGAAACTGCTGTTTCAACATTGACTTCCTCATCCTTCTTGACTCATCGTTCCCACCAAACCTAGCCTTGATTGCCATCCAGATATCTTTTGCTTCCTCCATGTAGTGAAAGTCTCCCATGTGATCATCTGGAATAGCCTGAAGGAGAATGGTTCTCACTTTATTTTCTCTTTGTACTGCAAGAACCTCTTCAGCAGATTTAGGAGGAAGAATCGAAACAACACCATCAGCATCTTTGGAGTGCTTCTTCAAACTGTTTCCTTTACGGACAATTTCCCAAAGATTCCAATCAATATTGGTGATCCAGTTCTGCATCTTCATCGCCCATAATTCATATTCTTCCTTCTTAAGGTAAGGAAACTTTGCATTGCTGTTGGTGAGATTGAGTTGTTGCATAGATGTGGTGTTTTGGTTGTTGTTGTTGTTGTTGTTGCTGTGAACTTCAGATTCATCGTCTGATCCAGGCATTGTTATTGTTATAGGGTGTGAGAGGGTGTAAACGTGAAGGTGTTCCTAGTAACACAGAGACTCTCACGAGGCTCTGATACCACTTGTTGAACCTTAGACCTTGATAGATCTTCGTGAGCTCGTGGATCGTTAGTAATGTTTATGTAATCACAAACACACTAAAAGAAAGTCTAAGTTACTTGTATTCTATAGCGGAAAACAAACACAAGTAAGAACACGATTACTAAGAACGATTTGATCCTCTATGGATCTTTTGATTAATACTAAAAGTGTTTTTCTAAACTCGTACATAATACATAATGATGCGTTCCTTTTATAGACAAGGAACCCTAAACAACCCTAAACCGTTTCACAAGAAACGTATATTCTAAAAACTATCTAAGATATGCAATATCACTTTCTAAATAAACTCATGCATATCCTAACTAATAACATAATACGCGGAAACTATCAATCAGCAGAAACACATTCCGCACAATCTATACTTCGGTAGAAACAATCTTCAGCAGAATCTTTACTTCTGCAGAAACCATTATTCAGCAGAATCTAATACTTCAGCATATTCATCAGCAGTAACCATCAGTAGAATTCTTCCTTAGCAGAATTCCCAACATTTCCAGTTAAGTCATAATGTGTGATATAAAGTTGGTACCTGTTCGAATGATGCATGTAACTGAAAATAAACGTGACAAGAGTGTGGTTAGTGGCTTCCATAATGGGGGCTCGTCATTTCTCGTGGTTTATTCTAGTGATATGTACGTGAGCATATATTAATATATACGTTTGAGTGCAATGTTTAAATGATGCATGTATGATAACTATTATGAAAGTGGTGTGTGTGATTGTTAAGACTTCACAAGCTTGAGTTCGACATTTTACATGGTTCGAAATATGTTACTGTGTGCAGTGTGCTCAAAGATGTGTTATACGTTTGAGTGGGAAACAAAGAATGATGCATGAAAATAACTAACGTGTAAGATGGAATGAAGATAAGTTAGGTGCAACTTACTACACCTTTTGAAGGTGGTGGAGACTTGCATGGGATCGACTAAACACAAGGGTGAGCAACCCACTCGTTGGAATTCGATTGAACACGTTATCTTTGTAACCCATTTGAGTTCAAATGGTGCAAAAAGGCTGAGGGTGTGTAAGAGAGGTGAGGGTGAGAGGTGGTAAAATGGCAATGGTGTTCGAATGATAATACAAGGACGAAGGCAGTGGGCTTAATGAGTTAGAATATGTTTTTACGTATTGGTTTTCTCTACTGTTATGCTTCACAACTAGACCAGGGATATTGATGAACTCAAATAAGTACATTTTATTACCATCATTTATCCTATTTATTTGACTTGTTTTATTATATTATCTGTGAGAATTGATACGTTAATGTTTACTTTTGTAATTCTCAGGTAAAAACAAGTATTATGTGAAACTTGGCGATTTTGGACTAATTATGGAGCAAAACAGGCAAGAAGTTAAGAGTCTACTGAAATGTACAAGATCAAGACATTCTGCTCCAGATACGCCGCATCTTGCTTATTACATACGGCGCATCACTATCAAGATTTCATAAGATATTATCCAAGACGGCAAAGGACATGCGCCGCATCTAAGAATGGAGTTACGCCGCATCTTCTGGCGGTGTACGAATATTCCTGAATATATTAATCTTGGACCCCACGCGAAGTTAAGTCAATGCGCCGCATCTACTTATTCAATGCGCCGCATCTTACCTCAGACAGAAACTATCAATACCCCAAGGCCAGACGAATTTCAGAGATTTTAGACTTTTGGTACGTACGATATACGAAGGACAGAAGCCCTAAGCCGAATTCAGACGAAGTAGCTGCACAAGACACACCTTGAACAAAGATACGAGAGCTGTAAGAAGGTCCTGTATGTATTTAATCCATTAAGTACTTTTGTTTTATTGTATTAGTACACTTTAATTGGTCAGGATTGATGGGCTTGTGATCATGGATTTAACCATGCACTTCGACTCCCCTTAAAATTGCTTTCCCATTAATTAAAGTTTATATGTTGATGTCTTTGGTGACTTTTATTAGTGCATTGATAACCTCTGTGTCTAGCTGAGCATTGCTTGGGTCGCCATGCCCCTTCCTCGCCTATTTATTAGATCGCCTATGCATTCTATCGTCTGTAGAAAAGTAGGAAGAAAGATAAATAGGATAGTCATAAGTAATCATTAAGGGTTTACTCGCCGATAAGATTAGAACCAACGAGAAAGGACTTAATCTCGGTGCGTTGCATCGAACTATACACTTCATATAAAACTAGCAATAAAACAAGTGACAAACTACTTAACTATCAGGACAGGTCTTCTTATTGTCTCAGGTATTTATCTGTGTACGTGTTTGCTACTCGCTGATTCGTGCTTATTAGTTTAGTTTATAATTAATCACAACCAAACCGTGCCAGTCTCTCAGGCTGAAACCCCCTTGCGTTAGATTAGGTTGTATAGCTAACTTAAGATATTAAAATACTGATTAGAATAACTAGATAATACGTTCCACTCTTAGTGATCGACACTCTACTTACCATTATATTCATACTGACTGGGTACACTGCTCGTTAAAGTGTGTGTTATTGATAAGTCGGCTAAATATAAATTTAAAACTTGAATACTGCTAAAACCACAACGACATATGATATGTGTCTAAATACACATATATTTACCTTGTTTAAACCCACATAAACAGTCAAAAACACTTTGAAAAGTCTCAAAAAGACAGAAAAATATTTAGACTGTGTTTTATTCATAAATTGTCAAATCTAGTCCCTAGTTATTCAAAACATGGAAATTTTTCATAAAAGGCCCTCAGGGATTTTCAAGTTGTCAAAATTAGCCTTATAAAGTTCAGTTTTGCAAAATGGCAACTTTAGTCCCTGAAATTTCAATGATTGACAAAATTTACCCCTGGACATTTTAAATTGGAAAATTAACATTTTTGGTCCTTTGGTAAATTAAAATTGTCAAAATTGGTCCTTATAACAAACTTTGGAAAGTTGTCATTTTCAGTCCCTAAAAATCCAAAATTGCACAAATGGTCCTTGTGCTTATTTAAACCAATCCGGATCCAAAATAAACAAACCAAACCCATCCCACTTATCCCAGCCCAACATCCAAAGCCCAATCCCAATAACCCGACCCACCTTTAGCTAAACACCCAGGTCAACCTCAGTCAAACCTTATCCCTTCTTTCCCTAATACCGCCAAATCAAAACCAGGACACCATGTCCTCTCCTCTGACCAAACCACCCACCAACCCATTCCTACTCCTCTGCTACACGCCTTCTCCACCCCCCTCCTTAGCTACTCTCACCAAGACCCACGTGATCAGAAAAGGATAAAAAATCCCACTTGCTATCTTTTCCCGCCAAATTGCAATTCAACGATTGGGGTCAACTTAGCTCAATCCAACGGTGGGGATATGTTCAAGAGGTCAGAGGAAGCTTATTGGAGTGATATTTAAGAAGAAAGAAGACAAAGAGTTCAAGTGTCACTCGTTTTTAGACCAAATTTCTTAGTGTAACTTTTAAAGTTAATGTCATTTAAATTTCAGTTTCATTGTAACTTTTGATTTCAGTTAATGTAATTTCAATTTCAGTTAAGTTCTTAAAGGATTGTATATTTTTTTATGTTGTAATTCAAGTTCAAAGTTATTTCAGTGTTCAAAGGTTTGTTGTTGTTTCAAGTGTAAAACTTTATATTTTCAGTTTGAGTAAGCTAAGTACAAGCTTGTGACAACTTGTAATAGCTTATTATCCCTTAAATCTGTGTTAATTTCCAATTATTTCACAAAGTCAAACTTAGTCATCATAAGTCAACAATTAGTCAAAGAAGCAATTCTGGAAGAAAAGCTGTTCAGAGGAGCTTATTGGGGTATTATTTGGCTTATTTGGATAAGCTTGGGTTATCAGTTGTTCCTTGTTTCATTCTGTTCAACAAGTTCAGTTGTGAGTTCTATTTTCACCTTTATAGCTATTTCTGCATAATTATTAATCAGTTAGTTTTATTGTTATTTGCTTTTTGATTCTTGCTTGATAGTTGTTAAAACACTTAGATAATCAGAGTTTAGGATAAATTATGGCTTAATTCTGTGTGCTGTAGTGTAAAATTGCATGATCAGTTCTGATCAGGGGTGTTTGGATCAGGCTTGTTTGCTGAGTTCTTGGAGTCCTCTTTGTTATTTATTGGCCTTAGTAGTTTGCTGATGTTAATATAGAACAGAGAAACCATAAAAATCCATAGTTCATAGCTTAAAAAGTCAAAATCACTCTTTAATCTCTCATCTCAGTTGACTGTTAGGAATATTAGTTGCAAAATCAGTCATATTAGTTACAAAGTTGTTAATGTTGCTTGTTCTAGTCTTATTATAGCTTATTAATGCAATTTCAGTCATGTAGATTAGAATCAAAACTCACAAAAGTCAAATATTCAAAAAACAGCCAAAAGTCAAAATCCAGGTTTGAACCCAGTTCTGATTGCTGATCTAGGGCAAAATTTGACTTCAATTGAAATGTTTGTGATGGGGCTTTTGTTGTTTTTGTGTAGCCAGTAGTATAGGGTAACTTTTGCCCCCATAATATTCAGAATTTGCTGCTTATTTATTAGCTTAAATAGCTCTGCAAGTTGGCTGCTTAAACTGAATTTTCTGCATAGATCTTGCTACTGTGCTTGTGCTTATCTGCTTATTTCCTATTGCTTATTGTGCTTTTTCTGTTGTTTCATGCTTTATTAAGTTGTTTTAGCTTATTCTGAGCATTTGGTGAAGTTTCTAGCTTTTTAGCTTATTTTGGGCTTATTTGCTAACTGCTTATCTGCCCAAATCTGCTTATCAGGTTTAGATAACTTCTACTTTTATTTTTCCTAGCTTTCTAATATTAATTTAGATTTACTCAGAATTTTTCATAATTTTCCTAAGTCATTTAATATTTTTAATCTTTTTTATTAGTTTAAAATAGTAATTAAATCATAATAAATAGAAAAATATTCAGAAAAATATAAATCCAATTTTCATAATTTTTTTTTGTCATTTTTAATCTAGGAAAAATATAACTTCATTTTTAGTCCTTAAGAAAATCAAAAATAGAAATATAGTGATAGCTTCTATTTAATAGAATTTATCTTTTTAAATTTTAATTAAGTAAATTTCATTTTTATAATTTTCTTAGCTTCTTTTTACTTAATAATATTTTTATAAAAAGTTTTAGATTTTTCTTTGCTCATTTAGTATTTTTTATAATTTAAATTAGTTTAATTAGTATTTAAATAATAAATAATTAGTAATAATTAAATAAAAAGTGTAAAAAAATATAATTTAAGTTTTTAAATAAGTTTTTAGTAATTTTACATTTTTAGGTTTTAAATTTCATAAATTTTACTTTTTAGTCCTTTTTAGATTTTTCGTTGCGCGTTTTTAGGTTAATTAATTCGCGTTTAATTTTATTGTGCATATCTGTTTTAAATTTGTTATTTAGAATTGTTAAAAAAAGCAAAATCAAAAGCAATCTAAATCATCAATCACTCTAATCCAAAGCTTCCCACAATAGCCCATTCACATCTCGTTGGGAAACGATCCGGGTAATCACTTACCTGGTTTCACACTACACACAAACGTGAGTTTGTACAAGTATCCTTTTTCACAAAAGGGTGATTTGTATTTATTCACGCGTATCCGTCGTTGCACAATATTTATATATACTTCACCACGGATCAAATTTTGGCGCCGCTGCCGGGGAGGTGTGCTGCGACTATTGTGTTAAGTTCAAGCGATTAGTGATTCGAGATCCTTCTTTCAAGAAGTTCCTATTTCCCAAAAACAATATAAAAAACAAAAATATTTTTTCTTTTCTTTTCTATATATATTATCATATAAAAAATAAAATAAAAACCAAAAACATTTTCCATTTTCTTTGTTAATAATAAATAACAATAAAAAATTACCATCGAGAACCAAGACAGAGTACTACCTAACTGGGGGTACGGCCATAATAAGTTCCCAAACCAAAGATAAAAACTTGCCTTTGTGTCACTTGCGAATTCGGCTCACCTTTGATTGTTAAACAAACTATAACGGAGGTTTAAGGATAGTTTGACATTAAATTGTCGAACTGAAAGAAGCGGGTTTTTAAGGAGCATTAATTGCCCACCTTTGCTTCTCCGCCACTCTGTGCGTTTTTCAGTCAGAGAGCTACCGTACGCTGGTTGATTTAAGGTTTAAGTTCCTTGTGTTGTGCTTTGATCTTGTTTTAATTGAAAAACCAAAAACCCAAAAATATTCATCTTTTCCTCTTACCTTTTTTGATTCTTTATCCCTTTACCCTCTATTTGTTTAATTCTATCTTCTTAACCCTCATTAATGTTTAATTCTCATGTCGTCACTGGGCTATACTTGTTTTGATTGTAAAAGCCCATTGATTGACAGTCTTCGTTGTTCAAAGTGTGCTTGTGAGAGGTGTGGAAAGCATGCACCAAAAGGATCATGTTATTGGTGTGAAGTAGCCCTCAAAGAGCTTAATTCCACCAATGATTCTCAAAGTCCTTCCTACTACCCTCCACAGCCCGAGATACGTTCTATTAATTACAAACCATCAAGAATCGATCCTAACCTTTCAGGATTTACTGTTAAAAGTTCGTCAAGCAAACGTACAGAACTTAGAACAGTGACTAAAAAGAACGACTTGCCCAATCTTCACGTTATTCAAAAACAAAAACCAGAGACCATAACGGAAGTGGTGGAAATTCCTAGCTCTCAGAGCACACCACTTGTCCCACCTCTGGATTTTATTCCTTGTGTTGGTTGTGGTGAGCCGCTTTTCGGTTTACCATGTCGTTGGTGTACATGTGAACAATGTGGTAATGATATTCAAAACGGAAGTTGTTTGTTTTGTGGTTCGAGGAATTCATTTGCTTATGATCCTAATCCGAACTCATTTAACGACTCTTCAAATTTTTCCAACTACCCATCACATTCATACGAGCAAGAATCATATTATGCATCGTATCAAAATACACCAAACTTTTCTTGTGAATTTTGTGGAGGTTGTCCTCATCCAGAATATGATTGTCGAACGGGAGATATGCTTGTCTATGAGCAGAACCCTTATAACAATCAGACATCATCCGGATTTGACACATTTCCATATGATCCACCACCACCACAACAGTTTTACTGTTGTGAATACTGTGGAGGTCCGCATTATGAATCCGATTGTCAAACGAGGACCCCGCTTGTCTATGAGCATGGCCCTTGTGACAATTACGATTATTCTTATCATGACCCGCTTCCACAGCATCAAACGATTCAAACTCAGCCTCAGCCACCTCTTAAAGAATCTTTCAAAGATGTATTACAAAAACTTAAAAATTTTGTGGATACACTTAATGATTCGGCTATTAGGCATACCCAAAATGATCAACATGGTGAATCTAGGGAAGAGATACTTGCTGATGCGTGCGATGTGTCGTTTCGGTTTAGCAGTTTTAATGCCTACTCAAGTTTTAAATTTATATTTAGCCGACTTATCAATAACACACACACTTAACGAGCAGTGTACCCGGTCAGTATGAATATAATGGTAAGTAGAGTGTCGATCACTAAGAGTGGAACGTATTATCTAGTTATTCTAATCAGTATTTTAATATATTAAGTTAGCTATACAATCTAATCTAACGCAAGGGGTTTCAGCCTGAGAGACTGGCACGATTTGGTTGCAATTAAATAATAAACTAAACCAATAGGCATGAATCAGCAAGTAGCACACACGTACACAGATAAATACTCGAGACAATAAGAAGGTTGTCCTTAAGATAAGTAGTTTGTCACTTGTTTTATTGCTAGTGTTATATGAAGTGTATAGTTCGATGCAACGCACCGAGATTAAGTCCTTTCTCGTTGGTTCTAATCTTATCGGCGAGTAAACCCTTAATGATTACTTATGACTATCCCGTTTATCTTTCTCCTACTTTTCTACAGACCATAGAATACATAGGCATCTAATAAACAGGCGAGGGCAGAGGCATGGCGACCCGATCAACGCTCAGCTAGACACAGAGGTTATCAATGCACTAATAAAATTCACCAATGACATCAACATATAAACTTTAATTAATGAGAAAGCAGTTTTAAGGGAGTGCAACCTTTCCGTTGTCACGTTACACAAGCCACCAATCTTGATTAATTAAAGTTTACTAACACAATAAAACAAAACTACTTAATGAATTAAACATATGCAGCACCTTCTTACAGCTCTTGTATCTTTGATTTGGGTGTGTCTTGTGCTGCTACCTTGACTGAATTCGTCCTAGGTTTCTGGTCTTCGGTCTTCGGTTATAATATATGTCGTCGAAATTCGTCTGGTCTTGGGGTATTTATAGTTTCTGTCTGAGGGTGAGATGCGGCGCATCTTGTAAGTAGATGCGGCGCATGTACTTAACTTCGCGTGGGGTCCAAGATTATAATATTCAGGAATATTCGTACACCGCCAGAAGATGCGGCGTATCTTCATCTTTGGATGCGGCGCATGTCCTCTTGTATCTTGGATCGTATCTGGTGAGATCTTGATAGTGATGCGGCGCATATGATAAGTAAGATGCGGCGCATCTGGAGCAGATTAGTCTTGATCTTGTCCATTTCAGTAGACTCTTCACTTTATGCATGTTTTGCTCCATAATTAGTCCAAAATCGCCAAGTTTCACCAAATGCTTGTTTTCAACTAAGAATTACAAAAGTAAATGATTAAGTATCAATCCTCATACATAATATAGTAAAACAAGTCAAATTAATAGGATAAATGATAGTAATAAAATGTACTTATTTGAGTTCATCAAATATCCCCCCACTTGAACTTTACTTGTCCCCAAGTAAACCTTAGATTAAAACTTATGAAAATGTATCCTAAAGATGTTAGGATTTTTTTTTATATTTAAGCATGTATTCGTCTTTTGTCATAATCACACAACTAAACACTTAACGAATTAGAAGTAAAATAAAATATTTGATAAAAGAAAATCTAATCGTTTAACTGTCCAGTCGTGACGAATATTCTATCATAAGCTTGGCAAGTATACACATCTCCACCACTAAAGCTAAGGAATAACAAGTCTAAAGCGGTAAAAAGGGTTTTTAGGCTTAAGGGTTAATTATTCTTAATCTCTATCGATCTCAAATTCCAGAAAAGGCGACAAAATCACAAATACATGATCGAATCCACGAACACGATACTTGCAATTGCTCAAATCCTTAACTCGAATAGGCTAAAGATAGGTCCAAACTTCACCAACAATAATATATCAAAAAGGGCGACAAAATCATAAATACATAGCCGAATCCACAACTACGATACTTAAGATTGCTCAAATCCCTAATCTCAATAAATCAAAGGTTTGGTTGGATAAAGAATGGTAAAGGGTATGGATAACATTTGGGATATAAATTGGTGTAAAATGAAAAATAAACAAAACAAATAAATTAAAATCCTAAGTGTGGTTAATCACTATCCCAACCATCCCATGAATAAGACTCATATCATTGAATAACTCACGCTTTAACACTTGAAACACACGCTTTAGGTAGACACGAATTATACTCAACAAGATCTTAATCAAAGAATAAACCTTAGTTGACGTTCCCATAACTGCCAACTCCCATTTCAATCCATAAATATATAACAACAAGTGGTGATATCGACCACTTACATAACTTTACATCGTTGGTTAAATCAAACATCCAACTTTTACTTTTTCTTTTTCTTTTCTCATTTTTTCGATTTTTTTTTTTTTTTTTTTTTTTTTTTTTTTATTGAAACATAACATAGATGTGTAAAATTTCACCACATCACTATAATGATAATTCTAGATAATTTTTCTATACTTTTCATACTTCAGAAATAACGGTAATAGTGAAAGTAGTAAACACACGAAAAATAAACTCAAAAATATACAATATTTACTTTCACTCCAATTGCATTGTGCAATTTCCCGACCTAACCATAGATAATGAATTACGCACGCGAACACAGGTAATGTAAGGAAACACACTTTGCCTATAGCAATTAACCAACCACGGATTTTAATCTACAGGGTAGGCTAAGGTGTAAGGGTGTAACGAAACATTATAACAAAGGTGTAAGAAACGAAAGGAATGGCTCTGAGTGTTTTTCTAGGGGTATCTTACTCTAAAAATGAGAGTAACAAAGGGTTTATACGGGGGTTAACTAACCAGTGTAGCTAGCTAATATCACATAACATATAAGGCTATTTGGGTGTAATCCTAGAAATTTACCAATTTAGACAAGTCATTCCAATTATATAAATAATGTTGGGCTATAAAAGTCAAAGTACTGCTACTCAAGTCAAAGTACTGCTGTTCGATTAAAGTACTGCTGCTCGTTAAAGGACTGCCATGCAAATAGTTTAAGGACTAATGTGTAATTCTAGAATGTTCGTATTAGATTAGAGTTATAATTAGAATTTACTTGTCGTTCAAGTATTGTAAACCGACTAGGGTTTTCCTTGTGCCTATAAAAGGATCCCTAGGTTGGCATTAGAGATATATGTGTTTTAGAGAGACAAGTATATGCGATTAGAGATATACGATTATTAGAAGTATTAGAGTTTAGAGTTTGTTAGTGAATCTGTGTAAGAAAGCAGGTTCAAGGTTTTAATAATATTCAAAGTCGTTTATTAATTCTTCTTAGCTTTGTTGAAGTAGATTCCGCATACTTAGCAAAGTATATCAGTGTTTCACTATTAATAGTTTTGAATTCATTCAAAGTTGTTAAACCGTAGACAAGCTACAAGTTAGTTTGGTCAGAGTATATCGATCCAACAAGTGGTATCAGAGCTTGTGTGGAGACTCTGATTAAGAAGAAACCCTTAAAACCGATTTATTAACAAACCCTCAACAATGTCTACTGAAGCTGCACCTATCCCATCCATCACCTCACTCAGAATTCCTATCATCAAGAAGGGAGAATATGATCTCTGGAGTATGAAGATGAGGCAGTACCTTGCTATTACTGATCATGCTCTATGGGATGTAATTGTCAATGGTAATGTTGTTCTTGATGAACCTCTACAAGTTGAAGGACAACCCAAACCACCTCAACCAACCTTACCAGCAGCTACAAAGAGAAATCAAGATAAGGCTCTCAACATACTGCTGTCTGCTATTCCTGATGGTCACCTACTGAAGTTCCATGATGCTAAGGATGCAAAACAATTATGGGCTGCGATCAAGACAAGATTTGGAGGCAATGATGCTTCAAAGAAGATGCATAGAAACTTATTGAAGCAGCAGTTTGAAACCTTCACTGTTGGTGAAAGAGAAAGTCTTGATGCTGCCTATGACAGATTCCAAAATCTACTTAGTATGCTAGAACTGTATGGAGCAGAGGTATCTGTTGAAGATGCAAATTTGAAGTTCTTAAGGAGTTTGCCATCTGTCTGGCATGTGGTTGCTACTATGATTAGAGGACAACCTGGATTGGAGTCTATGGACTTTGATGATCTCTATAACAATCTGAAAGTGTACGAGCAAGAGATGAATGGTCACAGTTCTCAAAAAACTCACAACATAGCTTTTGTATCTTCTGAAAACAGAAGCAGTACTTCCACTAAAAGTACTGCTTATCCTTCTCAAAGTACTGTTGGTGATTCACAGCATGTTTGCACAACCACAACTACTCCCAACCCATCACCAACAAACAAAACCAATTCTGATGAAGTTGTATGTTCCTTCTTTGCACAACAAGCCACTTTACCTGTTACCTATCAAGAAGACTTGTTGCAGATTGAAGAAGATGCTTTAGAAGAGATTGACATAAGATGGCAAGTAGCTATGATCACTGCTAGGATCAAGAAGTTCATGAACAAGACAGGAAGGGGAATTGATTTCAAAGCCAAACAAGGTATAACTTTTGACAAATCCAAGATTGAATGTTTCAATTGTCAAAAGCTTGGACACTTTGCAAGGGAATGCAAGTTTGCAAAATATCAGGCAAACAGGATGATTGAACAACCCAAGGTTGAAAGAAAGGAGGTTCCTATTACTGAATCACAACCAAAAGCTTTGGTGGCTCAAGAAAATTTAGCAGAAATTGACTGGAGTGCTGAATTTGATGATGAACCTGTAACCTATTCTATGGTTGCAATGGAAGAGTTTGATTGGGGCACAGCTTTTGATGAGGAACCTGGATATGCTGCTTTGGAATTAAGAGATGGTCTTGGAAGCTTTGACTGGAGCATGGAGGATGAAGATGAACCTGTTCAGATTGCTATGGTAGCCACTTCACCAAGTTCATCCAATGTCTCTGAGGGCAACCCAGAGGAGGAGCTTAAAGATCATATTATTGTTGATAGTGGTTGCTCTGGCAGCATGACAGGGGACAAGGAGATCCTGTCAGACTTTAAGGCATATTATGGAGGAAGAGTTGCATTTGGTAATGATCCTGATGGAGGAAGAATCACTGGCAAAGGAACAATCAAGGCTGGATGTATTGATTTTGAGAATGTTAGATATGTGAAGGAGCTCAAGTTCAATCTTTTGTCAGTATCTCAAATTTGTGACAAGATGTACCCAATTCTGTTCACTGATACAGAATGTCTCATTCTCTCCCCTGAGTTCAAATTTGTTGATGATCACTTGGTGACATTGAGAGTACCAAGAACCAATGATGTATATAGTTTAGACTTAAAGAGTCTCAATTCTGCTGGAAGAGCAACATGTTTAGTAGCAAAGGCATCATTGGAAGAAGCACATCTGTGGCACAGAAGACTAGGTCATGTTAATTTTAAGAACATCAACAAGCTGGTCAAAGGAAATTTAGTTAAAGGTTTACCTTCCAAAACATTCAAGGCTAATCATTCATGTTTGGCTTGCAAGAAGGGTAAACAACATAAAGCTTCATGTAAGAAGCTTGGGGAAAGAGATATTAGAGAACCTTTGGAGTTGCTACACATGGATCTGTTTGGACCAGTTTCAATAGAGAGTTTAAATAAGAAGAAGTACTGCTTGGTTGTGACAGATGATTGTAGCAGATTTAGTTGGGTCTTTTTCTTGGGATTCAAAGATGAAACCTTTGATGCTATCCATGACCTGATAGTAGCCCTTGAAAATCAATTAAGACTCAAAGTAAGAGGCATTAGATGTGACAATGGAACAGAATTCAAGAACAAGCATATGGATGAATTCTGTGCCAAGAAAGGGATCAAGAGAGAGTTTAGCATTGCTAGAACACCACAGCAGAATGGTGTTGCAGAAAGAAAGAACAGGACATTGATAGAAGCAGCTAGAACAATGCTTGCAGATTCCCAATTACCTATTCTCTTTTGGGCTGAAGCCATAAGTACTGCTTGCTATGTGTTGAATAGCATTGGGATGATTAACTACTAGGCTACATTTGAGGGGAGGCTTTAGTATTCGTTAGTATACTTTCTATTAGTTTTTAATGAAAGTATTGGTTTTTAGTAGTTTAGTTTAGCCTATATGTTGTATTTGAGGGGAGGCAACATAAGCTATTAGTTAGAACTTAATCATGAATCATTTACAAGTTCTTGGTTTTAGTTGGAATATTGATTGTGGATAACAAGATGGAACGTACTGCTTTATTGCCTAAAGTACTGCTTCAGCAAAGTACTGCTTCAACGTACTGCTTACGTGGACGTACTGTTCCAACGGTCAAAAATTTGTGGGCCTACGGTTAATTAATTCCTTACGGCGGAGATAATAAGTTAATCCAAACGGTAACTTCATTATTCTGAATCAGCAAGCCAAGAGTCTTCATCTTCAAGAGAAGCTAGTATTCCTCAACCTACTGCTTCTCAACATACTGCTTCTCCACATTCTGCTACTAGGGAAGATACTGCTCCTATGGACATTCCTACTCATGAGGAGTCAGCCCAAGGTTTGAATCAACCACCATCTCCTACTGACTATTCTTCCACAAATATGTCTCACCAATTTGAAGAAGAAGAGGTAGAATTGGACAATTATGCTTTAACAAGGGAGTTAAAGAGGCTGAAGAAGGAGAGTGAGGCTCAAGCTGCTAAGATAGACAAATTAAAGACTAAGTTTCAAAGATTGAAGAGGTATGTTTGGCCACTAGTTCAACACCATCGATTATGGATGAAGTCTCAGAAGAAGAGTGGTAAGATACCTACGAAGATTTCTAAGTCAAAGAAGATAAAGTCTAAGAAGCAATCTTCATTCCAAATGGGGAGGAATTTAGAGAATTTGAATGAAGATGATGCTGGTTTTGAACAAGATTTTGAACAAAATGCTGGATTTATGGATGATACTCAGAGGACACCACCTGAAAATATTCCTCAAGATACTGTTGAGAGGAATAGTGATGAAACAGAGCAAATAAATTTGGAAGAAGCTGCTGTTGAAGTAAGAAGTGGTGATACTGAGGAAATAAACTTGGAAGGAGCTGAAGCTGAAAGTACTGCTCAAGAAAGTACTGCTCAACAAGGTACTGAGAGGCAATTCACTATTACACCTAGAACCTTAGATTTTGAAGAAGATATTGGTCCTTCAATTCAAGTTCAAGAGGAAGTAGGCCCTTCTAAACCAGCTCAGGAAGAAGATGTTATAGCTCATACTAACAGTGATGATGAAACAATTGCTGACATCATGCTTAATATGTCAAGTCAAAGAGGCATCAGTATTCATGAGGTTGAACAACAACATCATACTTCTTCTCAACCTGCACAAGAGATAGATCCAAAAGATAAAGGCAAAGGGATCTTGATAGAAAAGAAGAAGAAGAAGATGACATTGGCACAGTTAAGACAAATTCAGGTTGCCAAAAATGAGGAAGCAGCTAGAATATTACAAGCAGAGATAGATGCTGAAGAATCAAGGAAGAGTGTTCAATCAAAAAGGCCAATTAGTAAAGCTAGAGAAAGGAATGATATGATGGCTTATCTGAAAGGTCAAGGATATACAGGTTTAGTTAGATTGACATATACAGAGATGAAGGATCTGTATGATGCTGTTAGAGAAGCTATTCAAAAAGATCTTGCAAGCATTATTTCTTTTGAAGATAAGGAGCTTGAAGATAAAAGAAAGGAAAGAGCTGTTACAAGAAGCTCAAAGAGGAAAAGAGTCACTGATGAACAGCCATCAAAGAAGTTCAAGGAAGCTGTTGAATTAAGAACAGACACAGTTGATGAGCTCAGAAATTATCTTAGAGTTGTTGACTTTGAGAATCCAAAATTGAAAGAAGATACTGATAAGAAGTCCAAGATATCTACTTTTTCAGTTGTAGAATCTAAAGAAGGAGATTATCTGATCTTTCATAGACAAGATGGAAGTTTTAGAGTGTTCAATTCATTATGGGATATACTACATCTGATTGATAGAGATGATATGCTTCAGTTATATCTCCAAGTGCAAACTTATTTTGAGCATATTCCACCACAAGGAGTAGGTTTGATATTGTTAGGAGATCTCACAACAATCTGGGAGACAGAGGAGTCTAAGGACAGTGCTTTGTGGGAAAATCAAGATAACTGGGAGATTAACAAATGGAGATTCTTTGATTCAGTTGGGATACATGTTTTGGAGTTAGAAGATGGCACTATGATTCATATGCTAGCAGAACAGAGATATCCACTCACAAGAGATCTGATGATCAGGATGCTAGAGCATGGAATGGAAGTGGAACAAGAGGATGAAGTAGCATTGATGGTCATAAAATTATTCATCAAGTGGACAACAGAATCTGAAGATTAATGCATAACTACTGGTATGGTTTAATTATTATATAAATCTTTTGAAAATAAAGTACTTTCTTCAAAGTACTGCTGGTCAGACAGTACTTTCACAAAGTACTGCTTGCAGCATAAAACCAGTAAAGTCTTTTGATAAAATTAGTTATTTTTGATAAGTGCAAAAACATTTTGAAGCACAAAGATTAAACAGCAACAAATGGTTTTGAATGCAACAGCATGGTGTTAGTACTTGTACTACACAACAAATGGTAATCAACTCACCATGTTTAATAAACAAGAAAGAGTTTGACTCATCATGAGGGTACGGCTCTGATGTGATTATCAAATCCGTTTTTAGTTGGCAATTTACTAAAAATTGTATGGTTTTCAACTCACCATATCTATATTAGTGAAGAGTTGGCTAGCCCACAAGATAATGGCTTTGTGGTAAAGGCTGTGGAAAACCATTATATGGTAATTAGTTCACCATGGTAGTGATTGTACTAAAAGAACTAGCTAGTCCAAAAGCAAACGGCTATTTGGTAAAGACTACTCAAATCCGTTGATAGCTGATGATTTGCTAAAAATCATATGGTTATCAATGTACCATGGTTTTTCCTAAATCTAAACATTGGCTACTCCAGAGTTAATGGCTTTGGTAAAGAGACATCAAAATCCATTAAGTTTTCAATGATTCACCTCTCACAGGAGTTAACACACCTGGAAGTGATGAGAATAGTATGAAACTTTTAAGATCTGATGTACATATTGCCAATATGATGCTGAGTTGCTGAAAAGATTTGATGCTGAAAAGAATTGTTGCTGATGAAGATTGAAGATACTGTTTGCATTGATGATGACAAAACAATAACGAGTCAGGTTTGAAGAAACAACCTTTCCTTGAAGATAAAGTGTTGAAGTTAAAGACATACAAAGAAACTTGAAATCAAGCAAGTAGAATTCAAGTTAGGGGAGGATTGTTGGGCTATAAAAGTCAAAGTACTGCTACTCAAGTCAAAGTACTGCTGTTCGATTAAAGTACTGCTGCTCGTTAAAGGACTGTCATGCAAATAGTTTAAGGACTAATGTGTAATTCTAGAATGTTCGTATTAGATTAGAGTTATAATTAGAATTTACTTGTCGTTCAAGTATTGTAAACCGACTAGGGTTTTCCTTGTGCCTATAAAAGGATCCCTAGGTTGGCATTAGAGATATATGTGTTTTAGAGAGACAAGTATATGCGATTAGAGATATACGATTATTAGAAGTATTAGAGTTTAGAGTTTGTTAGTGAATCTGTGTAAGAAAGCAGGTTCAAGGTTTTAATAATATTCAAAGTCGTTTATTAATTCTTCTTAGCTTTGTTGAAGTAGATTCCGCATACTTAGCAAAGTATATCAGTGTTTCACTATTAATAGTTTTGAATTCATTCAAAGTTGTTAAACCGTAGACAAGCTACAAGTTAGTTTGGTCAGAGTATATCGATCCAACAAATAATACTTATTATGGTGGTCTCGAATAGTATACAAGCCAAGTTCTAAAGTTTACAAGTCACCGGCACACTCATAGATTTGTGAATTTTGAAAAATCACAATTTTTGAAAATAACGTCATGTGTGCAGCTATGCAACTTAGACTCTAAACAAAAACATGCTAAAAAATTTTAAATTTTTATATATTAAGCACATTTTAAGCATATTTTGAAAAAGTTTAGGACAAGTAAATGTTAGGTGTTCTAATTCTCCAATCCCCCCACTTAAGTTAAACAACGTCCTCGTTGTTTGTATAAAAGGTTAAAAAAAACTAGAAAATAAAAGAATTAGAACAGAAAAACTCCCCTGAGATTTGCTCGGTATGATCCTCCATTAGTATAAGAGCAAAAATCATTTTCCTTGTGGATTAGAACGTTTAAGCTTCATAATCATGTATCCACAGGAAATGTAGGAATCTATAATACCACCAAGGCTTCAAAACACACCTAAGGTAAGAAAGGTTCAACTTGCATAACACACTAGTAGTTAGGTAAAAATAAATAAAACATAAAAATTAAAAATTAAAATCATCAGGTCAGTCGATGCGCCGTATCTTATGGAAAAAGATACGCCGTATCGAGCCTGGAATAAATACTGATCAGAATAAAAGATGCGCCGCATCCTTAACCAGGGATGTGCCGCATTAAAATAAACTCATAAAAAGTTTTAAATTCGAAAAATATAAAATGCAGAAAAATAAAGATATGACCATTGCAGGAGATGCGTCGCATCTCAGGATTGAGATGCGCCGTATCCTCAGCGGCCTGACTGACTCGACACAAAAACAGAATAATAAAAAGATAAATCCGGGTTGTCTCCCGGTAAGCACTTGTCTTTATTCCAGAGTCTTCAAGTTAGACTCACGTTCAGCTCTTTACTCGAATACTTCAGGTTCAAACTCCACCACAGCTGTCGTTGCTTGAGTCCATGTATGCAAGATAGAATTTCCCATCATCTTCTTCGATAGTAGTCCAGTTCAATCCCCTTCGTCAATGTTGCATAAGCGCATGAATTCCTTAAAAGCAGCTTCAAGAGGGGTCTCCCAAGAGAATAAATCTGCATCGATCATGAGCACATTGAATGAATCCGAAAGCAAGCATTCCTTAGCAAGATATCCGTTAACTGACATGTCTTCCATAGCAAAATCTGTCATCCAAGGTAAAATCATCAGTAGGATTTGTTCGCTAGAAGAGAAATTAATGAATTTAGAAACGGATATAAGAATACAAAATAGCTGATATCTGCAGACGATGCGCCGTATCCAAAAAGTCGGATACGCCGTATCTTATAATCGTTAAAATTTAATCAGACTTTATTCAGAAAAGAGATACGCCGCTTTTAAATTAGAATGCGCCGTATCTGTTTTAATTATCAAAAATCGATATAGTTTTAAAAATTAAATGCGCCGTATTAACAAAAGTTAATGCGCCGTATTTTCGTTACGTTTCAGAATATAAGATTTTTTATTCAGAAGATGCGCCGTATCGATAAAAATCGATACGCCGTATCTGTTTAATAATTCGCAAACTGTTTTTAATTAAAATAATAGATACGCCGTATCTGCTAAAGCAGATGCGTCGTATCGCGTTAACGTTTAAAATTTTTTTTTATCAAAAACAGATACGCCGTATCTTGGGGAAAAGATGCATCGTATCACTTTATCGCTTAGAAAAATTTTCTATTAAAAACAGATACGCCGTATCTTGGGGAAAAGATGCGTCGTATCGAATTAATTAAACGCGTTGTATTTTATAAAAAATTGAACGCAATACGCCATATCTGAGAAATCAGATGCGCCGTATCGTTCGATTTAGCTCAGTACAACGATAGCAGAACACACAAAATACGAAAAATTAAAAACAAATAAAAACACACGAAAATAAACACAAACAAAAGCAAACAAATAACACACAAAAAACAGAAAATATGCAAAATATTACAATGAATGCAAATTAATCTAATACACAACAAAATTAGCGGTTAGATAAAAAATATTAAAAACCTAATTAAAATACTAATCAAATTAACAGATAATAACAATTCACTCCCCGGCAGCGGCGCCAAAAACTTGATGCGTGCGATGTGTCGTTGCGGTTTAGCAGTTTTAATGCCTACTCAAGTTTTAAATTTATATTTAGCCGACTTATCAATAACACACACACTTAACGAGAAGTGTACCCGGTCAGTATGAATATAATGGTAAGTAGAGTGTCGATCACTAAGAGTGGAACGTATTATCTAGTTATTCTAATCAGTATTTTAATATATTAAGTTAGCTATACAATCTAATCTAACGCAAGGGGTTTCAGCCTGAGAGACTGGCACGATTTGGTTGCAATTAAATAATAAACTAAACCAATAGGCACGAATCAGCAAGTAGCACACACGTACACAGATAAATACTCGAGACAATAAGAGGGCTGTCCTTAAGATAAGTAGCTTGTCACTTGTTTTATTGCTAGTGTTATATGAAGTGTATAGTTCGATGCAATGCACCGAGATTAAGTCCTTTCTCGTTGGTTCTAATCTTATCGGCGAGTAAACCCTTAATGATTACTTATGACTATCCCGTTTATCTTTCTCCTACTTTTCTACAGACCATAGAATACATAGGCATCTAATAAACAGGCGAGGGCAGAGGCATGGCGACCCGATCAACGCTCAGCTAGACACAGAGGTTATCAATGCACTAATAAAAGTCACCAATGACATCAACATATAAACTTTAATTAATGAGAAAGCAGTTTTAAGGGAGTGCAACCTTTCCGTTGTCACGTTACACAAGCCACCAATCTTGATGAATTAAAGTTTACTAACACAATAAAACAAAACTACTTAATGAATTAAACATATGCAGCACCTTCTTACAGCTCTTGTATCTTTGATTTGGGTGTGTCTTGTGCTGCTACCTTGACTGAATTCGTCCTAGGTTTCTGGTCTTCGGTCTTCGGTTATAATATATGTCGTCGAAATTCGTCTGGTCTTGGGGTATTTATAGTTTCTGTCTGAGGGTGAGATGCGGCGCATCTTGTAAGTAGATGCGGCGCATGTACTTAACTTCGCGTGGGGTCCAAGATTATAATATTCAGGAATATTCGTACACCGCCAGAAGATGCGGCGTATCTTCATCTTTGGATGCGGCGCATGTCCTCTTGTATCTTGGATCGTATCTGGTGAGATCTTGATAGTGATGCGGCGCATGTGATAAGTAAGATGCGGCGCATCTGGAGCAGATTAGTCTTGATCTTGTCCATTTCAGTAGACTCTTCACTTTATGCATGTTTTGCTCCATAATTAGTCCAAAATCGCCAAGTTTCACCAAATGCTTGTTTTCAACTGAGAATTACAAAAGTAAATGATTAAGTATCAATCCTCATACATAATATAGTAAAACAAGTCAAATTAATAGGATAAATGATAGTAATAAAATGTACTTATTTGAGTTCATCACTTGCCATAGAACGAGCTGCACACAATCAATTATTATTTAAACAGACGTGCATGCTCGATGATGATGATGATGAGGATGAAGAAGACGAAGAGGAGAGTGCTATTCCTTTGAATAAATCCATTTTTCAACTCCCTCAGTCTATTTCAAACACATCATTCTTTCCAACTATGGACTCCGAGGACTCTCTTATTATGGAGGATGAGCCTATTAGCACTGTTACTGAAAAGGAATCGGACGAATTCATAAAGTCTAGTGCTGAGAACCTTATCCTAATCCCAAGTGAGTATGAGGATATGTCCGATAGTGAAAGTGATGTTTCGTTTTGTAGTGATCATCCTTTTGATACTACTGACGATTTTTCCGGGACGTTTTCTAACCCTCTTTTCAATGATGATTTCTCCTCCAGTGATGACGAATCACTTTCTGATGAGGAAATTCAAAATGAAAGTCTCGAAGTCTATTCAAATTCTCTTTTTGAATTTGATGACGAGTACTGTTCTATAAAAAATCCTATCTTTGATGAAGAGTTAGAGAACGATGAGGTCAGGGATTCTATTATTCATAAACTTGATGAAATGACCTCGGTTCTTAATCCCGATATTCTTCCTTCTCCGACATATGTGACGTTGCCCTTTGAGAATCGCCATTATATTGACTTCATATATGTCGTTCGAATTTTTCTACCTTTCTGTCCTTATAAGGTAGCTTGTCCTTTCCCTCACTCATTTGGGAATGAGGACAAAGTTTTTGATCCCGGCATTTTCATTTATCATTTGTGAGCCGGATCTCTGTATATCTCATCGGAGTGGAACTTTCAAGTACTTCAGTGTTTATCCAAACATCTTGAACGAAAGTCCGATGGAGATTTTTTGTTCCACGTGCTTCCCCAAGAACCAATGAATGCGGGGTCGAGTCAAGCTAGTGACTCGGTGAACAAAAACATTAGCATAACATGGGTTTTCACCCGTGTCTCTGTTTTCTTTCTCTATTCTACCACCTAGTGTGGGGGAGATGCCCCACATGTTGTATATATGTAAATTTATTAAAAAAAAAAAAAAAAAAAAAAAAAAAAAAAAAAAAAAAGTGTGTGTGTGTATATAAAATAAATGGCTATTAATATTTCCTTTTTACGTTCTAAGTGTCGGCATAATAGCCGGTACTTTGAATATTGAGGGCAATATTCAGTTCTAAGTGTGGGGGGGAATTCTAGCGAATTTAATCAAATGTACCATCTAGTACCCCCATTTTAGCCAAAATTTTAAAATTTTTTCTCACTTAGAACGCAATAAAATGGTTATCAGTCCGCCATGTCTAACCCACATAAGGATTGGCTAATCCAGGAGCAAACGGCTCTTGGTAAAGATATATCAAATCCGTTTATGGCTTGCAATTTGCCCAAAATTGTATGGTATTCGACTCACCATATCCTTATAAGTGAAGAGTTGGCTAGTCCAGAAGCAAACGGCTTTTGGTAAAGACAAATCAAATCCGTTGACAGCTGATGGTTTGCTCAAAATCATTTGGTTATCATTGTACCAAAGTTCTTACTTGAACTGAAACAATTGGCTACTCCAGAAGTAATGGCTTTTGGTAAAGAGATAAAATCCATTAAATTTTCAAAAATATTGCTAGGGACTAGCAATAGTTTAGTGTGGGGGATTTGATATGTGTCTAAATACACATATATTTACCTTGTTTAAACCCACATAAACAGTCAAAAACACTTTGAAAAGTCTCAAAAAGACAGAAAAATATTTAGACTGTGTTTTATTCATAAACTAGCCTATAAACCCGTGATAAATCACGGGCAGCTTATAACAGTTAGAAAATATAACCTTAAAAGGTAAAAAAGCCAAAAAAAAACTAACTAATATTAACTCTCAAACAATATAGTTCATTTCATTAATACAAATGAAAAGTAAAAATAACATTGAATTTGTTAAAAATAACAAAGAAGAATAAATCAAGAATCTCCAAAACTGGATAATGTTAAACTCAAGTACATATAAGATAGGTAAAAATAAGAAAGAAGAATAAAACACTTAAGTACAAATAAGATAGGTAAAAATAAGAAAGAAAAATAAAGCATTTTAACTAATGGCGGATCAAATCTTTTACAGCACTTTTTGGTAAACAACATTCAAAGTACTGTTTGAAATTTTACCATCCTTGTCGAATATCAAAACTTTCAATCCTTTCCTACTTTTTAGTCTAGACACAACGACGTAAAGCTGACCATGTGTGAAGACCGGCTTAGGCAAAAAAATTCCAACTTTTGATAAAGACTGGCCTTCACTTTTGTTGATGGTCATGGCGAAACATACAGCTAATGGAAATTGGCGTCGACTAACCTTCAAAGGAAGCCTCTTGTCTGAAGGACTGAGTTTCAACCGTGGGATGTTAGTAGTGTGGCCGACATTTGTTCCCGTTAAGATTTCTGCAAAAATAACAATCTTTATCATCTAACTGAGTGAAAAATAATGTACCAAAAAAATTAATAATATGGAGCTTTGGTATATCACTAACCACTTTTGGTATTACTACTAAAACTTGTCAAAAGTATTTTTAGGTTCATAGTTCTTAAAACACAAAAACGCATCCTTCAACTTTGCGTAGTCATGCAAAAAGATATGATTTACTAATATATTAATGACAACAATTTACATCAACATAAAGTCAAACATCTTCATTTCATCAACACTCCAGCAAAACAGTTATGTCAAACGGGTTTAAAAATGTACGATGTTATAATAAATGAGGACCAAAAACAAATTATCATTACATATATATTTTTTTTTTAACAGGACTTATATAAGCTAAAATCACATTGAGAAAGATATTTCATAAAAACAATAAGATCATATTCAAATAAATTACGATAAAAATGAAGTCACCATGTGTTAAACCATGAATATTACATGCCCGGTTAATAAAATTAAAGCTTATTTCACTTGCATCCGCTCGGCACCTACTGCCACAAAAACAATTTACATCAGCGTGTAACTCTACACTCGTAATCAAGATCATGGTACTATATCTACAGAAGCAGAAGCAAATAGTACCTTAATTGGTGTCGGGGCATGGTGTTCCCATTCATCCTGCATATTACCTGACAAATCCTACATGATTAATTGACTACACCACATGTAGGCATACGGGGACATTTTTAGATTTGGATGTTGGAACTGCTAATTTGAATATTGCAAAGATTTTCAATAATCGTTTTCTTTGAATAATCACATGAAAATTACAGATTCTCATACCTACAATGAATAAACAATAACCCAAGGATAAGAAATATCAGCTATACGCTCTTTTCATTAACAGAGCATATAATTTTTTTGTAAAGTCTACTGAATCAGTTGACATTCTAATTCCTTAAATAGTCAAAACTTGACAGGCATTTAAACATCAAAATATCTAATAATTAACCAGTGAAAACACATTTAAGCAATATTTTGATGGTCAGTTTTATAGCAACTGGTTATCCAGTTCTTAGTATCTAATATCACATAACAACTTTCAAACATAACCCTATATTATAGTGGTAGACAGATGATATTTAAGCAAGTACCAAATTATTAATAGTTGCTGGCACTTGAACAGAGGTTTCTAAAGTCAAAAATGGTTTAATTGAAATAAGTTCACCAAGAGATACAGAAAACATACGTCTTCAATCGTATCTAAAAGCCGACGACACATCCCTTTTATAGAACTGACAATATTGCAAAGGCACGTGATAAATTTTTTGCATTCAAAGATGGTAGAGGAGATAACAAAAAGGCTAATGCATGTTATAAAAAGAAAATTCTTGATCTGAAAAGTGGCCGAAGATTAGCTATTTTTTTTTATATGCGAATGTTAAAAGTTTATGTCTTGTACTTGTAAGAGTTGGTTTGTTTTTGCAAATTCGTAAATGAAGTTATATAAAAGATTCAAATCAACAATATGGTTCAATTATGAATGAAATATAGGAAACGGGAAAGGACACTGCGAGGAAGTGATTTGTTTCAAACCATTCATCACAGCATTCTTTTCGGTTTCGCATGTTTCTTCAGTAATTGTATCATCTTGCTGATAATGATCCTTTATAGAAGTGCAATCATGAATATGGCAGAAAAAAACTAATTATAGCACCAGCAGAATAGCAACTGTTAGTAGCAGCATATGCAAAAATATCAGCTAGTCTCTGTTCCTCTTATGGTAACAAATTGGTTTTTTAGCAAACGCCTTAGATTTTTTCTCATCTCCTATACCATCTTTGAATGCAAAAACTTTATCATACACCTTTGTCACACGTAAAAAAAATAGTTTCATTTATTTTAACGGTGAAAAGTTGAATAAAATAATTAAACACATGGTGGAAACTCTGATCTCCTAATGAAATTCCTTTTGTTATTTAAATGGTCTTTAAACAATGGTCTGCACCAGACGTATTGATAGACCGTTTAAATACCAAAAGGAATTCAAGGAAAAGATCAGAGCAAGCATCTTAGATCTAACCATGGAATAATGAAAACAGGACACAAATTTTTTAAAGCTTTGAACTCAAGAAAAATTACTTGTTAAGTTGATGTACTAACCTATTTGAAAACAATATATGCTCGTCATTAACTCGTGGGGGAACGGATTTGTTAACAAAACAGAAACAATAACAATGACTGTTGAGTGTAAATACCATGTGAATACGGTAGTAGTTCAGGTTGATCTCCGTATGTGCATCGCCATTGTTGCCTGTATTTTTGATATAGTTTAGTGGATATAGAGAATCTGCTAGCACAAAGGAATAATAGAGTGTGAGTAGGTTTATGGAATATAATGATTTAAGTATGTAAATTCTGAGAATACTTATCTTCTGGTTAGCAGCGTACATGGCTGCGCAAACCTGAAAGGCCATAAAATATGAATAAGCGATGGAACCTAGATACATCATTAGATAGTGATACTCTAATATTTAGAGTTTTAAGATTAGTTTTAATGCAGTGACGTGTGTATAGGCACATTAGTTTGGCCTGATAAAAGACAATAAAAGTAGAAAAGATAGTTGGTCTGTCAAGGAAAGCACAGCTCTTTCATGTCGTAATATTTTTTATATTAATCTTCATATACCACGCTGTTAAAGAAAGTAGACTCAGACATGTAGATATAAAATCAACATTAAACGCACGCTATGGCTGCAACCACAAACATGGTTGCCCCGGCAATGAACGTACGATCAGAAAATGTAAGTTTACAAAGTTGTCATCATCGCCTTTTTTTTTTTTTTGTGCCGTTAAGGTTTCCACACGAACTGATAAAACCACAGCAAGAAGGTTTAAATAACTACTGGTATGCACGTAAAAAAAAAAAAAAAAAAAAAAAAAAAAAAAAAAAAAAAACGTAAATAAGAAACACATACAGTTACAGCTGCACAAACCTACTATCCTTTTGATTCGGCGGAAGAACGATGCCAGAGATTTCCACAGCTACCGGCGAAAGTACAGGAAAAAGGTTCGCGCAACTACCACAGGGAGAACACGCGTATACAGCTACAGGGAGAAGCCACGTATAACGGTAAAGAATGGATCAGACCAACAATACGCAAAACAGGCCCACAAAACAGTTCCATGGAAAATAGCCCAAGCCACGTAAACCAACTGAAGTTGTCCCATATAGCAGACCAGCACGAAATAAGGCTCAGATACGTATATATAATATCGATATTAAACGCGTGCTGTGGCTGCAACCAAAATCCTAATTGCCCCGCCAACAAACATGCATCGACAAAGAGTGTTATCATCATCGCCTTAACAAAGCTGACTGCAGCCGCAAAATAGACACGGTTGCATAGATGTTGTTCACACTATGCCGTCCGGTGCCTACACTGCCATCATACACTGTAGTTGTTGTAAGATGGTGCACTACTATATTTCACGCAGCACATCATTCCTGTGCAATAGACATGTATAGATTAAAAGGTTGCTTGCTAATATATAACTGCTTTCGTATAAAATCCTAAAAACTAAATCTTCGATAATGTGACAAAATGAAAACCCCAACGCATAAAGTAAGTCCCTAAATTAAGTATCAGACATTGATCACATCATGTTAATTTTACACAACTATCACATACTACTTTATCATGATGGATCAACAAACCCAAATACCGGAAATTAAAACACTAAATTATAGCCTTGTACAACTAAATTTTTTAGCAAATTTACACAAACGAAAGGATCAACACTCACAAGGTTATTTTCAGTTTTTTTAAGCCGAAAACCTTCCATTTTTTCATATCAAACATAAAAAAATTATAACCTTCTACAACTAAATTTTTCCTATCAAAATAGCACAGCTACCGGCGAAAGTACAGGAAGAAGTTTCGCGTAACTACCACAGGGAGAACATACGTATACAGCCATAGGGAGAAGCCACGTATAACAGTAAAGAATGGATCAGACCAACAATATGCAAAACAGGTCCACAAAACAGTACCATGGAAAAAAGCCCAAGCCACGTAAACCAACTGAAGTTGTCCCATATAGCAAACCAAATAAGGCTCAGATACATACATATAAAATCGATATTAAACGCGTGCTGTGGCTGCAACCAAAATCCTAATTGCCCCGCCAACAAACATGCATCGACAAAGAGTGTTATCATCATCGCCTTAACAAAGCTGACTGCAGGCGCAAAACAGACACGGTTGCATAGACGTTGTTCACACTATGCTGTCTGGTGCCTACACTGCCATCATACGCTGTAGTTGTTGTAAGATGGTGCACTACTATATTTCACGCAGCACATCATTCCTGTGCAACAGACAACATGTATAGATTAGAAGTTTGCTTGCTAATCTATAACTGCTTTCGTATAAAAACCTAAAAACTAAATCTTCGATAATGTGACAAAATGAAAACCCCAACGCATAAAGTAAGTCCCCAAAATAAGTATCAGACATTCATCACATCATGTTAATTTTACACAACCATCACATACTACTTTATCATGATGGATCAGCAAACCCAAATACCGGAAATTAAAACACTAAATTATAGCCTTGTACAACTAAATTTTTCAGCAAATCTACACAAACGAAAGGATCAACACTCACAAGGTTATTCTCACTTTTTTTAAGCTGAAAACCTTCCATTTTTTCACATCAAACATATAAAAATTATAACCTTCTACAACTAAAGTTTTCACCCAATCTACACAAACGAAAGAATCAAATTACATCAACAACAAATAAAAGGCCAACTTCGATTAGATCCATACACAGATATCAAAAAGAACAGCAAAAGATCATCTTCACCTTGATTTTACAGTCGGTTGATACAAAATCAATCAAAGTATAAACAAACGCATAAAACCGCTAAATCACACAGATATCAAACAAAATAGCAACTTCCATTAGATCGGCACTAACTTTACAAAAATAACAGAGTTTAAAATTTAGGTGTAATTAAAACCATAACAAATTTAGGTGTATAAAACCCTAAATCAATCAATTCGATTGTTACCCCCAAATACCCCCAAAAAACATAAATTATTGCCATGGTGTAAAAAACCCTAAATAACAGATTTTTTTGCCAACAAAGAAAAAACATATAATTCGATTGTTATCTTCAATTCCACTTTCCGAAAACAAAAACCCGTAACCCACCCCTCAATCAATCAATTATTGTTACCCACCAAAAAACCTCAATCAAATCGATGACGAATCAAATAATAAATGAAATGTAAAAACTGATAATGAATTAGCTTGATTTTCGGTATTCATTGACGTGTGACAACTAAAAAAAATATATAGATTTTAAATCATACCTTTTAGAGTCATTGCAAAGATTTCGGTAGCCATTGAAGGAGATTTTGGGGAAGTTTCAATTTCATGATCTTCGTGCCTTAATTTTCGGTTGCAATTGATTTGTTAATCAAAGTATTGATGGCAGTGGGTTACGGGTTTTTGCTTGGGAAAGTGGATGTGTGGCTGTAGAATAAAAAGGTGAAGTCAAATTGAAGATAACAAAGGAGGTGATGAGCTGGATTTATGACCTGGCTTTTTTTTATGCCAGGTGGCTTTAATGAGGTGGATAGCTTTTCAAAAAAACTTTGGTTTATTATATATATAGATTGTCAAATCTAGTCCCTAGTTATTCAAAACATGGAAATTTTTCATAAAAGGCCCTCAGGGATTTTCAAGTTGTCAAAATTAGCCTTATAAAGTTCAGTTTTGCAAAATAGCAACTTTAGTCCCTGAAATTTCAATGATTGACAAAATTTACCCCTGGACATTTTAAATTGGAAAATTAACATTTTTGGTCCTTTGGTAAATTAAAATTGTCAAAATTGGTCCTTATAACAAACTTTGGAAAGTTGTCATTTTCAGTCCCTAAAAATCCAAAATTGCACAAATGGTCCTTGTGCTTATTTAAACTAATCCGGATCCAAAATAAACAAACCAAACCCATCCCACTTATCCCAGCCCAACATCCAAAGCCCAATCCCAATAACCTGACCCACCTTTAGCTAAACACCCAGGTCAACCTCAGTCAAACCTTATCCCTTCTTTCCCTAATACCGCCAAATCAAAACCAGGACACCATGTCCTCTCCTCTGACCAAACCACCCACCAACCCATTCCTACTCCTCTGCTACACGCCTTCTCCACCCCCCTCCTTAGCTACTCTCACCAAGACCCACGTGATCAGAAAAGGATAAAAAATCCCACTTGCTATCTTTTCCCGCCAAATTGCAATTCAACGATTGGGGTCAACTTAGCTCAATCCAACGGTGGGGATATGTTCAAGAGGTCAGAGGAAGCTTATTGGAGTGATATTTAAGAAGAAAGAAGACAAAGAGTTCAAGTGTCACTCGTTTTTAGACCAAATTTCTTAGTGTAACTTTTAAAGTTAATGTCATTTAAATTTCAGTTTCATTGTAACTTTTGATTTCAGTTAATGTAATTTCAATTTCAGTTAAGTTCTTAAAGGATTGTATATTTTTTTATGTTGTAATTCAAGTTCAAAGTTATTTCAGTGTTCAAAGGTTTGTTGTTGTTTCAAGTGTAAAACTTTATATTTTCAGTTTGAATAAGCTAAGTACAAGCTTGTGACAACTTGTAATAGCTTATTATCCCTTAAATCTGTGTTAATTTCCAATTATTTCACAAAGTCAAACTTAGTCAACATAAGTCAACAATTAGTCAAAGAAGCAATTCTGGAAGAAAAGCTGTTCAGAGGAGCTTATTGGGGTATTATTTGGCTTATTTGGATAAGCTTGGGTTATCAGTTGTTCCTTGTTTCATTCTGTTCAACAAGTTCAGTTGTGAGTTCTATTTTCACCTTTATAGCTATTTCTGCATAATTATTAATCAGTTAGTTTTATTGTTATTTGCTTTTTGATTCTTGCTTGATAGTTGTTAAAACACTTAGATAATCAGAGTTTAGGATAAATTATGGCTTAATTCTGTGTGCTGTAGTGTAAAATTGCATGATCAGTTCTGATCAGGGGTGTTTGGATCAGGCTTGTTTGCTGAGTTCTTGGAGTCCTCTTTGTTATTTATTGGCCTTAGTAGTTTGCTGATGTTAATATAGAACAGAGAAACCATAAAAATCCATAGGTCATAGCTTAAAAAGTCAAAATCACTCTTTAATCTCTCATCTCAGTTGACTGTTAGGAATATTAGTTGCAAAATCAGTCATATTAGTTACAAAGTTGTTAATGTTGCTTGTTCTAGTCTTATTATAGCTTATTATTGCAATTTCAGTCAGTAGATTAGAATCAAAACTCACCAAAGTCAAATATTCAAAAAACAGCCAAAAGTCAAAATCCAGGTTTGAACCCAGTTCTGAGTTGCTGATCTAGGGACAAATTAGACTTCAATTGAAATGTTTGTGATGGGGCTTTTGTTGTTTTTGTGTAGCCAGTAGTATAGGGTAACTTTTGCCCCCATAATATTCAGAATTTGCTGCTTATTTATTAGCTTAAATAGCTCTGCAAGTTGGCTGCTTAAACTGAATTTTCTGCATAGATCTTGCTACTGTGCTTGTGCTTATCTGCTTATTTCCTATTGCTTATTGTGCTTTTTCAGTTTTTTCATGCTTTATTAAGTTGTTTTAGCTTATTCTGAGCATTTGGTGAAGTTTCTAGCTTTTTAGCTTATTTTGGGCTTATTTGCTAACTGCTTATCTGCCCAAATCTGCTTATCAGGTTTAGATAACTTCCACTTTTATTTTTTCTAGCTTTCTAATATTAATTTAGATTTACTCAGAATTTTTCATAATTTTCCTAAGTCATTTAATATTTTTAATCTTTTTTATTAGTTTAAAATAGTAATTAAATCATAATAAATAGAAAAATAATCAGAAAAATATAAATCCAATTTTCATAATTTTTTTTGTCATTTTTAATCTAGGAAAAATATAACTTCATTTTTAGTCCTTAAGAAAATCAAAAATAGAAATATAGTGATAGCTTCTATTTAATAGAATTTATCTTTTTAAATTTTAATTAAGTAAATTTCATTTTTATAATTTTATTAGCTTCTTTTTACTTAATAATATTTTTAGAAAAAGTTTTAGATTTTTCTTTGCTCATTTAGTATTTTTTATAATTTAAATTAGTTTAATTAGTATTTAAATAATAAATAATTAGTAATAATTAAATAAAAAGTGTAAAAAAATATAATTTAAGTTTTTAAATAAGTTTTTAGTAATTTTACATTTTTAGGTTTTAAATTTCATAAATTTTACTTTTTAGTCCTTTTTAGATTTTTTTCGTTGCGCGTTTTTAGGTTAATTAATTCGCATTTAATTTTATTGTGCATATCTGTTTTAAATTTGTTATTTAGAATTGTTAAAAAAAGCAAAATCAAAAGCAATCTAAATCATCAATCACTCTAATCCAAAGCTTCCCACAATAGCCCATTCACATCTCGTTGGGAAACGATCCGGGTAATCACTTACCTGGTTTCACACTACACACAAACGTGAGTTTGTACAAGTATCCTTTTTCACAAAAGGGTGATTTGTATTTATTCACGCGTATCCGTCGTTGCACAATATTTATATATACTTCACCACGGATCAACATACCGTGGGTATTAATTAGAGCACTACGCACACGCGCATCAAGTTTTTGGCGCCGCTGCCGGGGAGTGAATTGTTATTATCTGTTAATTTGATTAGTATTTTAATTAGGTTTTTCTTTTTAATTTTTAATCTAACCGCTAACTCTGTTGTATATTAGTTAAATTGCATTCATTGTATTATTTGCATATTTTCTGTTTTCGTGTGTTTAATTTTTGTTTATTTTCATTTGTTTTTATTTTTGTTTTTATTTTTCGTATTTTTTGTGTTCTGCTATCGTTGTACTGAGCTAATTCAAACGATACGGCGCATCTATTTTCATAGATACGGCGTATTGCATTTGATTTTTAAAAAATTACAACGCGTTTAATTAATTCGAATACGGCGCATCTTTCCCCAAGATACGGCGTATTCTGTTTTTAATAAGAAATTTTTTCTAAACGATAACGCCATACGGCGCATCTGTTTTTACAGATACGGCGTATTTATTATTTTAATTAAAAACAGTTTTCGAATTATTAAACAGATACGACGCATCGATTTTTATCGATACGGCGCATCTACTGAATCAAAAATCTTGTATTTTGAAACGTAACGAAAATACGGCGCATTAACTTTTGTTAATACGACGCATTTAATTTTAATAAGTATATTGATTTTTGATAATTAAAACTGATACGGCGCATTCTAATTTCTAAGCGGCGTATCTATTTTCTGAATAAAGTCTGATTAAATTTTAACGATTATAAGATACGGCGTATCCAACTTTTTGGATACGGCGCATCGTCTGCAGATATCAGTAACTTTTATTTTTCGTATTCCGTTTTCGATGTTGATTTTCTGATATATTACTTTCTTGAACATACCCTACTGATGCTTTCGTGATTATTTCAGAAGGAAAATGGTCGGATTCGGAGAACTGATTGACTTCGACTTCGAAGCCAAATTTATGGATGGAATATTAGTGCAAGATAAATCACTCGAACGTTACGATGGGGACTACATTGAACTTAATGACCTTGATGGACCATTAGAATCCAATGACCTGTTCATGGATGATGCGGAATCTGAGTTAGAAGAAGGAGAAATTATGGATAGTCCAAAAGTCAACGTTATTAATACTAGGAATTACGATGAATTTGAGGGATATCATGGTTCTTGGGATTACGGTAGAAGGATCCACGCCGATTGTGCTTACAATTTGCAATTCCCATGCATGATTGGGTACAAGTGTATTGACGCCAATTTCTTTCCTATTTTACCGATCAATGTCATGTCAAGAAGCTTTTACAATTCTATTATAAGAAAAAAAGTGGAGTATAAGAGAAAGAATGTAGTTGGAGCCTTCATTAATGTCCCGGTCTTCGTTGGATGTTTTACTATTGTTACTGAGTTCGCCATTGTTGAAGACATGAATGCCTATTGTGACAGCGATATGGGTGACGTGATTGTTGGAAAACCATTTTGTAGGGAGATCACTATTAATGCAAAACGATTTGAAGGAAAGATCACCTTTCAATGTGGAAGCGACGTTATCACTTATATGATGCCCCGAACTCACCCTGGGTTTAAACATGCTACTAGTAGGTTCTGCTACAAATTTTCTCCATTCCTTTTTATTGGTGATAATGACATGAAGAGAGGGATAGAGTACCCATATCAAATGATGGAAGGATTCTACAAAGGAGTGTTGAAGTTGGGACCTGAATATATACGTGGCGAATTTGTTGCTAAATGGATCCTACGTGGCAATGTGGGAATCAATAGAACAAAATAAAGAGCTGAACGTGAGTCTAACTTGAAGACTCTGGAATAAAGACAAGTGCTGACCGGGAGACAACCCGGAAAATTTTTACTATTCTGTTCTGTGTCGAGTTAGTCAGGCCCGCAGAGGATACGGCGCATCTCAATCCTGAGATGCGACGCATCTCCTGCACTGGTCATATCTTATTTTATTTTATGCATTTTTAATTTTTAACTTTAAAACTTTTTGTCAGTTTATTTAATGCGGCGCATCCCTGGTTAAGGATGCGACGCATCTTCTATTCTGATTCGTATTTATTCCAGGCTCGATACGGCGTATCTTCTTCCATAAGATACGGCGCATCGACTGACCTGATGATTTTCATTTTTATTTTTTATGTTTTATTTTTGCTAACTACTAATGTATTATGCAAGTTTGAACCTTCTTAATTCAGGTGTGTTAAAGTATTGGTGGTATTATAGATTCCTGCATTTCCTGTGGATACATCAATTATGAAGCTTAAACGTTCTCATCCACGAGGAAGTTGATTTTTGCTCTTATACAAATAATGGAGGATCATACCGAGCAAATCTCAGGGGAGTTTTTCTGTTCTAATTCTTTTATTTTCCAGTTTTTAACCTTTGATACAAACAACGAGGACGTTGTTTAACTTAAGTGGGGGGATTGGAGAATTAGAACACTTACTTGTCCTAAACTTTTTCAAAATATGCTTAAAATGTGCTTAATATATCAAAATTTAAAATTTTTAGCATGTTTTTGTTTAAAGTCTAAGTTGCATAGCTGCACACATGACGTTATTTTCAAAAATTGTGACTTTTCAAAATTCACAAATCTATGAGTGTGGCCGGTGACTTGTAAACTTTAGAACTTGGCTTGTATACTATTCGAGACCACCATAATAAGTATTATTTATATAATTGGAATGACTTGTCTAAATTGGTAAATTTCTAGGATTACACCCAAATAGCCTTTATATGTTATGTGATATTAACTAACTACACTGGTTAGTTAACCCCCGTATAAACCCTTTTGTTATTCTCACTTTTAGAGTAAGATACCCCTAGAAAAACACTCAGAGCCATTCCTTTCGTTTCTTACACCTTTGTTATAATGTTTCGTTACACCCTTACACCTTAGCCTACCCTGTAGATTAAAATCCGTGGTTGGTTAATTGCTTTAGGCAAAGTGTGTTTCCTTACATTATCTGTGTTCGCGTGCGTAATTCATTATCTATGGTTAGGTCGGGAAATTGCACAATGCAATTGGAGTGAAAGTAAATATTGTATATCTTTGAGTTTATTTTTTTGTGTGTTTACTATTTTCACTATTACCGTTATTTCTGAAGTCATGGAAAGTATGGAAAAATTATCCAGAGTTATCGTTATAGTGATGTGGTGAAATTTTACACATCTATGTTTATGTTAGTAGTTTGAAAAAAAATAAAAAATTAAAAAAAATAAATAAAAAAATCGAAAAAATAAGAAAAGAAAAAGAAAAAGAAAAAGTTGGATGTTTATTTTAACCAACTTATGTAAAGTTTTGTATTAAGTGGTCGATATCACCACTATTTGTTATATATTATATTTATGGATTGAATGGGAGTTGAACATTATGGGAACGCCAACTAAAGGATATTCTTTGATTGAGATCTTGTTGAGTATAATTCGTGTCTACCTAAAGCGTGTGTTTCAAGTGTTAAAGCGTGAGTTATTCTATGATATGAGTCTTATTCATGGGATGGTTAGGATAGTGATTAACCACACTTAGGATTTTAATTTATCTGTTTTGTTTATTTTTTCATTTTACACCAATTTATATCCCAAATATTATCCATACCCTATATTATTCTTTATCCAAACCTTTGATTTATTGAGATTAGGGATTTGAGCAATCTTAAGTATCGTAGTCGTGGATTCGGCTATGTATTTGTGATTTTGTCGCCCTTTTTGATATAATATTATTGGTAAAGATTACTTGGTCCTATCTTTAGCCTATTCGAGTTAAGGATTTGAGCAATTGCAAGTATCGTGTTCGTGGATTCGATCATGTATTTGTGATTTTGTCGCCTTTTCTGGAATTTGAGATCGATAGAGATTAAGAAGAATAATTAACCCTTAACCAACAAACCCTTTTTACCGCTTTAGACTTGTTATTCCTTGGCTTTAGTGGGGGAGATGTGTATACTTGCCAAGCTTATGATAGAATATTCGTCACGACTGGACAGTTAAACGATTAGATTTGCTTTTATCAAATTATTTTATTTTACTTCTAATTCGTTAAGTGTTTGGTTGTGTGATTATGACAAAAATGAATACATGCTTAAATATAAAAATAAATCATAATATCTTTTAGGATACATTTTCATAAGATTAATTCTAAGGTTTACTTGGGGACAAGTAAAGTTCAAGTGGGGGGATATTTGATGAACTCAAATAAGTACATTTTATTACCATCATTTATCCTATTTATTTGACTTGTTTTATTATATTATCTGTGAGAATTGATACGTTAATGTTTACTTTTGCAATTCTCAGGTAAAAACAAGTATTATGTGAAACTTGGCGATTTTGGACTAATTATGGAGCAAAACAAGCAAGAAGTTAAGAGTCTACTGAAATGTACAAGATCAAGACATTCTGCTCCAGATACGCCGCATCTTGCTTATTACATACGGCGCATCACTATCAAGATTTCACAAGATATTATCCAAGACGGCAAAGGACATGCGCCGCATCTAAGAATGGAGTTACGCCGCATCTTCTGGCGGTGTACGAATATTCCTGAATATATTAATCTTGGACCCCACGCGAAGTTAAGTCAATGCGCCGCATCTACTTATTCAATGCGCCGCATCTTACCTCAGACAGAAACTATAAATACCCCAAGGCCAGACGAATTTCAGAGATTTTAGACTTTTGGTACGTACGATATACGAAGGACAGAAGCCCTAAGCCGAATTCAGACGAAGTAGCTGCACAAGACACACCTTGAACAAAGATACGAGAGCTGTAAGAAGGTCCTGCATGTATTTAATTCATTAAGTAGTTTTGTTTTATTGTATTAGTACACTTTAATTGGTCAGGATTGATGGGCTTGTGATCATGGATTTAACCATGCACTTCGACTCCCCTTAAAATTGTTTTCCCATTAATTAAAGTTTATATGTTGATGTCTTTGGTGACTTTTATTAGTGCATTGATAACCTCTGTGTCTAGCTGAGCATTGCTTGGGTCGCCATGCCCCTTCCTCGCCTATTTATTAGATCGCCTATGCATTCTATCGTCTGTAGAAAAGTAGGAAGAAAGATAAATAGGATAGTCATAAGTAATCATTAAGGGTTTACTCGCCGATAAGATTAGAACCAACGAGAAAGGACTTAATCTCGGTGCGTTGCATCGAACTATACACTTCATATAAAACTAGCAATAAAACAAGTGACAAACTACTTAACTATCAGGACAGGTCTTCTTATTGTCTCAAGTATTTATCTGTGTACGTGTTTGCTACTCGCTGATTCGTGCTTATTAGTTTATTTTATAATTAATCACAACCAAACCGTGCCAGTCTCTCAGGCTGAAACCCCCTAGCGTTAGATTAGGTTGTATAGCTAACTTAATATATTAAAATACTGATTAGAATAACTAGATAATACGTTCCACTCTTAGTGATCGACACTCTACTTACCATTATATTCATACTGACCGGGTACACTGCTCGTTAAAGTGTGTGTTATTGATAAGTCGGCTAAATATAAATTTAAAACTTGAATATTGCTAAAACCACAACGACATATCGTGGATATAAAATTAGAGCAATCACACGCACACATCACCACTAGACCAGGGATATCTTCTATGAGATTATGGCGTACAGAAAGTTGGAAATGAGTGGAGGATAAGTGAGTTGGATGGTGGCATTATATAAGCATGATACTATCCTTATTTGTTGACTAATTGACTTTAACCCAATCATTTGTGGTTACTGTGGTGTAACAGTATTTGAGAGCCATACTAACATGCTACTGACATCCAAAAGATCATGTAGAAGATATTTGAAGGTAGGTAGGGCTTGTCCTTAGTTGTTAGATTATATATACACACGTTTTGATTTTAGTGAGCTTAAAACATGAAACCAACGTACCACTTTCGTCTTCTGCTGTTCCAGCCTCGTTCCACACGTTCATTTATGCTAGAAATAACATTAGAGAGTTGTAGGAAAAATCGGGGAATGATTTGGTTGAGTTTTGCGATTTTTAGTTCTATACGCATAGGTAGTTTTGGGACGAAAGACTTGGCCTTGAAATTCATAGGAATACTTGATATCTAGTCCTGAGATTCGACATATGTATTGTCTAGTGGGTCGTGATCAAGATGATGTAAAAATACTCATAGGTTGCGTTTAGTATTTTGGAGTACGAATTGTGTTTTGGAGGAGGTGTGAAATTGTATAGCGTATGGGTAGAAATGGGACAAACAACTGGGTCTTCAAAGTCATAAGAATATTCGACATATAGGGCTGTGGTTTGGCACAATCATGGTCCAGTGGGTAGTGATCATTAGGGTGTAAAAATATGCATAGATCACGTTTGAATATGTGGAGTACACAACTTGTTTTGGGGAGAGTGTGAACCGATCGAGTAGTAAAGAAAGAAGGAGCAAATAAAAGGGGTTATAGGCTTGTGGGTGTTGGACTAGGGTGATGGGCTGGGAAAATGGGGATCCGAATTGGGTTTGTAGTTTATATTAGTGAATTGGATTAAGTGTAGTTATTTGGAAACAATTAAAGGTAATTAGGAAAAATGTATATATTTTTGTGTAGGAATTTTATTATCATTCATTATCATTTTGTGAAATTTTGGATGTGGTGAGAATGGGGTTTCGTGATTTATTTGTGTGTCTAGTACGTGTCGCTATTTAATATATGTCACGAAAACATAACGTCCTAACGATAACAATAATAGAAAATTTTAAATTTCCCCGTAAAAATGGGTTTTATTAAACGGTAATCACCAGATTATTATTAATCACTGAGATTTATCACAGTGGATTTTTACGGTATCTTACAATCTCTCTTTCAGCCACAACCAAACAAAACCTTCATTAACCACCACTGTTACCGTCTCTCTCAGCCACCTTCATTAAACACCACAAAACCGCTAGCCACCTTGAAACATCCGCCGACCACCACTGTTGACCGCCACCAACATTATCTCTCTTAGCCACCGCTGTCGACCCGCGCCACCACCGTCAGTATCAACCACCACCAGTCCACCACAAGCTAGCAGTTTCAGTGGACAAGTTAATATTCATGTTTCCTTTTTTCTTAATTTTGGTGAGGGCTTCTGATGTATTTTGTAAATAATTGTATATTGATTGGTGTGAATAAAATGGTGATGTTAAAAAAATTTGTTTGTGTTGAAGGGCTATATAAATTGTGTTGGAGTTATGATGAACACTGTCCAAAATTTTAGTATATCATTATCATATATGAATATTGTTTATAAAAAAAGTAATAAATATATGTAGTTGCAAGAAAGAAATGAAAAATAGATGGATATATAATTATGTTTGTAAAAACTAATAAACGGATGTAACTGTAATATATAAAAAAGAGATGAGTATACGAAAGTGAATATTTGTAAAAACCAATATTTAATTTGGAATGAATACTTGAAAACAGAGATGAGAATTTGAAGAATGGGGATAAAAGTTTGAAGATAAAATTATATATAAATGAGATTTTTTTAGCTAAAATAAATGAGTTAATATTGGATTTACATAAGGACAAAAAGAAGAAAAACCATTAAAAAAATAAATAAAAAAAAATTGTGTAAAAAGACAAAGATACCCTCACTTGAGTATCACGTGTGAGTACTTAACGAGCGTTATTGAGATCCGTTAGTGTGATGGACCAACGACGGATAACGTTTGCCACTTACGTGCATTTTTTTTGGGTCAAAGGATGAAAGGTTGCGGTCAACGCAAACCACAAAGACGAACGATGTAATTTACTCTTTTCTTCAACAACATCCAACATAGAACCTGTTGGAGTATGCTCGTGTCATAATTACTAATTATATGGCTAGACATATGTGAGCCTATGGGGTCACACACTTATACACAGAGACACCATTTTATAGATTGTATTTATCGTATTTACAATATATAAACGACTACGTAACTTGGGATCGATAACGGGCTACTAATAACTAAGCTAGTACTTAGTTTATTGGATTGGACCAACAAATGGGCAAGCCCATTTGAAGCTCCATAAGGCCGGCCATGGTTAAGAGAACAAGAGAGAAAGATCAAGGGGTTAAGTGTAACTTTTCCTTGATTATCTCCTAATTGATTTGTCATTAAGGAGATGGATTATTAAATTAATAACTAACCAACTTTCTCTCCTCTTCCTCTCCTCAATAACCACGAAATAAAACACACCCATATTAGGGTTTGTGGTTTTAGATCTCATCTAACCTTATTCTAATGTAGTTCAAGGCTAGATCGCGTGTTACGGGGGTTTAGACTAGCATCGGGTGGTGATCGATGACGTGTAGTGTGGATCAAGCATAGAGGTGATCTCCTTTGATCACTTGGTTTCATACTTGGTTCGTGTATATTGGTGATGGTGACCATACGATTCTACCGATCACGCTACAAAGGTATAAACACATGTTTGTTTAATTTGTTTTTAATTTAGATTGATCATATGGCTATATGGATCCTTGTATGGTGATGTTTTTCCGCTGCGTTTTATATTAATTAATTGTTAATTCATGTTTACATCACCTATAGTGGTATCACGAGCCATCATATGTCGTCATATGATCATCTTGTATGCGTAAAAATGGCTAAAAACGTTGTTTTTTAATGGATTTAAAGGTGTTATTTTAAAACAGCCCCTAGGGCTTAAATATTATGAATAAGTCGACCTTAAGAAGGTCTTAAGATCTGGACTTTTTGATCCTATAGTCATTTGTTATGCATACATCAATTGTTTACTTGATCGGTACCCGTAAAATGGCCTAAAAACGCGTTTTTTGGAAGATTTTTAACCCGATTTCAAATCAGCCCATGAGGCTTATTTTTCTGTGGTAAAATGGTGTTAAGAAGGTCCTAACATCAGTGGGGTTTGAGTCTTTGGCCATTTGTCACGCGTACCATTCGGGGTTTTAATTCTTGTTAATTATTTCTTCGATTCGTTGGCTAACAATTTATTTCTTGTTATTTATTTTGTTATCCATGGCAAATACATGCATGTTTGTCCATGGAGTTAGCCAACACCATGTAATAATCTTTATTTGAATGTATTATTATGTGTTCATATGCAAAGCCGATGAAAACCTAGACCACTTGTGCGTTGTGATTGTGATTGTTGGTTGTTTTTTTCTTGTTTTGGGGTTTGCCATTGTTTCGGCACTTTTGTAATGTATTTCAATTTTGGTTTTGCCAATGTTTGGGCATTTTACAGTAGATACAAAGTAGATTAGTTGTATTTTACTTTATATGTATTGTAAACAAGAGCTTGGAAGCAAAAGGCGAAAGATTGAAGAGTTGTAGACTGAAAGTTGCTGCTGGACATCTGTTGGGAAAACGTGCTTACCTGCTGATTGGTAAGGTATTTTTCTCTAAAATTTTTGGTGCAGGTCCACAAGACATAGGGCTACAACTTTGTCAACTGGGCCGAATTATGAGGAGGTGATCTTCCTGGGCTTTTGGGCCTTTCAAAACAGGAAAACTGGGCTGACAGAAACTGAAGTTCATGTGCATAATGGGCCTTTTACTTGCTCATGATTGTCTTGGAGCAAGTGGGAGCCCTCCATGTGGTTGTGACATAAGTCCCTAGTTGACTCTTGGTTCTTGTGATGGCTCACGAGACCAAGCATAGGATTTTCATCGGTTGAGGCTTTGCATATTGTGGTTGTATGTTTGTTTGGTTGTTTCATGTATGTTGTGACTACATGTAAAACGAAAATTGTTTTCTTAAAACTTAAAACGAAACATAAACCATTTTGAACTAAGTCTTATGATTTAGTTTAACTAAGTTTAAATATGATTTGAAACTTAAAATCATTGTTTTTCAAAATAACACTTAAACTAGTTAAGTTGTTTATTTATTTATTTATTGTATTGTCCAAACTTAATAATCCACTTAGGATTTATATTAGTCTTGAAAATGGACAACTTGACACACATAAATTAAAACAATGATTAGACTTAAGTTAAGAAATGTTTTTAACTTGTGCTACGAAGAATGAATGCATGCTTCTTTCGTACACGTTTTTGATTCACATCAAAATATTTTACCCGTCAAAATTTAAGTCGTGCCGTCCAATTTTGAGGACACTTGCAATTACTTTTTGCCTATGCGTGGGACCTAGGTTGAATTGTAACCCAAGGTGACTATTCTCTATGCGTGAGACCTAGATATATTATCACACGTTTTCAAATTGGATGACTTAATCGAGTTAAGCGGTTAGACCTTGACCCGAGGCAAAGATGGGACTAAACATGCCTACATGACACTAGTTGTTTGACACTAGATGCCATGAGTCCCATAAGGATCTAAGAGTTGTACATGTAATACAATTGGTGATCGTCGCCTACCAATTGAATCTACTATTGCTAGCAGATCAACTGATGTGATAGTAGAAGCACAATGTGGATCTTAGCCTTTTCGTAAATTAACTGTTTTATATTATAAACATGGGGTAGTTAATTTATAAAAGGATAATTATCGAAAATACTAAAATTGAACTTTGTAAATTCAATTAATGAATTAATGCAACACAACCGTAAACAAAAGTTTGTTCTTTTCTTGTTAAAAGTACGAACTGAGTCGCTCTTTCCTTGTAAGAAAGAGACTTGTTCCTATCCTTTTTCTTTATGAGGAAAAGCCATAATAGGAATATTTGAATTTTCCTAATTCTAATCAAACTCAAGGAAAACCTACTCTAGAAATCGTGATGTCTTGTAAAAGTCAAAACGGTTAAGTATGGTTACACATCTTATTCCTTCAACGTTGTTTTATAACCCTTGTTTCGGTTTTGAAACATTGAAGAAATATAAGATATTTGGACAACCAAGAACACGTGCACTTGACTTGACCTCTTTGGTCAGACCTTAGGGCCATTTCAACCCATGGCGAATTTTGCTCATTGGTCAGACCTTTGGCGATATTTGCATGTTCTTGCTTGGCCAACCTATTTCGTACTAGCTACCAAACTAAAATGAGTTTAAATAATTAGAAGACGGAAGTATCAATAAACCGCAATGTGGTAAAGGCAATTACTAGCATGATTACCTAGCAGTTTGCCTTAACCCAATATGCCTACTAAGGTCCTACATACCCTTGTGGTAAAGTAGACCAATTATGGAGGAAATGCATACCTATTTTCAAGTTAAAATAGCAATGATGGCTAACCCATCATCTATATGTTAGAACTTGATGCACTTTCTTGAATACCTAAGTACATGTTTACTAGTCAAAGTGACTCACATTAGCAATAATGTGTAGATATTCAAAGAAAGATGGAAAGTATCAAATCGCTACTGACTCTCCACTGGTGACGTAACACATTGTAATGTTGTCTAATCCAGTGGGAGCCACGTGATTATATTACTGGTGACGTAACACATGTAATGTTGTCTAATCCAGTGGGAGCTGTAAGCTTTATTACTTGCAAGTTGCCCATCTTATTTCCAGATTGTCTTGAAATAATACATTACTTTCCACGTGTTAAGCATCATAGTTTATATAAGAACCATTACATAAGTTTTATATGATAACTTGTCGCGTTCCTGATGTTGCTTCCTGAAATGTTATCTATAAAATTGTTATGCATGATTCATTATTCAAACGATAAAGTTCTACATATCTATATTTTGATTTTTGACTAAAAATCATATGTTATCTTATACATTGTCATATTGCTCATACAAACAAACGAGCGTAGTGTTGTTTGCATGCTCTCACGATGTTGTGCCATGCACAAGTGGGAGAAATCTTAATTGTGTGCAAGGTACAACATATAACAATATGACTAATAGTTTTTCTTGACTGCAAGGTAAGAAACTAAAATTCTACTAGGACTTCTACACATAAAATGTATGTTGCCCTAATTAGAACAAATATCAAGATATCATGAAAAGCTACTTCAACATATTCACTGAATTGTTTAGTAAATATGATTATGTTTTCTTGTAAACTCATAATCATGAAGTACAAAAATTAACTTGAATATACTATTGAGGCCAAGAGTCGGCGCTCGCAATTACTTTAGTTGAATATGTTTAGGTCTCTTGTAAAGACACAAACATCAATTCCGTTAATTCTTGAAAGACTTATAACGTAAAGTAAGACGTTGATTTGTTATGTCTTCTTGTTAGGACATGTACACTTACGACGTATAATATTAAATGTTTATGTTCTCTAGTCAAAACATACACATGAAGTAAAGTATGCAATAGGCTAAAATTACTATTGATACCATCTGGTTTGACTTGGTTGGTAGATATGTAAGCCCAAAAGTATAAGTTCATCTAATGAGTTGTGTGATAGTCTCACAACATCAGTCCTCATGGAATACCACAACTTTATGGTATGTCCATCATGGAAAATCAAACACTATTGATATTGTTTGATCTTTGATAACTTAAACTGTTTTACCTCCAAAGCTATCAAGGTTAGAAATTGGATGTGCCATGTGTACACTCAATATGATTCCAACCCAGAAGGAATTTAAGACACCATTGTATTATGGCATGGGATGAATCTCATTATGTCTTAATTGAAGTTCTGAATTTGTTAACTACTTAAGAGTAAGTAATTAACAAACTAGAGTCAAGAACTAACGGTGTATTTTGGATGTCCCACTTGAAAACAATTTATTGTTACTCAAGATGCTTAGTATCTAGAGATTAGTCTCTACATACAAAAGCAAGTGGGAGTACCTTTAGACCTTGAAGTTGTTCAAGAACTAAATACACAACCTTCTGAGTACACTTGCTAATGTCATACTAAGGTTGAACATGGATATGTTAAACCATAGATTGATATCTCTCATTCATAAATCGACAAGGATACCTCTTGCACCTGAATGATATAGTTTTTATATCAATGCTGAGGGACATAAGTTAGAGGATCATGGTGAACCTGCTAACTACTGAGATGCATTATCAGATATTGTATCTGATGAGTAGCTCAAAACTATGAATGTTAAGATGCAGTCCTTGAAAGACAATCACTCGTGGAGTTTGATTGATCTCTTACTAATCAGTTAGACTGTGAGGTTAAGAATGAGTTTCTTGATGAGAAGACTCAAAAGGACAAACTTGTACACACATTTAATGCACGTGTAGTAAATGGAGTTTACTCGTACTCAATAAATTGACTATGATTAAATTTTCCTAGCTACAAACATTAAATGTATAAAGACGATTAATTGTCACACCTGATTTCATGTATATGAAATATGACAATAGGATATCAAAACACTTTTCTTGTTGATTACCTTTGCGAGGACGATGAGTAATCAAAAGGGTTTATGAATCCATGTAATCTTTATTAAGTATACAAGATAAAAGAATCCATGTGTGGATTAGATCATGCATCTAGGAGCAGAGATCTTGTGTTAATCATAAAATCATTAACTTGATTTTGATTAATAAGATTACTCCTAAGTACACTGAGAGCAAGTTGGAGCATTTTATTTATTTTCTTAAATCTCATATGTCATTGACATATTAGAAACAATATTCCACCTAAGCTAGACTTTAATCCTTAGCTTGGAATGAAGTTTCTCTTGAGGGATTTATAAAATAAAACATATAACCTTGTTATATATATGTTTATTAGAATAAACATAAGCGGTTATTAAGTCTAAACACAATATGACACGTTATTGAGGGGAGTCTCAATGATCAATCTTACTTGATGAGATTGAACACATGATTGGAAATCTTAAGTTTGACTGAAGGATTCATCATGTAAGTCATATTAAGTATTGGACTATATATTTATCATTTGCATGAATGCAAGATGAGTTGATAACAACCAATATCTAAGTGAAAGTCGTTAGATAATTGTTAAATGAACATTATATTGGACCTACATAGGACCAAAGATATGTTCAAACGTTTACGGATAATTGAGGAGCTCTGTTTTGTTTGCATACGCTGATGCTTATCTAACTGAGATAATACTCAACCCTAGTCATGGTAGGATGTCATCATGAATGATGACATTGCTGACTAGATGTGCTCGACTGAGAGCATTAATGCGTTATACATTAAAAGAATAAGAATACTTTATATTTTGAGAAACTATTCAGATGACTATCTAAAGTAGGTGTTTTGCTGGCTTCAAACACCCTATGGAATGTATTGTTGCGATACTCGTCTTGTACTTGAATGTGCACATACAAAGGACAATCATCATTCAAATCTTTCATGAGTTTTGAAACAAGTATTCTCAAAGTTTACTCAGATGACTACTTGTTGTCTTGTACAACATGATTCGATCATGGTGGGAACATCGGATCCCGACCTATGAGTAGTCTTATGCATATCTGTTTTTAGTATTTGGATAATGGAACTGTAAGCAGTCGTATTATACAATGAATTGATATACCGGGTATGATCGTCTTCATTTATACTACTGTGTTCTATATTTGCATGTTTAATCCATGAATAATTTATTTATTCTAAAATTATCCATTGTCGGTTGACGATACGGGAGTATCATCAAATTAAGACAAATGTGAGCGTGTTGGTGATTTATTTGCCACACTCACATGTTGTTCGTTGGGATAAACATTGGATTGACCCAACCTACGAGTATTCACTACATGGATCGTCGTCAATAGTGAATCTCGCAAGAGGTTATGTCTCTTATCCTCAGACTTGAGATGCAAGCAGGTCTTGCACGTGTGGAATTTCATTCCTTGATATGGTTAAACGCTATCCTGAATAAGGTAGTTATAAAAGCCATTATCAGGAGTGATATGAAGCATGTGAATGACACGTGTAGTCAAAATGGGATTTGTTCCTCCACTTGTTTTGGAGTTAGATACTATTGGGCCCCTTGATGAATTGAACAGATGTTTGTATGGCCGTACCCAAATGAGATTAAGATGAATCTTAATTCACTTGGTAATCTTGTTCAATATCTATATCGAGAAACATAATAGTTGAACTATTAGAATGACATTTGATCCATGTCTAATGTTCAACACGGTATCTGTAACAAAAGGATAGATGACATATAAACCATCTAAAATGAGACGTTTAAGAAACTAACCTCACATATTTCTAGGGGAATTGGCGTGTTGCTAGACGCTAACCATTGCTTGTATAATTACTTGATTATTATGACGTCGCAAGTGGGAGCTGTTGGAGTATGCCCGTGTCATAATTACTAATTATATGGCTAGACATATGTGAGCCTATGGGGTCACACACTTATACACAGAGACACCATTTTATAGATTGTATTTATCGTATTTACAATATATAAACGACTACGTAACTTGGGATCGATAACGGGCTACTAATAACTAAGCTAGTACTTAGTTTATTGGATTGGACCAACAAATGGGCAAGCCCATTTGAAGCTCCATAAGGCCGGCCATGGTTAAGAGAACAAGAGAGAAAGATCAAGGGGTTAAGTGTAACTTTTCCTTGATTATCTCCTAATTGATTTGTCATTAAGGAGATGGATTATTAAATTAATAACTAACCAACTTTCTCTCCTCTTCCTCTCCTCAATAACCACGAAATAAAACACACCTATATTAGGGTTTGTGGTTTAGATCTCATCTAACCTTATTCTAATGTAGTTCAAGGCTAGATCGCGTGTTACGGGGGTTTAGACTAGCATCGGGTGGTGATCGATGACGTGTAGTGTGGATCAAGCATAGAGGTGATCTCCTTTGATCACTTGGTTTCATACTTGGTTCGTGTATATTGGTGATGGTGACCATACGATTCTACCGATCACGCTACAAAGGTATAAACACATGTTTGTTTAATTTGTTTTTAATTTAGATTGATCATATGGCTATATGGATCCTTGTATGGTGATGTTTTTCCGCTGCGTTTTATATTAATTAATTGTTAATTCATGTTTACATCACCTATAGAACCAACAACATAATACTAATCTCAACTTCTTAAAACTCATTTACCACACTATATAAAAAAGAAAAAACTTCTTTTCTTTATCCATGTGGGATCAAGTACTTAAAACAAGTTTCTCAAATTAAGCCCATATAAAAGGTTGTTCTAGAGACGTAAGATTTTGTGTTGACACAATCAAATGTTTTGCATCTTCTTTTTACGCATAGATTTTATTTTCTAATCAAAGCTACTGATATTTGATACAAACTCAAGTATGGTTATTTAGTGACGATGCAATAGGAGTTGGATATCCTTGTAGATTTTGCATAATGTCAAGAACATGCAATGTAACGCAACAAAAATTGGCATGTTGCGGTAAAGTGCAAAACTAAACTGAGTTATGTACGGCCCATCAAACAGCAGCTCGGCCCATCAAAAATTGGCATGTTAGACATCACAATGAATCCGAGCACATCTTACCCCAAAGGTATGATGCAGGTTTATACTTTTTATTGCCAAGTGTTATTACGAAATGGTACACTTATAAACAATCACACTACTAACCTCATTCGTATGATGAGGTTTATACTTTTTCATTCTATACATTTTTACTATGGAAAATGATTTGCATGACTAAAATTTATGCCTAAAGGCATGCCTAACTCTAAGATCACGACACATGACAAGATTAGTGGTGACAATTATGAAAGAGAAAATGTATACTCCACATGTCACATGATGAATTGTTTAAGCATGAATTTAGTCATATGAATTAGGTCTCCCTATTTTACTATTTGTAATTTATTTGTCTGTATTCTCTTTATAATTCTTTTTTTCTTTCCTTTATGTATTAGTCTATTAGATAGTTATATGGCCAAACTCAAACAAAGTTATTTATTATCACATTAAAGCATTACTATTTTTGAAGCTACACAACATTAAAAGAAATCAAATTACAATTTCTTAGTTCAAATATTTATAAGTATTATTATAGTCATTGAAACGACAAAAAGTTTGGATTTTATACAAATTGCTAGTCACTGATGTTTTCCGTCAAACAATATCAACACTAGAAACCAAAAGCATAAAACAAATCCAAATCTAGTTAAGCCATATTAAACACCAAATATAAGTAAGCAAAATTTATTCTCCTTACCCAATGTGGGACTAGAACTTCAAACAAGTTTCGTAACCCCGTATAAGAAGTTTTTCTAATGACATACTACGTCATAACACCTTTTGTGGACGTAATAAAATATTAGTATTTATCTTCTTTGTAGATTTTCTTTTTTATCAAGCTAGTGAAAATTGATACCAGTACATTTAGTGACAATGCAATTGGAATTGCATATCCACCATGGTTTTTGTATGATGTCAAGAACATCCAGTTTATTGTAAAAAAAATGGCATGTTCCAGTGAAATGCAAGATTAAACTGATTTCTGTACGGCCCGTTAAACGGCTCGGTTTATATACGATTGATACAATTCGTCCGAGTTAGATCTCACCATCTGGACATTGCCCTAAAGATATAAGAGCACTAGGTGTCATGGGCAAGCAAAATTACTCATTTGGGTCGCACGGGGTGCCACGTCATCATGACATACATCCATTTACAATCCCCTTTATCATAACAAATCACAACTTACTCATTTGGGTCCCACCACTTCCTATTTTATTTTTTTTATTCAAATTTTCAAATAAACTAAATTCATTTCATTAAGAATAAAAATACATTACAACATATTAAAACATACGAAACATAAAATAAATACACGAAAAAAAAACACGATACGAAATTTAAAACACAAATAACAATATGATACGAAAACACAAATCATCCAACGATTCTCATGAAGCTTTTATATAGATTTGTAATTATCGATGAGATCTGACTTCTCCTCCCACACTTGCAACACTTGTTCCCTAACCATCTTCAAGGCGACATGAAGTTGCAGATTTGTTTCATCATTTCTTAATAGAGTTTGTAGACCGACCCTGATAGCTGGATGGTCTTGAGGCAGCTCACGCAACCTTTCGACCTCTGGAGCACGATTATGCATCTGTAGCATAATACGAGTTATCTCACCTAGCAAATTGTTAATCAGCTTGAGTTCTTTTTCTTGTTCATTGCGTAATAGGGTAAGGATAGCCTTTTGCACCTCAGCTGGTTCGTTAGCCTTAGTGTTTGTGTTAAAATTAGTGATACTTGCGAGAGAGTTTGATAAGAAGTTGTATGAGAAAATGAAGTGTTGTTAAAGTGGCACTTATAGGGGAAACTAGTCGTTGGAGGATATTTTAAAATTCAAATTCAAACTAAAAGTAACCGTACGAACAAAAATTCAAATTCAAACGTAAAGTAACAGTACAACATATTAAAAACGATACGAAAAAAGATAAACACGATACGGGAAAAGATAAACATGATACGGAAAACAAATCATACAACACCGTTAAGCATTTCATTCATCCCATTTGGGGTGATTTCTCAAAACCTCCCACACGTGAACATATTGGAAGCTTCTCCCCCCAAATTGTTGTTCAAAAATGGTCTTTGCATTCTTGAGAATCTCACCACCATTTTCCCCGCTTGTACGCTGCAAATGTTTGTAAATAGCGTTGAATTTTTCACATTCACTGCTAAGTCTTGTCCATTTACCCGTGACAATATTTTTGTTACGATTGTCACCATCAGTCTGATTCGTGAACATGTCTACAACCTGATTCCAAAAGGAGTATTCATTGTAGTTGTCTAGGTCTTGGGAAACTGCAACCCAAACTTCAGCTAGCAAGTTTTCTTCTTTTTTTGACCAACGAGTATTCATTTCAAATGTTTGAACTTTGATATACAAGTGTGTGAAAAATAGTGTATTATGGTATGTTATTTATAGCCGTTTGAACTTTCAAATTCAAAATCAAAATTCAAATTAAAAAACGAGCGGGATATATTTAAAATTCAAATTCAAATTTCAACGGGCGGGATATATTTAAAATTCAAATTCAAATCTCAACGGGCGGGATATATTTAAAATTTAAAATTCAAATTAAAATTTCAAAACTAGCCTATAAATACCCATTCATATTCACAGACTTCTCACACACAAACACATTCAAAATCAAAATTCAAAATCAAAACTCAACATTCAAAATTCAATGTCTCGCAAAGATTTCTCCCAACAATTCCCCAGTCCTCGCAAAGATTTTTCACAACAATTCCCCAGTCACCACGACTTCTCACAACAATTCCCAGATGAACATGACTTCTCACAACAATTTCCAAATGAACCAATGAACACTCCACCGGAAGATATCTTTCCGGTTTTCCGACCGAAAAATGAACCGGTAAACACTCCACCGGTTGTCAAACAACAACCAAATCCATTTTGACTCACTGAGGATGAACTCCGACTTCTTGAGCAGGATGAGGAAGTCAGGAGAGAAACAGAAGAAAGAGAACTACGAGAGGAAGCTGCTCGTTTGGAGCAGGAAGCCAGGGATGCAGAACATCATAGGAACAACTGGTTTGATATCATGGAAGGAAAGTATTATGCTGGCGAGTTCAGGTCCTCTTCGAGTGAAGACGGTTGGAACTCAGATGATTCCTTTCATTAATTTGTAGTTTCATTTTCATTAACGTATCGTAGTTTCTATTAATCGTACTTTGTTTTTTCAGTTCGATGTGTAATGTAATTTCCATTCGATGCTTAATGTATCTCAACTTGTTAACCCTTTCTTCTTTCTCAAACGCAACACACACAAAATTCACTAAACACACACACTTCACAAACGCTATTAGAAAAAAAGAAAAAAAAAATTTTGCTATTAAAAAAATGGCCCACTTGTCAGGAAAATTGCTTCGCCGTCTGCACGAGTAGTGATTGCGTGGTTTTGTAACCTTACAACAGGTTTTACCTCTCGAGGGATCTCAAGAGGCTTACAACCCCACCAGGCAGTGTACCTGACCGATGTAGTATAGTGTAGTGGTAAGTACGGGGGATTGATCGTTCTCCACAGGGAATAGTGTTCGTTAGGTGTGAAAGGCTACTCTTATTAGGTCTAAGGGTTGAGGAAGATTCTTTTTTTATGTTTTTATAATTTTATGAAAGCAAGTAAAATCTCGGGTTTGAAGGAGTGGGCGGAATTAGTTGCTAGTCAACTAACCCAAATTACTACGAATGCAATAAAATTAAATAACTGAAAATAAAATGTGGTGAGAAACTTATGTGTAGAGAAATGTGTTTACTTAGATTTCCTTACTCCCTAACTATCTTTTACCGGTTAATTAGTGTGTATTAGTCGCGTGGATGACGGGTGTATTCCTTAATACCATTCGTGGGGTGGCGTACTTACTTCCCCAACTCTACAAGCTCCTACTTCACTCCTATGTCGAGCCGGCTAGGAAGCTCCTAACATGGGATCACTAGAATTCGCTTGTGCATTAAATACAACCATAAAAACCTTTAGTACGCATTTGGTTCATGTTTCTTAAGACGTTCAAGCAAGTTACCGAATAGGAAGTTAGCCAGTTTTCTTAAGCCTAACATAGATAAACAATCATCCAATACAACTAATAACACACTAACAACCAATAATCAATAGCTAGGTTTCATTAGATCTAAGCAAACACAAGATAAATTTAGCCTAACATGTTAAACAAAAGACAAGAATAAGATAGAATCAAACAACACATAGACATATTGAATGATTAATTGATAACTTATCTTTCAATGAAACATGGAAGATCTCAAGGCAAAAAGCCCTGAAAAAGTAGCTAAAATCGTCTTAGGGTTTTCTCCCAAAATTCCACACACTAAGCTCTCTCTAATGACAAAAAATTAGAAAACTATATATAGATTTTTGGATCTGACGGCGTCACCTTATGGAGTGTGACGCCGTCACCTCGCCGCTTTTAGGGTTCCCGGATGACCTTCTTGACGCCGTCCCTCTTTAGCTCTTCAAAAATCCATTCTGGCTTATCAAGGCTTGACGCCGTCGAACCATGAACGTGACGCCGTCCCCTTATGATTTAAGCCGTGACGCCCTTGATCAAGTTAAAGCGTGACGCCGTCAGAATTCACATGCTATTTTCACTGGCCCGTCATGAGTAAATTTCATGTCCAACTTTTCTTGCCAAGGCATGACGCCGTCCAGAGTAAAGTCTGACGCCGTCAAGAGTAACTTTTAGCTGATTTTTGAGACTTTGCCGTTTTCTTCACTTTAATGCTCCAAAAACGTCCAAAATGCCTCCTTTTCCAGATTTCTCCTCAAAAGTACCTAAAATGACAAAAGGAACGATTTAGGGTGATATTTGATCAAATAAATACGATTTAGGGCTTAAATGACCCCTTAAAAGCGGTACACTTTTCGCTTCATAAAATACCCTTACACTTGAGATTTGCTTGTCCTCAAGCAAATGCGCTTTTATTCTAATCAAAATACAAGTTAGGGGTCATTTAATGCTAACATAAAAGTAATTACAACAAATATTCGTTCCACTTCAATCATAATAAGCACGGAGATTATAAACTAGCACCTCACAAGTAGTGTTTAGATACTCACATCTCTCAAGTGTCATCAAAATAAATCTCATAAATGAAAACGGATAATATCTCTCACTACCTGTCATAGCAAATAGATTACCATAGGCTTGGGAAAGGATCGAAAACCTCCTCCACTAGGCGTAAGCACCTAAGATAAACTATCAAAGAGGGCTTTTAAATGGGTTATAACGTTAGGTGTAGGGAAAAGGAAAACACGGTTTTGTTGGATATGGGATAATTTACTGGTGGCGAGTTAAAAATCTTGATCAATTACATGTACTATACAATGTTGCTAAGCCAAGACTAGACTCGATCTTAAGCTAGAAATGAAATAACAAAAACATAAAATAAACATAAAATAAAACGGGATGGTAGTCCGTATGTTTTTTCTATTTTTCATTTTCTCATTTTTTTGTATTTTTCTTGATTTTTTTTATTTTTTTTTTTTTTTTTTTTTTTTTTTTTTTTTTGCATACACTTTTGCCCTACCATCCAAAATAATACATCATAGGGGCATTGCATCCCCTTACACTAAACTTTTACATAACTTTACAAATACTAATCTAATGACTCGAATTAAGATAATTGAAAAACTTGGAGTACTTTTAAAACATTTAGCACATATGGGGGTAATAAATGATGTTCTTCCCCATTACTCCATTACACTAGTACTTTACCCATGAGTCCCAATCGTCCCGAAACAATATGTACAAGGATATGACTCAACTTAGCAACCATGTAATCAACTAGATAATTAACTTGGGTTTAAACAAATGTTGTAACAATAATGCACTAAAAATGAGTGCATACAAGGTAGGCTAAGGCGATTTGGGTGTACATTTAAGTGGGGTGTAACAAATTCTTCCTTTAAGTAAAATGCTTAAAGGTCGAAACGAAAAGATAGGCTCTGAGGGGTGTACTAGGGGTATCGTGTACTAAAAATGAGTACAACGCAAAGGGGTGTGGGAGAATTACTTGACCAATGTAGCCAACGTAATTATAACAAAAACACAGGTGTAAAACAATGGGTTAATCCTAATGCCTCTTATCATGTAGTAAATCTAACTACACGAATGTAGTCTCACTTGTGGCCTCGGAATGGTCCTAACGCAAGTTCTAGAATCTAAGTGCTATCGGTACACACATCATAGCATAAATGCTTTTCCTACCAATTCTAGGGCGAACCTCACATATTTGGGGTGGAAAATTTTTTAGTGGTACGGTTTTTGTGCTAGTTATATAACTCCTATCCGTGGAGACGCTCATTAAGATCAAAGTTTCACTCCTATATGTTGTAAAAAAATTTAAATTTGGCACTAAAATTACCTTAACAAGTATTTCTCTCAGTTTTATTACACATCTTCTATTAAACAAACAAAAATCAAGCGCAATGGCATTCTCTAAAATCGTACCTTTACCCTCCCCTTACACTTAAGATGAACATTGTCCCCAATGTTCAAATAACAAGATGTAAAAGCATAAAGTAAAAGAATGAAATCAAATACTCCCCTGATTCGCTCGGTGGATAATGAATTTACACGGTTAAATCTTCCTCCAAGGTAATGTAGAAGCTCCAAGACTAATGCATCGCCATAAGCTTGATTCCACATACATTTCCTTGTCCAAAATAACCTGTTAAACCTGAGAAAACAAACACGGAAACCTGCATAACATCGGCGGGATAAATCTATATATATAAGGATATAATGCTTGTGGAATGATAATTTTGCAGATTCCTGGAGATTATAAGTTGGAGATTTTAATAAAAACTTTTTATGAAAACAAAACTTTCAAAAATTTCTGGAAATTAAATCTGACGCCGTCAGGTTATAACCCCTGACGCCGTCAGAAATGACCTGACAAAAATTTTTATTTTAAGTTTCCGGAAAATTTCTAGAAAAACCTTTACCTTACTTCCTGGAAATCCTGCAAAACATCATTATGACTCGATACAAGCATTTGACTCAAACAAATACGAATATGTATGCCAATTTATTATTATTATGATTCATGTTCATTTGTGTTCTAATAACCCGATTTAGATTTCCCTTACACTTATCTTTTGCAAAATACCTTTATATGTAGTTAAGACGAAGTAAAAAAAAACAACATAAAGCATTTTCACAATTTATTTTTTAACATGAATCAATAATAATAAAAATTAAACACACATACGGAAACAAATAAAATCAAACAAACAAATAAATAAACACACAAAGCAAATAAAACAAATAAAGCTTGGGTTGCCTCCCAAGAAGCGCTTTTCTTTATTAACGAGTCTTGTAGCTAGACTCAAAGTCACGTACATTACGTGATTCCATCATTCATAATGACGTATCCCTGATAGATATGATCCTTGTTATCAGGGTGGTGGTGTCTCAATCGCTCGACATTCGCAGTTACTTCACCTCCTCCTTTGCTGGTCAAGCTTACTATCCCATCTTGGTGTAAACTTTTAATTGTGAATGGTCCGTACCACCAGGGACTTGGTTCATTGGTAGGTGCTTCTGTTTCTGAATGCCTTAGGAGCACTGAGTCTCCTTTTGTAAATTCAACGGGGTTATTGGGTTGCTCATCAGCCTCAATATAATCGTTATTTCCATCCTTACATTCTCTAATCTCATTTTCCATATAACTCTTAATCCTTGCCTCCCATGCAAGAATTTTCTCTCGAACATTACCACGGACTATATTAGTGTTAGCCTCCATCTTCTTCTGCAGAGCAACATCTCGTATATGTCGTGGGATCGTTGGGAAGTTTATTGTTTTCTTCCCCTTCTTCATTTGGATGGTGCTATTTTCGTAATTGATTTGTGCTCTAGTGGTAGCGAGAAAGGGTGCCCCAAGGATTATTGGCATATTCATATCATTTCTCTCAATGATCATGAAGTCGACCGGATACAGGAATCCGGCAACGTTGACCAACACATCTTCTGCAATTCCTAACGGATACTCATAAGAATGCTTTGCAAAGGAGAGTTTAGTATGGGTGATGGATGGCAACTCATCGGTTAACTGAACATAAACGGATAAAGGCATCAAATTTACGTCGGAACCTTGGTCAGCTATCGCATCCAGATACTTGTGTTTTCCAATGCTGCATGGTATTTCAAAGACCCCGTAGAATTTCTGCTTTTCCACTAACTTTTGTCCTATGAGGCATTCATACAATTGCCCACCGGGTAATATGTCAGATTTATCATCCGGTTCCACCTTCTCGGACTTCTTGTTGGGTAGATGAATACGTCGATAGTTTCTCACCCAATCGTTTATGGTCTCCTTGTTTATTTCGTGCTTCAAGTAATGCTTCACTTGTTGTGACACAGGCGGTTCAACCAATTGGCGCTCCTCAGAGGGCGCCTCCTCTCCCTTGTCGGAATCGTATTTGTACGCATTGGTGTTTCCATTATTAAGTGGGATGAGGTCAATTTTGTTAACTTCCATAGTTATGGATTTCCCTCTTCCATCGTTTCCGCCCTCTTGGACGACGGAGGTGGCCTTGACAAATTTAGTGTTGGGAACATCAGCGTCATTCCTCACCAACACTTTTTCAGGGGCTTTTGTATTTGTGTATTCTTTCAAAAGATTCATCATCTCCGCCATCTTCTCTTCCATTTCCTCCTTTTGTTTGTAGACGGCTTCCTCAAATTTTGCCAACCGTTCGGAGTGTTTTGACATGTACTCTCTCATTCGAGCTTCGAATGTTGGACTAAGTTCCTGAGGTGGTGAGTTGGGTGGGGCGTGCTTATGGAAGGGTTTAGTATTTTCCCTACGGGGTGATTCGGACAATGGTATTTGCTTAATGCTTGAGACTGAGTTAATTGTTGCTTTTTGTGGACTTAAGGGTCTCTTTTGCTTTTCCATAAGATATGCAACCCTTTTCTCAAGTTCACTAACGCTTTCCTCAGTGATTTAATTGGCTGTGTCGGGCGATGAATATGTCTTGACTGCCGAGCGCACGTCGTGGGAGACTTGCCACAATTCATCATCGTCGGATGCAAGCTCATCAATGATCTCCCATGATTCCTCGGCGCTTTTGTCGCGCAATCTGCCCCCGGCGGCTCGATCGATGGCATGCTTGGTGTGGTAATCAACATGGTCATAGAAGATTTGGATTTGAAGCCATAGATTAATGCCATGGTGAGGGACTTTTTGAAGTAAGTCCTTGAATCGAATCCATGCCCCGTAGAGGATTTCGCCTCGACGTTGTTCAAACATCAAGATATCCTTCCTTAGCTTGGTAGTTCTCCCCGGTGGAAAAAACTGAGCAAGGAAACGAGTGGTGAGATCATCCCAAGAGGTGATGGATCCTGCGGGTTGACGTTCTAGCCACTGACTAGCTTGGTCCCGCAAAGAGAATTGGAAGAGACGCAATCGGGTCGTCTCTCGAGTGGCAACATCAAGGTCTATAGAATCAACGATTTTAAGAAAGTCCTTGAGATGTTGATTAGGATCTTCAGAACGAAGTCCATGGAATGCGCATCCGCTTTGCACCAACCGGATGGTGTCGGATCGCAAGGGTGTGATATTGGCTCCTTGAGTGAGCTCAATGGTGTTTCGATAGCCATGGTGGCTAGGACGGGAATACTCTCCTAAAGTACGGGCTCTAGGAGGTGGTGGTGGTTGTTGTGGTGGTGGGTTGTGTGGGTTAAGGATATTACCATCTTCCATGATGTCGGATGGTATTGGTTACGAACAAAGACACGAAGAAAATAGATAGACTAAAGAAAACCTAGAAAAATAAAACAAAAATCTCACTAGAAAGGAATCTAGTGAGTAGACCTAACAGAAATAAAAATTCAACCTAAACAATAACTATTCCCCGGCAGCGGCGCCAAAAACTTGATTGCGTGGTTTTGTAACCTTACAACAGGTTTTACCTCTCGAGGGATCTCAAGAGGCTTACAACCCCACCAGGCAGTGTACCTGACCGATGTAGTATAGTGTAGTGGTAAGTACGGGGGATTGATCGTTCTCCACAGGGAATAGTGTTCGTTAGGTGTGAAAGGCTACTCTTATTAGGTCTAAGGGTTGAGGAAGATTCTTTTTTTATGTTTTTATAATTTTATGAAAGCAAGTAAAATCTCGGGTTTGAAGGAGTGGGCGGAATTAGTTGCTAGTCAACTAACCCAAATTACTACGAATGCAATAAAATTAAATAACTGAAAATAAAATGTGGTGAGAAACTTATGTGTAGAGAAATGTGTTTACTTAGATTTCCTTATCAAGGCTTGACGCCGTCCCCTTATGATTTAAGCCGTGACGCCCTTGATCAAGTTAAAGCGTGACGCCGTCAGAATTCACATGCTATTTTCACTGGCCCGTCATGAGTAAATTTCATGTCCAACTTTTCTTGCCAAGGCATGACGCCGTCCAGAGTAAAGTCTGACGCCGTCAAGAGTAACTTTTAGCCGATTTTTGAGACTTTGCCGTTTTCTTCACTTTAATGCTCCAAAAACGTCCAAAATGCCTCCTTTTCCAGATTTCTCCTCAAAAGTACCTAAAATGACAAAAGGAACGATTTAGGGTGATATTTGATCAAATAAATACGATTTAGGGCTTAAATGACCCCTTAAAAGCGGTACACTTTTCGCTTCATCAAGTAGCTACTTGATGGCGAGCCATGACGAAGGGTGGCGGTGTCACGGCGAGGGATGGCATACATGCCATGTCATCACGGCGAGGGATGACGAATCCCACACCTAGTGCTCTAATGGCGCGCCTATTTGACACTTATTATGATTAAACTTTTTTTTTTTTTTTTTTTTTTTTTTTTTTTAAACAATATCCAGCATAGAAGCCAACAACATAATACTAATTTCGACCTATTTATTTTAGTCAAAATAATAAAAAGTTCGGAATTTGTATGAGTTAGTAGATGCTTCATTGTTTTTATTTCTTTAAACAACATCGAGCAATAGAAACCAACAATATAGTACTAACCTCAACCTATTGAACATATTTACCACATTATATAAATAAGCAAAACTTCTTTTCATTATCCATGTGGGATTGTAAACTTAAAACAGGTTAAGTAACCACATAAAAGAAGTTGTTCAAGAGGCATAACATTTTTTGTTGACGTAATCAAATCTTATTTAGAGTTAACTTCAAAAATCGTCCCTGTGGTTTACCGGGTCATTTGGATTTGGTCCCTAAACTTTAAAAATTCCGGATTTCGTCTCTGTGGTTTACGACCCATACGGATCTGGTCCCTTGACTGGGTTTGACCGTCATATATTTCTAAAATGACATAAATACCCTTAGTCCCTGTAAACCACAGGGACGATTTTTGAAGTTTACTCTTTTTTTTTTCTTTTTTTTTTTTTACTTTTTTTCCGATTTTTTTAAAAAAATAAAATTTATTATAATTCTAAAAAATTTATTAAAATTCGAAAAAATTTATAAAAATTCGAAAAAATTTATAAAAATTCGAGAAAATTTATAAAAATTCGAAAAAATTTAAAAAAATTCGAAATTTTTTAAAAAATTCGAAAAATTTATAAAAATTCAAATTTTTTTTAAAAATTCAATTTTTTTCTAAAAAATTCGAAAAACTTAATTAAAATTCTAAAAATTTGTTAAAATTCAAAATTTTTTTAAAAATTCGAAAAAATTAATAAAAATTCTAAAAATTTATAAAAATTCAAATTTTTTTAAAAATTCGAAAAAATTAATAATAATTCTAAATATTTATAAAAATTCAATTTTTTTTTAAAAATTCGAAAAAATTAATAAAAATCCTAAATATTTATACTGTTGGTCCCTTCACACTATTAGAGTTAACTAGAAAGTTAATCTATTTAGTGTTTATGACTAATACAATGTTTAAGATTACTTCTAACAGTTATAAAACGTGAATAAAAAAACACAATATTTTTCAACGTTTAAATTCTTATTAGAAATAATTCCAAGAATCTATACCCAAGTGTTTTGCGGAACAAACACTTGGGATTGAATAGACAAGGGTATGGGGTGTCTCCTATCGAAACTCAAGTTTTGCTTGAGTGGTAACAATATACCCACTGAGCTATCTCAGTGAGTTGTATACTCTTTGTAGGAGAGAAGTTCCTTTGTAAAAGTTCAAGACTTTAAATATACAAAGCACACTTTAACTTGTCCAACACTCACTGAACCATCATCTTCTTCTTTGGCTTAAGTCCTACTCAGGGAGTACCGCCTTCCTGAGAAGTGAATCCTTCTTCTTGAATTCGCCTTAAGCATCCTGAAGATGACTCACTGAGAGGCTGTTCTCTCAGTGACTTGAATTGTTCTCGGTTTAAGTTAACACTTAGTTAATTTGTGTCCAAATCATGTTTTACGTATTCTTGGGTTTTACATGACCCAACATTCTCCCCCGATATAGACAACCATTAAAACACGATCCCGATCAAAATTTTACACAGACAACCATCAAACTCAACACGGTCCCGATCAAAGATATGGCTTCTAGAGAAGTAAGTAAAATGTGCTTATTAGTCTTTGTGCTTCTCGTTTGGTCACTGAACCATTGAATATATATTAATTTTTTCGAATTTTTAAAAAATTTCGAATTTTTACAAATTTTTAGAATTTTTATAAATTTTTTCGAATTTTTAAAAAATTTCGAAATTTTTAAAAAATTTTGAATTTTTATAAATGTTTAGAATTTTTATTAATTTTTTCGAATTTTTAAAAAAATTTGAATTTTTATAAATTTTTAGAATTTTTATTAATTTTTTTGAATTTTTAAAAAAATTTTGAATTTTTATAAATTTTAAGAATTTTAATTAAGTTTTTCGAATTTTTAAAAAAATTTAGAATTTTTAAAAAAATTTGAATTTTTAAAATTTTTTCGAATTTAAAAAAAAAAATTCGAATTTTTATAAATTTTTTCGAATTTTTATAAATTTTCTCGAATTTTTATATTTTTTTTTGAATTTTTATAAATTTTTTCGAATTTTAATAAATTTTTTGAATTTTAATAAATTTTTTAGAATTATAATAAATTTTATTTTTTTTGAAAAAAAGTAAAAAAAAAAAAGAAAAAGAAAAGAAAAAAAAAAGAGTAAACTTCAAAAATAGTCCATGTGGTTTACCGGGTCATTTGGATTTGGTCCCTGTGGTTTACAGGGACTAAGGGTATTTATGTCATTTTAGAAATATATGACGGTCAACTGACGGTGAAACCCGGTCAAGGGACCAGATTCGTATGGGTCGTAAACCACAGGGACGAAATCCGGAATTTTTAAAGTTTAGGGACCAAATCCAAATGACCCGGTAAACCACAGGGACGATTTTTGAAGTTAACTCTCTTATTTATCTTCTTATCGCACATCGATTTTCTTTTCTTATCAAGCTAAAGATAATTGATACCGAAATCAAGTTCGGTTATTTAGTGACAATGTAATCGGACTTCATCATTGACCGTCGGTGTGGCGAACTTTGATCGTTGGAAATAGATCTTTGGTTTCTAAGCATACTTGATCTTCCACAAGTGTCATGTTTATATGTTTACACTTTAAACCATTATATAAGTCAACAACTTGTATCAAGATACACCCACTAAACATAAACATTGTATACCCATCTAATTTGATATAAACAATCAAAATTACAAATTAAGCAAAAAGATTGATAAGTCGATTGCAAAAATTAGGATTTTTTTAAAAAGTCGGTTACACATGGACAATGAATAAGTCTTTGGAAGGCGGGTCATGGGTGGGTAATTGGTCATGGTGTCGCCCTCTGAGAGGCAGGGCTCTCGACGATCTGGCCTCCCTCATCTCTCGTATTGGGCAACTCCAGCTTAATATGGATGGGGAGGACAGATGGTCTTGGAACATGGACGACTCGGGCTCTTTTAAAGTCAGCACGATTTCTAAGAGAATTCAAAATGCCCATCTGTCTGAGTTCATTATGGACGTGCATCACCAATGGAATTCTCTTGTCCCTCGTAAAGTTAATATTTGTGTTTGGAGGGCTTCGATTAATAGACTTCCCTCCCGGGCAAACCTTAGCCATTGTGGTATTCACACGGTTACTTATTCGTACCCCTTCTGTGGTACTAGTGTTGAGGATATTGATCATGTTCTTATTAAATGTTCTCATCCCCTTGCTATCTGGAGGAAAATTTGGAGTTGGTGGAATTTGCCTCCCTCGGTTACGTTTCCCTTCTTCTCGATTAAAGATATTGCTCAAGGTAACGTTAGTGTAAATGGGTGCTCTCGCATCAGAAAGGTTGTAACACCCCCGTCCGACATAAGAACGAGAGGTCACAAATAATGACAAAGTAACTAAACCCGAATGACCAACGTCGTAATAGGTTCATAAAAAAAAACAAAGTTCAACCATAAACTAAAATATGAGTTTACAAGGTTAAAGCACCAACATTATTTTGTACGAGGTCCAAAGTCAAAAGCTAAAGTAACTGAAAATAAAGTCTCCAAGTGCATAATCTCTAAGGTCCAGCTAGCCCTCGTCACACATCCCCATTAACCCTGAGTACTTGCCGCAGAAGAAAAGAAAAATGCGGCTGAGCTAATTGCTCAGTGCGCGGATGTAGATAACAAATAACAGTACACGATATATATAGATAAAGAGAGAAATGCAAAGAGAATCAAAATAATTTCCCCATCATAGCAACACCTCAACACCAGAGTAATCAAATAAATATAAGGCTGAAGGAAAATGTTTGGGATATTTATACCGAGTATCCTACATCATATCATATTAAGTGCACTCCCACGTGCTAAAATCATATCGTATCAAAAATCATAGTGATACACTGGTCGCGACTCCAGTGCATCAAAATCGACGGAAGGTGTGTATGGCACTACACTACTCGACCGCATGATCATGTCAGATCATAAACATATCATATCATATCATAGCCTAGGATGCATCCATACGCCTCCCAAATCATAAAAAGGCTCCACACATGAGCAAATCATAATATAAAATCATAAGGGGAGACGCCGTGAACTGATCATACCATCACGGGAAGTGTCAAGCCATTGGCGCCACAATGACAAGTCTGTGGTACCTCCACAGATAGTTGCTCGGTATTCCTAACTCCTGTCTACATATCTAGGGTTCCGTGGTAGTACAATGAACATATAAACCAACCAAACAAACACCAGAGATTATGTTCACCATGCATATGAGTCCTAAGGGAAAGGAATCAAGAAACGCTCATATAAAAATGGCATTACATCGTTTTCACAAAAATCACTTTTAACATAGTTTGCCCCAAGATTACCAAGTCATATGTCAAAAATGTTTCTACAGTTCATCATCATCATAAAATGCATTTCTCAAACAAATGAGATCTGCATGGGGATCTAAAAAGAATTATCATATTATCACAAGGAATTCAACAGGAGTATATGAAGCGACGGCAAAAGAGAACGAGCATGAAAAATATGAACATATTAACGACTCAAGAGAACCCGAAAAGAACATCCGTACCTTAAGTAGTCTAACATGCACTAAAAGCTCGACCTACTGCTTCTTCAAATATCTACAAAAATGGGGAAACTAATAAATAACTAATCGATAACTCTTTGTTCGCTTCCTCTTATTAACAATCTATACGAATGATCCTAGGCATTATAATGACCCGAAATATATTACAATGTACTTTTCTATAATGTTGGCTTAATTAACATATTTTTGTTTTATTGCTTATACGTAAATATGTACTCTGTTCGGTTATTTTTGTTGCTATAAAGAAACAAACTTGTGGCGTACTTATATAATATTACAATAGGAAATGAACTAATACCAACTGATCTTGAATTTATATTTATAAAATGACTCGCTCAAACTTGTAAACTACAAGCTTAATAATACGTCATATACTTAAATTCATATTAGTATAGCATAATATGTTCTTCTGGTGTTGCCCCGGTTGGGGATACCACCTTGAAAGCCCTGATTGATAAACATCCCATCCTGGAACCCCCTAACTTGCCTACTTTCTCGCCTTCTGAACACGCCCTACAGGTTGATGCCGATTGTGTTTTAGGATGCGTTAAATCCTTCCCCAAAGGGACTTCCTGTGGGAAGGATGGTTTGAGGGCTCAACATATTTTAGACGCTTTATCAGGACATGGGTCTTCGACAGCTTCGGGGTTGCTTACGGCTATTACTGAGGTGGTTAACCTTTGGTTGGGGGGGTTTTGCCCCAGGGTTCTTGCGGAGTTCATTGCCTCTGCCCCTCTAACACCATTGCTTAAGCCTGATAATGGGATCAGGCCTATCGCGATCGGAGCTATCTGGAGGAGGTTAGTCTCAAAAGTCGCTATGCGTAAGGTTGGAAAAGAGATGGCTAGTTATCTAGGAGATTATCAATTTGGAGTTGGAGTTCCTAACGGGGCCGAGGCCATTCTTCACAGCGCAAACAGGTTCTTGAATGCGTTTCATGATAATGCATCATTGGCCATGCTCACAGTTGATTTTTCTAACGCCTTTAACCTGGTTGATCGTACGGTTCTCCTGCGGGAAGTGTGCTCTCGTTGTCCATCTATATACCCTTGGGTTCAATTTCTGTACTCCCAAACCGCAAGATTGTATGTCGGGGACACTTACATTGGTTCCACCACAGGAGTCCAGCAGGGGGACCCCCTCGGCCCCCTTCTTTTTGCGCTTGTCTTGCACCCGCTTGTTCTTAGGGTGCAAGAGTGTTGCTCTCTCCCTTTTCATGCTTGGTACTTAGACGACGGGACGATTATTGGGGAAGTGAATGAAGTTGCTAAGGCTTTGGATATTATTAGAGCAGAGGGGACCGGCCCTGGGCCTTGCGCTAAACATTAAGAAAACTGAGGTCTTTTGGCCGTCGTGTAATGGAGCAAAAGTGCAGTCGGGGGTCTTTCCGAGTGGGATTGGGAGACCAGCAAGGGGAGTGAAACTCCTTGGGGGGGGCTGTCAGCCGAGATGAAAGTTATATTAGTACTTTGGCCGTCAAAAGGGCTCAGAGAGCGGTGGACCTGATGGAGAGTCTACCGAAGTTATGTGACCCCCAGAGCGAGCTTCTTTTGCTTCATTCATGCATGGGTGTCGCTAAGCTGTTGTTCGGCCTCCGGACTTGTCAACCGACTTTTGTTGCTGATGCCGTATCCCTCTTTGACAAGGGGCTTCGGGGTGCGTTAGAAAATATTGTTGTGTGTGGAGGTCCATATTTTGGAGATTTCCAGTGGAGGGTGGCGTCTCTGCCAATACGATCGAGAGGGTTAGGCCTTAGTTCGGCAGAGGACTTGTCAGCTTATGCTTTCGTGGCTTCTAGGGTGCAGTCTTGGAAGTTACAGGACCATATTCTGCGAAATAGTGGTGTTGTGGGGATGGACTCTGATTACAAACTTGCGCTAGACAACATTCGCAGCTCTCTTCCTGAGTTAGACCTGAGTGATTTTACTGATAAAGACACCGCCCCCAAGAAAGCACAAAAAACTTTGGCGAATGCTTTTTACAGTAAAACCCTTCAAACTTTGGGAGAGAAGTTTACTATGTCCTCGCGCCAGACAGCAGTGCTTGAAAGTCTACAAGGGGCCCATGCTCAAGATTTTTTAAAGGTCCTTCCCATTGAGGGGCTTGGCCAACATATGTTGGCGGTTGAATACCGGGCAGTCCTCAAATATCGGCTGATGATTCCTCTGTTCCCAGTAGACGAGCCATGTCCAATTTGCAAAAAGGCGTGTCTAGATAAATTTGGGGAGCATGCCCTCCACTGTAAGGAGTTGCCGGGGTTCAAATACCGGCATGACCTGGTTCGGGATGTCTTGTGGGACGTGTTGAGGAGAGCTGAGATTTCTGCTAAGAAAGAAGCCCCTGTGAATTTTCTGACAGACCCGTTGGAAGGAAGGTCCACCCTGCGTCCGGCAGATGTCCTCGTATTCGGTTGGGAAGGTGGTAAACATGCTTGTGTAGACCTCACCGGGGTGTCCCCGTTGGTTGGGTTGCGGGACACGGGATTTGTGGCTGGGCAAGCAGTTTTGAAGGCGGAGTCTAAAAAGGTGACTAAACATGAAACAGCTTGTTTGGAAAATCAACACGTGTTTGTACCATTTGCTTTTGACACTTTTGGAGCCCTTGCCCCCGAGGCAATCCGATTCCTGGATCGGGTGCAAAAGGTTGTCCACAGTAATTCTCCGTCCTCCAAGAACCAAAGTTTTATTTTTAGTAGGGTAGGTTTTGCAATTCAAAAAGGGGTTGCGGCGCAGCTTGTTGCCCGTTTACCTGTCATGCACTTGTAATTTGTTATGGTTTTTAATATATTTCCAATAATTAATATATGAACGATGTTTATAGCATAATAAACTACTCTTTCATCCCATTCACTAGTGACCAGTATATATTTTAAAAGTTCTCTTATATTATAACCAAGTAGATTATGTTTGTAGAGATTTAAATACTTAGAGGGCCTTTATAGAAAATCATAAGACCAACAATGAGGGAGACGCAAAAGTACAACTTCTTCTCTGTTATCCTTTTAGTATGCGTATATTTTCTCATGTAGTAAAATACAGACGCAGTTTGTTTAGAGTAACCTTGTCCATCTTGTTCATATAAATCGATTTCGTAAACATCATATAACTGTATAAAGTACACGACCATGTTGATTCTTACTCATATTTGCATACATGGTTTTATGGTCCTATAGTCTTATCCTAAGACAAATACTACTTGTATATATATAACATATTACCTGTATCGAAACTATAGATTTAAGTTTACCTCTAAACGACACGAGGACAGAATGAGATCGAGACTGAACGAGTACAAACACCGACCCAGTACAATCCCTATGACCAAACGAAACTTAACCCAAAAGCGAAATCGAGCTTCCAACGAAGGGGCAAATCTTTGAAAAAACATCATACTTGTCGCAAAAATCTGTTTCGCGTTGCGAACAAAAATTGTGTAGAAAATAAGTAAAAAAGTTACATAAATTGACTCTTTTTAAGTACTAAAGACAAAAAAAAAAAAAAAAAAAAAAAAAAAAAAAAAAAAAAAAAAAAAAAATCTGTAATGATTATTTTACCTTATTAGATTATTTGAAAATTGCATTCACCATCCTTACACTAAATTACATAAATGGTCCCTGTCCCTACGCTAAATTGCATCCAACGTCCCTAGTTTTTTTCAAATTTTTTTCCAACTTTTTTTTCCGAAATTTTTTTTCCGAAATGTTTTTTCGGAATTATTTTTTTTCTGAAATTATTTTTTTAGAATTTTTTTTTCCTGAAATCATTTCTTTTTCTTAAATTTTTTTAGAAAAATCATTTTTTTTTTCGAATTTTCTTTTTCCATTTATTTTTTCTGAAATAATTTTTTTAGAAACTTTTTTCCAAAATAAAACTTTTTTAGAATTTTTTTTTTGAATTCTTTTTCCTGAAAAAAAAAATTTTAGAAAAATATTTTTTTTTGAAATTCTTTTCGAAAAAAAATTTTTCAAAAAAAAAAAATTTCTAAAAAAAAAATATTTTCAAAAATTATTTTTTTTTTTCGATTTTTTTTCCATTTATTTTTTCTGAAAATAATTTTTTTAGAAACTTTTTTCCAAAAAAAAAAAAATCGAATTTTTTTTTTGAAATTTTTTTCCATTTCTTTAGATTTTTTTTTTTTTTTTTTTTTTTTTTTTTTTTGAAATTAGTTTTTTTTTTCCGTTAAATTTTTCTGAAAATTTTTTTTAGAAATTCTTTTCGAAAAAAAAAATTCTAAAAAAAAATTTTCAAAAAATTATTTCTAAAAAAATATTTTCGAAAAAACCATTTTTGAAAAAAAAAATTTTCAGAAAAAAAATGGTGGAAAAAAATAATTCGAAAAAAATAGGGACGTTCGACGCAATTTAGCGTAGGGACATGAACCATTTATATAATTTAGCGTAAGGACGGTTTATGCAATTTTCGCAAACCCACAGAGACCATTTATTTTTTCTAAATTAATTTTTTTTAAATAACTAAAAAAAAAATATTTTCAAAAATTAATTTTTTTTTCGATTTTTTTTCCATTTTATTTTTTCTGAAAATAATTTTTTTATAAACTTTTTTCCATAAAAAAAAAAAAAAAAAAAAAAAAAAAAAAATTGAAATTTTTTTCCTCAAAAAATTTTTTTATAAATTTTTTCTTTTTCGAAATTAATTTTTTTTTCCACTAATTTTTTCTGAATTTTTTTTTTAGAAATTCTTTTCGAAAAAAAAAAATTCTAAAAAAAAATTTTCAAAAAAATTTTTATAAAAAAAATATTTTCGAAAAAACATTTTTGAAAAAAAATATTTTCTGAAAAAAATGGTGGAAAAAAATAATTCGAAAAAAAATAGGGACGTTCGACGCAATTTAGCGTTTTGCGTAAAGACGGTTTATGCAATTTTCGCAAACCCACAGAGACCCCATTTATGTAACTTGGAAGAGTAAAATGGTCATAATCCCTAAAAAAATCCATTTATGTAACTTTTTTACTCACTTTCTACACAATTTTTGTTTGCAACGGGAAACAGATTTTTGCGAAAAATATGATGCTTTTTGAAAGATTTGTCACTTCCAACGAACGAACCAGGACTTTTCACCCGAACACGAATCGATCAAACAACCCAAGCAGCCCAAACGTATGACCAAAAGTAGTTTAGATAAACTTGAGACAGTATGTGAATACTTGGAGTGAGTATGGATACATATATTTGTACAACCGTATAGAGAAAAGCGAAACTTAAGGACTACGTTTGTTGACCAACCAAAACTTTGACCAAATCTATTATCTTTCAACTTCGGGACTAACTTTCAAATTTATTATTATTTACTTTTTTTTTTTTCTTTTCTTTAAGCTAATGTTAAGTTTAATACAAGTATATAACTATTTTTACATTTGTCGGGTATTATTAATAAGTTCGAGATAATTACTTTAAGAACATTAATTCTAGCATATATATTTTATTTTATTTTATTTTATTTATTTATTTTTTGGGGTCATTATAAAGGTGGTCCATGGTGTCCTCTTTGTAAGATAAGAGAATGATAGTGTTTTTTGATATACGAATGATGTTTATTATTGCTTGAAGATTATTGTCAAACCATGGGCTACATATAGGAGGATTACATAAGCTATTTTGGGTAAACCCCATAAATCATGCTAATTAACAACTAATCACAACTTATGACAGCTAATAGTCTAACACTCCCCCGCAGTTCGAGCGGCGAAATCGCGAAAGCTAGGACTGAAGAAGAAAACCAAGAAAGCAAAAAAAAACAAGAGTAAATTGCATTTTTGGTCCCTGTGGTTTGGCCAAATTGCAGATTTGGTCCCCAACCTTTTGAAAGTGCAGTGATAGTCCCCATTTTCAAGTTTTCGTTGCATTTTTGGTCCTTTTTGGTGTGAAATGACCAAATTACCCTTGTCTTTTTATGAAGAAAACAAAGGGTATTTTAGTCATTTAACTTTATCTAGGGACCAAAAATGCAACGAAAACTTGAAAATGGGGACTATCACTGCACTTTCAAAAAGTTGGGGACCAAATCTGCAATTTGGCCAAACCACAGGGACCAAAAATGCAATTTACTCAAAAAACAATAAACCAAAATGAAACGGGATAACCCAAAGGATCCGAAGGATAAACAAAAGTATCCCAAACAGTCGTCTCGGGAATAAGAACCCTAGATTCGACATAAAAAAAAAATAACTATAACTTTAGAAAGTTGGTTCTAAAACTTCAACCCCCAAAGAACCTTCCGAACAAACGGGGCGTGTTTTTCCCTAGAAAAACATAAAGATCACAACTTTTTTTTTTTTTTTTTTTTTTTTTTTTTTTTTTTTTTATTACAAAAGATAAATGATAGCCCATCATATTCCCACTTCCATCACTACCCCTTGAGATTCCCCCACTACCACTAGATCAATTAAATATAACCAACCAACCAACCATTACTTACACACACAAAAGTTACAGCCACCCACTTCATCATCATCATCAACTAACTTCAACCTTAGAAAAAAAAAATGAATACGTCCCTTTATTATCCTTTTGCTTTAAAGAAGTCGACTGGTTATCATTTTGAACCAACGATCGACAAACAAGGAGATGAAGGAACGATGCAGGTTAAGAGGAACTAGTCGACTGGTAATCTTATTGTACCAACGATCGACAAACGTAAAGAAAAAGAACAGTATTTGAAGTTGGTTAAGGAATGAAAGGTGAGGTGGGAGACTTGGTGAAGATGTTGGTGGTGTTCGGGTGAATCTGGTGATCAAAAATGTTGTGGTGACCCGGGCAAAAACGGTTGTGGAGATGGGTATGCGGACGAGAGATTTACCGGTGAGAAGTTGTGGTTTATTTTGTGAAAATAACTTTAAAGAGAGCCCTCCGAACCTCCGGCATGTAGCCGGCGGCCGGAGGCGGCAGCGGCGGAAGAATTTATGTTATAGAGGACCGATTAGGCCTGATACCATGTAAGATAAGAGAATGATAGTGTTTTGTGATATACGAATGATGATTATTATTGCTTGAAGATTACTATCAAACCATGGGCTACGTAAAGGAGGATTTTTTTTTGGGTAAAAGGGATAACACACCCTGGTAAAATATATTACGCCAAAAAACGTTGAAGTACATAGGATGAGGGCGAACACCCCTCATCTCAGCCTGTTACATAGGCAAAACACGTACCAAAAAGTACTAACTAGAAAACAGCCATAAACATTAAACAAGATAAGACTCTGGCAAGCATGAAAACTACTTCCTACGACCTTGGAGCTTCAAGCCATATAACGACTTAAGAGCATCCATTTCACCTGGAAGATCATAAATTTGTCTTGAGTAATCATCATAGTCATCATAGTCATCATATTCACCTTCAAGCTCATTACCACCACCAAATAAATTAACAGGTTCGTCAACCTCATCTTCACTTTCAGAAACCACGACATCGCCCACTTTAGAGAACGGGTTAACCCTCTTATTAGAAGATGTAGGTGGAGCAGAAGATATATTAGTCATAGGAGGCTCAGCCTGATCCGTAGAATGCATATCACTCACAAGAGGGACTTGTGATGTATTACCAGTCGTAACCGACTCATCCTTATTAGCTTCCATTGTACATTCAGCATCCACATCAATAATGGTGTCACCATGAATACCAAAACCATCATTATCTTCCATATTAAGAGCATCAAACTGATTAGAAGTAGTGATCTTGGTTCCACTCGTACTAGCCACATCAGAAGCCTTATTCTACGTAAAGGAGGATTACATAAGCTATTTTGGGTAAACCCCATAAATCATGCTAATTGACAACTAATCACAACTTATGACAGCTAATAGTCTAACACTCTTAACCACCATTTGGTCTATTTGGAATTAGAGAAATAGGTTGGTCAATGCCCACCCGGATGAGGTCCTGAAGATCAAGGATGAAGACATCTTTCCAGCTATTCAAAGGCTCTCGATGACATGGATCTCAGCTCGTTTGAAGTCTATGTCTCCAAACTAGATGAACCGGGTTGCAAAGCCTTTTGACTTGTTTTGTTAGTTTTGTTTTAGTCTAGTCTTTGTTGTTTCACTGCTTGGTTTTGTTTGGTTTTGTATATCCTTTTCCCCTTTTTTGGGATCTTTTGTTAATGATAGTTCTTAACTTTTCAAAAAAAAATATAATATATGTTTCTAAAACTACTAATAACGTTATAAAAAACTAAAATTGCTGTTTCTTAGTTCAAATATTTATAAGTATTATCTATTGTAGACATTTGTAGTCATTGGGATATTCACTATGTCAATTGCTAATAGAATACAAAAGAGGCTACAAAAAATTTAGATGTTATATGAATTGTTGCTCCACAAATTCAACATGGTTTCTTTTCTCGGTAAACAACATTGAACATGTGAAACCAACAACATAATACTAATCGCAATCTATTCTAACCATATTCACCACAATATATAAGTAAGCAAAGCTTCTTCTCTTTACTCCATGCGGGAAGTTTGACAAAGTTTTCATTTCTTAGAAAAGAGAGTCGATGCAATTGGAGTATAATATCCTCCATTAGGTTGGCTAAAATTTCAAGAAAATCTTGTGTAATGTAATAAAAAAAATGGCAAATTGTATAGTTAAAATGATTTTCAGTCTATAAATGATTGGTACAAGCCGTCCGAGTTAGACCTCGTCATCGGATATGAACATTACACCAAGAGTTATGATGAGTTTCATATTGTTATTATGGTGTGCCTCTAAACAATCACACTTTTTCTGGGACAAACATAAATAGTAATATGGACACTTTTTTGGGACGAATGTAGTAATTACTATTAGAATGGCATTCATCATGTTAATTGCTAATAGGAAATTAAGGATAAGGTGACTTGCTAATTGCATATAGAAGGTAGACTTCTGAATAAAATGACAAAAAATTTAGATGTTATATGAATTATTGATTCACTACATTCTAAATTCTATCTTTTCTCCGTAAACAATATCGAACATGTGAAACCAACGACACATACTAATCTCAACTTGTTCAAACCATGTTTACCATAGTATATAAGCAAGCAAAGCTTCTTCTCTTTACTCCATGTGGGAAGTTTCACAAAAGTAACCACATATAAAAAGTTTTCTTAGAGACATACTAATTTGCATATAAAAGATAGACAATGCAATTGGAGTTGAATATCCTTCATAGATTGGCTAAAATGTCAAAAAAATCTTGTGTAATGTAGTAAAAAAAATGGCATATTGTGGTAAATTGCATAGTTAAACTGATTTATGCACGACTCAACAAATGGCTCAATCCATAGACGATTGGTACATGCCGTCCGAGTTAGACCTCGTCATCGGATCTGAACATTACAACGAGAGTTATGATGAGTTTTATACAGTTATTATCGTGTGTCTCTAAACAATCACACTACTAATCTCATTCGTAACATCCTTTTCCATTTCTACACAATTTAGTTTTCTTTCAAGGTTCTCAATAATATGTTGCGTTTCTTTAAAAAAAAAAAAAAAAAAAAAAAGTCTACACATTTGTACTATGCAGTCTTGTAATCTATTTGTACGTGTTCTTTTTATAATAACTTTTTTCTTTTCTTTAAATATGTATTAGTCTAACAGATACTTTTGAAGCTACCATAACATTAAAAGAAATCAAAATACATTTTCTTAGTTCAAATATTTTTAAGTATTATTTTATAGTCATTGGAATGTATTTAAGGGCAAATATTTAAGTAACCCAGTCGCTAGAAGTGTTGGGTTTTTTAGGACCGACCGGCGATTTTAATCTGGGAGTGACATGTGGCGACCACCCAATCATTAAAGTGGTATTTGTGTCATAGCCTACTATGTGTACTTTTCAAGCGACTTTTTTACAGCGACTTTTCGTGAATTGAACGACCTTTTATTTTGTCTTTTTCCAGCCAAAAAATAAACTTCGAAAAATGTTATTTTATTATTTTTGCCCCTTCTCAATGTTGAGCGACTTTTTTTACTTTGAACGACTGACAGCTTGTACTTTGAGCAACTTTTTTTACCTTCCACCTTTTTATACTTTTGTCATACTTTGTCCTTTCCAACTTTTTTTACTTTTAAATTTTTTGTACTTTTCATTTTTCGTATTATTTTTTAAATACTTTGTAAACACTTTTTTAAATAAAAAGGTTAAAGCCACTTTTTTTTAAAAAAAAAAAAACCCCTTTAACACCACACACCACCATCATCTACCAAACCATCCAAATAATAATCCGATTAATCGAACACAATTAACCGGACGTGAAAGCTTAATCCCATTAATCGGAAAACGCCGCCGGTTTCTACCTAATCGTCACTCGATCATCTCATCTCCGATCCAGGTCCATTTTTTTATGATAACCTTCGTTTGATTAGGCTTGTATAGTTTTCGGCTTATGTTTCATAAGCTCATTTTTTTTGGCTTATTTCAAAACTTTTATATAAGCTTATTATGACAAAATAAGGTTATATAAGCCGGAAAGTTTCAAAATAAGCCACAAAAAGTGAGCTTGTAAAACATAAGCTGAAAACTATATAAACAATAAGCCCGCTATATAAGCCTAAACAAACATCATATACACTATTGGGCTTATGGTTGGGACTTCCGGTTCAGATAAGGTTAATTGTCCGGTCGGTGGAAATGAGGTTCGAGGGGGAGTACATCATTTGGGTATGCGTTAAGTTCAACTTTTCTTTATTTAAATTGCTAATGTTGTAGAATTAGTGATCTGTTTTGGAAATTAGGTTACCCCAATAGTGTCCTGACCTATTGCCAAAAGCTTAAATAATTGTGATCCTTATGATCACACATATTCACCTATTGCCAAAAGCTTTACTTCGTGGTATTTGACACATTACTTAGACATCACCTGGACTACTTGATCTTCTTTCATATTGATGTCCTGTTTCTTTGGTTCTCTAGGCATGCTGAGCTTAGTTCTATAAACGGTTTAAGTGGCCTTTGCATTTGAGTGTTTGTTTGTTATAGTTTATCATCTTTTATGATTCTGAATATCTTGTATTGATAGTTTTTTTGTTTGTTATTATATGTTTCCAGCTTCACTTATGCCTTCTGGATGCATTTGGTTCAGATGCATGTTTAACAAGAGGGACCAAACGGAAATTAAACCAGCAGACACTTCTTCAGTTCAACTTCAGCCCCAGATCGAAAATAAAAGTTTATTCGGTCGATTCTAATGATACAAAGCCTAAACCGACTAGTCATGATAAGGATACACAAGCTTTAATTGTGGTAGGTACCGAGGAAACGATAGAATACGAGTCATCCTCAAGTTCAGACAATGTTTCACTTGCACTTTTAGATAATTCAGCAGAACCCACGGTGAATGACGACAGAATCATCACGGATGGCTCAACTGTAAATGATCTTGAGGTCTGTGAAAATGACAGTGACAATTCCGATGATGACATTTTGGGGAAGTTGCTTGCAACATTTATTGTTGGCCGAAGATATGGTGAAGAAGTGGAATTAAGTGCAGGAGATACTATATCTTTATGTAGAGATCCTGAAAATACCAAGGACCCTAATGCTGTTAAGGTAAATATAATCATTGGTTAAGCTACATTTTGATTTCAAGTGTTCTGAAAACGTTAAAAATCAGATGGTCTTTGATCCAGGTTCTTTCTGCAGAATCTAGTAAAGTTCTTGGTTATATACCTCGTGAACTAGCTCAACATTTGTCATAGTTAATGGATACATTTGGCTTGAACTTTGAGGTATAATAGTTTCCCTTGAGACACTACCAATAGATTTGAACTTTGAGGTATAATGGGATTGTATTGCAGGGCCGTATTACATCGGTTCCTGAACAGTCTCGTGCTGTTGTTCCAGTTCAGATTTGGTGTCAAGAGAACATTCCTTGTAGTGAACTAGAAGGTGAAAAACTTCAGGTTTTCAAGTCATTATGTCGACATGTTTCAACCGCTGTCAAATTAAGTGAGGCGTTTCCCCTTGGCATGGTGAAGTATCAACACAACTTTTGCGTGTTGCTACAAGAGGTTTTAAAGACGACTCCTCATGTTTTCACACACGATGAAAAAACCTTGTTAGGTGCATGTATCCTACTTACTGTTGTTTATACATGTCTTTGTTTCCATAGACTCTTATACTAATATTATCTTTATGGATGTTTTGTGCTTGCAGAGAGTTTTCTTTTGCTTTCTAATGATAGCCAAAGACTCTTTATACGTCTTTATACATGTAAAGGTGTTTTTTTTCTTTCTTTTCCAACCATTCGATCACTGTGAAGTGTAATCCATAGTTTTCAGTTATCTGTACACCCTGCAGATATGATATTAATGTATGTTTTTTTACTTTAGGGCCATGGTTTCGGCTATCTAGTATTTCTTACGCCGAAATACTAGACTACCAACTTGCAGTGAAGGAACTCTCTGGTAATTTAATTTTTGTGTACAGAATCATTAATTCATTATAGCTTCTTATCTTTGTCAATAGTCGTAAGGTTATAATCTCAAATTTATCTGATGAAGATGAGGTTGCATTTTTGTCATCATGCAGCAGCAGGATATCTATGCTCTGTTGAAACCACAAGTGAATTAGATAAAGATGATTTGGAGGGGATCTTGGACATTCTTGCTGTTGGTGAGCTGCGGGAAATGTTATCTGTGATCAATAAGGTCTGCCATTGCACTAGATTACCATGTAACAAGTTTTTCATTGCATAGACCATATAAGTACCAAAATAGCATATCTTTATGTCTAGTTGACCTTTTCCCTTTGATACATATCTTAGTAATGTTGAGAGCCTTGATTGTGTGAACATGTGTCTTTATTCTGTTTCATTTGTTATGACTTTGTTGGGCACGCCTTATTCTATTTTAAAAATCGGGTCAAGTAATAAAGTACCTGTGTCTTTTTATAAATTGATAGTAGTGTTTTTGTAAGGCCGTTCACTATGATTTTTAATGTAATATACACTGATGGAGCATTCCGGAGGGATCATCATAAATTTGGTTGATACTGTGGTTATGCTCCTATAGTTACCTATTGGCTTCTGATGACCGCACAGGAAGAGAACTACTGTGTGGACAGATACGGGCCATACATTGCTATTAACTAAGTCAGTATACGTTTCATCTAGCTTCATAGATGAAAGCGTAACTAGTATAACCTCACTTCCATTGCTACCAACTCTGCTTTTAAATTAAACTGCATTGAATGTTTATTATGTGTACATGCTGGATTATTGTCCCCTATTTTTCTTTCATTGTATAGTTTAGACTTCAATTTATAAATTAAACACAAAACAAAACATATGCATAAATGAAAATATCTTGAAGATTGAATTCTCATCTTAGTACATTACACGTTCAAATATTCGAGAATCAGGGTGTTCTAAGAATTGAACCCTTCAACCCATTTGAATACCTGAAGATAAAATACACATGCATTTTCAAACACTTAAATACTCCTGACACTATACAAGCCATGTGTCCATATCCAATTCATAAATGTTGTAAAAGCTAAAAGTCCAAAAGCTTCCTGAAGCGGCAAAACTTCAACATTTACATAGGTGGTTCATCTTTTAATCATGCTCCTGCTAAGCACTTTTTCAAAGAAAATTAACCATTGAGAAGTAAAGACTTCATCCTCCTTTTCAGCAGGTTCTGAGCACAACCTTGGGATGTATATAAAACATGTGCTCCAGTACACTAAATGATCAGCTTTCCACATTGAACTCAGCTCCAAAGTTTCCTCAGGAGAGAGTTGGGTGTCTTAGCATTCAGTGACTAAGATGGACTTAAACCCATCCCTTTAGCTGACTTAAAAACCAAGTCTCTAGCCAAACCCTTCGTCAAGTGATCAGCTAAGTTATGTTGAGATCTAACAAACTCTATAGATACCACCCCATTCATGATAAGTTCACGAATCATGCTATGCCTGACACCTAGGTGTCTAGACTTCCCATTGTACATTTGGCTATAAGCCTTTGCCAATGTAGCAGCACTATCACAACGGATAGAAATAGGTGCTATAGGTTTAGGCCACAATGGAATCTCAAGAAGCAAGTTTTTCAACCATTCAGCTTCTTTACCAGCAGCAGCTAAGGCCACAAATTCAGATTCCATGGTTGAACTGGTAATGCAAGTTTGCTTCTTGGATGCCCAAGAAATTGCACCTCCACCAAGTAGGAATACCCAGCCACTAGTAGACAAATTGTCCTCAGTGTTACTGATCCAACTTGCATCAGTGTACCCTTCTAGTACAGAAGGATAACCAGTATATGAGAGACTATAATCCATAGTTCTCTTCAAATACTTCAGTACCCTCTGAATTGCTTGCCAATGATGAGCACTAGGATTACTAGTATACCTGCTCAATTTTCCCACAGCAAATGCAATGTCAGGTCTAGTACAAGTCATGACATACATTAAGCAGCCAATCACCCTAGAATACTCAAGTTGAGATACAGCTTTACCAGTATTAGGCAAGAGCTTCTCACTTGTATCCATAGGAGTACTCACTGGAGTACAATCAAAGTAATTAAATTTCCTCAATACCTTCTCAATGTAATGAGACTGAGAGATAGAAATCTTGTTACTTTCATGTTTAATCCTTATACCAAGGATAACATCAGCCTCCCCCAAATCCTTCATGGAGAACCTTGATGACAAAAATTCCTTTGTGAGGTCAACTTGACTTTGGTCAATGCCAAAGATCAACATGTCATCAACATATAGACAGATGATGACTCCTTTACCAGACTCATCAAATTTGCTATATACACATTTGTCAGACTGGTTAAGTGAATAACCACTAGACAAAATCACTTCATCAAATTTTTGATGCCATTGCTTAGGTGCCTGTTTTAGTCCATATAAGGACTTAATCAGTTTGCACACCTTGTTTTCATTTCCAGGCATGATGAAGCCCTGAGGTTGGTTCATGTAAACCTCCTCATCCAATTCACCATTCAAGAATGTTGTCTTCACATCCATCTGATGTATAATCAGATTGTGAATAGATGCCAAGGCAATCAGCAATCTTATGGTACTGATACGAGCCACAGGGGCATAAGTATCAAAATAGTCAATCCCTGACTTTTGTTTAAAGCCTTGAATGACTAGTCTAGCCTTGAACTTTTCAACAGTTCCATCTACCTTCATTTTCTTTTTGAAAATCCATTTGCAACCCAAAGGTTTGCAACCAGGTGGTAGATCAGCCAACACCCAAGTGTTGTTGCCCATGATGGAGTCCATTTCATTATTTATTGCTTCTTTCCAGAAAGCAACATCCTGGGACTTCATTGCTTCATCAAATGTTTTGGGATCATCCTCAACATTAAAGCAATAGGAGTGTTGGTCAGAGACCTCATCCCTTGTTCCTTCAATTAAGTACAATTGAAACTCAGGTCCAAATGATTTTGGAGTCCTAACCCTATTGCTCTTTCTGAGCTCAAGTTTAGGTTGTTGTTCCACAACCTCATCAGGAACCTCATCAGAGATTTCTGATACACCAACATCATTAGTTCCATTAGGAATCCTCTGACTTGGTCTAGGGACTGAAGAGAATCTATTCTCATCAAAGATTGCATCCCTTGATTCAATTATAGAGTTAATTGAAATAGATTCATTAGGTTCAATAACATAGAACCTATAAGCTTTGGAATGCTCAGCATATCCAACAAAGATGCATTCAATGCCTCTTTCACCCAAAGTTTTCAATTTTGGATCAGGGAGTTTCACAACAGCCCTACAACCCCAAACCCTTAGATAATTCAGGTTGGGTTTCTTTTTAGTCCAGAGTTCATAAGGGGTTGTCTTGTTCCTTTTGTTGGGAACCCTATTTAATAAATAGCAAGCTGTTAACATAGCTTCACCCCAGAACCCTTGACTCAGCCCAGAATAGGACAACATGGAATTCACCATTTCCTTCAGCACTCGGTTTTTCCTTTCAGAAATACCATTTTGCTGAGGAGTATAGGGGGCAGTCGTTTCATGGATTATACCAACAGAATGGAAATACAGAGTATCTACGTACTCACCTCCCCTATCGGTCCTTAATCTTTTGATCAGGGACTCTTGTTGCAATTCAACCTCAGTTTTAAATACTTTAAATTTATCTAATGCTTCATCCTTAGTATGCAATAAATACACATAACAATACCTAGAAGCATCATCAATAAAAGTCACAAAGTATTTCTTATTCCCCAAAGAGGGAGTAGCATGCAAATCACATAAGTCACTATGAATCAGTTCCAATATCACAGTTTCACGTTTTACACTTTGAAATGGTTTCTTAGTTATCTTGTTCATCATACAAGTTTTACACTTTTCAGTGTCCATGTCAAATGCTGGGATTAACCCATCCTTAGACATATCTTGCATCATTTTAAAGTGTACATGGCCAAGTCTAGCATGCCAAAGGGTTGAATCATTTAATCTAGAAGTCGACATGAAAGCAGAATCAACCATATCTTGAACAATATTAAGTCTGAACATCTGATTACATAAATAACCAAAACCAATGAATACACCATGTTTAGATAAAACATACTTATCAGATTCAAATACTTGTTTATAACCACAATTATTCAAAACACTACTAGAAAACAAGTTTTTCCTAATAACAGGAACATGTAAAACATTAAACAAAGAGACAATCTTTCCAGAACTAAACTTCAAATCAACACATCCTTTTCCATGCACCAGGGCTTTTGACTCATTTCCCATATGAAGAATAGAACCATCATTCATTGACTCGTAGGTCTTGAACCAGCTTCTATCTATACACACATGGATTGTTGCTCCAGAGTCAACCCACCACGCAACATCATCATCCTGCACAAAGTACACATCAGATATATATATGTAACATAATAAATCTCAAATGACTTATTAAATATATTCTGACCTTTCAGGGAGTTGGTATTACCATTCCCAGATCCACTTGTGCCTGATCCATTGGTTTTATTGCCAATCTTAACACCTTTACAATCCTTCCTGAAGTGTCCAGTTTTACCACACTTCCAACAAGTAGCTTTAGACTTCTTGTTAGGATCAGTTTTGGTGTTTTCCTGATGCTTACGTTTGCCCTTGTTGTCATTGTTCCTGGAGGAGTTGTTATGCTCCACCAAATTGACAACTGATGGACCAGCAGCATTGCTGCTCTTTGGCTTGTCACTTTCATGTGCTTTGAGTGATTCCTCAATGCGCAAATGACTGCCCAACTCAACAAGAGTTAACTCCTCCTTCTTATGCTTTAGCATATGCTTGAAATCTTTCCAAGAAGGAGGTAGTTTGTCGATGATACAAGAGACTGAAATAGCCTCATCCATGTTCATCTTGTGCTGTGTGAAACGAACAAGTATACTAAGAAGTTCATTGTATTGTTCCATGACAGGTCTAGAATCGACCATTTTGTAATTGTTAAAATTACTTACAAGGAACTTCTTACTTGATGCATCCTCAGCCATATATTTGGCTTCCAAGGAATCCCACAGTTCTTGAGAAGATTCAACATTTTGATAAAGATCAAATAGAGAATCAGACATACCATTGACAATTAATCCTCTGCAAACATAGTCATCATTCTCCCATTTGCTTCTGCTCCTCATCTGTTCCATCGTAGCATCATCCCCATAATCTTCAGGAATAGGTGTAGTCAAAACATAGACCACATGCATGCTTGACAACAAGAAGTGCATCTTCTTTTGCCATCTTCTGAAATCAACACCTTCAAACTTTTCCAGTTTAGAAAAGTTAGCAGCCATATGCCTCATAGCAGCCGCCATTGATTATCACTAAAATAGTTTCTATTGATTGTTGGTTGTGTTGGTGTCATTGTTGTGTTCTGTATATCCATGCAGTTATGATACGACCTCTATTTATAATAGAGTTTACTCAAACCCTAGCCCATGGAATTATGTATAATTAACGGCCCATTAATTATATCATAATAGTTTCCATAATAGTAGGAGTCAGTGGTTATAACCAGCAGCAGAATCGTTTGCCTAGCAGCACAATAAATTATGCTAGCAGCAGATTCCATTGCCCATCAGTTCAGCAGCAGCATTATTGTTCTAGCACCAAAAGCAATAAAGCTAGCAGCAGAATTGATAACACTAGCAGCAGGATTGATACACTAGCAGCAGTATCAATACTAGCAGCAGGAATGATAATGCTAGCAGCAGGAATGAACTGCATCAGCAGCATTATCATTTACACTATAAACCACTTAAATTGAGTCAGGGCGTTCAGGGACCTAATGGGTGTACACTCCGTACCTCCAAACCCATAACCAGGTGTGAACTCATCCCTCAAGTGTACTAAATTTTCTAACAGATCCCGTAAAAACAGGATTTTTGGTTGTTGATTTTTAGGCCAGATACTAGATGAAAACATCACATTATTCGTGAGATGTTGGCAAGGTGAGTCACGGACCAGTTACCAAGGATAATTGCATCATCGGCGTATAGGAAGTGGGTGATGGCAGGTCCTTGATTTGGGAGTTTAATCGCGGTAATCAAGCCAAGGGTAGAGGCACGGTGCATGATATTGGAGAAAGCCTCCATTGCAATAACAAAAAGAAAAGGGGAAAGAGGATCGTCTTGTGGGACTCCTCTCTCACAGTTGAATTCTGGAGTGGGACAACCATTGACAAGTACTGCTGATCTGGTGGAGGTGAGGATGCCTCTGATCCATGTGATCCATCTCTGTGGGAAGCCCATCTGGTCCATGATAGATAGTAGAAAGGCCCAATTAACCGAATCAAAGGCTTTTTCAATGTCAATCTTAAAACGGGAGGCTTCTTGCTTGGTTTTTTTTTAACCAGTTGATAACTTCATTGAGCATTAGCGGTCCATCTAATATGTTTCGATCGCTTAGGAATGCCGATTGGGAGGGGGAGATTATCTTGGTGATAATCTTCTTGAGACGGTTAGCAAGGATTTTTGAGATTACTTTCTTGATGCAACCAATCAATGTGATGGGACGATAATCGTTCAACGATTTCACTAATGACTTTTTTGGAATGAGGGTGATGTGTGAAGAGCCACATCCTTGATTAATCGTTCCTGTGGAGTAGATATCAATCATAATTTTGAGGAAATCGAACTTGAGAAAATTCCAAAATTTCTTGATGAAACCAAGGTTAAAACCATCTGGTCCAGGGGCTTTGTTACTGTCACAGTCACATACAGCTTGTTGAACTTCTGTTAGGGTGAAGGGGGCAGTGAGTAAAGTGGCGTCTTCTGATGAAAGGGTTTTGAGGCCGAAGCATTCAATGATGGGCCTATCTTTGATGGGCTCTGTGAATTTGGATTTGAAGAAATTAAAAGCCTCTTCACGTATAGAAGGTGGGTCGACTTTCCAATCGCCATTTATTTCGAGGCCAACAATTTTGTTTCTTGAAACCCTGCTGTTGACGAAATTGTGAAAGAAGGATGAATTTTCATCCCCATGTTGGATCCATTTAACTCTTGATTTTCTATGAAGGTCCTGGGTTTTTGCTTGTTCCACAGCCAGGAGTTTTTCTTTTGTTTCAATCCAAAGACTCAATTCATCTTCTGAGTAGTCCCTAATGTCAATGATTGAACCAAGGGCTACTAACTGATCCGATAATACGGTAGACTCAGTGCTTTCCAGGGTTTTGTAGTTCCTTATCAACTCCTTTAAATTCCTCTTTAATTGTTTGAATTTTGCATTGAGAATTTGGTCGGGCTTGCCAAAGAAGAAACCACTTTCTAAACAGTTGATGATGAAGTCGTCAATTCCTGGTTTGGAGAGCCAGGAATTAAAGAAGCGAAAAGGGGTAGGGCCGAAATCCAGGTTTGCTGTTGATAGAACAATTGGCCGGTGATCAGACAGAGTTCAGGGAAGGGTGGTAAGGGCAGCAGTTGGCCAACTGTTGAGGAAATTTTGAGAGACAAGAACTCGATCTATTTTACTTTTTTTGACCCCGTTGTCTTTCACGTAAGTGAAGGAATTTCCGTGCATGGGGTATTCATGCAAGAGGTTTTGATGAATGAAGGCATTGAACGCTAAGGCTTTAACATCATTAAAGATCGAATTTTTACGCTCATAAGGGAAGCGCACCGAGTTGAAATCACCTAGGAGGATCCAGAAGCCCTGATGATTTGAGATAAGGGAGGTAATATCATTCCATAGCTGTTGTTTTGCATTGGAGTCATGGGGACCATAGATGTTCAGGATATTGCAAACAGTGTTGGTGCCATTGATTAGCCCAGAGGTAAGCAGGTAGTGGGGTGTTTTTGAGGTGTTTGTGAGAGTAAAAAGGTTCGAATCCCAAATGCTTAACAGGCCACTGGAGCGCCCTTCAGTGCCGGTTGATGGAACGAAAACGAATTGAAAGTTTGGGTTACCCCAAAAAAGATGAGGGTGGAGGTGTTGGCTGTCCAGTTTGTGAGTTTCCTGAATGCAGAGAAAGGAGATTTTGTGATCGCACTTGAGTTGGTGAATCCATCTAGATTTGGCTTCCTCCTTATAACCACGGATGTTGATGGAAAGAAAATTCATTGGGCCACATTGTTGACTCGGTCATGTTGGATTTGGTCTGAAACTAATTGTTCGTAACCGGATAGGTTTATGCCGATGCAGTTTCCTATGGCGATTGTGTCGATCAGTTCTTGGTTTGTAGGGGGAGGAGGGAGAGGTGTTTGTGATGAAAGAGGGGCAGTAGTTGTGGTTGGGTGGTTTTGTGAAGGGAATAGAAGGGATGAAATTGGAATTTGGGAAATTTGGATTTTGAGCCCAAATAAATGTAAATCCAATAACAAATTTAAAAGGGAAGAACGCAAGGGTATTTTATTCAAATTACTTGGAGATAACCGGTTAAACTGTTTATATTAGCGATATTAACAAAAATTTGAAAATATTTTAGCGATGCTGACAATTATTAAAGTATGTTTATGTGTTTCGGTAAATCTCAAAAACTATTTACGTATTTTCAACTCACCCTACAAACAAAAAACATAAAGATGATTGTGTTCAAAAGATTTGTTTTGATTTTTTTTTCTGGATAGAGACCCACGCACTAATGTACACATTTGTATACACCTGTGTCTCAGTTGAGCTTTAACGTAACTAGATATCACTAAACCAAAGATTTGTCAGTTACCATCATAAGAAACTTAGTTTTGACAATACTTCGATTTTTTGAAATTTTCATCATGTATCATGTAAGCATTTACAATGACCAAAAAAATTTATTGTAAAAAGGAGAATTAACAAAAAACAAGTTTAACGGTGTTTTCATTTAACCAATTGTTTACGCATACATTTAAGCATTAATATTCCTATGCCGCCATATGTACGTCACCGAGAATTTAGTTTGAAGTACAGCGTCGAAGCATATATGGCTTGAACTTAATGGGGACAGGGTAGTTTGATCGGCCAGCAAATCAGTAAATCCTAGCCTTTAGCTAGAGTACGTGGTCTGTTTGTTTCTACCAAAGTACAACCGAACACCAAAATTTTTGAGCGACCACACAATCACTGAAGAAATAGTGAGTTGATTTACTGATTCGGTAGCATTATCAAAAATTGAGCATCAAGGCAAATCATGATATATACCACGATTATGAAGGTTCCAACGGGTAAATTTAATTCATAATATGCTTCCACTATGTTATAGTAAAAAAGGGTTTCTACTTATAAAATTCAGACGTAAGTTTAACACAACTAAACTATGTTTCCATGCTGCCCACACACATACATATCCTTTGCTATTGTATTATCTTTTCATTTTCAGTCGATCTTCTACATAAGATATTTAATCAAAATGCATGTTGAGTATTGAGGTTGTATGCGTTTTTTATGCCTGTTTCTTCCTTGTTTGTATATTTAGTTTATGTTTCACATAAATCATCATTGTCGACATTGTATAGATTGATAAAAATTAAATGCATGACAATATGATATAGTTTTAATTATAAGAAAATTAGATAGTGTTAATATGTCGATGAGCATGAAAGATGTATATAGATTATAGAAGTAGACCGATTAATAGCGCACTGTATCGTTTAAAGTTGTGGATTAGTTTTCAACAAAGATCAATGGCATATGTATTGCACAAAATCATCTAATTAATTAACAACGAAGTCTATGATGGACTCCAATATGATATGCTATAAAGTTACACTTTGTTAAAAGTTTTTAAAGTGAGTGTCGATATGATTAACTATTAACTGGGAAGCTAACATCATATTTAATTTGAATTGACTATATGATTGATTAGCCATAACTCTGAAAGCAACTTACTACCAAGTGTTGTCCACTAAACCCATGTTCTTGCATAGTGATATTTAGAGTATGAATGGGAACATTATTGGAAGCTCGCATTTATTTTCTTTGTACACCTAAAAATTAGAAAATGCATTCAATGCAAATCAATTTAAATCTTTTATTTTATGATAACATGTATTGCAAATGTAAAAAGCAATTGAATACAGGTTGCAATAATATATATCCTTTTACTCGCATCATGAACTTGACTTGGTTTCCTATGAGAAAACAAAATAAATGTAGACCGTATCATATGATCAAGAAAGGGTGTAATGAGCTAATGTTTCAAATCCTTGCCTGAAAGCTAGTTACGATAAGAACTTGTATAGTTGTCTATAAAGAAATTGTCATGTTTATCGTACATGACCAATAATTCGTTTCATCACGGATGCAGTCTATAAAAGGATGTTAAGAATCGACGTAAGTCATAGTTTGTTTTTTAACATCAACATCATTGAAAGTATTTTACATAGATGATAATGACTGATTAAAAGCTAATTAAATGTACGGATGTCTATAAATTGGTGGCAAATCAAGAGTTTAAAAACATTGATTGGCGATTTAAACTTTTTTGCTGTCAAGGTCCTTGTCATTAAACTTCTTTCAAAGATCTAATTTTATATTTGATCCTAAAAGTTCAAATTCATAAGTCTCTATACATAAGTCATGGTGTGTGTTTAGTTTTTAATAATAATGTGAGATAAATCACATGATAACTCGTTATAATGTCTATCATATAATATTTAAGCATTGTCTAAACAATTAAACACGTTTATAAGTCGTACATAAATTTAAGTCATCATAAATGATATTTTTAGGATTTTAAGCTGCACAATTTTTTTTTTCTTTTTTTTTCTTATTAATTTAAAGTAGTTAATTCCATTTATCACCATTTGTCTTATTAATTTAAAATAGAAAATTTAATAACAACAAGGCCCTCACCATTTGACTTATGAGTTTGAAGTAGTTAATTCCATTTATCACTGAGTAATGTAATAATTTATTGAACCGATTCTAAAAAAGGGTAAAAATTTTCTAATTTCCACTGAATAGGTCATTTTAACAAATATTTCAAATATATTCTGTGCGACCAACTTCTTTTATGCGGCTCAATTTTTTTTTTGCGACTGCAATCGTGGTAAGTGTCCCTTGTTTGTATTTTTGTTTGCAGGAAATGTTTTTTGGCGAATCAAAAAAGTTTTTGCGCACTGATTTGATGTTTTGTTTTTTATGAACAATTCATAAAAAACAAAACTTATCCATCAAAAGATAACATCAGTCACGCAAAAACACTTCATAGTCACGCAAAAAACATATAAGCCGCACACATCCTCGTACACGAACTTACCATCAAAATATCATATCAGTCATTCAAGAAACCTCCATGGTGGCACAAAAAACATATAAGTTGCACAAAAAACATCCTCGTATTTATGACACTTGGCAAATTTTTAGGTAATTAGATCTAATATATTTTGTATGAATGACTCTTCCAGGCTTGACAAATTGACCTTATAGTTTTAAGCCTTAGGACTGAATGAGCATTATTTCTACATGTGAAAGCGAACGATTTCCTAATTTACTTTTTCTTAATCGATTTGTATGATGGCTAAAGAGCTACGACCAGCCATATTTTTAAATAATTTATTGTCAAAATACATACTAATAAGTTTGGTAGAATTTAATTGCCCAACTACATGTTTTGGATTAATGTGTGTATATATGCGTTTGTGTAAAGCTCACAAACATCACATTGAACTTATTTTTCTTTCTAAACTTAAGCGAGTTAGTAAGCATTGAACAAATTAAACAAAAATTGGTGGTTTATACTTATACTTGATGTTTAAATCTAACCAATAAGAGAATTTTAAAAGGCGAAAAAAGCATATTGGAACAATTAAAATTGAACTATAGAAAGTGCTCAATTGCGTTACGTGAGAGATATTAAGTCATCCCATTTACTAACAGAAAGTCAAATTGAAACAATTTGATCAGACTTATCTAAATTTCATCAATAAAAAAAAATATATATATAAAAACATATGTGTCGATTTTGTTTAAAAAAAAAAAAAAAAAGAAAAGAAAAAAAAAAGAAAAAGAAAAAGTAATTAGTAAAACTTTAGTTGCTAAATTAAGTAAATTATATGAACTTGAGAAAACTTATCAGTTTTCATACTTTTTAATAATTTATAAATACTCCTTACACTTTATACGCCCAACACTTAACAATATATATGTTGTTTTTAATTTATAATTAGAATTATAATTATATATGAAATTAATATATATAAACGGAATTATAAATATCAAAATGAAAAAACGAGTTACCGTGATATGTAAGTGAATAAACGAGATTGTACTTATACGAACAACTCGTGTTATTTCTCTTTATAAGATTAAGTATAGATGTCCATAAGGGCTTTTTTTTTTTCTTTTTTTTTTTTGCTATCCACGTTCAATAACGAATAATTACATTCCTCTTTATAAGTTTAACTTGTGCGTACACGAATTTAAAAATTAAATACGCCTACAATTATAACATAATATAAATATCAAAATAAATGCACGACCCCGTGAGTTACAATAAGATGAAAACATATACTTGATATTGTGTATATAGCAACTATTCACGTAGTTACTCTTTAAATTTGTTTATTTTTACTTTTTGGTGAAAGATGAAATATATATTAGAAATCAACTATACCAACTTACACAAAGCATACAGTTTAAGGTGTTTGGACATGCGCAATAATTAGGGGTGTTCACGAGGAGGTTCGGTTCCGTTAATTAGAAGATCTTAACTATTCATCAGGGGCCGAGCAATTCATTTTACTACCCGTAATCCAACCGTACTAGGCGGGTAACCGGACAAGCGGGTAACCGAAATGAGCGGTTACCCGCGGTTCGAGTCACAGTTAACCATTGTAGACATTTAATCGAGTTTAACCGTGTGAACAATAACATAATCTAGAACGTAAAATGTCATTTTTGTAACATTCAAAACAGTTGAATATATTTAAGTCATATTAAAGTTATTCCATCTCAATAATTGTATTCAAATAAACATGTAGAACAAATTAATAAAAAATATTTATCCGATGATTACAGGTTACAATCAAATTAATCAATTTTCATACATAGATGTTTAGTAAATATTATACAATAAAAGTAGTGCAATAGCATAATCAATACTTGTACAATTATTTAAGTATTTATTTAAAAAAAACTTTATGTATATTATATACGGTTCGGTTCAGTTAACCATGGATGTTTAAAAATAAAAACCGAAACCGAACTGTGATAAGCGGGTTTTTCTAGTTTTCGTTTTTTTCTTGTTTTGGTTTTTTCGGTTTCAAATTAAGTAGTTCAGCTCGATTTTGTCGGATTCTCGAGTTTCTTGAACACCCCTACCAATAACACCTCAAAGTAGCTATACATAAACAACATGACATAAACCATTATGTAAACAAACTCACCTTACACATTCTAAGCTAGTTAACTTGTAAAAACTAACTTTAACACCATGGGGAAACCATTGCCTTTACTACATTTCAATTCAATTACTCTTTAAAGTTTAAATAAGGATATCATATAAAAATTAATTACAAGTCATTATGTCCTATTAAACACATGTAATATCTAAAACATGATATCAATAGTTAATTTAAAACAATAACAACCTCAACACCATGTCAGTTAAATAAAGTCAAATTAATTGTCCAACAAAAATTTATACAAAATGTTAATTGATATTAATATATAATGAAACATTTATGTAAAATAACACGCGCGTGCACGAGTATTATAACTATATAAGTAAACACGATTTCACATAATGTTATAGGAAAATCTTATTTAACAACTTCGTATATACTCACAGACAGACTTTATTATGCCAAAATAGGAATTTACATTTTTAACCAATTGTTTTATTAAAATCAGATAATATACAATTTGTATGCAAAAATAGTTAAATTTAAATATTTTGTGACTTATCAAAACAAATTATGTACTACCTCCATCTTACATTAAGTGTCCACTATGACTTTTTTAAGTATATATATATATATATTTTTTTTTTTTTTTTTTTTTTAACTTTGACCTTAAATATATTTGTTTGTGTTATATAATACTTAATGAAAATTATACAAATGAAAATACATTTAAAAACTTAATCGATTCATATATCTTGCATCAAGTATTATATAACATGAACAAAAATATTTAAGGGATAATTCCAAAAATGCCCCAGTTGCCCTTTGCTTTTGCTTTTCTAGACGGAATCTGTTCTCGTTCCGAAACTAGACCAGGGCAACCTGTAAAATTGGGCAACTACAACCAGCAAGTGACAAGTGTGACTTTATGGATTACAAGGTAGGGCAACTTGTGTACTTTTTGGGCAACTGGTGTACTTCATGTCGGACAAGTGGCGACATATGGTTGGGTAGTTCAAAGTTGCCCAGTTGCCCGGTCTAGTTTCGGAAGGAGAAAAGATTCCGTCTAGAAAAGCAAATGCAAAGGTCAACTTGGGGCATTTTTGAAATTATCCCAATATTTAAAGTCAAAGTTGAAGAAAAAAGACTTTAAAAAGTCCTAGTGGATATTTAATGATGGGCAGAGGGAGTAACACTTATAACAAAGTCTTGTGCGTGCACGGGGATATATAAATAGTAATGGGGAGTAACACTTCAACTTACAATTCAACGCTACTTCAGCTTTCTCTCTCCTCTCACTTCTCCTCACTCCCTCTCACTTTTCACCCATAGTGATCACCTTCCATTACCTTTCATACACATTTTTTTTATTAAATAGTTCATAAACTAAAACGTAAATGTAAAAGAAAGCGTAAACATAAAAAATTAAAAATATTACATTTAAAACAAACACATTTTATTCAAATAAAAATAAAATTACAATACACAAATAAAAAAGACGACATTTCAATAAAAATGAAGTATCACAGGGGTTTTTTTGAGGATATTTATAATGAAGCCAAATGAAATGACAGACAGAGATCATTTCCCCCGTCATTTCATTTGGCTTCATTTAAATATCCTCCAAAAAAACTCCGTGATAAAATACGAAAAAAGAAAATAATACATTGAAATAAAAATAGAAATTACGATACGGAAAATAAAATACGACAACTAAAAACCATTACAAACATTTTACTTGTTTTCTTTATGCATCAAACGAACTTTGTGACTGATGTTATCTTGGATTCTGTTGGCCAATCGATACAATTCATTATGAATCTCGACATCTTTCAAACTTTCCTCTTCTAAAAACTTTTTAACCGCAACAAATTTTTCGGGCGGAATGTCAAAGCATTTCTTGTATAGTTTTATCAAATAATCTTTGTAGTCGATGCTTTCGTAAACTCCTCGGCTAAGTCGAAAATTTGTTCCTTACGAATTGTATCGACCTCAATTAGTTTTTCAACGCCTTGCTTGATTTCTTCGACAGTGTGTGAAAGATTACAAGCCATGATTTTAGGAAAGAAAAGAGTATAAAATATGTATGTTTGATTGTTTGAAAAATGTATGTTTTAAAGTGGTATCTATACTGAAGTTAAAAGAGTATAAAATATTGAATATTGGAAGAGGAATGTGCCAGGCCCGGCAGTGGGGGGCTTGTGGACGTATAGTCTGGACTGGACCAGGAATGGGCCAGGTCCGGCAGACAGCGGCCCACTCTACGCCTAAACCCTAATCCATGCCCTATAAATATATGGCTGGAATCCCCTTCTTGAGGGAGAGAGAGATACAACAGAACAGAACAGGTTATTCTAAACCTAACTCTACTAGCCTATATCGCATCGATACTAACTTGACCGTCGGAGGTGGATCCCGGGGCTACGGCCTCGGGTCCACTCCTAACGGGTTCTCTTTGTTGAACAGGTCTACTCAGGGCTCGAGAAGACGACGAACGGCCCAGGGAGAGTCGTCGAATCCAGCCCGCGCCAGATTATGTATCAACAAGTTGGCGCCATCCGTGGGACCGTACAAGTTTCGTGCTCTCACATCACCGGAAAGCAACCATCGAGTTCAAAAGCCGGTATTTTGATCTTTTTAAATTGGTAATAAGATACTACCAATATTTTTTGTGCATGTCTTTTAAATCGGTAAGATATGTTATCTTTTAAATATTCAGAAGATTTTATGTAAATCTTTTAACTTGGTAAACACGATTTTATCTATGAACGCACTAAGTCCGCACGATCGGACCTACTTTATCTTTTAGCCGCGAATTAATTCGCGCACATAATGTTTTTACGGTTGGTATGCTTGTTCGCGCTTGTTTGCACGTTCGAACGCAGTCACGATAAATCTACCCGCGTTAGGCCGCGCGTACGGACATCTTCGCAGATTAACCACGTACAGCGCACAGCGCGCCACGATGCTAGTCAATCGCCACGAGCGCACGGGACAAAAGCCGTGGTCATGTTATGTTCATCTGCGATCATCCACAAACGTTCGAGTCTATGCGGTCACGATACATCCATCTGCGTCTGTGCGTGCGATTGAAACTATTAGTCGCGTTCACGGCGCATCCATCTGGGTTATTGTTTTTTTTTTATATAAAAAAAAAAAATAAAAAAATAAAAAATTAATTATTTATGTAGTTTGTAAAACCTCACGATAGGTGTAATTCGCACTGCTACTTCTCTTATGTGTTAATTTCACATGCTATGTGTTATATATTGCTTCACGCTAATCTTTTACTTCATTAGGTTTTATATGTTGCGATTCGCGGCATATACTTTTAATATTTTCATTAAGTGTTTTTCAGGATTTGAATAACTAAGTTTAATGCTCCTACATGAGTAGCACCATCAAACTTGGGGGGCTACCAGGGTATATAATACCACTGTTTCCGTACGCGTCAAGCCGGTATATTTGGAAGCAGATCGTACGAAAGAGGTATTGCAAGCCCGGTACAAAGACGGATTTGGATATTCGCACCATCTTGCCGCAGGGGAGACGTCCTCTGTCGGTTGTAAAGACGGATGTAATGTTCGCACCTCCTTGTCGCGCACAGCGCGCACTTCTGCCACAGAAGCACGTCTTCTGTCGCACCTCCTTGTCGCGCACAGCGCGCACCTCTGCCACAGAAGCACGTCTTCTGTCGCACCATGCTGCATCGCTACTGGTACGAAAGGTACGCCCTTACCCAGGATGCAGCATACGAGATCCACCTTCACCATTGTGAGACTCTCACAATCGCAATGTCAGTGTTACCCCAACTATAGAACTACGTGTTCTTCTTACGGGGTCTTTACTGTCACACTGTGGCGGGAAACCTAGCATATGCGCATCCCTCCCCGTCATGTAAGAACGGGTGTTACTCAGGATGGAACATGGTCACCACGGACGCGCCTACAAGGTCGCGGATTCGGATATAGTCTAATGGGCTAAACAGGACTGCGCCATGGACCCAGTGCGCACTGTCGCATTTGGGCTGCGCGGTATGGTCCGTCCCATGTGCACACCTGAGTTGCGCACACATGGACCCAATGCGCACTGTCGCATTTGGGCTGCGCGGTATGGTCCGTCCCATGTGCACACTTGAGTTGCGCACACATGGGCCTACGAGGCCATGAACAAGAACTTAATTCTAGCATAACATAGCCATGCACTATGTCACACTAGACTTGGGGGGCTTGTGGACGTATAGTCTGGACTGGACCAGGAATGGGCCAGGCCCGGCAGACAGCGGCCCACTCTATGCCTAAACCCTAATCCATGCCCTATAAATATATGGCTGGAATCCCCTTCTTGAGGGAGAGAGAGATACAACATAACACAACAGGTTATTCTAAACCTAACTCTACGCCTATATCGCATCGATACTAACTTGACCGTCGGAGGTGGATCCCGGGGTTACGGCCTCGGGTCCACTCCTAACGGGTGCTCTTTGTTGAACAGGTCTACTCAGGGCTCGAGAAGACGACGAACGGCCCAGGGAGAGTCGTCGAATCTTGTCCGCGCCAGATTTTGCATCAACATGGATGTAAATAGGGCGTGTTTTTTGAATGAAAGTATAAAATGGTGAAGTTGTATTTAAAAATAATGAAGTTAATGGGTATTTATATGTAAAAATTGGGATAGTGGGATTTTTTTTTTTTTTTTTTTTTTTTTAATCAAACGGTAATATGCAAAGGGGGGCCACAACATTTCGAATTACCAAAGGTGACTGGCTCACTTTTCTTGCGCATTTTTCAAATCACTCGCACGTGAGTGGTGGTATGTGTTTCGGGTGTCGCGCGTAAAGTGATGCTCACGAGGTGAGCCCTCACGATCATTACTTTTGGCCTTAAAAGTAAGATGTGAATGTCGAAAATGGTATAACTATATAACCATATCAAACAATATTATTTCATGTAACTTTATTACATAAAAATATTAGAGCGCAAAAAAAGGTGTCGAATTTAGTACATCTCATGCTCTATTTATAGAATTTCAATAAGCCTTCTAAAATGTATAAACAGAAAATATGACTACTAACAGGGGCGCAGCTATTAAGGGGCGGGGGCGGGGGGGGGGGGGGGGGGGGGGGGTGGCGACCCCCCGAAATTTTTTTTGCGATGTAAGGGGTATATAGTTTTCGTGTAGAAAAATTTCGGTATATTCGGTTTCGACCCTCCATTTTAATTTAGATCCCGACTCTCCACTGAAAAATTTAGATCCCGACCCCCCAAAACTTTTTGTCAAGCTTCGCCACTGAGTACTAATGTAAAGATATATACGAAAAACATATGAATGCATGGTTAAACATGATGTCCATTATTGGCAAAAAGAATAAACAACTTTCCCGAACCATTTGACTCGGTATAGTAATTGCATTTTTCTTATAATTATGTTATTTTACATATGACACTTCATTACAACAATATTATTTATGTCTATTCGTTATCCATTGTCATCAAACTTTTAAAAAAGAACTTTCACGTGATTTTTTTTTTTCTTTCCAATTTTCTTGGCATATAAAGTTGGAACTTGGAACCATTATCTTAAACACTTTTGATCCAATTCTAACGTAGTAGTGGTAAGCGTTGAGTAAAATGTATAGCCAAGTGTAAAAATGAAGAAGTAGCCACGTATAAAAATGATGAGGTACTTTGTAGTGTTTGGTACGTCGTAATGAAATGAAAATATGAATGAAATTGATATTTACAACATAATGAACATGTTAGCATTTATTTTAATGCTAAGTAATTGTCATTTGGCATTTAGAATCAATGTGTCATGTATAATATCTATTAAGCTTTGTGGGCTTGTAGCATTAGAGTTAATTAGTGATAGCATATAAGTGTAATGTAATTACCAAGCCCACATTAAGTACACATCTAAGTTTCATCAAAGCCCACCAAAGGCCCACTTTGGTTGGCTGTGTTTCATATTTAACGCACACACACACTCTGCTCTTTGAGTGCCTCATTCAACTTATGTAAAGAGTGTGTGTGTGTGTGTGAAAATTCCTCCCTAGTCTTTGTATTATTTTCATCTTTTGAATATAATCATTCGACTAGCAAATATCCACATATACTCTTCATGTTCTTAATGGGTATGATTGTGAGTGTCATCATGTGTTTGTTTGTATGATAAAGAAGTGATTCGTGATATCAAGTTATTACAAGTGGTATACAAGAGCCAATCAACAAGGTAGAAGCTTACTCTTTGTTCGATTTTTGTTCATATATAACCAGCAGCTACGCTAGTTGTTGTGTTTTCTGGGAATCGAATAGCAAAGATTCAAGTGCAAGGTTGTGTTTGTTAATGTTTTAACAAGTGGTTTGTGATTATTTGATTGTTACTCATTCGCATCTTGGGTTTAAAAGCTGCATTCTTTTGTTGTTCTAAGTTTTAGATCGAATGGGAATTTTAAAGAATCATTGGATGTGTTTTTGGAATTGATTGGATATTTTACATGGAATAATCATTGTTTAGTGAGTTATTGGTCAAGTGGGATAGTTGGTGAAAAGTTGTCAGGGAAAAATCTCACAAGATAAGGTAACAAGTGGGCATGTAAGGATAAGGTCAAAGAAGTTGGGAAAAGTGCAAATTATCGCTATTCAAAGAGGACAGCGCGTTTTATCGCAATTGGCGAGTTTTATCGCGATTGGAATTTGTCTGTTTTATCGCAATTCAAGTTACTGGTTTTATCGCAATTCATTGCTGGTGCATCTTATCGCAATTCGAATTTTGGCAGAAATTATCGCAAATCACATTGCGATAAAATTATCGCAATTGGGCTAGTGAACTTTATCGCAATTGGCACTTTGAAAGTTTTATCGCAAATCAGCTACACAGTTCTGTCCGAGATCCTTGAGCAATTTCGATATCGGATAAGTCTAGCAATTGCGATATCGGAAAACACTAGATTTGAGTATTGTCAGTTTTAGTCCCTGTCCTTTCTAGCAGCCTTCAAGATCTTTCAGAATTGACAGAATTGGCCCCTGTACTTGTGTGAATTGATTTCAAAGTTAAATAACTTTTAAGGATTTGATTCGAACGTAATTTCGTCAACTCAAAAGTGAACTCGGTATTTTAACTCTTGTATAAGAGTGTAAAATACTTTGACAAACGGATATCTACCCTCTTGTATAAGAGTGTTAGATTTTATATAAATTGCCAATTTATATAAATTGGATATATTTCTATCTAAATTGATATTTTGCCATAATTTGTATAAATTTTGGTCAAATTGAAATTTCTATAGAAATTGTCGTGTTTATCTAAATTGTAATTTACATAACCTTTGTCGAAATTGTAAACTTTTGACTTTGTCTTAATTATACTCTAATCAAATTTCGTAACTTTATTTAAATTTGTTTCATTTATTTATCCTACAACTTCAACGAACATCAACATCAACCAAGTTCAAGTTCAACCTTTAACTACAACATCTTCTATTTTGTTGAAACGATCTTCAATCCACTTTATCATACAATACTGTAAGGATGACTACAAAACAAGACGTTCATGCCGCAGGTTCAGAAAACCGTCCTCCAATGTTAGAAAAAGGTGGTTATCTTCCATGGACGAGTCGTATGAAAAGATACATGAAAACCAAGCCTCAAGGACAAGGTAGACTCCTGATCAAATCCTTAGAGGAAGGTCCATTCAAGCCTCGCCAGATTCAAGTCACAGCTGGGAATCCTGATGCAACACCTCCAATAAAAGCAACCTTCCGGACTCAAACGGAAGAGGAATACACATTGGCAAATTGGAAGCAAATCGAAGCAGATGACATGGCAATGCATTTAATTCAACTTGGTTTACCACAAGAAATATTCTGTGCTGTAGACAGTTATGAAACTGCTCATGCAATGTGGGAACGAGTCAAAAGACTCTGTTATGGTACAGACATTGGTAAACAAGACGTGGAAAACAAGCTTCTGACTGAATGGGAGAAGTTCACATCCACACCAGCTGAACAGATTGAATCTTACTACACACGGTTTTGTACACTAATGAATGAGTTGATCAGAAACAATTTGGCACCTAAACCAATTGTTCAAAATATCAAGTTCATCAACAACCTTCTAGAAGAATGGGGATGATCTATCACTATTGTCAACCAAACAAAGAACCTTCACGAGGTGAACTATGATCAGCTTTATGACTTCCTAAAACAAAACCAAGCAGAGGCAAATGAAGTCAGAAAAGAGAAACAAGCAAAACAACAAGATCCTCTTGCACTCATAGTCCAATCACCTACACCTGCAACAGTAAATGCACAACCTTCATCATCTTCATCCCAACAATTCATGCAACAACAATTCAATCCTCAAACACCGTTCTACCCACAACAACAACAGGTAATCCCACAACAACAATACCCGCAACACCAAGAACCCGATCTTAATGATCAAGATGAGTCAACTGCTGCTTTGACTCAAGCTTTTGCTTACCTAACAAAAGCATTCCAAGGACGATATTCCACACCCACCAACAACAATCAACGAATCTCATCGAACACTCACAACAAGCAAATTGCACAGCCGAGTTTTAACATGGGACAACAAGGACAGATGGTTGGGGGATATGGGAATCAGCAGGGATATGCTCCAAGATATCAGATGGGTAATTAGAATGCAGGGCAGTATGTTGGTAATCAGATGGGTCAGTTTGCAGGAAATCAGATGGGTACAGCTGTTGGTAATCAAAGGGTACAGAATGCTGGGAATCAGTTTGGGAATGTTGCTCAGGGAGCTGGGAATGTGAATCAGGGTAATGTGATGAAATGCTTCAACTGTCAGGGTGTTGGTCACATGGCTAGGAACTGTCCCAACAAGCCGAATAAGAGGGATCCAACGTATTTGCAGAAAGCATTAATGTTGGCACAGAAGGAAACGGCTGGGCTTCAGTTGAGTGCAGAAGAGAATGACTTCATGGCTATTATGGATAATTCTGAAGATCAAGAGGACATCGATGCAGACTGCATTTTTATGGCAAATCTCCAGGAGGAAAAGTACGACACAGACTCGGAAGCACCTCCTGCTTTCAACATAAATGCGGTTTCTGAGGTACAACCATATGCTACATGTCACAATAATGAAATGTTTGATATGTCACCTCAAAATGAACAGCATCCTGCGACTCCTAATCTCATTTATGATACATACATGGACGAACCAAGTTGTAGCAATACTAATTTGGTAACTCCAGATATGGATCCTAATGAAGAATTCTAGTCACAGCATACTGATAATGATGAGGAAACACGTGCTATGTTTGAATCATTATTGCAAAATTGTAGTATGGAAATTGAAAAGGTCAAAAAGATTAATCGCGATGTTAAGGCCGCGAATGTTATCTTGACCACTGAGCTTGAGAGTTATAAGGAAAATGCAAGAGCTTTTGATTTTCACAACAAACGTCAGACAGATCTTGAGGTTAGCTTAAGAGATTCTGAGTTAAGAGAGAAACATTTGCAAATAAAATTTGACACTCTCGATGTTAATTTGAATTTTCAAATCAAATCTCTTAACAAAGAAATTTCTGAACTAACCAACCAGCTTTCAACACAAAAATCAACCTATTCTAATCTTTAAAAAGAAAAGAAGGAGTTAAATGAAAGGTTTTCAAAACGTGAAAAGGATCTTCTTAAAGAGATTACTGACAAAAAGGAAACCATTGCAAAGTTGGAAGATTTACTTGTAAAAACGGGACATTCTGCACAAACAATTAATTTGTTAATAAACGATAAAAACCCGATTTTACATACAATGAAGAAAGTGGCTATCGGTTATGAAAACCCTTATTATCTCAAGAAAGCTCAGAAAGAACAGAATGTGTTATATGATGGTACTCTTATAAATGATAAACATGATCCTATAGAGGTTCATGATTTTGATGAAACGATCGAGCTTGCTCAGGAGAGTAGAATTAAAATGAGACAAATGAACCCAGAAATTAAACCAATAGACTATAACCAGCTCAACATAGACTATGGCGTTCATCTTGTTCCAAAAGAGTCACCAATGTTTTTCAAACAACCAGTGGCTGTCGCAAAACGAATATTTGTCTCAAAACATCTGTCTAACATCGAACAAATGACATCTAAAAACACTTGTGAAACAAGTGCAGCTAGACTATATTTGGTTGATCTTAAACAGAGAATTGAAACATTTCAAAGTATTGTGGCATCCAAAACAAACAGTAACAACAAAGACTGGTTTTCAAGTTTTCAGACTGAACTAAAAGGAATGTTTGACAATGACATTAATCCACACATTGCTGCAATCTATGCGGTTGTTCAAAATGTGGAACACAATCTTTTGAAAGAGTCAGCAGAATTCGTTAAGGACCACAAATCCTTAGTGAAGGAAGCTAATGAATACTTGGAACGGATAATGATTTTGGAAAAACAAAATGACTCTCTCTCTTTTGAGGCTCTATCGACTGACATCATGTCTATTATTTACCAAACATATTCTGTTGAGGATGATGAACAACTTCGAGCTGAGACTTCCGAAATTGTTGTAAAATATGAAAAGGCACTTGCCAAGATTGAAAAACAAAATGTTACATATTTTAAACAACTTGATACGAAAAAGGAAGAATGCAAGTATGACAAATTGTCGTATGAGCGCTCTTATAAAAATATGCAAGATCAAATTGATTTTTTGAAGTCTCAGCTTGCAAGTCAAAAAGGGCAGGGTGAGGAATCTACGGGTATTACAGCATTAACCCCCTTGCCTAATGAGAAACAAAAAGAGAAAGCAGTTGTCCAAACATCGAATGTAATAGCACCTGGCCTTTATAGGATTAGTCCCACTACTGCGTCTGCCTCTACATCTAAAACATATAGGGCGATAGACAAAAGTAAGAAAGATACTCCAAATGAGTCTAGGAATGCTACTACAACATCTAAGGACAACAACAAAAATTCTAATGAGTGTGCCTTACCTTCTACAGGAATAGAAAGCAACTCTAGGAGCAAAAGACAGTCTAGGAGCAATAACAAGAAACCTAGTGTCTCGCCTGTTTCTGAGAGTGCATGCAAGAAAGTAGAAGAACACCCTAGGAATTTACCGTTTTCCAAGAAGAAACATGTATCATCTAGTTGTAATGATAAGACTCCTGTTTCTAATGCATGTAATGATTCTGATTGTTTAATGCAAAAGAAATCTTTGTCTAAAAATGCTTGTGATGATAATGTTTCTAATGATGTGAAAAAGAATGATATGCCTGAACAGAAAAAGAATCCTTCAGTAACTAAGGCTAAGTCTAGATATATTCGAAGACTTATTGTAAAAGCTAGGAAAACCACTAGCAGCCTATTACCTAAGGATCACACCAAGTTTTGTGATTGGAAACCAACGGGTAGAAAGTTTGCACTTAAGAATGGCACATTAGAAATAGTTCCCAATGCATCCAAGGAAACCAATTCTAAGTGTAATTCACCTGTTTCATCTAACCCACTGGAACCAAATGTTAAACGGTTTCCATATACAAAATCATCTGTTCTTTGCAGGTCATTGAAATTTGTCTTTGGATCGTCGACTCGGGTTGCTCCAAGCACATGACCGGGAATCTGAAGCTGCTGATCAAGTTTGTGTGGCAGTTCATGGGGAATGTACGGTTTGGGAATGATCATGTTGCAGCTATTCTGGGTTATGAAGATCTTCTGTTTGGAAACTACTTAATCACTCGGGTTTACTATGTCGAAGGGTTGGGACACAATCTGTTCTCAGTTGGACAGTTTTGTGATGCAGATTTAGAGGTTGCTTTTAGGAGAAACACTTGTTTTGTCAGGAATTTGGTGGGGAATGATCTCTTAATTGGCAATCGTGGCACCAATCTCTATGCAATTGACATAAACCAAATGGCCTCTTCATCACCTATTTGTCTCATGACCAGGGCAGGTGAAACATGTTGAGGTCGATAATCACTCTTTATCACACTTAGATATGCTTGTTAAACACAAGAGATGAGATGGGACAAGGTGTGAATATGGATCATATAATATAGAGAGAATGAGATGTTTAAGCCTTTCTTGTATTTCACATATAACACACTCACTGAACCACCTCTCAAATGAGAAGTTTTGTGCTTTAAATACAACAAGCACTTTGCCTTGTGGGCTTTCAGTGGGCCTCAAGTGGGCTTTGCACTTGGATTGGACTTTTACATATACCTAAGCTAACATAAGCCCACTTTATACAAAGACCTTAACTAAGTGAATGACCATCACTTTAAATTATAAAAACTAAAGCTAACAATCTCCCCCTAAGGGATGGTCATTCAAAAGATGCACTACGTGATTAGATCTTTATACTTCAGCATCTTGAACTTTGTGTTTCTTTGTTCCTTCTTGCATTGTGATCTTCATCGTATCGTCTTTTGAATTGATCTTTGCCTTGATCAACATCTTCATGTACTCCCAGCGTCGTTTCTTCCAATGTAGATGTTGAAACATACGATGATTGATGGATTTTCCTCAGTACCTGCATAAAACAGTTATCAATAAATCGTCCAGCTCTTTTAGGTTCAGATCTCATTATGACACTTACAACTTATGTTCTTTTTGGTGAGCACAAGTGTATTTTATTGAAAGTGTTCCTAAGAGATCTTTGATGAATCTCATGGCTCTAGACTCTATAAAGTGCGTTTTGGTTTTAGTCGTCGGAGGCATGGAGCAGAGTGCCACCTTTTCAATATCAACACATCTCGGAGTTAGAGGTCGATAGATTATGCATTGATCTCCGTGAGAAATGAAGCAAATATCTTTTAAGAGATATCTGAGTGGCAAGGAGGGGTTTGTGCACCGCGTCACTGGGTCCATGACGTCTTGTCTTCAATATCAGTATCACCTTAGTGAGTACCAATAGCATATGTATTAGCCCGGTGTCTTTCCTAAGTTTTCATGGAGGGCTATTTCTTTTCACCCTATCATTAAACTTTTCTTTTTCATTCTTCAACCCCTTCTTTCTCCTTTCTCATTTTGCTCCTTTTTTCAATCTTACCTAAGGACTTCTAATTCTAAGCTATTGGAATTGTCCTTGGGTAGATCCCTCCGGTTCTGGCGGATCATTAGACATTACCTAACCATAATCACCTTATTACTCCATGATTATCCTAGATTTGTTGATCGCATGCCATAAAACCATTTGTGAAAATCTCTCAAAGTGTTTATGAGAAAACACATTTAGTTTGCACTTCGAGAGTTTTGCATTTTCTTAAATACTCCCCCTTCACATGTGCTCATGCATTTTTGAAATAAATTGCACATGTTGGGTAGAGTTCGCACATTTGAAATGATCAATTTTCAATGAACATGACCTTCGCGAGACACGCTTACATCACTAGTTAAACTAGCTTGAAATTATTACCCGTCCCGGTCATATTCAATGATCATCTCTCGAATTGGTACATTCTACTCAGACAAGTCCATTGCGAGACACGTTTACATCAATGGGTAACCATCTTGAAATTATTACCCATCCTGGACTAGTCTTTTCGATTACTGACATTTAAGCTTCGTCAATTCGATGGTTAATCTGATTCTTTCTGATGAGCTCCTTTGAGATTCGAACCATGATCACATTTTAATCACATTTCTCCCCCTCAAAAATAGCATTTCGATGGTATTTTTGATACCGTTTGATTAAAATTATTGTTTTTTGGAAAGCTAATAGGGAGAAACGATTTTGCATGAACTTTTTGGAACAAAATTGGTACATTCTGAAATACTCCCCCTCAAAACTTGCATTGGTTGTGACATTTTTGTAAATTTTGAAGCAAGTGGGGAGTAACGATTTGAAAAAATCTTAAGCAAATTTTTTTAAAAGATTTGAAAAACCTTTTGAAGAATATTTGAATAAAATGTTGCTTAAGATTAAGAAGTTTGGTTTGATAAACTTTGCATGAAAACTTCTTTTTCTTTTTAGGATTGTTGCAATAAAGCGTACAACAGGGTCCTTTCTTTGAAAAACGGGTTATGCACTGTTATGTGTGCATAAGCCAAAACGTTGAAGCCCGGGTTGTAAGCTGAAATACTTACAAGCCATTGATTTTTAGGATAAGTGCTCGAAAGATTTTTATTAAGCACTTTCCTTTATTTGAAGCACGGGTTTCGTACTGAAGTATACGAAAACCATTAATGAAGTGCGGGTTTTGAACTGATTTGAACAAAAGCCATATTGACCAGATTAGACAACAACTTTGGGAACCCATTTGAGCACTGCACCAACGGGTTTAGCATGTTTTGCAATCCATTTGTAAGTTGTGTCAATCTGGTTTAAAGAAGTTGAATTCCAACGAGGACTGAAAACTGGTTTTTCATCTGGAAATAACACTCGCGGAATCAACGGAGATTTAAAAATCTTTTTCAAAGCAGAGTCATTCTTGTTTTGCAGCGGAAGTTTTTCAGAGTTTGAAGGACTTTGCTTTGGTCTCCACACTTGCCTTACCCATGTAAAGCGAGATTGTGGAGTTTGAAATCTCGAAGTCTCTTCATGAGACATGTTTGACCTTGAAAGCTTTGGAGGAGTAGGTGTTTCAGAAAATCTTGGTTTCTTTGTAAACTTCCTTCCTTTTTGCAAAGAATAGGTTGTAAACTGGGAAACCTTTTTCGAAAATGGTTTTGAAGATTCACCCGTGTAAGTCTTCTTCGAAACACTACCCTTTTTGGGAAACTTGGTTGAAACAGGAGATTTTCCTTTTGAACGGTTAAGATCATCAAACTTTGTTTTCAAGGCATTGTATGATGATCGCAAATCACTGTATTTTTTTTGAAGAAGATCTTGAGATGCCAATTTAGACTCCAAAGAAGCAATTTGTTTCAAAAAATGATCTTTTTCAGCTTTTGAATCATCTATTTTACGAGCCAATTTTCGTTCGAAAACAATATTTTCTTTTTCAAGTTTTTCAAAATATGTTTCGAATTTGTTCGTTTTGTTGAAAAGATCAGTTTTGGCATCCTCAAGATCGTTTGTGCGTTGAGCTAAAAGCGTTTCAAGCTCAAGCACTTTTGTTTGAAACACATGATTTGCATTGTCTGTTTCAAAATCTGAAGAAGTAGAATCAAACAGAGGATTTGGATAGGAAACTTTTGTAACTTGAGGCTTCAATACTTCAGACTCCTTTTGTTTCGTGTTTGATTTTTGATTCAGAACACGTGAACGTTTGATTGAATTAAACAGGTTTTTGTAAGTCTGTTTCAAATGCTCATTTTCTTTTTGTAATGATGCCACCGCATGTTCCAATTCAATGTTTTTTGTATCAGGTTCATCCAAATCAAACTTGATATTGACATCATCACAATTTTCTTCAAAAATCTTTTCCTTTTCAGAAGAAGCAATTCTTTTTGACAATTCCTTTTTGACTTCAGCTACTTCTTTGGAAAGTTCGGCGATTTTCCTTTTGAAACAAAGATTCTCAGATTTCAAAAAATATGTATGATCAGAATCCACATTCTCATGCTCAAGATTGACATACACCGACTTGAGTGACTCAATTTGATTTGTGAAAAATTCTTTTTGAATATCAAGATTTAAGCATTTTGCATCAAATTCATCTTCAAGAGAATGGATGTACTTTGAATCTTCTCTCATATCAGTGACAAGAAGTTTTTCAAAATGTTCAAAACTGAAATTGATATTTTTCACAAGAGGTTCAATCTCATCTTTTAAATACTTACAGACTTCCCTTTTTAGCCAAGCGTCTGATGACATGAGACGACGGTAGTCACTCTCGGTGTATTGTTGTTTTGTCCAAATGACCTTTAACGTGTGGTCAATGTGATATTTAAGATTACAAAACTGTTTCCCTCGCTTTATTTTGCCATAGATTAGCATCATAAGTAGCAAGTTGAACTTCTTTGAAAAATCTTTTCACATTTGTTTCTTTTCTTTTTAAAGGTGGTTTTGGTATTTCTGACAATTGTATACAACCATACACAAAGCCTTGGTACGAGAGTGGGTTTTTTGTTTTTTTGACTTTTAAGCGTTTTTCCTCTGCCAATTTTTCATCTTCTTCTGATATGAACAGAGCATCAGGCGGCAAAAATTTATGTTCCACCTGATCTGTATTTTCAAAACCAATTCCTGATTTTCCCTTATGAACTTTCTCAGCTTTAGGAATCATCATTTGAAGAGTTTGAGCACTTTGGTCTGTTTTTCGAAGTTTTTCTTCAAGATTGTTTGAACGTTTTAAAACCTCTTGATTTTCATTTTCAAGTTTTGTATTAACAATCTTAAGATTTGAAGTGTTTTCCTGAAGCATTGAGTACCTCATTTTTAGTTCAACATTCTCATTTAAAAGCTCTTGGACCTTTCTGTTAGCGGGGCCCAAATATCTATCCACATATTTCTGACCTTGAGATTTAAGGTTTGAGATTTCAGTGTCTTTGCTTTTTGTTAATTTTTCAAGCTCTTTGGACAATAAGATGTTTGTTTGCTTAGTTTTGCGATTGTCCTCTTTGCACTTTTCAAGTTCATGTTTGAAATTATGGATTAAAGAAGCAAATATGGCATGATCTTGATCAGGAGAAGATCCATCCTGGGCAGGCTCACCTCCGTTAGGATCCATATCTGGGGTTGTAGGAGTGATATTACTATCAACCTGTTCCACCACATATGTGTCACTGATGGACTCTGGATGCGCAGGATGTGTCTTGTCATGAACAAACATATTCTCGAACAAATCAACATTATCATGATCGTTTGAATGTTGTACCGTAGCCACAATTGCAATGTCGGATGAAAGTCTGATGTGGTCAGCTTCAGTATCCCAAACAGCTTCATTCCTATGTGAACCCTCAGCATCCGAATCGTATCTTGGATTGCTGCTTTCAGCATGCTGTTCTGAAAATGTGTCTGTTTCCGTGAAGACCAAGCTAGCATCAGATGTTGTACCCTCATCGACCTTTTCTTCTTCTTTGTTTGCCTCTTTCTCATTTCCCACTGATTCCTTTAAGAGCCGTTCTCTTTCAATTTGCTCTCTTTCCCGTTCCTGCTTCTCCATTACAATTCTTTCCCGTTCAATCACTTGCTTCTCTTCCCGCACTTCTTTCAGATGAAGTGATCTTTGAGTAAGCTGTGATTCCAGTAAGTCTATTCTCCAACGCAACTCATTTCTAAACGTTTCAGCTTCTAGGTCACTTGTGACGCATCCACTCCAAGTTTGGATATTAGAATCATAACCCGGATATTTTTCGACTATTCTGAAATCTAAGTCGAAAAACCATTTAAAGTGCGCCTTGAATGCTTGATATGTTTCAGTGCAGTCAAATCCTCGTTCAATTTGGTTCTCTATTCGAAATATGTTATTCAATAGTTTCTCTCTGAATGTGCTATAATCCATTTTAGGTTCAAGGAGTCTAGCAAACATTCGATCAAAAGCATATGATTCCACTATTGACATTTTTGCGTTTGTGAGTCTCTCACATAGACTTTTGATTGCTTTAAAGTGTATGAGACATCGTTCATTTGAGCGAATAGAGTTTTGCATAACCGGAGATATTTGTCCCTCTTGAGAACTCGATTCCATTTTCTTGAGATGTGTGTGACAAAGTTGATTCAGGATCGTTGCAACGAAATAGAAGTTGAGGTTGTTGACGGTTAAACTTGGTTGATGTTGTTGTGATGCCTTGGTTTGTTGTTGATGATCGACGAAGTTGTAGCAAATTAAATAACGTTATAAAACTTGATTCAAGTATAATTAAGACAAAGTCAAAAGTTTACAATTTCGACAAAAGTTATGTAAATTACAATTTAGATAAACTCGACAATTTCTATAGAAATTTCAATTTGACCAAAATTTATACAAATTATGGCTAAATATCAATTTAGATAGAAATATATCTAATTTATATAAATCGGTAATTTATATAAAATCTAACACTCTTATACAAGAGGTTAGATAACCGTTTGTCGAAGTATTTTACACTCTTATACAAGAGTAAAAATACCGAGTTCACTTTCGAGTTGACGAAATTACGTTCGAATCAAATCCTTAAAAGTTATGTAACTTTGAAGACTTTTAATCACAATTGCGAGGGCCAAAAGTGTCAAATTCGAAAGATCTCTTAATTCTGCTGAAAGTACAAGGACTGAAGTTGCCAATTTCGAAAATTTCACCAATTGCGGGTCTTAAGTATGAATTGCGAGATCAATTTCGATAAAACAACACCAATTGCGAAACTGAAATGCGAGAAAATCACTTGAATTGCGAAACAGCCCTTGAATTGCGACAGAGTCTGATTTGCGAGACAATTGCTCAATTGCGAGACCCAATTGCGATAAAAGAGACCAATTCCGATAGACCAATTGCGAGACTCACCAATTCCGACAGAATACAGCAATTGCGAGACAGTTGAATTGCGACAGAATTTCTGAATTGCGATAAGCAGCAGTAATTGCGAGAAGGCAGTCCAATTGCGAGATATTTCTGATTTTTGCCACTTTTGTTGACTTTTTAGTACCTTCCCACGTGAAACCTTACACCTTTTCACCACTTTGCTAATATTCCTGACATTTTTCACCAACTTGTACCAACTTGAACCAATCAAATCAAAGATATTACAAATATAATATTCATAAACACATAAAGTAACTTCCTTTTTCTTTGATTCGATCAAACAAACTAAGAACACCAAAAGTGCACTTTTTCTTTCACCAACAGAGAAATACTCACTGAGTATAACAAACACAACCTTGTAACTGATTTTTGTATGAATCGAAAAGAAATATAAAACACAAATTGTAACTTTTCTAAATAAAGAAAAATAACAATGGATGTTTTAGTTTCTAAGATCAAACAAAAAATACTCCTTTTTGTTCTTGATACTTGCGTACAGTAGCCAAAAGAGCACAAAAGGCCACGTTTTTAAGAGATAAAAAACGCAACACAATTGTATTTTTCAACAAGATTCGAACACAAGAACTTCCTACCTCGTTGACCGGCTGTTGATACCACTTGTTGTTGTCGATAATCACTCTTTCTCACACTTAGAAATGCTTGTTAAACACAAGATATGAGATGGGACAAGGTGTGAATATGGATCATATAATGATAGAGAGAATGAGATGTTTAAGCTTTTCTTGTATTTCACATATAACACACTCAGTGAACCACTTCTCAAATGAGAAGTTTTGTGCTTTAAATACAACTAGCACTTTGCCTTGTGGGCTTTCAGTGGGCCTCAAGTGGGCTTTGCACTTGGATTGGACTTTTACATATACTTAAGCTAACATAAGCCCACTTTATACAAAGACCTTAACTAAGTGAATGACCATCACTTTAAATTATAAAAACTAAAGCTAACAAAACAAAATCCTGGTTGTGGCATAGACATTTGTCCCATCTGAACTTTGACACGATCAACAAGCTTGCCAAAGACAACATCGTCTCCGGTCTACCTAAATTCAAATACACCAAAGAACACCTATGTCCATCATGTAAGCAAGGAAAGAGCAAAAGAGCAACATATAAACCTAAACCCGTACCTAGTTCGGTTGATAGGTTGCATTTGCTGTACATGGACTTATGTGGCCCAATGAGAGTTCAAAGCTTAAATGGGAAGAAGTATATTCTTGTAATTGTTGACGACTATTCAAGATATACATGGGTAAAGTTTTTGAGATCAAAAGACGAAGCAACAGGCACCATCATCACCTTTCTGAAGCGTATTCAAGTTCTACTTCAAGCTCCAGTTAGGATAGTAAGAACGGACAATGGCACGGAATTTGTAAATCAGGAGTTAAGAACATTCTTTGAAGAAACTGGTATTACACACCAGACATCAGCTGTCAGAACTCCACAGCAGAATGGAGTAGTTGAAAGAAGAAACAGAACTCTTGTGGAAGCTGCTCGCACAATGCTGATTTATTCCAGTGCTCCGTTATTCTTATGGGCTGATGCTGTTTCTACTGCTTGTTTTACTCAAAACCGATCCCTAATCCATCCAAGATTCAATAAAACCCCATATGAACTTGTCAACAACCGAAAACTGGATATTTCTTATCTTCATGTATTTGGCGCTTTATGCTATCCAACAAATGACAGGGAAGATCTGGGAAAGTTGAAGGCTAAGGGTGATATTGGAATCTTCATTGGTTATTCTGAAAACTCGAGGGCATTCAGGGTGTATAACAGGAGAACGAAAAAGATAATGGAGACGATGAATGTGAAGTTTGATGAAATTTTACAAATGGCTTCTGAGAGACTCGCTCTAGAACCCGCGCTTAACCCAATGACTTTCGGACATATCAGTTCGGGACTCGTACCTCAAGGAGCTCAATCAATTCATGACGAACAACCCACATCTCAAGATCTGGATAATTTCTTCGAGTTCATGTACGATGAATACTATTGTGGCGCTTCGAAAAATGCATCTAACCAACATTCCGCTGCATCCACTCAACATCAACAACCACCACCACCACCACCAAATCCAGATGCATCCACAACATTCGAAGCTGGCGCACCAACTCCCTCAATATCAACCTCATCTACATTTACTCGACCATCTCCAGTGATTGAAATTGTTCTACCAAGAATTGATGAGCAAGAACAAAATAATGCTGTGTTAGACGATGAAGTCTTTGAAAACCCGTTTGGAACGAAATCTGGTGAATCATCTTCCAGATTACATGAACCGTCTAACACACATTCATTCTGTCCAAGGTACCCTTCAACACTACAGTGGACAAAAGACCATCCGATTGAACAAGTTATTGGTGAACCCTCAAGACCAATTCAGACGAGAAAACAACTACACACCGATTGCGACATGTGCATCTATGTCTGCTCAGTCAGTCTCATAGAACCTAAGAACATTCGGGAAGCAATGGCAGATAATGCCTGGATTGAAGCGATGCAGGAAGAACTTCTTCAATTTCAAATCCATGACACCTGGGATTTAGTTCCAAGACCAATTGACAAACTAGTCATTGATCTTAAGTGGTTATGGAAAAACAAAAAGGATGAAGAAATGACTGTAATTCGCAACAAGGCTCGTCTGGTGGCAAAGGGATACAGACAAGAAGAAGGGATAGATTTTGAAGAGTCATTCGCATTCTTGAATGGAACTCTGAAAGAAGAAGTGTATGTGAGTCAACCAGACGGTTTCGTTGACAAAGATCATCCGGAATACGTCTACAGGCTAAAGAAGGCAATCTATGGTTTGAAACAAGCCCCACGGGCGTGGTATGACGAGTTATCATCTTTCTTGTTGTCAAATAATTTCACCAAAGGAACAATTGATCCGACCTTGTTTACAAGAAAATACAAAAATGACATTTTGATTGTTCAGATTTATGTGGACGACATAATATTTGGGTCCACTAATTCGGAACATTCAAAACATTTTGCAAATCTCATGAAAAGCAAATTCGAAATGTCCATGATGGGTGAATTAAAATTCTTTTTAGGCTTACAAATTCATCAATCCCCACGTGGTATTTTTCTTAATCATGCTAAATACACAATTGAGATTTTGAAAAAACATGGAATGGACAATTGTGACTCTGTTGGTACTCCAATGGTCACTTCACCAAAAATTGGCGCTGACCTATATGGGAAACCCATGGATCCGAAGAAATATCGGAGCATGATTGGTTCTCTCATGTACTTAACTATAAGCCGACACAGATATTCATTTTGTTGTTTGTTTACTTGCACAGTTTCAGGCAAGGCCTACCGAACTTCACCTCCAAGAGGTTAAACGGATCTTTCGATACCTTCAAAGAACCATTAACATGGGTCTTTGGTATCCGAAGGATTCGGAGTTTACGCTAATAGCATTTTCAGATGCAGACCATGCCGGTTGTCAAGTTACAGCGAAAAGTACATCAGGCGGAGCGCAATTTTTGGGAGAAAAACTAGTAGGCTGGTCCTCAAGGAAACAAGACTGCACTGCTTTATCAACAGCAGAAGCCGAGTATGTGTCTCTATCTGCGTGTTGTGCCCAAGTTCTATGGATGAGGACACAACTCACAGATTATGGTTTCTCTTTCAACCACATACCTTTGTATTGCGATTCCAAAAGTGTCATAGCCATCTCGTGCAACCCAGTGCAACACTCGAAGACCAACCATATTAGAGTCCGCTATCACTTCATAAAAGAGCACGTTGAAGAGGGTACTGTTGAATTGTTTTTCGTGAATACTGAATATCAACTCGCCGATCTATTTACTAAGGCCCTCCCAAAAGAGCGGTTTAAAAATTTAGTTCGTCGAATTGGAATGCGAAGCCTAACTCCCGAAGAGTTAGAAAGTCTTCTCGAATCTTCTTGATTTATATCAAAGAGCTTCGCATGTAAATATTTTTGTAAATATATACTTGTTCAAAAATATAAAAATAGAAAATTTCAAAAAGACATAAAAAATATAAAACTCAAAAACCAAAAATATTCTTCTCACGACATGTCTCTCGTATAATCGATATTCTGTACGTATCTAGAAATGTCATTCAACAATGATACTGGCATGTACAGATGCTTGAGCGAGAGTTCTTTTTTATGTTTTTCTAAAACATGTCGTTTCTCAAATTTCTCTTCATTAAGGCTTTCGTGCATTTCAGTACGAAACCCGCGCTACATTGAATGACTTCTGATTATTTCTGATTAGGACTCGCAATGTTAATGGCGAAAAGCAAAAAACCTTGAGCACTTAATCAAAATGATTTCAAGAAGATTTTTTCAAAGTCTTTAAATGAATTTTGTGCTCACGATTACTCCCTCTAACACCCTTAACTGCTTTTAAACTCAAATGTTTAATAAAATGCTTTGGTTAAGGGGGAGTATAAAAATAAAATGTTCCATTTTCATGCTAAAATCAGTCCGTCTCTCCACAAAAAAGTTTCATTTTAATCAACTGTTTTCAAAAATACCACTTCATGCTATTTTTGAGGGGGAGATTCAGTGTTTATTAAATATAGGGGGGAGAGGACGTGATTAAAAAGTGATCTAAAAGTTTTTGCGGTTTGAATCTCAAGAATCAGTGATAACCCTCGAATTGACGAATACAAATGTCTGTTATCGAAAAGACTTGTCCTGGACGGGTAATAATTTCAAGCTGGTTTTCCAGTGATGTAAGCGTGTCTCGCAAAGGACTTGTCTGAGTAAAATGTACCAATTCAAGAGATAATCTTTGAATATGACCGGGACGGGTAATAATTTCAAACTAGTCTAACTAGTGATGTAAGCGTGTCTCGCGAAGGTCGTGTTCATTGAAAGTCGATCATTTCAAATGTGCGAACTCTACCCAACATGTGCAATTTATTTCAAAAATGCATGAGCACATGTGAAGGGGGAGTGTTTCAAAAATACAAAACTCTCAATGTGTTAACAAAATGTGTTTTCTCATAAACACATTGAGAGATTTTCACAAGGTTTAATGGCATGTGACAAATAATCTAGGATAATCATGGAGTAATAAGGTGATTATGGTTAGGTTATGTCTAATGATCCGCCAGAACCGGGGGGGATCTACCCAAGGACAATTCCAATTGTTTAGAATTAGAAGTCCTTAGGTAAGATTGAAAAAAGGAGTACAATGTGAAAGGAGAAAGAAGGGGTTGAAGAATGAAAAATAAAAGTTTAATGAAAGGGTGAAAAGAAGTAGCCCTCCACGAAAAACTTAGGTCAGAAACCGGGTCAATACATCTGCTATCGGTACTCACTAAGGTGATACTGATATTGAAGACAAGACATCATGGACCCAGTGACGCATTACACCACCCCTCCTATCCACTCAGATATCTCTCAAAAGATATTTGTTTCATTTCTCACGGAGAACACTGCATAATCTATCGACCTCTCACTCCGAGATGTGTTGATATTGAAAAGGTGGCACTCTGCTCCATGCCTCCGACGACTAAAACCAAAATGCACATAATTGAGTCTAGAGACATGAGATTCATAAAAGATCTCTTAGGAACACTTCCTATGCAATACACTTGTGTTCACTCAAAAGGATACAAGTTGTATGAGTCTTAATGAGATCTAAGGATCATGCCTCACGACATGATGGCCGCTGGACGATTTATTGCTAACTGTCTTATGCAGGTACCGACAAAAGTCCATCCACCATCATCATCTACAACGACGACGGATCCAGACTGAAGAAGTAGATCAAGGCAGGAACTACCAAAAGACGATACTTTGAAGATCACAGTGCATGAAGGAACATCAAATGAAGAATATTATACATCGACACGCAAAGTTCTAGACATTGAAGGCAAATGACCAATCCCGGGAGCATCATTGAAATGACCATCCCTTAGGGGGAGATTGTTAGCATTTATTTTAATGCTATTTAGGAAGTGATAGTCATTTGGCATTTAGAATCAATGTGTCATGTATAATATGTATTAAGCATTGTGGGCTTGTAGCATTAGAGTTAATTAGTGATAGCATATAAGTGTAATGTAATTACCAAGCTCACATTAAGTACACATCTAAGTTTCATCAAAGCCCACCAAAGGCCCACTTTGGGTGGCTGTGTTTCATATTTAACGCACATACACACTCTGCTCTTTGAGTGCCTCATTCAACTTATGTAAAGAGTGTGTGTGTGTGTGTGTGAAAGTTCCTCCCTAGTCTTTGTATTATTTTCATCTTTTGAATATAATCATTCAACTAGCAAATATCCACATATACTCTTCATGTTCTTAATGGGTATGATTGTGAGTGTCATCATGTGTTTGTTTGTATGATAAAGAAGTGATTCGTGATTTACAGAACAATATTATGGTTGTTTACAATAATAGAATGCAATAACTCATTACATGAAATCACTCATTACATGAAAAAACCATCATTTTCATTTATTAGGGGTCAATTTTTTTTATTACATCCTTGAAATGGAATCATAATTACATAAAAGCTCTTTATTAATTATCCTCAACAAATAAATAAATTAATTAAAATCATCAAAGGTTGTTTTAGACTTTTAATTATTGATTACATTTCATTCTATCACAACCAACCAAACATAATTATAATGTGATGCGTCATTCCATTACTTCATTTATTCAATTACGATGTTCATTCCGTTACATCGCTACTTCATTCCTTCATGCCAAATGGTTACAATTCGATCTACATTTTTTTAGTGAAAAAGCATGTATATCTAAAACATGATATTATATAAAAACAATTAATGGTCAAACAGATATAATATCTAAAACATGATATCAAGTGTTAAATTTAAAGAATATCAACCTTAGCATCATGCTAGTTAAACAAAGTTAAATCGTTAAAATCAAATCGGTCGTCCAATAAAAATTAATACAAAACATTAAACGATATTAATAAATAATGAAAATTTTATTTAAAAACTCGTGCGTGCAAGGTTATTATGACTATTTAAGTATAAACGATTTTACATAATGTTATAGAAAAATCTCATTTAACAACTTCGTATATGCAAACAGACATGCTTTATTATGCCAAAATAAAATTTTACACTTTTTATCAATTGTTTTATTAAAATCAGATAATCTGTAGTTTGTATGCACAAATAGTTAATATTTGAATGTGTTATGACTTATATCAAACATATTAAAGTAACATCTGCAACCGCATACCTTTGTATTGCGATTCCAAAAGTGTCATAGCCATCTCGTCCAACCCAGTGCAACACTCGAAGACCAAGCATATTAGAGTCCGCTATCACTTCATAAAAGAGCACGTTGAAGTGGGTACTGTTGAATTGTTTTTCGTGAATACTGAATATCAACTCGCCGATCTATTTACTAAGGCCCTCCCAAAAGAGCGGTTTAAAAATTTAGTTCGTCGAATTGGAATGCGAAGCCTAACTCCCGAAGAGTTAGAAAGTCTTCTCGAATCTTCTTGATTTATATCAAAGAGCTTCGCATGTAAATATTTTTGTAAATATATACTTGTTCAAAAATATAAAAATAGAAAATTTCAAAAAGACATAAAAAATATAAAACTCAAAAACCAAAAATATTCTTCTCACGACATGTCTCTCGTATAATCAATATTCTGTACGTATCTAGAAATGTCATTCAACAATGATACGGGCATGTACAGATGCTTGAGCGAGAGTTCTTTTTTTATGTTTTTCTAAAACATGTCGTTTCTCAAATTTTTCTTCATTAAGGCTTTCGTGCATTTCAGTACGAAACCCGCGCTACATTGAATGACTTCTGATTATTTCTGATCAGGACTCGCAATGTTAATGGCGAAAAGCAAAAAACCTTGAGCACTTAATCAAAATGATTTCAAGAAGATTTTTTCAAAGTCTTTAAATGAATTTTGTGCTCACGATTACTCCCTCTAACACCCTTAACTGCTTTTAAACTCAAATGTTTAATAAAATGCTTTGGTTAAGGGGGAGTATAAAAAAAAAATGTTCCATTTTCATGCTAAAATCAGTCCGTCTCTCCACAAAAAGTTTCATTTTAATCAACTGTTTTCAAAAATACCACTTCATGCTATTTTTGAGGGGAGATTAAGTGTTTATTAAATATAGGGGGGAGAGGACGTGATTAAAAAGTGATCTAAAAGTTTTTGCGGTTTGAATCTCAAGACTCAGTGATAACCCTCGAATTGACGAAACCAAATGTCTGTTATCGAAAAGACTTGTCCTGGACGGGTAATAATTTCAAGCTGGTTTTCCAGTGATGTAAGCGTGTCTCGCAAAGGACTTGTCTGAGTAAAATGTACCAATTCAAGAGATAATCTTTGAATATGACCGGGACGGGTAATAATTTCAAACTAGTCTAACTAGTGATGTAAGCGTGTCTCGCGAAGGTCGTGTTCATTGAAAGTCGATCATTTCAAATGTGCGAACTCTACCCAACATGTGCAATTTATTTCAAAAATGCATGAGCACATGTGAAGGGGGAGTGTTTCAAAAATACAAAACTCTCAATGTGTTAACAAAATGTGTTTTCTCATAAACACATTGAGAGATTTTCACAAGGTTTAATGGCATGTGACAAATAATCTAGGATAATCATGGAGTAATAAGGTGATTATGGTTAGGTTATGTCTAATGATCCGCCAGAACCGGAGGGATCTACCCAAGGACAATTCCAATTGTTTAGATATAGAAGTCCTTAGGTAAGATTGAAAAAAGGAGTACAATGTGAAAGGAGAAAGAAGGGGTTGAAGAATGAAAAATAAAAGTTTAATGAAAGGGTGAAAAGAAGTAGCCCTCCACGAAAAACTTAGGTCAGAAACCGGGTCAATACATCTGCTATCGGTACTCACTAAGGTGATACTGATATTGAAGACAAGACGTCATGGACCCAGTGACGCATTACACCACCCATCCTATCCACTCAGATATCTCTCAAAAGATATTTGTTTCATTTCTCACGGAGAACACTGCATAATCTATCGACCTCTCACTCCGAGATGTGTTGATATTGAAAAGGTGGCACTCTGCTCCATGCCTCCGACGACTAAAACCAAAACGCACATAATTGAGTCTAGAGACATGAGATTCATAAAAGATCTCTTAGGAACACTTCCTATGCAATACACTTGTGTTCACTCAAAAGGATACAAGTTGTATGAGTCTTAATGAGATCTAAGGATCTTGCCTCACGACATGATGGCCGCTGGACGATTTATTGCTAACTGTCTTATGCAGGTACCGACAAAAGTCCATCCACCATCATCATTTACAACGACGACGGATCCATACTGAAGAAGTAGATCAAGGCAGGAACTACCAAAAGACGATACTTTGAAGATCACAGTGCATGAAGGAACATCAAATGAAGAATATTATACATCGACACGCAAAGTTCTAGACATTGAAGGCAAATGACCAATCCCGGGAGCATCATTGAAATGACCATCCCTTAGGGGGAGATTGTTAGCATTTATTTGAATGCTATTTAGGAAGTGATGGTCATTTGGCATTTAGAATCAATGTGTCATGTATAATATGTATTAAGCATTGTGGGCTTGTAGCATTAGAGTTAATTAGTGATAGCATATAAGTGTAATGTAATTACCAAGCTCACATTAAGTACACATCTAAGTTTCATCAAAGCCCACTAAAGGCCCACTTTGGGTGGCTGTGTTTCATATTTAACGCGCACACACACTCTGCTCTTTGAGTGCCTCATTCAACTTATGTAAAGAGTGTGTGTGTGTGTGTGAAAGTTCCTCCCTAGTCTTTGTATTATTTTCATCTTTTGAATATAATCATTCAACTAGCAAATATCCACATATACTCTTCATGTTCTTAATGGGTATGATTGTGAGTGTCATCATGTGTTTGTTTGTATGATAAAGAAGTGATTCGTGATTTACAGAACAATATTATGGTTGTTTACAATAATAGAATGCAATAACTCATTACATGAAATCACTCATTACATGAAAAAACCATCATTTTCATTTATTAGGGGTCAATTTTTTTTATTACATCCTTGAAATGGAATCATAATTACATAAAAGCTCTTTATTAATTATCCTCAATAAATAAATAAATAAATTAAAATCATCAAAGGCTGTTTTAGACTTTTAATTATTGATTACATTTCATTCTATCATAACCAACCAAACATAATTATAATGTGATGCGTCATTCCATTACTTCATTTATTCAATTACGATGTTCATTCTGTTACATCGCTACTTCATTCCTTCATGCCAAATGGTTACAATTCGATCTACATTTTTTTAGTGAAAAAGCATGTATATCTAAAACATGATATTATATAAAAACAATTAATGGTCAAACAGATATAATATCTAAAACATGATATCAAGTGTTAAATTTAAAGAATATCAACCTTAGCATCATGCTAGTTAAACAAAGTTAAATCGTTAAAATCAAATCGTTCGTCCAATAAAAATTAATACAAAACATTAAACGATATTAATAAATAATGAAAATTTTATTTAAAAACTCGTGCGTGCAAGGTTATTATGACTATTTAAGTATAAACGATTTTACATAATGTTATAGAAAAATCTCATTTAACAACTTCGTATATGCAAACAGACATGCTTTATTATGCCAAAATAAAATTTTACACTTTTTACCAATTGTTTTATTAAAATCAGATAATCTGTAGTTTGTATGGGGTGTAACACAAATAGTTAATATTTGAATGTGTTATGACTTATATCAAACATATTAAAGTAACATCTGCAACAAAGCCTCGTGCGTGCACGAAGATATATAACGATTATGACAGTATCTTTAAAAGTAATATGCGAATGTCTCGAAAATGGTATAACTAAGAAATTTCACCTTTCGTTATTTATAACCATATCAAAACATATTAATTCATGTAACTTTATTACATAAAAACATTAGAGCGCAAAAAAAGGTGTCGAATTAAGTACATCTCATCAGGGCCGTCCCGTGAAATTTGGAGGCCCTGTGCCGTAACGAAATTTAGGCCCCTCTAGCAACATAAAAAAAATCAATGTATATGTACAAAAAGTAGAAATTTCAAATATATGAAATCTGCGAAACAACATAAAAATAACAGTGTTTAACAAGTTTATATGTATCATACTTATAGCATTAGAAGTATATAAACGAGGAATGGGATTGTTAATTTCATAATCTTTTGTACTAACTTTGAAAATAACAATGAAATTTTAGTCAGAAATGTAAAACCTAAAACACTTTAGGGGTGCAAAGTGGAAACTGTCCTAAGTCGTCATCTTCCTCAGCTGTATAACAGTCTAACATCCATAACCCATTTCTTTTTATCATTTTCTTTAAAGTCGCTTAAAATAACTCGATGATAACTTGGGTTCGGTAAAAATCAGTGGATCTTAAGTTTTAGAATACATTTTCATCACTTGTACGTGAAAAAACAGAATTAAAACATCAATTCCGTATAAAATCTTGAGGCCCCTAAAAATTTGGAGGCCTGTGCGGTTGCTCACCCTGCACATGCTCAAATCCGGCCATGCATCTCATGCTCTATTCATAGAATCTCACTCAATAAGTCTTCCAAAATGTAAAAACTGAAAATATGAGTATTGATGTAACATTATATACGAAAAACACATAAATGCATGGTTAAACATGATGTCCATTATTGGCAAAAAGAATAAACAGTTTCCCAGACCCATACTCTGTCAAACATTCCTGACTGCAGTTCAGTGAAATAACTCAGGAAATACACATATCCATGTGATTTGGTATAGTAAGGGGCAAGTTATTTGGACCCCATAGGCAGGGTTTCCAATCATTGCACGCATCGCCGGGTTGTACGGTATATATCGCGGGTTGTACGGTTTGACCAACCTCATATGTGACAATATTATTTATGTCAGAACATGCAGCATTCGTTATCCATTGCCATCAAACTTGTAAAAAATAACTTTCACGTCAAATTCTTTATTTCATTTTTCTTGCATATAAGTTGGACCTTGGAACCCATTATCTTAAACATTTTGGATCGAATTCTAACCTAGTAGTGGTATGCGTTGAGTAAAACGTATAGCCAAGTGTAAAAATGACGAAGTACTAATTACAATTTGATCTACATTTTTTTTTAGTGAAAAAGCATGTCTCGTTCGTGAAAAACTTTATACTTAGTTAGTAGCTATATTGCATTCCGATCACATGTTAGCTTAAATAAATATATACTTAATTTTGTAGCCTTTGACAGTTCGATAAAATGCCTAGGTTGTTGTTTTTGTGTAAATTTTACAGAAATGTCAAATGGGTACGTTGCTAGAAATCATTGATATGCTAATGTTCAACGTCATTGAGAATGGGAAAATTAAGGTATTTATGAGAAACTTTTAGTTAGTTGGTGGTGGTATTGCCTTCAAAATACGTGGTGCAGTTGAGACCTCATTAAATGCCTTATGATATGATGGGTTGGCAATGGCATATAGCCTTTTTCATCCATCTCCATGCTCTCACTATTGATGCTTGGGTAGGTCCCTGATCTTCATGTGAGGTTATTTTCTGAGCCAACCCCATAAGTACTTGCTTCAATAAGCTCTCACTATATATACACAAGTAGCAACTGCTTCAAGTGCTCACTCCAACACCAGGGCTTTTAGAAGCTACATAACTTCATCTTATGTGCTTACTATTATTGACCCTTTAAGTTTTTGTTTTTTCACGCTAGCTTCTCGATTTTACTGTTATCTAGTAGTTTGTGTTATGGCATTGCCAAAACTGTTGAGGTAATTGGTTTTGGAGAATGTGCTGATTGTAAGGAGAATAATATCAAAACAAGCCAAGCATTGTCAGGTACTATGAATAATTTTGCCTATCATTTCATGCATTTTTTTCATTGTATGTTTGTTTCATGGGACAATACATGCATATAATGTGTTTCATATAATAAATAGTGTTCGGAAACATATTTCCACACAGAAGTTGTTAAAACAACCCAAGTATGCGGTCATTCTGTACATGAATACCTTTAAGCGTTAATAACTGATATTAATACTAATCAGTGGGATTAGTTCCAATAAAACACCATCTTAATGTGAAAAAAGTAGGACACCACAACAACATGCCATGTGTACTTGTGTCTCAAGGGTATAATTGGCACTACAGTTTGAATTCTCGTACCGTAAGTTTAGGAAGGAGTTCAACTTTTTGTGTTTTTGTTAATTAATAATTGAATTATGCATTGATCTTCGTCATCGTAAACTGGTATCAATGATCATTATCAATGTCCAATCATCATGAGAGTATGCATCGATCATGCAACGTAAATTATGCATCGATCGTATATTATGCACCGTCGTCATGCATCATAAATTATGCTTCAATCATGCATCATGAAATATGCATCGATCATGCATGGTATTCCACAAAATGGTTTATGCATTGATCATGCATCGATCATCATCGTAGATCATAGTCGTAAATCATCAGATACGATCTCGAGATGAGAATGACAAACGCGAATAAAAAATAAGATGGAATTAACCAAGTTCAATTAGATGAGATTGATGTTGATATAGGAAAACAAAAATAAAGCATTCAAAAGATTCAGTTATATTTTTTGTTTTTCCAAAAACGTAGTATGAGAAAATGATTTCATGATATAACTTTTAGGAAACCTGTTTGAAATTCCCATGAAATTCGTAGAAAAAATAACTGATAGAACACGGTAGACGAACATGTTAATGACTTTTGTACCCCTCCTCACTAATTCCTTAAAGAAAATTTAACTCAAGCACATTAATGCCGTTGATCAATCTAGCCCTTTGATCTCATCATCTAACAGCTACAAATGTCTCCTAGCTTTCTTACTTTAACATGGTATTTTATTTGAAGAAAAATGATTTGTAGACTTAAATGGTTTGCCTAAAAATAGACCTACAAATATGATTCGTGAAATTGAAAATTTGATTGGTTAATATGAAGAGAGAGAAAAAGTGTTTGAAACTTGTCAAAATTTGAACTCAACTCTTTAGAGTATATACGTACCACATTGTAATAAATTAGAAGATTTGGTGCCCATGTGTTTTTCATACTGTCGGTACCATAGATCGCATTCTTTTTAGTTCTATTTTCAGGGTAAGCTAGCTACTAAGATACACATACATGAAAAAGTTTACAATTTGTATATACTCCTCCATGAATCATATTCATTTTCTCATATGATATGTTTTATCCGTTACAGGGCTAAAAGTAACCATTGACTGCAAGCTTGAAAACGGCCACTTCCAAAGAAGAGGTGTTGGAAAGCTGAATGAGGAAGGACTATTCAAGGTGTCACTTCCGGAAAAGTTCTTGAAAGATGGAAAGTTGGCTGAAAAATGCTATGTACAATTGCATAATGCAGCAAATGCACCTTGTGCAATTCACAATGGATTAGAAGCCGCTAAGATCGCTTTCGTTTCAAAGTCAAATGAAAAACACACATTTGGAACCAAAGGAAAACTTAAATTCTCGTCTGCAATTTGCACATCCGCCACCTTTTTGGCTCCTCTTCCAAAACCACATTTCCCTAAAGTACACCCTTGGTTAAAGAAGCTTGGCCACATCCTTCCTCATTATCCATTACCACCCAAACCTTCGTTCAAAAAGCCATTTGGCCACGTCTTCCCTCATTATCCATTGCCACCCAAACCTTCGTTCAAAAAGCCATGCCCACCTCCAGTGGTTCCTGTACCGAAACCCGAGCCTAAGCCTGAGCCCAAACCCGAGCCTAAGCCAGAGCCAAAGCCAGAGCCTAAACCCGAGCCTAAGCCTGAGCCCAAACCCGAGCCCAAGCCAGAGCCAAAGCCAAAGCCAGAGCCAAAACCTGAGCCTAAACCAAAGCCTGAGCCTAAGCCAAAGCCTCAGCCAAAGCCCAAGCCCGAGCCAAAGCCTCAGCCAAAGCCAGAGCCAAAGCCTGAGCCAAAGCCCGAGCCAAAGCCTGAGCCAAAGCCACTACCACCAGTCAAAAAGCCATGCCCTCCCCCAGTGTTTGTTAAGCCCGAGCCAAAGCCGATACCAAAGCCAACCATTCCAATCTATAAGCCGCATCCAAAAATTCTTCCACCAATTCCAGTTTACAAGCCACACCCAAAAATATTGCCACCACCTTTTCCATCTTACAAGCCACATCCAAAAATATTGCCATCAATCCCACCATTTTATAAGAAACCATGCCCACCATTTTCACTCCCTAAGCTTCCTCCTCTTCCTACCATCCCTAAAAAAGATTTCCATCATCCCCTTATACCAGTGCCACCTCATCCTTAAACTTAAGTTTTAAACTGTTTAAATTTCGTGAGTACGTCATTTGCATGCATATAGGGTTAAGTGATTATTCGTGTACCAGCATTTCAAGAAAGTAATAAAGATTTGATGGTATGAAGCATGATAAAATATCAAGTGATTAATGATATGTATAGATGGATAGATGTATCGCCACAGATGAGATTAATTTGTTTATGATATGAAGATTTGGTGTGTGAATTTGAGGTATTTAATGAACTTTGTAAATGTATTCAAGGTTTGATATGTTTTTGTGACAATTTTAATTACAGTATTTATTATGTTCAGTACTCTTTTATATTTATATGATTTATAATCATTTGTGATTTGTTGAAATCAAATAAGTTATCATTGTTGTTCTTATTTTTCATCTACGACCGGGTTCTTTCTAATTGGTCACCTTGTTTTTTGATAGAGTGGTTCCGTAACCCATGTAATTCTCTAGCCCAAGTTTTGTAATCTGTTGTTTGCTTTGGCCTAGCTTCTTGCTATGTCCTGCTTTTATACAAGGCCATCTCGTGTATTTAGTGTCGTGCCATTACCACAAAGTTATATAATTACAATATATAACTACAATAGAGGGTTCTAGACTAATACTAACGTGCTAGGCTTCCACAAACACAAGCGGGCGTTATACAAAATAATACTAGAACTACATCGACTAATACGCCCCCGCACTTGAAGCGGGAGGGGACCGGACACTTAAACTGGATCGGAATTCTTTAAACAAAGCGGAAGGTAATCCCTTGGTGAAGATATCGTCGTACTGGTACCGAGAGAGTACATGGAGAACTCGCACCTGACCAGCAGTAACCATGTCACGGACAAAAAGAATGTCAATCTCAATATGTTTTGTCGGTTGGTGTTGAAAAGGGTTGGCAGACAAGTAAATGGCACTAACGTTGTCGCAGTAGACAAGTGTGGCAGACGACAGAGGAGAGTGTAGTTCACGAAGCAGATTACGGAGCCATGCAGTCTCAACCACAACGTTAGCAACACCCCTATATTCTCCTTCGGCACTGGATCGAGAAAGGATGTGCTGACGCTTGGATGACCAAGATAATAAATTATCGCCCAGAAAAACACAATAAGCTAAAGTAGACCGTCATGTTGATGGGCAATCTGCCCAATCAGCATCTTTATAAACAACAAAAGAGGTAGTGTAGGATGAATATAAGTGTAGACCAAAATTCAAAGTCCCGCCTTACGTTTTAGAGCCGCAAACTGTGGTTCCCAAGAGCGCAAAAAAAGGTGTCGAATTAAGTACATCTCATGCTCTGTTCATAGAATCTCACTCAATAAGCCTTCTAAAATGTAAAAACTGAAAATATGAGTATTGATGTAAGAATATATACGAAAAACACATAAATACATGGTAAACATGATGTCCATTATTGGCAAAAAGAATAAACAACTTTCCCAGACCCATACTCTCTGTCAAACATTCCTGACTGCAGTAAGATTCCTGGGGGAAAAATAGAGATGTCTCAATGAAATAACTCAGGAAATACACATATCCATATGATTTGGTATAGTTATTGCATTTTCTTATAATTTTGTTTTTTACAAATGACACTTCATTGCAACAATATTATTTATGTAAGAACATGCATCATTCATTATCCTTTGTCATCAAACTTGTAAAAAAGAACTTTCACGTCAAATTCTTTATTTCGATTTTCTTGCATATAAGTTGGAACTTGGAACCCATTATCTTAAAACATTTTTGATCTAATTCTAACGTAGTAGTGGTATGCGTTGAGTAAAACGTAAAGCCAAGTGTAAAAATGGTGAAGTACTTACAATTTGATCTACATTTTTTTAGTGAAAAAGCATGTCTCGTTCGTGTAAAAGTTTATACATAGTTGGTAGATATATTGCATTCTGATAACACATGTAAGCTTAAATAAATATATAATTAGTTTTGTAGCCTTTGACGGTTCGATAAAATGCCTAGGTGGTTGTTTTTGTGTAAATTTTACAGAATTGTCAAATGGGTACGTTGCTAGAAATCATTGATATACTAAAGTTCAACGTCATTGAGAATGGGAAACATAAGGTATTTATGATAAACTTTTAGTTAGTTGGTGGTGATAGTGCCTCACATGCAATTAAGCTAGCAAAAATATGCGTGGTGCAGTTGAGACCTCTTTAAATGCCTTATGATGGGTTGGCATATAACCTTTTTCATCCATCTCCATGCTCTCACTAGTCAGTATTGGTGCTTGGGTAGGTCCCTAATCTTCATGTGAGGTTATTTAGTGAGCCAACCCCTTAAGTACATACTTCAATAAGCTCTCACTATATATACACAAGTAGCAACTGCTTCAAGTGCTCACTCCAACACCAGGGCTTTTAGAAGCTACATAACTTCATCTTATGTGCTTTCTATATATTATTGACCCTTTAACTTTTGTTTTTTCACGCTAGCTTCTTCATGAGGGGTTTTCCCGGGCTTTTGCTGATTTTATTGTTATCTAGTAGTTTGTGTTATGGCATTGCCAAAACGGTTGAGGTAGTTGGTTTTGGAGAATGTGCTGATTGTAAGGAGAATAATATCAAAACAAGCCAAGCATTGTCAGGTACTATGAATTATTTTGCCTATGATTTCATGCATTTTTTTCATTGTATGTTTGTTTCATGGGACAATACATGCATATAATGTGTTTCATATACATTTTCTCATATGATATGTTTTATCTGTTACAGGGCTAAAAGTAACCATTGACTGCAAGCTTGAAAACGGCAACTTCCAAAGAAGAGGTGTCGGAAAGCTGAATGAGGAAAGACTATTCAAGGTGTCACTTCCGAAAAAATTCTTGAAAGATGGAAAGTTGGCTGAAGAATGCTATGTACAATTGCACAATGCAGCAAATGCACCTTGTGCAGTTCACAATGGATTAGAAGCCGCTAAGATCTCTTTCGTTTCAAAGTCAAATGAAAAGCACACATTTGGAACTGTAGTACTCGATCTTTACTTTGAATGATGAACCGAGCACCTCACTTTATCACACAACTCGACAAGAACAAGGATGATGACTCACAAACATATATTAAGAACAAGAAGAGTAGTATGGGTCATATGTTAATTTTAGTCAAATGTTTATTAGCTTCAATGAAAAGAAATAAACAAGAGACAAGGGGAAACACACACACTCTCTTTCTAACTATGAGACACACTTAACAAATGAGAAGAGTGTGTGTGTTTATACGTACCAGCCATCAAACAAAGTGGGTTTGATGGGCTTTGACTTGGACTTCATGTGGGCTAGTATAAGTATCACACTTATACACTTGGACTTTAACTAAACTAATACTACTAGCCCACAATATTAACTACATATTACATTACACACATAAGTTCTATAAACTAATGACCATCACTTTTGCAATTCATAAATTAATTGCTAACAATCTCCCCCTAAGGGATGGTCATTTCAATGATGGTCCCGTGATTGTTCTTTTGTCTTCAGTGACTTGAACTTTGTGTGTCAATGCAAAATAGTCTTCATTCAATGTTCCTTCATGCGTTGTGATCTTCAAAGAATCGTCTCTTGGTCGTTCTTGCCTTGATCTACTCCTTCATTCCAGATGCTTCGTCATAAGTAGATGATGATGGTGGATGGACTTTCGTCGGTACCTGCATAAGACAGTTAGCAATAAATCGTCCAGCGGCCATCATGTCGTGAGGCAAGATCCTTAGATCTCATTAAGACTCATACAACTTGTATCCTTTTGATGAACACAAGTGTATTGCATAGGAAGTGTTCCTAAGAGATCTTTGATGAATCTCATGTTTCTAGACTCAATTATGTGCGTTTTGATTTTAGTCGTCGGAAGCATGGAGCAGAGTGCCACCTTTTCAATATCAACACAACTCGGAGTGAGAGGTCGATAGATTATGTAGTGTTCTCTGTGAGAAATGAAACAAATATCTTTTAAGAGATATCTGAGTGGATAGGAGGGGTGGTGCAATGCATCACTGGGTCCATGACGTCTTGTCTTCAATACCAGTATCACCTTAGTGAGTACTGATAGCAGATGTATTGACCCGGTTTCTGACCTAAGTTTTCATAGAGGGCTATTTCTTTTCACCCTATCATTAAACTTTTCTTTTTCATTCTTCAACCCCTTCTTTCTCCTTTCTCATTATACTCCTTTTTTCAATCTTACCTAAGGACTTCTAATGCTAAGCTATTGGAATTGTCCTTGGGTAGATCCCTCCGGTTCTGGCGGATCATTGGACATAACCTAACCATAATCACCTTATTACTCCATGATTATCCTAGATTATTTGTCACATGCCATTAAACCTTGTGAAAATCTCTCAACATGTTTATGAGAAAAAACATTTTGTTCACATTGAGAGTTTTGCATTTTTGAAACACTCCCCCTTCACATGTGCTCATGCATTTTTGAAATAAATTGCATATGTTGGGTAGAGTTCGCACATTTTGAAATGATCAATTTTCAATGAACTTGACCTTAGCGAGACACGCTTACATCACTAGTTAGACTAGCTTGAAATTATTACCCGTCCCGGTCATATTCAAAGATCATCTCTCGAATTGGTACATTCTACTCAGACAAGTCCTTTGCGAGACACGCTTACATCACTGGAAAACCAGCTTGAAATTATTACCCGTCCCGGACATGTCTTTTCGATAGCTGACATTTAGTTTCGTCAATTCGAGGGTTATCACTGAGTCTTAAGATTCCAACCGCAAAAACTTTTTGATCACATTTTAATCACGTCCTCTCCCCCTTATGTTTAATAAACACTTAATCTCCCCCTCAAAAATAGCATGAAGTGGTATTTTTGAAAACAGTTGATTAAAATGAAACTTTTTGTGGAGAGACGGACTGATTTTAGCATGAAAGTGGAACATTATTCGTTTTATACTCCCCCTTAACCAAAGCATATTATTAAACATTTGAGTTTAAAAGCAGTTAAGGGTGTTAGAGGGAGTTATCTTGAGCACAAAATTCATTTAAAGACTTTGAAAAAATCTTCTTGAAATCATTTTGATTAAGTGCTCAAGGTTTTTGCTTTTCGCCATTAACATTGCGAGTCCTGATCGGAAATAATCAGAAGTCATTCAATGTAGCACGGGTTTCGTACTGAAATATACGAAAGCCGTAATGAAGAAAATTTTGAGAAACGACATGTTTTAGAAAAACATAAAAAAGAACTCTCGCTCAAGCATCTGTACATGCCCGTATCATTGTTGAATGACATTTCTAGATACGTACAGAATATTGATTAGACGAGAGACATGTCGTGAGAAGAATATTTTTGATTTTTTATGTTTTATATTTTTTATGGCCTTTTGAAATTTTCTATATTTACAGTATTGATTTTAACAAGTATATATTTACAAAAATATTTACATGCGAAGCTCGTTGATATAAATCAAGAAGATTCGAGAAGACATTCTAACTCTTCGGGAGTTAGGCTTCGCATTCCAATTCGACGAACTAAATTTTCAAACCGCTCTTTTGGGAGGGCCTTAGTAAATAGATCGGCGAGTTGGTATTCAGTCTTCACGAAAAACAATTCAACAGTACCCTCTTCAACGTGCTTTTTTATGAAGTGATAGCGGACTCTAATATGCTTGGTCTTTGAGTGTTGCACCGGGTTGCACGAGATGGCTATGGCACTTTTCGAGTCGCAATACAAAGGTATGCGGTCGAAAGAGTAGCCATAATCTGTGAGTTGTTTCCTCATCCATAGAACTTGGGCACAACACGCAGATAGAGACACATACTTGGCCTCTACAGTTGATAATGCAGTGCAGTCTTGTTTCCTTGAAGACCAGCCTACTAGCTTTTCTCCCAGAAATTGTGCTCCGCCTGATGTACTTTTCGCTGTAACTTGGCAACCGGCATGGTTTGCATCTGAAAATTCTATTAGTGTAAACTCTGAATCCGTCGGATACCAAAGTCCCATGTTAATAGTTCTTCGTAGGTACCGGATGATCCGTTTAACCTCTTGGAAGTGAAGTTCGGTAGGCCTTTCCTGAAACCGTGCAAGTAAGCAAACAGCAAAATGAATATCTGGTCGGCTTGCAGTTAAGTACATGAGAGACCCAATCATGCTCCGATATTTCTTCGGATCCATGGGTTTCCCATTTAGGTCAGCGCCTATCTTGGGTGAAGTGACCATTGGAGTTCCAACAGAGTCACAATTATCCATTCCATGTTTTTTCAAAATCTCAATTGTGTATTTAGCCTGATTTAGAAAAATACCACGCGGGGATTGATGAATTTGTAAACCCAAAAAGAATTTTAATTCTCCCATCATGGACATTTCGAATTTGCTTTTCATGAGATTTTCAAAATGTTTTGAATGTTGCGGATTAGTGGACCCAAATATGATGTCGTCCACGTAAATCTGAACAATCAAAATATCATTTTTGTATTTTCTTGTAAACAAGGTTGGATCAATTGTTCCTTTGGTGAAATTATTATGAAGTAGGAAAGATGATAACTCGTCATACCACGCCCGTGGGACTTGTTTCAAACCATAGATTGCTTTCTTTAGCTTGTAGACGTATTCCGGATGATCTTTGTCAACGAAACCGTCTGGCTGACTCACGTACACTTCTTCCTTCAGAGTTCCATTCAAGAATGCCGTCTTGATGTCCATCTGATAAACTGTGATGTTCTTGTGAGCGGCATAAGCTAAGAAAATCCTGACTGCTTCAAGCCTTGCAACTGGTGCGAATGACTCTTCAAAATCTATCCCTTCTTCCTGTCTGTATCCCTTTGCCACCAGACGAGCTTTGTTGCGAATTACAGTCATTTCTTCATCCTTTTTGTTTTTCCATAACCACTTAAGATCAATGACTAGTTTGTCAATTGGTCTTGGAACTAAAACCCAGGTGTCATGGATTTGAAATTGAAGAAGTTCTTCCTGCATCGCTTCAATCCAGGCATTATCTGCCATTGCTTCCCGAATGTTCTTAGGTTCTATGAGACTGACTGAGCAGACATAGATGCACATGTCGCAATCGGTGTGAAATTGTTTTCTCGTCGTAATTGGTCTTGAGGGTTCACCAATAACCTGTTCAATCGGATGGTCTTTTGTCCACTGTAATGTTGAAGGGTACCTTGGACTGAACAAATGTGTGTTAGTCGGTTCATGTAATCTGGAAGATGATTCACCAGATTCCGTTCCAAACGGGTTTTCAAAGACTTCATCGTCTAACACATCATTATTTTGTTCTTGCTCATCAATTCTTGGTAGAACAATTTCAATGAATGGAGTTGCTGGAGTAAATGTAGATGATGTTGATGTTGTGGGAGTTGGTGCGCCAGCTTCGAATGTTGTGGATGCATCTGGATTTAGTGGTGGTGGTGGTGGTGGTTGTTGATGTTGAGTGGGTGCAGCGGAATCTTGGTTAGATGCATTTTTCGAAGCGCCACCATAATATTCATCAAACATAAACTCGAAGAAATTATCCAGTTCCTGATTTGTGGGTTTTTCTTGGTGAATTGATTGAGCTCCTTGAGGTGCGAGTCCCGAACTGATATGTCCGGAAGTCATCGGGTTAAGCGCGGGTTCTAGAGCGAGTCTCTCAGAAGCCATTTGTGAAATTTCATCAAACTTCACATTCATCGTCTCCATTATCTTTTTCGTTCTCCTGTTATACACCCTGAATGCCCTCGAGTTTTCAGAATAACCAATGAAGATCCCAATATCACCCTTAGCCTTCAACTTTCCCAGATCTTCCCTGTCATTTGTTGGATAGCATAAAGCGCCAAATACATGAAGATAAGAAATATCCGGTTTTCGGTTGTTGACAAGTTCATATGGGGTTTTATTGAATCTTGGATGGATTAGGGATCGGTTTTGAGTAAAACAAGCAGTAGAAACAGCATCAGCCCATAAGAATAACGGAGCACTGAAATAAATCAGCATTGTGCGAGCAGCTTCCACAAGAGTTCTATTTCTTCTTTCAACTACCCCATTCTGCTGTGGAGTTCGGACAGCTGATGTCTGGTGTGTAATACCAGTTTCTTCAAAGAATGATCTTAACTCCTGATTTACAAATTCTGTGCCATTGTCCGTTCTTACTATCCTAACTGGAGCTTGAAGTAGAACTTGAATACGCTTCAGAAAGGTGATGATGGTGCCTGGTGCTTCGTCTTTTGATCTCAAAAACTTTACCCATGTATATCTTGAATAGTCGTCAACAATTACAAGAATATACTTTTTCCCATTTATGCTTTGAACTCTCATTGGGCCACATAAGTCCATATGCAACAGATGCAACCTATCAACCGAACTAGGTACGGGTTTAGGTTTATATGTTGCTCTTTTGCTCTTTCATTGCTCACATGATGGACATAGGTGTTCTTTGGTGTATTTAAATTTAGGAAGACCGGAGACGATGTTGTCTTTGGCAAGCTTGTTGATCGTGTCAAAGTTTAGATGGGACAAACGTCTATGCCACAACCAGGATTTTGTTTCGCCTGCCCTGGTCATGAGACAAATAGGAGATGAAGAGGCCATTTGGTTTATGTCAATTGCATAGAGATTGGTGCCACGATTCCCAATTAAGAGATCATTACCCACCAAGTTCCTAACAAAGCAAGTGTTCCTCCTAAATGTAACCTCTAGATCTGCATCACAGAACTGCCCAACTGAAAACAAGTTGTGTCCCAACCCTTCGACATAGTAAACCCGAGTGATCAAATAATTGCCAAACCGAAGATCACCATAACCCAGAATAGCTGCAACATGATCATTCCCAAACCGTACAGTCCCCATGAACTGCCATACAAAGTTGATCAGCAGCTTCAGATTCCCGGTCATGTGCTTGGAGCAACCCGAGTCTACGATCCAAAGACAAATTTTGATAACCTGCCATGAACAAAAAACAATTGCATTTGGAAATCGTATATCATTTGGTTCCGTGGGTTAGGGGGTGCCAAATGCAGCACACACAAAGATGGTTTAATTTTGTTCTAAGGGAACAACCTTTTGTTTGCCATTCTTACGTGTAAACATTCTACCCGTTGGTTTCCATGCACACATCTTAAGATAGTCCTTAGGCAATAGAGTACTAGATATGGTCCTAGATACAGCAATGAGACTGTTAAGGTATTTAGTCTTAGCACTAGTTCGTGTAGGAACATCTTTCTGTTTAGTCTTATCATTCACATTATCAGAAACAATATCAACACAAGCATTTTCAGACAAAGATTTCTTTTGCATTAAACAAACAGATTCATTACATGCATTCAAAACACTGGTCTGTTCATTACATCCAGATGATATTTGTTCCGTATTTGAAAGCTTTAAATTCCTAGGGTGTTCTTCTACTTCCTTGCATTCACTTTCAGAGACAGGCGATACTCTAGATTTCTTGATAGTGCTCCTAGGCTTTCGTCTGCTCCTAGTGGTGCTTTCTAATCCTGTAGAAGGTAAGGCACACTCATTAGAATTTATGATGTTGTCCTGAGATGTTGTAGCATACCTAGATTCATTTGGATTATCTTTCTTACTATTGTCTAACGCCCTAGATGTTTTAGGTGTAGAGGTAGACGCAGTAGTGGGACTAAGCCTATAAAGGCCAGGCGCTATTACATTAGTGTTCTTGACAACAGCTTTCTCTTTTTGTTTCTCACTGGGCAAGGGAGTTTTTGGTGCTATACCCGTAGTTTCCTTTCCCTTCCCTTTTTGACATTCAAGTTGAGACTTCAAAAGATCAATTTGTTCTTTCAACTGTTTGTAAGAACGCTCATACGACAGTTTGTCATACTTGCATTCTTCATTTTTCTTATCAAGTTGTTTAAAATATGTGACATTTTGCTTTTCAATCTTAAAAAGTGCCTTTTCCTATTTTGAAACAATTTCAGAAGTCTCAGCTCGAAGTATTTCATCATCCTCAACAGAATATGTTTGGAAAATAATAGACATGATATCGGTAGATAGAACTTCAAAGGAGAGAGAGTCATTTTGCTTTTCCAAAACTTTTATGTGTTCCAAGTATTCATTAGCTTCCTTCACTAAGGATATGTGGTCCTTAACAAATTCTGCTGACTCTTTCAAAATATTATGTTCCACATTTTGAACAACCGCATAGATTGCACGAATATGTGGATTAATTTCCCTTTCAAAAATCCTTTTTAGTTCATCCTGAACACCTGGAAACCATTCCATCTTTTGACCGTTTGTTTTGGAAGCCACAATATTTTGAAGTTTTTCAATTCTCTGTTTAATATCGACCAAATATAGTCTAGCTGCACTTGTGTCGTAAGTGTTTTTAGATGCCATTTGTTCGATGTTAGACAGATGTTTTGAAACAGCTTTTTGTTTTGCGAAAACCACTGGTTTTTGAAAAAACAGAGGTGACTCCTTTTGAACAAGATGAACCCCAGCAAGTTTGTTAACTTCATTATAGTCAATGGGTTTTATTTCTCTGTTCAATTGTTGCATTTTCTTTCTACTCTCTTCTGAAAGCTCAATCGTTTCACTAGAATCATAAATCTCAATCAGATCATGTTTATCATTTAGCACACTACCATTATATAACACATTCTGTACACTCTGAGCTTTCTTGAGATAATAAGGGTTTTCACAACCGATAGCCGTTTTCTTTAATGTATGTAAAATCGGGTTTTTATCATTTATTAACAAATTAATCGTTTGTGCAGAATGACCCATTTTTACAAGTAAATCTTCCAACTTTCCAATGGTTTCCTTTTTGTCATTGATCTCTTTAAGAAGATCCTTTTCACGTTTTGAAAACCTTTCATTCAACTCCTTCTTTTCTTTTTCAAGATTGGAATAAGTTGATTTTTGTTTTGAAAGCTGGTTGGTTAGTTCAGAAATTTCCTTGTTTAGAGATTTGATTTGGTTATTCAAATTAACATCTAGAGTGTCAAATTTGATTTGTAAACGTTTCTCTCTTAACTGAGAATCTTTTAAGCTAACCTCAAGTTCCGACTGTTTTTTGTTATGAAAATCATAAGCTCTTGCATTCACCTTATAACTCTCAAGCTCAGTGGTCAATTTTTCATTCGCGGCCTTTACATCGCGATTGATCTTTTTGACCTTTTCAATTTCAATACTACAATTTTGCAATAATGATTCAAACATAGCACGTGTTTCCTCATCATTATCAGTATGTTGTGACTCGAATTCTTCATTAGGATCCATATCTAGAGTTACCAAATTAGTATTGCTACAACTTGGTTCGTCCATATATGTATCGTAAATGAGATTAGGAGTTCCAGGATACTGTTCATTTTGAGGTGAAACATCAAACATTTCATTATTGTGACATGTAGCATATGGTTGTACCTCAGAAACCGCATTAGTGTCAAAAGCAGGAGGTGCTTCTGAGTCTGTGTCGTACTTTGCCTCCTGGAGATTTGCCATAAAAATGCAGTTTGCATCGATGTCCTCTTGATCTTCAGAATTGTCCATAATAGCCATGAAGTCATTCTCTTCTGCACTCAACTGAAGCCCAGCCGTTTCCTTGTTTGCCAACATTAATGCTTTCTGCAAATACGCTGGATCCCTTTTATTCGGCTTGTCTGGACAGTTCCTAGCCATATGACCAATACCCTGACAGTTGAAGCACTTCATCACATTTCCCTGATTTCTATTCCCAGACTGATTCCCAGCATTCTGAACCCTTTGATTACCAACAGCTGTACCCATCTGATTCCCTGCATACTGACCCATCTGATTACCAACATACTGCCCTGCATTCTGATTACCCATCTGATATCTTGGAGCATATCCCTGTTGATTCCCATATCCCCCAACCATCTGTCCTTGCTGTCCCATGTTTAAACTCGGCTGTGCAATCTGCTTGTTGCGAGTGTTCGATGAGATTCGTTGATTGTTGTTGGTGGGTGTGGAGTAGCGTCCTTGGAATGCTTTTGATAGGTATGCAAAGGCTTGAGACAAAGCATCAGTTGACTCATCCTGATCATGTTGATCTGGGTGTTGCGGGTATTGTTGTTGTGGGGTTACATGTTGTTGTTGTGGGTAGAACGGTGTTTGAGAGTTGTATTGTTGTTGCATGAATTGTTGGGATGACGATGATGATGGTTGTGCATTGACTGTTGCAGGTGTAGGTGATTGGACTATGAGTGCAAGAGGATCATGTTGTTTTGCTAGTTTCTCTTTTCTGACTTCATTTGCCTCTGCTTGGTTTTGTTTTAGGAAGTCATAAAGTTGATCATAATTTACCTTGTGAAGGTTATTTGTTTGGTTGACAATCGTGACATATCGTCACCATTCCTTTGGGAGGTTGTTGAGAAACTTTATGTTTTGAACAATTGGTTTAGGTGCCAAATCGTTTCTGATCAACTCATTCATTAGAGTACAAAACCGTGTGTAGTAAGATTCAATCTGTTCAGCTGGTGTAGATGCGAACTTCTCCCATTCCGTCAGAAGTTTGTTTTCCATGTCTTGTTTACCAATTTCGGTGCCATGACAAAGTCTTTTAACTCGTTCCCACATTTCATAAGCAGTTTTACAACTGTCTACTCCACAGAATATATTTTGTGGTAAACCTAGTTGGATTAAGTGCATTGCCATGTTATCCGCTTCAATTTGCTTCCAATCTTCTGGCGTATAATCCTTTTCCTCTTGGATTTTGAATGTTGTTTCGACGGGAGTTTCTGAATTTGGATTTCCAGCTGTTTCTTCAATCTCACGAGGCACGAATGGACCTTCCTCTATGGATTTGATCAAGAGTTTACCTTGACCGTGAGGCTTGGTTCTCATGTAGCTCTTCATACGACTCGTCCATGAAAGATAACCACCTTTTTCTAACATTGGAGGTCGGTTTTCTGCACCGGCGGCATGAATATCTTGTTGTGTAGTCATCTTTGAAATTATGTATGATAAAGTGGATTGAGGATCGTATCAACAAAGTAGGAGATGTTGTTGTTGACGGTTGAACTTGGTTGATGATGTTGTGAAGTTGTAGGTTTAGTTAAACAAAACAAATTTAAATAAAGTTACAAAAATTTGATTAGAGTTATGTAAATTACAATTTAGATAAAATGACAATTTCTATAGAAATTTCAATTTGACCACAATTTATATAAATTATGGCAAAATGTCAATTTAGATAGAAATATATCTAATTTATATAAATTGGTAATTTATATAAAATCTAACACTCTTATACAAGAGAGTAGATATCCGTTTGTCGAAGTATTTTACACTCTTATACAAGAGTTAAAATACCGAGTTCACTTTTGAGTTGACGAAATTACGTTCGAATCAAATCCTTAAAAGTTATTTAACTTTGAAATTGTTTTACACAAGTACGAGGGCCAATTCTGTAAAATCTGAAACTTCCAAAAAGTCTGCTGAAACGAGAGGGACTGAAATTGTCAATACTGAAAACTCAGCCTTGTCCGATATCGCAAATGGCTGCTTTGTCCGATATCGCAATTGCACAAGGATATCGGAAAGAACTGAATTCTGATGTCTGATGAGTCTTGAATTGCGATAATTACTAAGGAAGCCCAATTGCGATAATTTTATCGCGATTTGAATTGCGATAATTTTTCAGACCTGAATTGCGATAAGATTTTTCAGCCACAATTGCGATAAAATGTGAATTGCGATAGAACGCTTGCAGCTTCCAATTCCGATAAAATTTCTGAATTCCGATAATTCGTCTGATGAGGACAATTCCGATAATTGACAGCTTTCTACCCACTTTCACCAACTTTTTGACTTTTTGCTACTAGCCCATGCTACTCCCTTACTTGTCAGTCATCTTTCTGCCAACTTTTCGCTAACTTTACACACTTCAATAATTCACCTTTCACTAAAATAATCCAAACAAATCTTATGCAAGATTTTTGTTAGTAATTCTCGATCAAAAAATTATGAACAACAAAAATCCAACACAACCAAATACACAAGATCCAAGTGAAAGATACTAAGCTTATAAACCAAGTCTCAAACCACGAACAAACACAACTTTCAAGCTTCTTATGCGTATGAAGTTTAATAAAAACACAAGAAGTAGCGTTTTTTAAAGAAGCAAAAACGTTACCTATGGTGTTTTTGTAACCGAACACACAAACAAGCCTACCTTGATGACCTTGCTCATTGATACCACTTGTAGTACTCGATCTTTACTTTGAATGATGAACCAAGCACCTCACTTTATCACACAACTCGACAAGAACAAGGATGATGACTCACAAACATATATTAAGAAAAAGAAGAGTAGTATGGATCATATGTTAATTTTGGTCAAATGTTTATTAGCTTCAATGAAAAGAAATAAACAAGAGACAAGGGGAAACACACACACTCTCTTTCTAACTATGAGACACACTTAACAAATGAGAAGAGTGTGTGTGTTTATACGTACCAGCCATCAAACAAAGTGGGTTTGATGGGCTTTGACTTGGACTTCATGTGGGCTAGTATAAGTATCACACTTATACACTTGGACTTTAACTAAACTAATACTACTAGCCCACAATATTAACTACATATTACATTACACACATAAGTTCTATAAACTAATGACCATCACTTTTGCAATTCATAAATTAATTGCTAACAGGAACCAAAGGAAAACTTAAATTCTCGTCTGCAATTTGCACATCCGCCACCTTTTTGGCTCCTCTTCCAAAACCATATTTCCCTAAAGTACACCCTTGGTTAAAGAAGTTTGGCCACATCCTTCCTCATTATCCATTACCACCCAAACCTTCGTTCAAAAAGCCATTTGGCTACGTCTTCCCTCATTATCCATTGCCACCCAAACCTTCATTCAAAAAGCCATGCCCACCTCCAGTGGTTCCTGTACCGAAACCCGAGCCTAAGCCTGAGCCCAAACCCGAGCCTAAGCCAGAGCCTAAACCCAAGCCTAAGCCAGAGCCCAAACCCGAGCCCAAGCCAGAGCCAAAGCCAAAGCCAAAGCCGGAGCCAAAACCTGAGCCTAAACCAAAGCCTGAGCCTAAGCCAAAGCCTCAGCCAAAGCCCAAGCCCGAGCCAAAGCCCGAGCCAAAGCCCGAGCCAAAGCCTGAGCCAAAGCCCGAGCCAAAGCCAGAGCCAAAGCCACTACCGCCAGTCAAAAAGCTATGCCCTCCCCCAGTGTTTGTTAAGCCCGAGCCAAACCGATACCAAAGCCAACCATTCCAATCTATAAGCCGCTTCCAAAAATTCTTCCACCAGTTCCAGTTTACAAGCCACACCCAAAAATATTGCCACCACCTTTTCCAACTTACAAGCCACATCCAAAAATCTTGCCATCAATCCCACCATTTTATAAGAAACCATGCCCACCATTTTCACTCCCTAAGCTTCCTCCTCTTCCTACCATCCCTAAAAAAGATTTCCATCATCCCCTTATACCAGTGCCACCTCATCCTTAAACTTAAGTTTTAAACTGTTTAAATTTCGTGAGTACGTCGTTTGCATGCATATAGGGTTAAGTGATTATTCGTGTACCAGCATTTCAAGAAAGTAATAAAGATTTGATGGTATGAAGCATGATAAAATATCAAGTGATTAATTATATGTATAGATGGATAGATGTATCGCCACAGATGAGAATAATTTGTTTATGATATAAAGATTTGGTGTGTGAATTTGAGGTATTTAATGAACTTTGTAAATGTATTCAAGGTTTGATATGTTTTTGCGTAAAGTTGAATTACAATATTTATTATGTTCAGTACTCTTTTATATTTATACGATTTATGATTTATAATCATTTGTGATTTGTTGAAATCAATTAAGTCGTCTGTTAACAAGTGTAATGAATAATACTGATATATTGAATAATTGTGATGATGTTACAATGAGGGATACGGCCCTCTTTTATACATAAAAGAGATGGTCTAAGAATGGAAATACTATTAATGCTTGGCTGGCAATTATTCTGTAATTATGCGGGATATCTTCTAAACCGGGAAATGATGTGAAACTGATCCCTTAAATCTTTTCTTTCTTTTCTTTCCAACACTCCCCCTCAAGTTGAATGGTGGGATTACCAAAATTCAACTTGTCCAAGCATTTACTGAAAATGGCAGTACCTACTGCTTTTGTTAAGATATCAGTTAGCTGATCTTCAAACTTGACAAATGGTATTTCGATAATCCCAGCTTCGAGTTTTTCTTTCATGAGGTGCCGATCAATCTCTACATGCTTGGTTCTATCATGCTGAACTAGATTTTCTGAAATTTGAATTGCTGCTTTATTGTTACACATGACCTGAGTGGCTTCTTTTGGAGGGAACCCTACTTCAGCTAGAAGTTTGCGTATCCATAGTGCTTCTGCTAGTCCCCGAGATATCCCTCTAAACTTAGCTTCCACACTTGTTAGCTTTTATATTTTATAGAAAAGTGATGTTTATTTGTATGTGTATTTAAATGTGTGTCGTGTAGTATAAACAACCATATGTAAGACTTGTGTTGGACTTTGATTACTAAAGTTCAAGAAATATAATAAAAGCCCAAGTCCAACACAAGCCCAACCAAAGCCTTTTAGGGCAACAAAGGCTTCCATTCTCAACTATAAATACACACACTCTCCACCATATTTTATGTGCCTCTTAGTCTTGTAAAGGTGTGAGAGTGTGTGTGTGTTTTTGAATTCCATGTTCTCTTAAGGTTTGATATAATAACATTCGGTTATGGTTTATCTTATACACGCATCATTCTTCTTCATCTTTTCTTATTTATTGATCTAAAAGTGTCACGTATTGTTTAGAGTAGTAATATAGATTAGTTTGTTTAGAGTAGTAATATAGATTAGTTTGTTTAGTTAAGGTTTTTCATTCTAAGGACGTGATTAAAATGTGATCAAAGTTTGTGGAATCTCAAAGTATGCTCACCAGACAGACTCAGCATGAACCCTCGAATTGACGAAACTAAATGTCCGTTCTCGAAAAGACTTGTCCGGGACGGGTAATAATTTCAAGCTGGTTTTCCAGTGATGTAAGCGTGTCTCGCAAAGGACTTGCCTGAATAGAATGTACCAATTCGGGAGATGATCATTGAATATGACCGAGACGGGTAATAATTTCAAGCTAGTCTAACTAGTGATGTAAGCGTGTCTCGCGAAGGTCATGTTCATTGAAAGTCAATCAATTCAAAATGTGCGAACTCTACCCAACATGTGCAATTTTAGTTAAAAATGCATGAGCACGTGTGAAGGGGGAGTATTTCAAAAATGTAAAACTCTCAAAGTGCTAACTAAATGTGTTTATTCATAAACACTTTGAGAGATTTTCAAAAGGATTTATGGCAAATCTAGGATAGTCATGGAGTTATAAGGTGACTAAGGTTAGGAAAAACCGTCCTATGATCCGCCAGAGCCGGAGGGATCTACCCAAGGACAATTCCAATAGATTAGATTTAGAAGTCCTTAGGTAAGATTGAAAAAAAGGAGTAAATGAGAAAGGGAAAGAAGGGGTTGAAGAATTAAAAAGAAAAGTTTGATGAAAGGGTGAAAAGAAATAGCCCTCCATGAAAACTTCGGGCAGAAACCGGGTCAATACATCTGCTATCGATATTCACTAAGGTGATACTGATATTGAAGACAAGACGTGATGGACCCAGTGATGCGCTGCACCACCCCTCCTAGCCACTCAGATATCTCTTAAAAGATATTTGTTTCATTCTCACGGAGAACACTGCATAATCTATCGGCCTCTCATTCCGAGATGTGTTGATATTGAAAAGGTGGCACTCTGCTCCATGCCTCCGACTACTAAAACCAAAATGCACAATAGAGTCTAGAGCCATGAGATTCATTAAAAATCTCTTAGGAACACTTCCAATATAATACACTTGTGTTCACCAAAAAGAACACAAGTTGTAAGAGTCTTAATGAGATCTTTGATTTTGCTAGCTTTATCATGATGGTTACGTGCTTCAAACGGTCTACAGTCGTAGGGTGATCTCTAGCGACTCACTGAATCGTAGGTGCACTTCGATGTGTCCGTGTAAGCCCTCTCGGGGGTATCCGGTTCAGAACGGCCTGGGGGAGATTAGAGAAAGTCTACACACTATGCTGTTGACGATCTCGAAGTCCTAACCCGTTGATGCGCGTGTGCGTATGCTCTAATTTATACCCACGGTATGTCGTTGTGGTTTTAGCAGTATTCAAGTTTTAAATTTATATTTAGCCGACTTATCAATAACACACACACTTTAACGAGCAGTGTACCCGGTCAGTATGAATATAATGGTAAGTAGAGTGTCGATCACTAAGAGTGGAACGTATTATCTAGTTATTTTAATCAGTATTTTAATATCTTAAGTTAGCTATACAACCTAATCTAACGCAAGGGGGTTCAGCCTGAGAGACTGGCACGGTTTGGTTGCAATTAAATAATAAACTAAACCAATATGAACGAATCAGCGAGTAGCACACACGTACACAGATAAATACTCGAGACAATAAGAAGACCTGTCTTGATAGTTAAGTAGCTTGTCACTTGTTTTATTGCTAGTTTTATATGAAGTGTATAGTTCGATGCAACGCACCAAGATTAAGTCCTTTCTCATTGGTTCTAATCTTATCGGCGAGTAAACCCTTAATGATTACTTATGACTATCCTATTTATCTTTCTTCCTACTTTTCTACAGACGATAGAATGCATAGGCGATCTAATAAATAGGCGAGGGCAGAGGCATGGCGACCCGATCAACGCTCAGCTAGACACAGAGGTTATCAATGCACTAATAAAAGTCACCAAAGACATCAACATATAAACTTTAATTAATGGGAAAGCAGTTTTAAGGGAGTGCAACCTTTCCGTTGTCACGTTACACAAGCCACCAATCCTGATGAATTAAAGTTTACTAACACAATAAAACAAAACTACTTAATGAATTAAATACATGCAGGACCTTCTTACAGCTCTTGTATCTTCGTTCAAGGTGTGTCTTGTGCTGCTACTTCGACTGAATTCGTCCTAGGGTTTCTGTCTTCTCGTACTTTTCTAAATGTCGAACCTCGAATTTCGTCTGGTCTTGGGGTATTTATAGTTTCTGTCTGAGGGTAAGATTCAGCGCATCTAATAAGTAGATGCGGCGCATTGACTTAACTTTGCGTGGGGTCCAAGATTAATATATTCAGGAATATTCGTACACCGCCAGAAGATGCGGCGTAACTCCATTTATAGATGCGGCGCATGTCCTCTTGTATCTTGGATCGTATATTGTGAAATCTTGATAGTGATGCGCCGTATGTAATAAGCAAGATGCGGCGCATCTGGAGCAGAATGTCTTGATCTTGTACATTTCAGTAGACTCTTAACTTCTTGCTTGTTTTGCTCCATAATTAGTCCATAATCGCTCAGTTTCACATAATACTTGTTTTTACCTGAGAATTACAAAAGTAAACATTAACGTATCAATGTCTCACAGATAATATAATAAAACAAGTCAAATAAATAGGATAAATGACGGTAATAAAATGTACTTATTTGAGTTCATCAAATATCCCCCCACTTGAACTTTACTTGTCCTCAAGTAAACCTTAGAATTAATCTTATGAAAATATATCCTAAAAGTTATTAGGATTTATTTTTATATTTAAGCATGTATTCATTTTTGTCATAATCACACAACCAAACACTTAACGAATTAGAAGTAAAATAAAATAATTCGATAAAAGCAAATCTAATCGTTTAACTGTCCAGTCGTGATGAATATTCTATCATAAGCTTGGCAAGTATACACATCTCCCCCACTAAAGCCAAAGAATAACAAGTCTAAAGCGGTAAAAAAAGGTTTGTAGGCTTAAGGGTTAATCATTCTCCTTAATTTCTATCGATCTCAAATTCCAGAAAAGGCGACAAAATCACAAATACATGATCGAATCCACGAACACGATACTTGCAATTGCTCAAATCCTTAACTCGAATAGGCTAAAGATAGGACCAAGTAATCTTCACCAATAATATTATATCAAAAAGGGCGACAAAATCATAAATACATAGCCGAATCCACGACTACGATACTTAAGATTGCTCAAATCCCTAATCTCAATAAATCAAAGGTTTGGATAAAGAATAATATAGGGTATGGATAATATTTGGGATACAAATTGGTGTAAAATGAAAAATAAACAAAACAAATAAATTAAAATCCTAAGTGTGGTTAATCACTATCCCAACCATCCCATGAATAAGACTCATATCATAGAATAACTCACGCTTTAACACTTGAAACACACGCTTTAGGTAGACACGAATTATACTCAACAAGATCTCAATCAAAGAATAAACCTTAGTTGGCGTTCCCATAACTGCCAACTCCCATTCAATCCATAAATATAATATACAACAAATAGTGGTGATATCAACCACTTAATACAAAACTTTACATAAGTTGGTTAAAACAAACATCCAACTTTTCCTTTTTCTTTTTCTTTTCTTATTTTTTCGATTTTTTTTTTTTTTTTTTTTTTTTTTTTTTTTTTTTTTTTTTTTTTTTTTTGACATCAACATATACATAGATGTGTAAAATTTCACCACATCACTATAACTTTCTTTCCAGATAATTTTTCTATACTTTTCATAACTTCAGAAATAACGGTAATAGTGAAAGTAGTAAACACACGAAAAATAAACTCAAAGATATACAATATTTACTTTCACTCCAATTGCATTGTGCAATTTCCTGACCTAACCATAGATAATGAATTACGCACGCGAACACAGGTAATGTAAGAAAACACACTTTGCCTAAAGCAATTAACCAACCACGGATTTTAATCTACAGGGTAGGCTAAGGTGTAAGGGTGTAACAAAACATAATAACAAAGGTGTAAGAAACGAAAGGAATGGCTCTGAGTGTTTTTCTAGGGGTATCTTACTCTAAAAGTGAGAGTAACTAAAGGGTTTATACGGGTGATCCGCCCCGAACAACACTTATAATCAAACAAATGCAGACTCGGAACAGGATGCTCGTATGTAGTGTGTGAAACCAGGCAAGTGATCACCTGGGTCGTTTCCCAACGAGGTGTGAATGGAAAACTGTGAAAAGCTTTGGATTAAAGTGATTTGATGAATCAGATGTTTTGATTTTGCTTTAACAAGATAAAATCTATTAAATAGAAGCTATCACTATTTTTCTGAATCGTTTAATCTAAATTACACTAAAACGATTATATTTTACGCTAAAAACGTAAATCGGGAATTAATTAAAACGCGATTAATACTAAGGTATATGCAAAATTAACTCTACAAGTGATCTAATATTTTTTTATAACTTAAAAATGACAAAAGAAAATTATAGAAAAAAGATTTATATTTTTTTAGACTTTTATATTTTTTATTATAATTTAATTACTAAATTTAACTAATAAATAGATTTAAAATACTAAACTTATTCAAAAAATTACGAAACTTTTTATATAAATACTACAAGTTATTACTGATCTAATAAAAATAAAATTGGAAAAGGTGGCTTATTCTAATAAGCTACAAAAAAAAACTGGAAAGCTAATAAGTTTATTTAAGTTAAACTACTAACATATATATTAAATATTAAAAAGTGCAAACATTTAATGAAAAGGAAGCACTAGCACAATGGTTGAGTCTTGGGTTAGTGTACGTAAGGTCACTGGTTCGATGCCCAGTTTAACAATTTTTTGCTATCTTTTATTTTTTTGAGATTTTCTTTTTGCAAATTAACTATAAGCTAATAATATGACTTTTTTCTAACTGGACTTATTTTTGAACTCACGAAATAAGCTGCAAAAACAGCTTATGGGGGCTGCAGTTAAGCTTAAAGCTTTATAGAACTAAGTTAGTTGCTGGTATTTGCGCACACCAGGGCAAAATGGGGTCTGTTCGAGGGCAACTTTCGAGGCTTTGGAAAGATCTAAAAATCGAACTAAAATTACCTATTAAACTTAAGCTAGTGAAGTTTAAGAATCAAGAAAAACTAGCTTATGAGAGCTTGTGGTTGGTGAGATAAAAATTCACAAAGATTCGAAAAACCTAAGAAAAGACTGCAGTATGCAGTCTTGCTTACTGATTTGGTGCTACTTTCTTGCACACTTGTGCAATGGCCTAGGGTCTTTAAAGATTGACTAAGTGAACGAGTTGAGATGCAATAATGCCAAGAAAATGGCTTGAACAAGCTTGTGGCTGAATTGAGCTTGTTATAGCTCTTGACAGTCCACAATTCCCACAGTGGGTAAAAAATGGTTCTAACTTGTTATATTGCTACTAAAAACTTCAAAAGAGCTTCTAAGGACTTAAATTAGCTTGTTCAAACTTAGGCTAGTGGTCAAGGAATAGTATCAAGGGTGTTTGGCTGGTTTTTCTGTGCTAACCCAAACAGTCTTTTAGTGGACTGTTTTGATGTTTTCTAAGTGAAATGATTCTAATAAGCTTCGAATTGAATTCTAATTGGACTGGTAAGTTACTAAGCTTATGAAAATGACTTGTGAATGGAAATTAAGTGATTTTAATTAAGCTAGCTTGTATATACTATTTTTGGCTTTTATTTAGTTTTTAAGGTGAAATGATGAACAAGACAATTTAGACTAAAGGACTTGAATGAAAAGTTGTTAAGAACTAATGATAAGCTAAAATTGACAAAGACAAGTTATAAAGAGCTTATGGAACAGTAATTGCAATTTAAGCTAATAATGAAAAGGAGCTTACAATCGAAATAGCAATGAGACTGAGAACCAAGGAAAAAGTACCACACCTATAGCTTTCCACAAAGCACTATAACCAAGGCAATCCAGTATAGCTCTTGCTCCAGCTTTCTTCTACAGATTTCTAGTTTAATTTCCTAATTTACTTGATTTCTTTTTGATTTTTCTTTTTTTAATGATTATTGCTGATTAACTGAATCCAAAAGCTTATATAGCTTACTGTGAACTACATAGTGTTTGTTAGAATCCTTTAACAACATACATCAACAGAATTTAAAATGACTTGTAATGAAAATGGTACGAATTCAAAATACTTTGAAAGTTAAAGATAGATTGAAACTGAGTGAACAAGGTTGTTTATTACACTTTAGCAAATACAACAAACACCTGTGAAACAGAAATTGAAGATTACACTAGGTGACAACTAGATTAATTAAACTAGTTTGATCATAAACTAGATTATAATTATGATGATTCTTCTCTCCTTCCTTCTTCTGTATTTATCAACACATTTGCTCCAACTTGGTCAAACATCTATTCCCACTTCATCTTGACCATTGAAAGTCTGTAATCAATCCAAACCGTTTAAACATGTTTTTGGCGCCAAATCTTTACACGTGGCATTGAGGCGGTTTGAGTCTAATTAAAGAATTTTGTTGTAATGTGGAAGATATTAGAGATGTTTTGTGATATCTTGGGGCCAAGTTGGAGAGGTATTAAGTAAAACCGTGTGCTGGTATTGAACAGGGGTGGTTTTGGGTTGAAAAGGGGTGGGGAACGCATTTATTGTGGCGTGTTTAGGGTTGAAAGGGTGGTGGAGAGTGGGTAGTAAAGTAGGGGTGAGCTGGAAGGGGGTGAGGTGGTGTTTACAGGTGGAAAGGTGAAGCAGTGGTGGTATGGTTTGGGAGGAAGAAGAAAACGGGGTAGGGGTTTTTGTTTTGGGTCAACGCAGGTCAAACGGGAGTGGGCTGGTTTCATTTTGGGCCAAGGGTAAGTGTGGGTGGGCTAGGATAGAAGGGTATGGGCTGGTAAGGGGTGTTGGATTAGGCTTGGTTTTGTTTTGGATTTGGATATTGGATTTGTTTATTAAATCCGGATTTGGTTTTAGTTACAAGGACCAATTATGTAATTTTCTGAAAGTTGAGGGGCTGAGTTTGCAAATTTCCAAACTATCTTCAAAGGACTAAACCTGCCACAAATCAATAACACAAGGACCATATTTATTTTTCTCAAAGTTTTTAAATCCCAGGGACCATTTTTGTCCATTTTGCAAAGTTCAGGGACTAAACTTGTAATTTTATGAAACTTCACACCAAAGGACTATATATGTTTATTTGTGATTCAAAAGGACCTTTGGTGACTTTTCCTGTTTTTAGAATAACCAGGGACTAGTTTTGACAACTTTTGAAAGTTGAGGGACTGAAACTGCCAATTATGCAAACTTTGTTCGTTTTTCAATTGTTTTTAAACATTTTGCATCTTAAACATATAAAACACCATTTTGGGATAATTTCAGTATTATGATGCATTTCTGAGTGTTTTTGGATGTTTTGGCAGCTCAGATTAGGTAAAAATGATGAGTATTTAGACACTCATCAATCCCCCACACTAAACTATTGCTAGTCCCTAGCAATCATTTATGAAGACTTAATGGATTTTATCTCTTTACCAAAAGCCATTACTTCTGGAGTAGCCAAATGTTTCAGTTCAAGTAAGAACTTTGGTACACCGATAACCAAATGATTTTGAGCAAACCATAAGCTGTCAACGGTTTTGATTTGTCTTTACCAGAAGCCGTTTGCTTCTGGACTAGCCAACTCTTAGATAAATTATTAATATTATCTTTGGTGAGCTGATTACCAATCATGGTTTTTCCACTTGTCTTTACCACAAGCCATAACCTTGCGGGCTAGCCAACTCTTAACTTTTAAAGATATGGTGAGTCGAATACCATACAATTTTGGGCAAATTGCAAGCCATAAACGGATTTGATATATCTTTACCAAGAGCCGTTTGCTCCTGGATTAGCCAATCCTTATGTGGGTTAGACATGGCGGACTGATAACCATTTTTTGAGTTCTAAGTGAGAAAAAATTTTAAAATTTTGGCTAAAATGGGGGTGCTAGATGGTACATTTGATTAAATTCGCGAGAATCCCCGGCAGCGGCGCCAAAATTTGATCCGCCCCGAACCAACACTTATAATTAAACAAATGCAGACTCGGAACCGGATGCTCGTGTGTAGTGTGAAACCAGGCAAGTGATCACCTGGGTCGTTTCCCAACGAGGTGTGAATGGAAAACTGTGAAAAGCTTTGGATTAAAGTGATTGATGATTCAGATATTTTTGATTATGATTTAACAAGATAAAATCTATTAAATAGAAGCTATCACTATTTTTCTGTGTTTCGTTTAATCTAAATTACACTAAAAACGCGAGTCGGGATTTAATTAAAACGCGATTACAACTAAGATATATGTAAAATTAACTCTACAAGTGTTCTAATAAAAGAGTTTTGGGATTCTAAGCTAAAATATGTGAAAGATAATTAAAAACGATTAAAAATGTAAGAAAAACGGTTATCTAAAACTTACGTATACAAAAACTATAAAGAAAACTGAAAACGAGCGTTATTAATAAAAATAACGTACGTGCGCGAGTTAAAACGTAAAATTTGTGAAATATAAACACTATGGGTATAAACTTATTTTTTACAGGTTCTATATGATAAAAGAAAATTTTAGAAAAAAGATTTATATTTTTTTGACTTTTATATTTTTTATTATGATTTAATTACTATTATTCAAACAAAAATACGAAATAAATACTAAAACTATTCTAAAAAATCTGAAATTTTTATCTAAAATACTTTATGATATAACAAAGCTAAGAAAAATATAGTGGTGGGTGCAGCTTATACGAATAAGCTACAATAAGCTAAATAAGTTCGGATAGCTTATTAGACAAAAACGGGTTAAATATAAATGGAATGCAAGCTATGACAGAACTGGTGCTCCAGAGCTAGTGGGAAGGGGGTGTGTTGGTTGGGCGCATGTATACTAGCGAGAGGTCTTGAGTTCGAATCCCACACCCCACACTTTTTGCGTTTATTTTTTTTTCGATTTTCTTTTTACAAAACAACTTTTTAACTAAATCTAAGCAACTTTTAAAAAGGGATTATTTTTATACTAAGCTTAATAAGCTAGTTGGAATGCATAATTCACAACAGTGGGCATGTTTTTTGGTTTTTAAAAACTAAGTTTTACAAATTAAGCTATTAACTTTTAAAATAAGCTAAACTTATTTTTTTTCTTTTTTTTCTTTTACAAACTAACTTTTTAACTAAATATAACAAACTTTAATAAATACAAAACTTTTATAATAAGCTAAATGAACTAGTTTGGAATGCTATTTCACAACAGTGGGTTTTTTTTAATGTTTTTAAAACTAGAAAATATCTAACCAAGCTAAAAGCTTAAAGAGAAGCTATAAGCTTATGACAAGGGCTTCTAGGGGCTGTTGATATGGCTAAAAACAATAATGGAATCGAAAAAGCCAGGCTTTAAGAGCTTAAAAGCTCTAACGAGCTTAAAGCTTGTTTGGCTGCTGGTATGGTGCGCAACACCAGGGCAAAATGGCCAACTTCGAGGGCTTCGTTCGCGGTCTAAGAGTGTTCCACAATTCGAACTAAAAATACCCTAATAAACTCAAGCTGGTGAGGTTTTAATATCAAAAAGAAATAGCTTATGAGAGCTTGTGGTTGGTGAGATAAAAATTCACAAAGATTCGAAAAACCTAAGAAAAGACTGCAGTATGCAGTCTTGCTTACTGATTTGGTGCTACTTTCTTGCACACTTGTGCAATGGCCTAGGGTCTTTAAAGATTGACTAAGTGAACGAGTTGAGATGCAATAATGCCAAGAAAATGGCTTGAACAAGCTTGTGGCTGAATTGAGCTTGTTATAGCTCTTGACAGTCCACAATTCCCACAGTGGGTAAAAAATGGTTCTAACTTGTTATATTGCTACTAAAAACTTCAAAAGAGCTTCTAAGGACTTAAATTAGCTTGTTCAAACTTAGGCTAGTGGTCAAGGAATAGTATCAAGGGTGTTTGGCTGGTTTTTCTGTGCTAACCCAAACAGTCTTTTAGTGGACTGTTTTGATGTTTTCTAAGTGAAATGATTCTAATAAGCTTCGAATTGAATTCTAATTGGACTGGTAAGTTACTAAGCTTATGAAAATGACTTGTGAATGGAAATTAAGTGATTTTAATTAAGCTAGCTTGTATATACTATTTTTGGCTTTTATTTAGTTTTTAAGGTGAAATGATGAACAAGACAATTTAGACTAAAGGACTTGAATGAAAAGTTGTTAAGAACTAATGATAAGCTAAAATTGACAAAGACAAGTTATAAAGAGCTTATGGAACAGTAATTGCAATTTAAGCTAATAATGAAAAGGAGCTTACAATCGAAATAGCAATGAGACTGAGAACCAAGGAAAAAGTACCACACCTATAGCTTTCCACAAAGCACTATAACCAAGGCAATCCAGTATAGCTCTTGCTCCAGCTTTCTTCTACAGATTTCTAGTTTAATTTCCTAATTTACTTGATTTCTTTTTGATTTTTCTTTTTTTAATGATTATTGCTGATTAACTGAATCCAAAAGCTTATATAGCTTACTGTGAACTACATAGTGTTTGTTAGAATCCTTTAACAACATACATCAACAGAATTTAAAATGACTTGTAATGAAAATGGTACGAATTCAAAATACTTTGAAAGTTAAAGATAGATTGAAACTGAGTGAACAAGGTTGTTTATTACACTTTAGCAAATACAACAAACACCTGTGAAACAGAAATTGAAGATTACACTAGGTGACAACTAGATTAATTAAACTAGTTTGATCATAAACTAGATTATAATTATGATGATTCTTCTCTCCTTCCTTCTTCTGTATTTATCAACACATTTGCTCCAACTTGGTCAAACATCTATTCCCACTTCATCTTGACCATTGAAAGTCTGTAATCAATCCAAACCGTTTAAACATGTTTTTGGCGCCAAATCTTTACACGTGGCATTGAGGCGGTTTGAGTCTAATTAAAGAATTTTGTTGTAATGTGGAAGATATTAGAGATGTTTTGTGATATCTTGGGGCCAAGTTGGAGAGGTATTAAGTAAAACCGTGTGCTGGTATTGAACAGGGGTGGTTTTGGGTTGAAAAGGGGTGGGGAACGCATTTATTGTGGCGTGTTTAGGGTTGAAAGGGTGGTGGAGAGTGGGTAGTAAAGTAGGGGTGAGCTGGAAGGGGGTGAGGTGGTGTTTACAGGTGGAAAGGTGAAGCAGTGGTGGTATGGTTTGGGAGGAAGAAGAAAACGGGGTAGGGGTTTTTGTTTTGGGTCAACGCAGGTCAAACGGGAGTGGGCTGGTTTCATTTTGGGCCAAGGGTAAGTGTGGGTGGGCTAGGATAGAAGGGTATGGGCTGGTAAGGGGTGTTGGATTAGGCTTGGTTTTGTTTTTGGATTTGGATATTGGATTTGTTTATTAAATCCGGATTTGGTTTTAGTTACAAGGACCAATTATGTAATTTTCTGAAAGTTGAGGGGCTGAGTTTGCAAATTTCCAAACTATCTTCAAAGGACTAAACCTGCCACAAATCAATAACACAAGGACCATATTTATTTTTCTCAAAGTTTTTAAATCCCAGGGACCATTTTTGTCCATTTTGCAAAGTTCAGGGACTAAACTTGTAATTTTATGAAACTTCACACCAAAGGACTATATATGTTTATTTGTGATTCAAAAGGACCTTTGGTGACTTTTCCTGTTTTTAGAATAACCAGGGACTAGTTTTGACAACTTTTGAAAGTTGAGGGACTGAAACTGCCAATTATGCAAACTTTGTTCGTTTTTCAATTGTTTTTAAACATTTTGCATCTGAAACATATAAAACACCATTTTGGGATAATTTCAGTATTATGATGCATTTCTGAGTGTTTTTGGATGTTTTGGCAGCTCAGATTAGGTAAAAATGATGAGTATTTAGACACTCATCAATCCCCCACACTAAACTATTGCTAGTCCCTAGCAATCATTTATGAAGACTTAATGGATTTTATCTCTTTACCAAAAGCCATTACTTCTGGAGTAGCCAAATGTTTCAGTTCAAGTAAGAACTTTGGTACACCGATAACCAAATGATTTTGAGCAAACCATAAGCTGTCAACGGTTTTGATTTGTCTTTACCAGAAGCCGTTTGCTTCTGGACTAGCCAACTCTTAGATAAATTATTAATATTATCTTTGGTGAGCTGATTACCAATCATGGTTTTTCCACTTGTCTTTACCACAAGCCATAACCTTGCGGGCTAGCCAACTCTTAACTTTTAAAGATATGGTGAGTCGAATACCATACAATTTTGGGCAAATTGCAAGCCATAAACGGATTTGATATATCTTTACCAAGAGCCGTTTGCTCCTGGATTAGCCAATCCTTATGTGGGTTAGACATGGCGGACTGATAACCATTTTTTGAGTTCTAAGTGAGAAAAAATTTTAAAATTTTGGCTAAAATGGGGGTGCTAGATGGTACATTTGATTAAATTCGCGAGAATTCCCCCCCACACTTAGAACTGAATATTGCCCTCAATATTCAAAGAACCGGTTGTGAAACCAACACTTAGAACGTGAAAGGGAAATATTAATAGCCATTATTTTTATATACAATTTTTTTTTTTTTTTTTTTTTTTTTTTTTTTTTTTTTTTTTTTTTTTGACTTTACATATTTACAACATGTGGGGCATCTCCCCCACACTAGGGTGAGATATGGGTGAAAACCCATGTTTTACTACTGTTTTTATTAACCGAGTCGCTAGCTTGACTCGACCCCGAATTGAGTTGATTCCTCCCGAACAGTCAGGTTTATCACGCAAGCTAACCGCTTGTGAACGGCCAACTGTAACAAAGGGTTCCTGAAAAGCCCGGGAGAAAAAACAATTTAAAAGTTTATGGGGAAGTAAGAGACCAGGAAATCCGGCATTTAAACCAATGTTAGATGGACAATGCCGGGGTCAAAAGTAATATCCTCACTCCCGAACGAGTGAAGGATAGGAGAAATCACCGGGTAGGTGAAGGGAAGAAGAGAGATCTGAACAGCAATTAAGACAAGAACTTCCTCCTCAAGAATTGTAAGTGGAGGAGGCAAGTCCTTAAACTTGATCTCAGGAATTTTATCAGTTTTTTCAACTGACTTGATTTCCTTCTTATGAAGTTGTTTTGGTGGAAGAGGGGAAGATGAATCTTCGTTTAACAAATTTTCTAGAAAAAGAATATCCCCCTCTGGATCAAGATAGTTATCATCAACCTCATGCGGAGGTGAACTATCTACAGCAAGAAAAGCATCGACTTCATCCCAAAAGGGATCACTTCCCTCAACCGAAGTGAGAGAAGGGGAAGAGTCTGCTATGATATGTTGAGAAGATGTGGTGGGTTCCCCACTCACAGAATTATGAAAATAATCAATACTTTCTTGAGAGTACTCCTTTGAAGTAATGTCAATGACATCGATTCGGTTAACCGAAGCAGAATTATAATTAGAGGAGTACTTTGAAGTTTGATCATGATTGAAGGTAACAGCTTCCTTATCCACACGCAAGGTAATCTCATGCTTAAATACATCAATCAGAGCATGGCCCGTTTTTAGGAATCCTCTTCCAAGAATTAGAGGAACCTTTTGGTCAGCATCGAAATCAACAACCACAAAGTCAGCTGGAAAATGGAACTTTCCTATCTTCACAAATACATCTTCGGCAATGCCGCAGGGATGAGTTATGGTTCGATCTGCAAGCTCAAGAGTCATGCAGGTAGGAGTAAGAGCCGGAAGAGAAAGTTTCTTCCATACTGAATGAGGCATCAGGTTGATGCTTGCACCTAGATCTGCTAAGGCATAACATTCAACCATTCCCGGAAATACACAAGGTAACAGAAATTTTCCAGGATCTCCAAGCTTCTCCGGAAGCTTTTTCAAGATAACCGCTGAGCAGTTCTCATTTACTGGAGTTTTAGCCATTTCAATCAGTTTTTCCTTGTTGCTTAACAAGTGTTTGATTGATGATGCAAATTTGGGCATCAGAATAGTAGCATCCGCAAAGCTTATGTCAAAGTGTAATTCTTTAAAGATTTGATAGAATTTATCATTTTGTTGACTAGCCTTCTCACGGAGCTTTTGCTCATTTAAGCGCGATGGGTAAGGAATGTGAGGTTTGGATTTAGGAGCAATGACTTCAGGAGTCTCAAAGACAACTCCTGGTTTGGATTTTTTCGGGACAACCGGAGGATAGACATGTGCTGTACTTTGTGGGATTGGAATTTGCACTTTGTCCGTTGTATCCTCCGTCTCTTTTTCCATTTCAAATAACGGAGGAGGAATAGGGCCAGCTGGCCCCTCATAAGAAGCACCACTCCGAGTGGTGATAGCTTTGACGAAAGTGGTATCTTCATCATCATCACTGTCATCAAGTACACTGACAGGAACAGCATTGAGCATTTCGGAATAATATCTGGCTGATCTTTGCTCACTAAGTTTGGTTGACAAACTTTTAACCGTAAATCGTGAAAGAGTAGGATCGATTCTTGACGGTTGGGGAGCAATTGAGGGTGTAGATTTTTGGATGACAGAAGGTTGGATGACCGAAGGTTGGACGTATTTAGCACTTCCATTGTTAGTGGGAAGTACCGGGTCCTTTGTCACCTTGAATCCAACATGAGATTTACCACTACGTGTACTGACAGCTTTGAGTTCACCCCTAGGGTTGGTAACAGTGTTACCTGGAAGACCTCCCGAGGTAGAAGGTATATCAGTTAAAGACTTTTTGATCTGGTTTAATTGAGCAACCAATAACTGGTTTGTCTCACGTTGTGTCTTATTTGTTTCCTCTTGGGTTTTCATGAATTGCATAAGCAACTCATCTGAGGACGTCTGATTTTGGTTTGAACCTTGGTTTTGATTAAAATTTTGACCACGGTTTTGGTTAAAATTACCCTGATTCTGACCTCGGTTTTGATTGAAATTTTGAGAATTGTGGAAATTTTGTCCCTGATTTTGAACAAAGCGGTTTTGATTATTCTGATTTGGCACGGGTGGAAAACCAGGTGGGACCATAGCATTCGGTGCTCGGTACTGAGTCTCAGCATGCGGACGGTATTGATTTTGATTTACTGCAGCTACGGGAGCTGGGTAAACAGAAGCATCGGTTGCTTGACAATCATAATACGCATGTGGGCCACCACAAGTTTCACACACTTTGTTTATTGCTTTGACTTGTTCCGGTTTATGAATTTCACTTTTTAATTCTTTCATTTCTTTCATCATACAACGCATTGAATCCGTTAAAAAGGCTAACTCTGAGGAGTTACCGGATGAAGAAGAAGCAGGAGTGACAGGAACATTCACTTTGTTTCTCGAAATAGGAACTTTTGATTTATTTTCACAAATTTCGACCACCTCTCTAGGTTTACGATTCAAGATATTGCCACCGGAGGCTGCATTAAGTGCATCTTGATCGTTTTGGGTCAACCCATTATAAAACGTATTTATCTGTTGTAACACATTGAAATCGTGGTGTGGGCATTTTCTTAGGAGATCTTTAAATCTGTCCCATGCCTCTCCGAAATTTTCATCGAAACCTTGACGAAAACCAGCAATTTCATTTTTTAGGTTAGTCGTCTTTGATGGAGGGAAGAAATAATTTACAAATTTCTTAACGAGATCTTCCCAGGTTTCAATGGATCGAGGGGGTTCTTTATCCAGCCAAATCCGGGCTGCCCCCTCAAGTGAGAATGGAAATAGCATCAATTTGATCACTGTTTGTGGCACATTCTTGTAATTGATTGTAGAAGTCAGTTTGTTGAACCAACGAATGTGTGCGTAAGGATCCTCTCGTTCAAACCCGTGAAATTGGTTTGTGGACACGAGCTGAATCAAATGTGTTTTCAGTTCAAAATGATCAGAATCGATGGCTGGTAAAACAATGGCATCTCCATAACCCTCGGTGGGTGCCTGGAGCATTTCAGCCATGGTGCGTTCGTCTGCCATATTTTCAGTGAGAACAGTACGAATCTCGGGTTCGACTATTTGGGCAGCACGTCTACGATTACGTCTTCTCGGAATTTCTACGAGTTCACGTAAAGGGCTTGATGACGTGGAAGAACGAGTGCGCATGCACTAAGTAAAATATTCCAATTAAAACAAGACAGAAGCAAAACACAAGTGAACTTAAACCAATAATCAACAAGCGTACGGTAGCTCTCTAAAAGATAAACGCACAGAGTGGCGGAGAAGCAAAGGTGGGCAATTACGCTCCTTAAAAACCCGCTTCTTTCAGTCCGACAATTTAATGTCAGACTATCCTAGAACCTCCGTTAGAGTTTGTTTATCAATTAAAGGTGAGCCGATATTCGCAAGTGATACAAAGGCAAGTTTTAAATCTTTGGTTTGGGAACTTATTATGGTCGTACCCCCAGTTAGGTAGTACTCTGTCTTGATTTTCGATGGTAAATTTTTTATTGTTTATTTATTATTAACAAAGAAAACGGAATTTATTTTTTTGTGTTTTTATTTTTTATATGATAATATTAATAATAATATATATAGAAAAGAAATGAAAAATATTTTTGGTATTTTATATTGTTTTTGGGAAATAGGGAACTTCTGATAGAAGGGTCTCAGATCACTAATCGCTAAAACTTACACAACTGTCGCAGCACACCTCCCCGGCAGCGGCGCCAAAATTTGATCCGCCCCGAACAACACTTATAATCAAACAAATGCAGACTCGGAACAGGATGCTCGTATGTAGTGTGTGAAACCAGGCAAGTGATCACCTGGGTCGTTTCCCAACGAGGTGTGAATGGAAAACTGTGAAAAGCTTTGGATTAAAGTGATTTGATGAATCAGATGTTTTGATTTTGCTTTAACAAGATAAAATCTATTAAATAGAAGCTATCACTATTTTTCTGAATCGTTTAATCTAAATTACACTAAAACGATTATATTTTACGCTAAAAACGTAAATCGGGAATTAATTAAAACGCGATTAATACTAAGGTATATGCAAAATTAACTCTACAAGTGATCTAATATTTTTTTATAACTTAAAAATGACAAAAGAAAATTATAGAAAAAAGATTTATATTTTTTTAGACTTTTATATTTTTTATTATAATTTAATTACTAAATTTAACTAATAAATAGATTTAAAATACTAAACTTATTCAAAAAATTACGAAACTTTTTATATAAATACTACAAGTTATTACTGATCTAATAAAAATAAAATTGGAAAAGGTGGCTTATTCTAATAAGCTACAAAAAAAACTGGAAAGCTAATAAGTTTATTTAAGTTAAACTACTAACATATATATTAAATATTAAAAAGTGCAAACATTTAATGAAAAGGAAGCACTAGCACAATGGTTGAGTCTTGGGTTAGTGTACGTAAGGTCACTGGTTCGATGCCCAGTTTAACAATTTTTTGCTATCTTTTATTTTTTTGAGATTTTCTTTTTGCAAATTAACTATAAGCTAATAATATGACTTTTTTCTAACTGGACTTATTTTTGAACTCACGAAATAAGCTGCAAAAACAGCTTATGGGGGCTGCAGTTAAGCTTAAAGCTTTATAGAACTAAGTTGGTTGCTGGTATTTGCGCACACCAGGGCAAAATGGGGTCTGTTCGAGGGCAACTTTCGAGGCTTTGGAAAGATCTAAAAATCGAACTAAAATTACCTATTAAACTTAAGCTAGTGAAGTTTAAGAATCAAGAAAAACTAGCTTATGAGAGCTTGTGGTTGGTGAGATAAAAATTCACAAAGATTCGAAAAACCTAAGAAAAGACTGCAGTATGCAGTCTTGCTTACTGATTTGGTGCTACTTTCTTGCACACTTGTGCAATGGCCTAGGGTCTTTAAAGATTGACTAAGTGAACGAGTTGAGATGCAATAATGCCAAGAAAATGGCTTGAACAAGCTTGTGGCTGAATTGAGCTTGTTATAGCTCTTGACAGTCCACAATTCCCACAGTGGGTAAAAAATGGTTCTAACTTGTTATATTGCTACTAAAAACTTCAAAAGAGCTTCTAAGGACTTAAATTAGCTTGTTCAAACTTAGGCTAGTGGTCAAGGAATAGTATCAAGGGTGTTTGGCTGGTTTTTCTGTGCTAACCCAAACAGTCTTTTAGTGGACTGTTTTGATGTTTTCTAAGTGAAATGATTCTAATAAGCTTCGAATTGAATTCTAATTGGACTGGTAAGTTACTAAGCTTATGAAAATGACTTGTGAATGGAAATTAAGTGATTTTAATTAAGCTAGCTTGTATATACTATTTTTGGCTTTTATTTAGTTTTTAAGGTGAAATGATGAACAAGACAATTTAGACTAAAGGACTTGAATGAAAAGTTGTTAAGAACTAATGATAAGCTAAAATTGACAAAGACAAGTTATAAAGAGCTTATGGAACAGTAATTGCAATTTAAGCTAATAATGAAAAGGAGCTTACAATCGAAATAGCAATGAGACTGAGAACCAAGGAAAAAGTACCACACCTATAGCTTTCCACAAAGCACTATAACCAAGGCAATCCAGTATAGCTCTTGCTCCAGCTTTCTTCTACAGATTTCTAGTTTAATTTCCTAATTTACTTGATTTCTTTTTGATTTTTCTTTTTTTAATGATTATTGCTGATTAACTGAATCCAAAAGCTTATATAGCTTACTGTGAACTACATAGTGTTTGTTAGAATCCTTTAACAACATACATCAACAGAATTTAAAATGACTTGTAATGAAAATGGTACGAATTCAAAATACTTTGAAAGTTAAAGATAGATTGAAACTGAGTGAACAAGGTTGTTTATTACACTTTAGCAAATACAACAAACACCTGTGAAACAAAAATTGAAGATTACACTAGGTGACAACTAGATTAATTAAACTAGTTTGATCATAAACTAGATTATAATTATGATGATTCTTCTCTCCTTCCTTCTTCTGTATTTATCAACACATTTGCTCCAACTTGGTCAAACATCTATTCCCACTTCATCTTGACCATTGAAAGTCTGTAATCAATCCAAACCGTTTAAACATGTTTTTGGCGCCAAATCTTTACACGTGGCATTGAGGCGGTTTGAGTCTAATTAAAGAATTTTGTTGTAATGTGGAAGATATTAGAGATGTTTTGTGATATCTTGGGGCCAAGTTGGAGAGGTATTAAGTAAAACCGTGTGCTGGTATTGAACAGGGGTGGTTTTGGGTTGAAAAGGGGTGGGGAACGCATTTATTGTGGCGTGTTTAGGGTTGAAAGGGTGGTGGAGAGTGGGTAGTAAAGTAGGGGTGAGCTGGAAGGGGGTGAGGTGGTGTTTACAGGTGGAAAGGTGAAGCAGTGGTGGTATGGTTTGGGAGGAAGAAGAAAACGGGGTAGGGGTTTTTGTTTTGGGTCAACGCAGGTCAAACGGGAGTGGGCTGGTTTCATTTTGGGCCAAGGGTAAGTGTGGGTGGGCTAGGATAGAAGGGTATGGGCTGGTAAGGGGTGTTGGATTAGGCTTGGTTTTGTTTTGGATTTGGATATTGGATTTGTTTATTAAATCCGGATTTGGTTTTAGTTACAAGGACCAATTATGTAATTTTCTGAAAGTTGAGGGGCTGAGTTTGCAAATTTCCAAACTATCTTCAAAGGACTAAACCTGCCACAAATCAATAACACAAGGACCATATTTATTTTTCTCAAAGTTTTTAAATCCCAGGGACCATTTTTGTCCATTTTGCAAAGTTCAGGGACTAAACTTGTAATTTTATGAAACTTCACACCAAAGGACTATATATGTTTATTTGTGATTCAAAAGGACCTTTGGTGACTTTTCCTGTTTTTAGAATAACCAGGGACTAGTTTTGACAACTTTTGAAAGTTGAGGGACTGAAACTGCCAATTATGCAAACTTTGTTCGTTTTTCAATTGTTTTTAAACATTTTGCATCTTAAACATATAAAACACCATTTTGGGATAATTTCAGTATTATGATGCATTTCTGAGTGTTTTTGGATGTTTTGGCAGCTCAGATTAGGTAAAAATGATGAGTATTTAGACACTCATCAACGGGGGTTAACTAACCAGTGTAGTTAGTTAATAACACATAACATATAAAGGCTATTTGGGTGTAATCCTAGAAATTTACCAATTTAGACAAGTCATTCCAATTATATAAATAATACTTATTATGGTGGTCTCGAATAGTATACAAGCCAAGTTCTAAAGTTTACAAGTCACCGGCACACTCATAGATTTGTGAATTTTGAAAAATCACAATTTTTGAAAATAACGTCATGTGTGCAGCTATGCAACTTAGATCTTAAACAAAAACATGCTAAAAATTTTAAATTTTGATATCTTAAACAAAAACTTAGATCTTAGGACAAGTAAGTGTTCTAATTCTCCAATCCCCCCACTTAAGTTAAACAACGTCCTCGTTGTTTGTATCAAAGGTTAAAAACTGGAAAATAAAAGAATTAGAACAGAAAAACTCCCCTGAGATTTGCTCGGTATGATCCTCCATTAGTATAAGAGAAAAAAATCATCTTTCTTGTGGATTAGAACGTTTAAGCTTCATAATTGATGTATCCACAGGAAATGCAGGAATCTATAATACCACCAAGGCTTTAAACACACCTAAGTTAAGAAGGTTCAAACTTGCATAATACATTAGTAGTTAGGAAAAATAAAATGTAAAAATTAAAATGAAAATCATCAGGTCAGTCGATGCGCCGTATCTTATTGAAGAAGATACGCCGTATCGAGCCTGGAATAAATACGAATCAGAATAGAAGATGCGTCGCATCCTTAACCAGGGATGCGCCGCATTAAAATAAACTGATAAAAAGTTTTAAAGTTAAAAATAAAAAATGCAGAAAAATAAGGTAAGATATGACCAGTGCAGGAGATGCGTCGCATCTCAGGATCGAGATGTGCCGTATCCTCTGCGGGCCTGACTGACTCGACATAGAACATAAAAGTAAAATAAAAGATAAGCATGGGTTCCCCTCCACGAAGCGCTTGTTTTTGTTCGAGTCACGAGCCTGACTCCACCCTTATTTACTGTGTAATAGGGTGTTGTTCCCCCCACTTGGGATCAAGTGCGGGTGATAGTAGCAATAAACACGAAAAGAGTATAAATTTGCTAGTAAAGATGGAAGAAATAAATAAAAATCATACCCTGGCAATATATGTACACCTTTCCTATCCTTACCAGATTTGGTTGATAAATTGTATGACTTGACCACTCCATCTGAAAGAGTAGTGTGTTGAGGAAAAATGAGTCTCCTTTCTTCTTGGTTAGTCTCTTTGGTAGTAAGGCGTCCCTTGACATCCGCAGAAGATGAGAAAGGGTCTTTGGCAAGTAAAAGTTCGAGTTCCTCAATAACCTTCATAGGGTCGAAATCATCATCTTCATCAATCATAGCAATGTTAAAGAGCTCATCACCAAACTCTTCTTCGAGCTCCACCAAATATGGGTTGATCACAGGTGCTTCAATAGGTAGTGTAATAAATTTCACCTCATCATCTTTTTGTTTTGCAACCTGTTTAGGAAAACTAGCAAGATTATTAGTAACGGGATTAATAATATTAAACAAATTTGTACCACTTTGTGTTGTAAGTGACTCCAATTCATCTAGTGAATCTCCATCTTCAACTAGTGGTCTTGCAATTTCAGCATCGCCCCGAATTTCATCCTTAAATAAGTAATCCCAGATTTCTTCAAAATCCCTCGTTGGGTCAAAATCTGGCTTATCCGTTCCACACCTAAATACTTCCGTTTGTTGTGGTAACTGCGGTATGCTATCGTACGCAATAGCATCAAACTTTTCAATATCAGAATACTCATTATCTTCATCCGAGGGAATATTATCATGGTGTTTTTGATATGATGAGAATATATCTTCCACCTCGGGTGGAAAATCACAAGTAATAGCACTATACACCATTGTCCCACATTCATCTTCATTTTCATCATAAGCACTTTCGGATGAATAAGCTTCTTTGTAAACAATTGCCGGATTTTCATTCAAATCAAACATTTGTGACTCTTCTTCATCTTGGGCAACTTCCGGAGAAATAACATCATCAATAACTATTGCCGGAAACCTAATTGCACCAAAATCGTATGATTCTTCTTCATCTTCATCATTTGATAATTCCAAGTGTGTTGAAATGGCAATTTGTTTCTTTCTTTCCTTGACTTTTCTTGTCCTAAAATCAAGTATTCTTCCATAGTGATTTCTTTCGTATTAATGACTTGCTCACCATATCTTGCTCTTTTCCAATCATACACCTGATTATTGCTCAAGGCTCTTTCCTTTATAAGCTTGAGATATTCTTCCATTGTAATATCCGGATCGTCCATCTTCCTGAAATAAAACTTACTCGTGCAAAATAAGAGTGAAACAATCAAAGTAAAATAAAAGCTTCTGATATCTGCTGTTGATGCGCCGTATCCTACAAATGGGATACGCCGTATCTTAATACGTTAAAAATAAATCAAACTTTTATTCAGAAAAGCAATACGCCGCGCTAGATAAATCAAATGCGCCGTATGTTTAAATAATCAAAAATTAGTTATACTTATAAAAATTTAATGCGCCGTATCAGCAAAAACTAATACGCCGTTACTTCGTTACGTTCCAAAATATAATATTTTTGATTATCAGAAAAGATGCGCCGTATCGACAAAATCGATGCGTCGCTTCTCGTTATTTAATGAATTCGAAAACTGTTTTTAATAATTAATGCGCGGTATCTGTAAAAACAGATGCGGCGTATATCGTTAGGGTTTTGAAAAAATTTTCTGATTAAAAACAAAACACGTCGTATCTAGGGGATAGATGCGTCGCACTCGAATTATTAAATAAGATGCTGTATAAAAATTAAAAACGCAATGCGCCGTATCTATGAAAATAGATGCGCCGTATCGTTTGAATAAGCTCAGTACAACGATAGCAGAATATAGAAAATACGAAAAATAAAAACAAATAAAAACAAACCAAAATAAACACAAATAAAAGAAAATAAAAACACACGAAAACAGAAAATATGCGAATAATACAATGAATGCAATTTAACTAATATACAACACGGTTAGCGGTTAGATTAAAAATTAAAAAGAAAAACCTAATTAAAATACTAATCAAATTAACAGATAATAACAATTCACTCCCCGGCAGCGGCGCCAAAAACTTGATGCGCGTGTGCGTATGCTCTAATTTATACCCACGGTATGTCATTGTGGTTTTAGCAGTATTCAAGTTTTAAATTTATATTTAGCCGACTTATCAATAACACACACACTTTAACGAGCAGTGTACCCGGTAAGTATGAATATAATGGTAAGTAGAGTGTCGATCACTAAGAGTGGAACGTATTATCTAGTTATTCTAATCAGTATTTTAATATCTTAAGTTAGCTTTACAACCTAATCTAACGCAAGGGGGTTCAGCCTGAGAGACTGGCACAGTTTGGTTGCAATTAAATAATAAACTAAACCAATAGGCACGAATCAGCGAGTAGCACACACGTACACAGATAAATACTCGAGACAATAAGAAGACCTGTCCTGATAGTTAAGTAGCTTGTCACTTGTTTTATTGCTAGTTTTATATGAAGTGTATAGTTCGATGCAATGCACCGAGATTAAGTCCTTTCTCGTTGGTTCTAATCTTATCGGCGAGTAAACCCTTAATGATTACTTATGACTATCCTATTTATCTTTCTTCCTACTTTTCTACAGACGATAGAATGCATAGGCGATCTAATAAATAGGCGAGGGCAGAGGCATGGCGACCCGATCAACGCTCAGCTAGACACAGAGGTTATCAATGCACTAATAAAAGTCACCAAAGACATCAACATATAAACTTTAATTAATGGGAAAGCAGTTTTAAGGGAGTGCAACCTTTCCGTTGTCACGTTACACAAGCCACCAATCCTGATGAATTAAAGTTTACTAACACAATAAAACAAAACTACTTAATGAATTAAATACATGCAGGACCTTCTTACAGCTCTTGTATCTTCGTTCAAGGTGTGTCTTGTGCTGCTACTTCGACTGAATTCGTCCTAGGGTTTCTGTCTTCTCGTACTTAGCTAAATGTCGAACCTCGAATTTCGTCTGGTCTTGGGGTATTTATAGTTTCTGTCTGAGGGTAAGATGCGGCGCATCTAATAAGTAGATGCGGCGCATTGACTTAACTTCGCTTGGGGTCCAAGATTAATATATTCAGGAATATTCGTACACCGCCAGAAGATGCGGCGTAACTCCATTTATAGATGCGGCGCATGTCCTCTTGTATCTTGGATCGTATCTTGTGAAATCTTGATAGTGATGCGCCGTATGTAATAAGCAAGATGCGGCGCATCTGGAGCAGAATGTCTTGATCTTGTACATTTCAGTAGACTCTTAACTTCTTGCTTGTTTTGCTCCATAATTAGTCCATAATCGCTCAGTTTCACATAATACTTGTTTTTACCTGAGAATTACAAAAGTAAACATTAATGTATCAATTCTCACAGATAATATAATAAAACAAGTCAAATAAATAGGATAAATGACGGTAATAAAATGTACTTATTTGAGTTCATCACCCGTAAGCGCTGGATGATTATTACTAACAGTTTTATGCAGCTACCCTTAAACATCCATTAACCATCATCCCATACATCAAACATCTTCACCTCAGCATACTCATACTTATGAAGAACATCCCTCATCAAAGCTCAAGTGTTAAAAGTTCAAGACAACGAGATCAAGTTAAAGACAAAGTGTAACAACCAAGTCAAGAGGGTAATCAAGATGTCAAGAACAAGTTCATATGTCAAATGATGAAAGATTAAGAGGAGATTGTTAGCAAAGGAAGATTTTTAGCAGAAGTTTACAGTCCAAGATGTATGAATATGTTGGAGGACACGACGCATCATCACGAGAAGATTTTGATCAAGGCAAAGAACATCCACCAAAGGACGATTACTTTGAAGATCACAATGCATGAAGGAACATTGATTGAAGATTATTCTACATTGACACACAAAGTTAAAGACGTTGAAGACAAAAGATCATTCGCTAGAGCATTATTGAAATGACCATCCCTTAGGGGGAGATTGTTAGCTTTTATATTTTATAGAAAAGTGATGGTCATTTGTATGTGTATTTAAATGTGTGTCGTGTAGTATAATCAACCATATGTAAGACTTGTGTTGGACTTTGATTAGTAAATTTCAAGAAATATAATAAAAGCCCAAGTCCAACACAAGCCCAACCAAAGCCTTTTAGGGCAACAAAGGCTTCCATTCTCAACTATAAATACACACACTCTCCACCATATTTTGTGTGCCTCTTAGTCTTGTAATGGTGTGAGAGAGTGTATGTGTTTTTGTATTCCATGTTCTCTTAAGGTTTGATATAATAACATTCGGCTATGGTTTATCTTATACACGCATCATTCTTCTTCATCTTTTCTTCTTTACTGATCTAAGAGTGTCGCGTATTGTTTAGAGTAGTAATATAGATTAGTTTGTTTAGTTAAGGTTGTTCGATCTAGTATTAACAAGTGGTATCATTCGCCTTACATTGATTTAGGTTCTAGTTGTGTTTGTTTTGAGATCTACGTGGGTTATTTAAGAAAAAAGGTTCAAACTTTTTACTTTGTTCGACTTATTTCGTGAGTTTTACTAGTAAAGGTTCAAGCTTTTTTAGTGATTACGTGCATATTAGTGAAAAAGGTTAAAACTTTTTGTGTTGATCGTGCGTTTAAAGTCAAAAATTGTGAGCTGTTTGTTATTTTGACGAGAAAAAGTTGAGTTCATGGGTGAAAATATGCTTCAAAGGTCCTCGTTCGATTCTTCTTGGCTACGATTTGGAGTTTTATTGCTTTTCTTGTATAAGAAAAACAATCAAAAGTACTTCTCGACATCGAAAAATATCTAATCCTTGTATAAGGATTTGCGATAAGTTAGGGTTTGTCGCAATTTGAATTGCTATAACTTAGGGTTTATGGCAATTGGATTGATCTTTTATCGCGAATCAACAAACTGAGGTCTATCGCAATTGAGACAAGTCTGCTCTTATCGCAATTGGCAAAAAGGTTCTATCGCAATTGAAGGCTTATCGCAAATCACTCCTCGGGCATTTTTATCGCAAATCAATCACAAGCTCATCTGACATCGGACAACAAAGGGTTATCGCAAATCATATATCGGACAGAACTGAACTTTCAGACTTTGGCAGATTCAGCCCCTCGCATTTGCTACAGCATTTGTGAACTTCCGGATTTGACAGAATTAACCCTTGCACTTTACATAAACATTGTTCAACTTAATTAACTTTTATAAATTTGCTTCGATCGTGATTTCTTCAACAACGAAAGTGAACTCGGTATTTTTGCGCTTGTATAAGTGTAGAAAATACTTCGACAATCGGATATCTACTCTCTTGTATAAGAGTGTTAGATCGTTTTATAGAAGTTATCAATTTATATAAATTAGATATTTCTATCTAAATTGAAATTTTACCATAATTTGTATAAATTCTGGTCAAATTGAAATTTCTATAGAAATTGACATTTTATCTAAATTCTAATTTACATAAATTTTGTCGAAGTATAATCTTTTGTTTTTGTCTAAATTATAGTCTAGTCAAATTTAGTAACTTTATTTAAATTGTTTTGTTTATCTAAATTGTAAACTCAAAGATCATCAACAACATCATCAAAGTTTTACCTTCAAAAATCACAACACCTATTTCTTTGCAACTATCCTGAATCAATCAACCTTATCATACAACAACAACAATGACTACTCAACAAGACATCCATGCAGCTGGTGCTGAAAACCGTCCTCCCATGCTAGAGAAAGGCAGTTATCTTCCATGGACAAGCCGTATGCTTCGTTACTTGAAAACAAAACCTAATGGACAAGGCAAACTCCTGATCAACTCCATCGTGTGTCTCTAAACAATCACTCTACTAATCTCATTCGTAAAATCCTTTTTCATTTCTACACATTTTTACTATGCTCTTCGTTTGTAGACATATAAGTATACAACACACGTATACCGCGCTTAATCTTCTCTACGAGGAATTCTGAGTTGCCCACTAGAGGGTAGATTTCAGCTTACTTCAGATCCTCTTCTAACCTTTAATCTTTCACCTTTGAAGATTTTGGAAAAGAAATAAAATAATAGAAGGTCAGATTATCAACGTCCACATGCTCAAATCCAACATTGGTGGTTCATCATTCACTATCAGAGTGGTCGAAGTTAGATCACTCTGTTCGAAATAGATCTTTGAATTCTAAGCATACCTGATCTTCCACAAGTGCCATGTTTGAACAAAAATTGGAATATTTTCAAAACTACAAGCTATCAAGTTAAAGGGTTAAAAAGTCAGGCAAGTGACCTTAAAGCTAAAAGCATTAAAGCTAAAAGTAAGTAGAGTAGTTCAAAGGATTAAACACTGCTAGTATTATTTATTATATCCCCCATAACTGGACCATTCAAAAACAAACACCAAAATGCAAAATATGAATAACCGACAGTATCCATGTGGGGGGTGCTTCATTCTAACTGCTACATATCTTCCAATTTCCAACAAAACCTATCAACACTATATTCAGCTAAACAGAGACCCATCTTCAAGAGGTGGTTCTGTCATTCGCATCTTTTTGGTAGGATGCTGCACATCTGATTCCAGGCCCCGGGGACTCACCGGAACCAGTGGACCCATTTGCTTGCATTTTGGAAAAATGAGAAGATAACGTAAGATTATAAGCACAACCGTTACCATTATCGTTATTACCAGGTATTTCCACATGCTCCATTAATGGTGATCTTGGTTCATGTCTTATCTCCATGAAGTCGACTTCATTCATTTGCTTATTACTATTCACAACTTCTAATGAATCTTCACATCCTGAAATTGATGTTTGTGGCGATGTTTCATAAAAGTTACTGTTTCTGAGATTCTGGGATGAATATGGGATTTCAGGTGCGATTCCATTGTCTTGCTCAAGATCAATTTCTGTCAGAGAATAAACAGATTGTCCTCCGTTTTCTATATTTCCCTGTTTTACAATGAAAGCCATGTTATGTCAGACTAAAATGTCAAAATTAACCCAAAACAGTCATCAACAGGTCAAATTAGGGTTACGGTTATCTCTAATGGATCAAAAGGCTCAAAAGCCACCCAAAGTTTATTTACAATGCATAAAACTTCCAACTCATGTTATTCAAAAGTATAAATTATTTTTAAGGCACTAATTATTTATAGAAATTTTTTTTAAAAAATGGAAAAAGGTGTTTCGGGTAAACCCAACTGACCTGACCCGTACACCGTTTTGACCTGTTACCCAACCTGCCCATTTTGCCACATGTAGTTTAGGACTTCACATGACAAAAACTAGAACAGAATTACCTCAAGTGATGGCGCTAGGGAGCTTTTGTACCCATCAAATGTTGCCTCGTTGAAAGACGGAAATTGCATGCTCAGAAATGATCTTGGTTCAAATGTTGGTTTTAAGGATTCAGTAGGACCCACAGGACATGGTTCAGTTGTCATAGTTAATGATGGTAACAAAGAAATTTCAATTTCATCATCATCATAAGCAGTTTCTATATGGAAGTTATCACCCTTTTAAGGGATGCATCAGCAGGCGGAAACCAGTCCATATTTAGCTGAAAAATATGTGATTCGTATTAACTTTAAGAATAATAATCCAGAAAAACTAGCACATAGTCACGATACAAGATGCTGAACAAATGGAGTGACGTCAAGTATATTATAAAGTACCATAAAAAGTATCTTTATTTGCTTAAATGTCAATACGTAGTATTAAATAGTTGGTTCAAATCCTCAATGTTCTTAGTAGAAAAATAAATTAGACATGTAACTAAAACTGATGCTATGAGGTTGAAAGATGAGTCAGTTTACTTACAAATTCGACACTCTGAGATATTTTGAATGGATTGAAATTAATTGAAGCCTGTTCCAAAAAGAGTTCTACATAATGGAGCAAGAGTAGACCACAGTCATATGAATTTGGCTGCTGCGGTAACTGCACAAACAACAAGATTCCAGATTCAACAAGTGAGAATGTAAAAACTGATTGCACTAACAAGGCCACGTTTGCCGTTACTAGTGTTTTTTATTTTTCCGTGCCTGTTTCAAAAAGCATAAACTCGTAAAACGGATGTTTGGAAAGCCCCCCCCCCCCCCAACAACAACAAAAAAAAGGGAAAATGTGCCCCATATTAGTAAGGAAATGTTATATTGTGTGATAAAATTTATCGAGTTACATAAAGAGAATATGCTTTAAAAAGTACACAAGTCAGAAAAACACACACGCTACCTCAAGTGAGATGAAGCGTAAATTATCAAATCTTGAACAAATATCTTGAGACGTCTCAGGTGCCCTCCCTCTCCATTCTTCTTTAAGGTAACTGCATTGACATATCCACATGTAAACCACAATTGTTCGATTATACAAGTTTGAAAACACGATACAAGTTGACAAAGGGGGACAGTAAAACTTGGGAAACACGGTAAACGGAAAAATTTTAGAAGCCGACCTCGCTATCTCTGACAAAGTGTAAGAAGCAGACTTGTTTTATAACTTGAACTTATAAAACAAAACATGATCAAATGCTACCTTTGCATAAGACCGTTCAAGCCAGTATGATTGCCTCGAATAGGATCCATATGCAGAACGCATGGCACTTTACTTAACTTGGTTACATCTTCATCTAAGCATGAACATAGCTTTAGAATAGGAATTATCGCCTTCGATATGCATGACAAGATATAAGAAAAATGAAAGACAGACCTTGGTGTTAGAATATGTGAATCATATGAAAGCTATAAACACATAATATCATCAAGAACACGCAACAGAAAGATCTACAAGAACAAGTAATTAATTAAACTAAATAGACACGTACCTTATTGATTCCTAGCAAGAAAAAGGAATCTCTTCAACAAGAACAAGTTATATAAACCCTAATTGGGATTATATATGGATCGACTAACACCAAACACACTAGCTAAAATAATCTAGTTACTCGCTCTTGTACACACGTAATCTAGCTTTCCAACGGGAAAAGCTAGGTTCAAGAATCACAAACAACACCAACACTTGTAAGCAATTTAGATCGACCAAGTTCTAGTGAACTTAAAAAATGGATCGACTAAATATGTGCTTGGAGAAGAAGAGGAGAAAGAAGTTGGCAAGTTAGGGATTCAATATTAGATGTAAACCAAATACAAGTGAATTGTATTTATAGGCAAACCCTAAAACCCCAAACTTGCTCCCTACTCCATCATGAACCGACTTCAAGCCCAAGGTGGGCATTCTGCCGATCCAACCCACTCCATGGGTTTCTAGATCCTTCTAACTCCCTTTTGCATAATTAGTCCTTTAACGGTCGTTATCTCTAACCCCGTTAAGTTCTAACCGTCGTTAAGTATTTTGTTTGTGAAATGAATAAATAAATACATAAAATATATTTAATTATTCAACCATTGGAACTCTCACGTTATTGTGTGCAATCCCGAGTCTCGGGTTCGAAACCGGACATACGTATATTAAAAGTTATACATTAAACCTAACAGCTCCCACTTGGATAACGATTAATATAGTAATGACATGGGCTAGTCTAGCTTAACAGATCCCAATGCCCTTAGCTTGATCCGAGTATGGTTTTCCTGGAAAAAAACCACGTGATGATTTAATCATCATACTTATCCTTTTGTTGCTAATACCGCGTTAATTTGGATATGGATCTTTGTCATTCCATAATTAACAGTAGTTTCTCGTTTATACATAATTGAACAAGATTACCAAAACATCTGAATGTCTTCCAGATAGACTTTGGGCGTGCGCACGCAAACATCTTGTTAATCATACGAGTGGCCAAGCAGTATTAAACTTCAACACAAAGTTGAAGGAACAAATCCTTTATTGACTGCGAGCATAACCCTCGAACTTCGCATCACTTTTGAAAATAGCCCTTATAACTACCTTTTACGGATAGCATTAGACTATCTCACAGAAAATGAGCTACATCCTCGGCAATTATCTGGCATCTCAAGTCTGAGGATAAATATTCATGATATACTTGATGACTATGATCCATAAAGTATAATCATGTGGTTAGGATAAGTCCTATATTCAATTTATCCAATATTGAATATCATGTGACATTGGTGTCTCAACCTTACAGTACATTCTACCAATCCTCACATTTGTCTTAGTTCAATAATATTCCCATATTATTAATTGACAACGGACTATTTAGAATAAATAAATTATTCACGGATTTAAACATGCAAATATAGGACACAAATATTAATAATGATAATAAACGTTATCCGCACTTTATTTCATTAAAATAATAATCGTTTACACGTCCCTATCGAAATACTAATCCAACAGATTTACATGAAACTATCTGCTAAACGAAGACCAATACCCTGAGCATGACGAGTAAACGTTTCCTTAGGTAATGCCTTCGTGAAAGGATCAGCCAGATTGTCATATGTGTGAACTTTGAGTACTCTTATTTCACCATCATCGACATGTTCTCGAACATAGTGATACTTTCTTTTAAAGTGTCTGGCGCCTTTCATAACTCCAGGTTCATTGGCGAATGTGATTGCAGCAGAGTTGTCGCAATACACATTTATAGGTAATTCTATTGAAGGCATCACTCCAAGATCCTTAATGAATTTCCTTATCCAAACAGCTTCTTGTGCTGCTTCCGATGCAGCAATGTACTCAGCTTCTGTAGCAGACATGGTCATTGTACTCTGCTTCTTACTCTTCCAGTCCACAGCTCCTCCATTTATGACAAAAACGTAACCCGTCTGAGACTTCGTATCATCTTTATCAGTCTGAAAGGACGCATCGCAGAAACCTGTAACATTCAGTTCTACGTCTGGATTTCCCCCGAAAACTAGAAACATATCTTTAGTATTCCTTAAATACTTAAGAATGTTCTTTACAACATGCCAGTGATCTTTTCCTGGATTCTGCTGATAACGACTGGTCAAATTTTGAGCGAACGCCACATCTGGCCTTGTACATCTAACTGCATACATGATAGATCCTACTGCCGAAGCATACAGAACTTTCTTCATGTATGCCACCTCTTCAGGTGTAGAAGCACACATTTCGCTACATAAGCCATGTTTCACTTGCATGGGCAAATATCCCTTCTTGGAATTTTGCATATTGAATCTCTTCAATATTTTATCCATGTAAGAACTTTGGCTTAATCCGATTAACCGTTTAGATCTGTCTCTATAGATCTTGATTCCAAGGATGTAAGTTGCTTCTCCTAAATCCTTCATGGCAAAGCAACTACCAAGATAATCCTTAACTTCATTAAGGCTTGGTATATCACTTCCCATGATTAATATGTCATCGACATATAAGACAAGAAAAGTAGTGCTACTCCCACTAACTTTGTGGTATACACATGGCTCATCGAAATTTTGAGTAAATCCAAACTTCTTGATTTCCTCATCAAATTTCTTATTCCATTGCCTGGATGCTTGCTTTAATCCATAAATGGATCTTTGAAGTTTGCATACACGCTCAGGAAATTTTGGATTCACAAACCCCTCAGGTTGCGCCATATAGATGTCTTCATCTAGGCGACCATTTAGAAAGGCGGTTTTGACATCCATTTTCCAAATCTCATAGTTATAGTAGGCAGCTATGGCTATAAGAATCCTAATAGCTCTAATGTCGGCCACAGGAGAAAAGGTCTCCTCATAGTCAACACCGTATGTTTGGGTAAAGCCTTTAGCCACCAAACGAGCTTTGTAGGTGTGTACGTTGCCATCCATGTCAGTCTTTTTCTTGAAGAGCCACTTACACCCAACTACCTTAGCATTGGGTGGAAGGTCTACTTCAATCCAGACTTTATTATCTTTCATGGATTGCATTTCCCCATCCATGGCTACTTGCCATTTGTCCTTTTCAGGACTATTAATGGCAGCCTTATAACTAGTTGGCTCATCAATGTGATCCAATAGTATAGATTCCTCATCCTCTATGTTTAAACATAGACGTTCAGGAGCCTTTGCAGATCTTGAAGACCTACAGACGGGTACCACTTCTACTTCAGGTGGAGGACCTAAACTTCAGGTTCCACAGAAAGTGTGTTAGTGCCTTGAGAAGGTGACGTATCTTCATGATCATTTTCTAGATCATACACTCTCCCACTAAATTCTTGAGATATTAGATTATCCTCAAGAAATTCACCGTACCTAGCCACGATGACCTTATTTTCAGGTGGGAAGTAAAAGTAGTAACCCTTCGTTTCCTTAGGGTATCCTACGAAGATACACTTAACAGATCTTTGTTGGAGTTTGTCAGGTGAGTCACGTTTAACAAACGCCTCACAACCCCAGATCTTTAAGTAAGAAAAGTTGGGAGCTTTTCCAGTCCATACTTCATATGGAGTCTTATCAACCTTCTTAGTTGGAATCCTATTCAATATGTGAACAGCCGTTTCAAGAGCATAATCCCAAAAGGATAAGGGAAGAGTTGTAAGATTAAACATGGATCGTACCATATCTAACAAGGTACGATTTCTCCTTTCAGATACACCATTTTGCTGTGGCGTATAAGGAGAAGTGAGTTGTTGCACGATGCCACACTCATTTCCATAATCCTTAAACTCTTGGCTTAAATACTCACCACCACGATCGGATCGAAGTGCCTTAATCTTCTTTCCGAGTTGTAATTCTACTTCATTTTTAAAGACCTTGAATGTCTCAAAGACTTCATGTTTATGTTTAAGTAAATAAACATAACCATAACGACTATAGTCATCCGTGAAGGTCAAGAAGTAGGTAGCACCTCGTTTTGACACGTGTCTAAGTGGACCACACACATCCGTGTGTATCAATCCAAGTAGATCCGAAGCCTTTTCCATATTGCTATGAAAAGGTTTCTTTGTCATCTTCCCAGATATGCAAGATTCGCATTTATCAACTGAATCATCATTGATATTTTTCAAAAGCCCATCGTGTTGCAGCTTTTCCATGCGTTTCTTGCCTATGTGAGCAAGACGACAGTGACATAAATAAGACGAGTCCAAGTTAGACTTGACTCTCTTATTTCCGATGCTATACATAGAATTATTTCTATTGGATACATGGTTCTCCATGTCAATTTCAAACACACCATTTAATGGAATAGCATGAAAGTAAAAAACAGAATTTAAAGAAACAGAAATTCCATTATCATTAAAAGTATGCTTAAAACCCAAATCCAATAACAAAAAAACTGAAACGACACCTCTAACAATAGAAGGTGCGTAATGACAATTGTTTAACACTAAAATTAAACCAGAAGGTAAAACTAGCTCAAAAGTCCCTATGGCTTCTACTGCTGCACGTATTCCATTTCCCACGTACAAGTAGCATTCCCCATAGTTCAGCTTCTTCGCTCCTCTAAGCCCCTGCGATGTATTACAAATGTGAGTACCACATCCTGTATCATATATCCAGGCATTTTGCTTACGAGGAAAAGAAAACAATTCAACCATAAAAATACCTGAAGTGCTGGCGCCCTGCCCAGCCTTGGCATTCTTATTCTTGCGACACTCCTCAAGTAGCAATAGACAGTCCCTCTTCCAATGTCCAGGAGTATTGCAGTGGTGACAAGCAGTCATATCCTTTTTAGGATGATCCTTATTGGGAGGAGGATTCTGCTTCTTTGGCTTTTGCTGATAAGTCACAATTTGCTTGCCCTTGTCAGCTTTGCCCTTTCCTTTCTTGTTCATATGCTTCGGTTTACCGGGCTTAGCTACTCTACCACCTCTAATTGCTATAACAGCAGGTGTAGGAGCTTTCTTAGTGAGTCCCTTCTCATGTTCAATGAGCATTGCATGCAAGTCAGAAAATGTCTTCCCCTTGCAATGCATGTTAAAGTTGCACAAGAAGTCACCATACAATTCCTCATTAAGGGATTTGTTGATGAGGCCAACTTTAACGTCTTCCACATACCCGCAATCAAGTGCATCTAATTGGTCAAGATAACCTTTCATTTCAAGCACATGAGTACTTACGGGTGTTGTTGCTTCCTGCTTGCACTTGCCTAAGTTGTCAAGTACATCATACAATTCCGCCATGGGAGGTTTCTGAAACATGCGTGTCAGTTCCTCAATCATGTCTTTCAGGCCATATTTCTCAAACTGTTTTACCAGCTGAGTGTCCATTCCCGATAGCATGAGACAAGCCGCATCATTGTGCTTGTCATAAGCTTCATTGAACTCCCTAAGTATTTCATTAGGCGAGTTTGCAGGAGGAGCAACCGGAAGGGGCTCACTAAGACATTCATAACGTTTGGCAATCCTAAGAACAAGCCTTAGATTGCGATACCAATCATTGAAATTCTTAGCCCCAGTCAATTTCTCTTTTTCAAGCATCATCTTGAAACAAGAGGTTAAGTTTGACGAGTTTCCGGGTTGGGCCATTTCTACAGAAAAAAGTTCAAAAGTTAGTACTTTCGGTAATAAACATTTCAAGAAAATTAAACACCCATTGGTTTTAAAAAAACCATTTAATTTTCACTGAAAACTAGGATCCTAATTGACGCCGTTTCATTACATCAGCTTTGGCTGCTAGCAATGAAAGTGCTCAATAAGGTACGGGATCACCCAATTGCCAATGTCAAATTGCAATTCCTAGAAATCTTGGGACTTACATTATATTGCCAACATCAATTGCAAAATGTAAGCATGTTTCATCCCCAAATCTTTATGCCTTGGCGCCGTTCCATTACATCAGCTTTGGCTGCTAGTAATGAAAGTGCCCAATTAAGTTAACCAACTTAAGAAACTGTAAATTGACGTCGTTTTATTGCATTCAACTTTGGCTGCTAGCAATAAAAGTACTCAATTTTATCCTTAGACAACCACCCTTTGAACATCAACATTCAGCTTTGGCTGCTAGTGATGTAGGATGAAACCTTAGGTGTTTCTTTTTGTAGTTGGGTGGCATATTACTTAAATTTAAAGGGTAATAAATTTTGATGTGTAAAATCAAAAAATATGTACAAAGATGTCATGCATTCATCTTTGTATCATATATGTTTGCAAAAACAAAACCGTTTACTCATTCGTAGCTCAAATCATCAAAGTTTTTAATTGAGGCGCTGAAAAACTTACAACATTGCCTTAAGATGCTTCGTATTTATCGTGGTGTACTTGGTAAGTCTAAAATTGACGCACAAGCGAGCGTAGGGACGACAACCGCCGAAGCTGGTTAAAACCGTGCCCCTCTAAGGTCACAATTTAATGTGAACCAACCTTAAACCCACTTTTTAGTTTGTCAATTTTAGGTCCGCCGCTTCGACCACTTAGTACAGTCGCAATCAATCAACTAAAAAAATATGATTTTCTTGCTAAAACAATTTTATGTAATAATTTATTAATTGCTAGTCTCGCCTGGGAGCAAATTACCGTGCGAAGCGAACCACTATCGGCACATAAGACTTGGCAATAAATAAAATTACTACAAAGGTTTCATAGTTATTAGTCTTATTTTTTTTTTTATTTGAAAATTACCCTCTTTTGTAGTTACAATCCATCATAATATTAAACACAAAAGATCAAGTAATTACAAAAAATAAATAAACACATAATAACAAATATATGATCATCCACGATATCATATAGCCACATGCAAACCTTTTTCAATAAATCCTAATTAATAATTCTATGTGTAATTAATAATTGTATGTAATTAACAAAACTCCCAATCGGTTTTCGTTCCCATTGTATCCGATTGGTCCACATCCGCCAAATAACTTGGCCGCGTAAGTTTTGGTTAATTAGATACCATATTGCACATAACTTATTAATTAATATGTATATTGAGGTCTTCCCCAATTTAAGATTTATTTAAATCATGTAGCAAATAATTCAATACATAAACATACAAATCATACCATGACAAAATATGCAAGATTTTGTCATGGATTCTATATTGATCACATAATCATGTAGTCCATATTATTATGTCAATATATCACGCACGTATCTAATTAATTAATGACATCACATACGGTATTCACTAATTAATCCCTAAAAATTTCATGCAATCCTAGGGTTTCTTATAGATTTACAAATCAACCATAAAACCCTAAATAAACCATGTGGGTGTCGACCCACTTGGAACCAATTAGGGTTTTTAAAACAAAACCCTAAAATATAATTGCATGTATCTAATCAAGATTCAATTTTTTAGGTTTAAGTAATTAATTACAAGTTCTTAAACGAGGCTCATGATGCCACTGTTAGAATATGTGAATCATATGAAAGCTATAAACACATAATATCATCAAGAACACGCAGCGGAAAGATCTACAAGAACAAGTAATTAATTAAACTAAATAGACACGTACCTTATTGATTCCTAGCAAGAACAAGGAATCTCTTCAACAAGAACAAGTTATATAAACCCTAATTGGGATTATATATGGATCGACTAACACGAAACACACTAGCTAAAATAAGCTAGTTACTCGCTCTTGTACACACGTAATCTAGCGTTCCAATGGGAAAAGCTAGGTTCAAGAATCACAAACAACACCAACACTTGTAAGCAATTTAGATCGACCAAGTTCTAGTGAACTTAAAAAATGGACCGACTAAATATGTGCTTGGAGAAGAAGAGGAGAAAGAAGTTGGCAAGTTAGGGATTCAAGATTAGGTGTAAACCAAATACAAGTGAATTGTATTTATAGGCAAACCCTAAAACCCCAAACTTGCTCCCTACTCCATCATGAACCGACTTCAAGCCCAAGGTGGGCATTCGGCCGATCCAACCCACTCCATGGGTTTCTAGATCCTTCTAACTCCCTTTTGCATAATTAGTCCTTTAACGGTCGTTATCTCTAACCCCGTTAAGTTCTAACCGTCGTTAAGTATTTTTTTTGTGAAATGAATAAATAAATACATAAAATATATTTAATTATTCAACCATTGGAACTCTCACGTTATTGTGTGCAATCCCGAGTCTCGGGTTCAAAAATGGACATACGTATATTAAAAGTTATACATTAAACCTAACACTTGGTATGTGGCCACTTCCCCAAGATGACACATTACGATAAGACTCCAGTGATAGCTGTCAAAAGGCCGGTTAAATTAGTCAAACGAATTCGTAAGCAAGCCAGATTCAAAAGGCTTATAAACTTACTTGTAGTTAACAGGAATAAAGACATAATCTTTCTCAAAAAGGTTCACTTTCCTTGTCCACTTTCTTACACGTTGAAAAGCTTCCTTCCCTTTACAGGCCTCAAGAGGTTCTTTATCTGGGTCAGCTAGCTTTCGAAAGAAGAGACTATTGAGAAAATGGAACCTCGGTCTATCCTCGGGGTTGATTTTGTTCTTTAAGTATCTATCGTCAGTTGAAAATTTGACACTTGTTACTAGCGAAAAATACAAGGTATGCTAAAGTTGCCACTGTAACAGACTAATGGTCAATTAAAAGCATCATCGGAAAGAGGAAACAAGATACGGATTATCATACTTGATATAAAAGTCAATGATGGTGTCATTGACAAAAGTGTTTGGTAGGAGCATATCGACGTCTCTCTTGCCAATAGAAACAGCATCAACTTCCCCTTTTGGATAGACAATTTCTTCAAAAGGTTGATCAAAACTGCAAGCATCCATAACTATGTAAAGTGTACGGATCGACATTAATGCCAAAACACATTGCTCGATGTTTGAACTTATTATATATGCTTTCAACACCAAAGAAAATTTCATTTCACTTACCAGGGAAAATACTTCGGAAAAGATGCTTGGGTATGCCCATGGACAGTGTCCCTGCAACAATAATCCCAAGTTGTCAACATAAAAAAAAATTATCGATTTGATTCTAAAAGATGACCAATTGGACGATATAAGAAATCCCCAACTACACCAAGTCTAATAAGGAGTTTCATAGCATCCTGAAAGAGAGCTGTAACGGTATTCTACTATTGAGAGCAAATCACAGTATATAGATTACAAAGGATATGTTAGTTTTAGCTTATTTTCAGGCTCATGAGCTTATTTTATTCGGCTTCATTTCATAAGCCTATATTTTCGATTTATTTTCCTGCTTATGAGCTGGACATTTAGACCTACAAACTGATTACATACTTCCAGATTGGGATTATGCCATTGACAGATATTATTTACATTCCAATTATAGGTATATCACTCGTGAAATGCAGCAAAAAAGGCTAAAGCAGGCAACATGCTAAATAGCTCACCCTGACTCATATATACCGATCCATAATGTTTTGTATGTGTCATTCAAAGATGTGACTGCTTCCCGTTTCCCATACCAATCAGTGCCAATAAATGCAAACCTCAACTCGGTACCTGAAAAGACGCAAGGAATTAAGAGTAAAGAATTTCAGTTGCACGAATGAAACCACATATCCAAGATATAACCTTTTGTAGTAACCAGGACAAAACCTTTTAGAATTTGATCATTATGTCACATTTTTCAAGGTTAAAAATTCCAATTTACCCTTACATGTGAGCAGTTTGTGGCATACCTAGGGTATGTTTGGCAAAACTAGCTGTAAGCTGTAAACTGCAAAGCTGTTAACATGAGCTACAAACTATATCTTTTTTTTAATAAAAGTGCTTGGTAAGTTAGCTGTTAAATATAATTATAAGATGTAAAATGACATAAAAGGACATATCTATAATTGTAAACAAATGTTTAGAGGGTATATCAGTAATTTATAGTTTTAACAGCTCCAAGATATTTAAAAAGCTTCATGAATCAGCTTTTCATTTAGGAGCTATTTGTTTAAAATAAAAGCTTGAAGTTAATGTATCCAAACGGAGCTACTTAGTTTAGATGAGATTATTTTGTAACAAAAAGCTAACAGCTCCCCCAAAAAGCCCCTACCAAACAAGCCCCTATTGTCGATATTTTAATAAGTATCATGAGAACAAAAGCATTAAAAAGAATATGACTATAACCTGAAGGGCATTCAACATTTTTAGCTTGTAATGTATCCTCCATAAACATACATTAGGTGATGGTGAGGTATATATAGTACAAGTTCAGTAACCCTTATGGCTTTCTATGAGCCGAGTTCATCATGGACTATATGGATTGGACAATTACAATATTACTTATAACATGTTAGATTAGTCCATGAGGCCCTTTGATTATTCTTACTAAATCTTCTACTACACTTTACAAAGCTGTAAATGACCATCACTTTTATTAATGTTAACAGTAACCTTATAGAAAAATGTAACTTTTATTGACGTAATCAAATCTTATTTATCTTCCTATCACACATTGA